>CM060405.1:152448954-153166742 GCA_030545235.1 Helianthus tuberosus
CCAAGAAATTGTACTTCGCGAATCCAGAATTCGCACTTCGAGAACTTTGCATACAGTTTCTCTGTCTTCAGTAGTTCCAAGATGGTTCTGAGATGTTGCTCGTGCTCTTCTTTCGTTCGTGAGTAAATCAGGATATCATCGATAAATACAATCACGAATTTATCGAGGTATGGTTTGCATACGCGGTTCATTAGATCCATAAAGACCGCTGGTGCATTCGTCAGCCCAAACGGCATCACAAGAAATTCGTAGTGCCCATATCGCGTTCTGAATGCAGTCTTTGGTATGCTTTCCTCTTGGATTCTCAGCTGATGATATCCAGATCGAAGGTCGATCTTGGAATAGTAGCTTGATCCTTGCAGTTGATCAAATAAGTCATCAATCCTCGGTAGTCGATACCGATTCTTGATTGTGAGCTTGTTCAGTTCCCTGTAATCGATACACATCCGCAGTGTTCCATCCTTCTTCTTTACGAATAATACTGGAGCTCCCCAGGGTGAGAAGCTTGGCCTTATGAATCCTTTATCCAACAACTCCTGGAGTTGTGTAGATAATTCTTGCATTTCGGATGGAGCAAGTCGATAGGGAGCCTTGGCCACAGGAGCGGCTCCTGGAACCAAGTCTATACGGAATTTGACTTGTCGTTGCGGAGGTAGTCCTGGCAGATCTTCAGGGAACACATCAGGAAATTCCTTCACCACAGGAATGTCTTCGAGTTTTGGCTCCACAGCCTTCTTGTCTATGACGTGTGCTAGGAAAGCGACACATCCTTTCCTTAAGCACTTCCGTGCCTTTATGCAACTGATGATTCGAAGAGGCGCGTCTCGTTTTTCTCCATGCACGATGAGAGTTTCACCATTCGCTAAAGGGATGCGAATGATTTTCTCATCGCAAATAACTTCAGCTTTGTTCTTGGACAACCAGTCCATTCCGACTACTACATCGAAGCTACCCAATTGAATAGGTAGGAGGTCGATGCTAAATCTTCGTTCACCAAGTTCTAGTGTGCAGCCTCTAACAACTTCGCCCGATTCAACGAGTTTACCATTGGCTAGTTCTATGGAATAAGGAATTTCTAATCTACTAGATTCTATTCCAAGTATGCGTTTAAATTCCACAGACATGAAACTATAATCGGCGCCAGTGTCGAATAATATGGATGCAAAGTGATTGTTAATGAGAAACGTACCGGTGACCACGTTAGGGTCCTCGCGTGCGTCTCTTGCTCCAATCACAAATGCTCGAGCCGGAGCGTTGTTTTTCTTCGGGCAGTCTTTCATGAAATTATCATTGCTTCCACAACTGAAGCATCCTTGGTTCCGTCCAGCTCCATTACCATTCCGGTTACCATTGCCATTCCCACCATGGTTTCCATTACCATTACCATTGTGGCCTCCAATACCTTTTCCCCAGCAGTCTTCGGCACGGTGGCCAGGCTTCCCGCAGTTCTCGCGTTTTCCAACGCGACAGTTTCCCACATGGTGAAAGTCACAGCGGGTACATTTGGGCAGAGTGCCCTGATATTTCTTAGCCCCAGACTCGTTTGCAGCTGCGAAGGCTTTTGCCTCCCTAGGTGGGTTAGTGTCACGCTTCTTGTTGTTCAAACCCTTGTTGTTACGAATTGCTTGATTCAGGTTTGCATGTTTCCTTTTCTTGTCACCGGACGACCCAGCATGCATCTCGGTGTTTTCTGTTGGGTTCAGTGATAGCTTCTTCATCCGAACACAGTCTTCAGTAAGGCTGACAGCCAGAGTTACAGCCTCGGTGATTGTTCGTGGTTTGGCCGACGTCACCATGCCACGAAACTCTGAGGCCAGTCCCCAAATGTAGCGTTCAACACACTTAAACTCAGGAGTCACCATGTAGGGAAGCACTCTAGACAGGTCGTGGAACCTTCGAGTGTAACCATTGATGTCAGCACCTTCCATAGTCAAGTGCCAGAACTCTGTTTCCAGCCTTTGGAGTTCCGCACGAGAGCAGTACTTCTCTCTCATTCTTTCCTTCAGTTCCTCCCAAGTTAGGCCATAAGCGGCATCATCACCCAAAGTTTGGGCTTGCAGGTTCCACCAAGTCAGAGCTTCATCGACAAACAACCCAGTAGCAAAGGTGACTTGTTGATCCGCGGTACACTTGCTCATGCGGAAAGTAGCTTCAGTCTTCTCCGTCCAGCGCACAAATGCTACTGCACCTCCTGTGCCGTCATAGCTCATCGGCTTGCAGTCGAGGAATTGCTTGAAAGTGCAGCTTGGAATTAATCCAACCAATTCACTTATGAGCAATCGAAGAAATAATGAAACAAGGACCGTTCATAAATTCCTTCATGCTTAGTAAATTGTTTTAAGGTTACCTTGAGCTGCGTTTCCTCCAGACGAATCTCCATTCCCATTACGCCTAGCGTTGCTTGGTCCTCCACTGTCTTGAGTACGGTTCGCCTCGTATTAGGCGATAGCAGCGGAGATCCTTTCCTCCAGTAGAGCGTTCAGCTCATCAGCAGTTCTTGGCAGTGGGGGAGGAGGAGGTTGATCGTCATTGCGAGCATTCACAGCTTTCCTGGGTGCCATGTTCTGACAGAACATAACACAACAGGGTTAGGCATTTGTTTGATATCATCACACTAGGCAGTAGTATCATATATATTCACAGGTATATATACCACATAAGTGACATCAAACAATTATTACTCTAGCAGAGTACTTAGTAGGCTTGCACTGAGGGAATCTATACGTGACAAGACTTGTTGTGGTTTCTGTGCACTGAATTCCATAATTATGTATGCATCCATAATTACGTAACTCCTTGCACAGTCCGCACAGTTCGTTTCATCCTCGCATTTCTTCCTTCAGGTAGGCCATTGCTTTCAGGTAAAGTCTCATATACTTGTGACATTCTACTTCTAGTACATGCTAATTATCACACATAATTGCAAGTAATTTCTAGTAAACGACAAGTGCTACTAAAGTGCACTCTAAGTCTCGTAGTGTCTTTTCTAGACTCATGTAGACAGTTTCAGGTAGTGGATGTCGCGGGACGTTTTATGCAATGAAAACTCTTTGAAAAATTGTTTTGGTGAAAGGATCCTAGAGATTGTAGACTAGACTCGAGAAGGAATCCTGGTTCACTACAATCGCAGCTTTGATACCAATCTGTCACACCCCTTTCTGCGGCGGAAGCACGAGGTGTGATCATGAAAGGTTCTCATTGCATACGAAGAGTAAACATACTACATGCTCAAAAATATCTTCAAATATTACATTACTGAAAACATATGTCAAGTGTTTACAACACGAGATAACATATTGTCTTAAAAGTCACAACTTTATTTAAAGATAAACAAAGCGACATCCACGAACATGGGTAAGACCGCGCGCACATCCACTTCTAGTTACCTGAAATACATGTGAGTTTTGGAAAAACGTCAACATAATGTTGGTGTGAATTCATGCAGTGATTGTTTTGAATGTTTTAAATACTTGAATGGAAACATAGTATGTAACTTGTAGAATGTGTGAATGTTTGAATGTAACTTGTAAAATGCATCTATAACTGAGTACTATGAATGTTTGAATGTATTGATAACACATATCTATAATCTCCTTATTATGAATGTTTGACTGTGTGAGGTCGCTAGTGGTTTGCAAGGCCACTAACATATGTCACGACATAGGAAGCCACCAAACCTAGGCATTTTTGTCGACTTTGACTGAGACACAGAAGCACTCATTGGTAGAAGTAGGCCAAGAGTGGGGTTACCTGAAACCCATTAGATCTAACCTTTTGTTCCGCGGTCTGAATGTATACGTTGATTAATGGTGCTTATGGTACCCTATTCGAGACATGATCTAGAATGTTTCACTTGAATGTTTCCCATGAATGTTTTTCCTTTGAATGTTTTTGTACTCATCATACCATATGTAAACAATGTAACATTTGTAACATGTATTTCACCCCCGAAGTTATAAAACTAAAAACAGTTAAAGAAAAGGGGGAGCATGAACTCACAACTTTGCGTTCCTGTGCGTCGTAAACTTCACCGGATTTGCTTACTTAACGTCGTAACCTATACGCGTTTTCTTAACGTTAGTCACTAGACTTGCGTCGCACAAGTACAGTCGCTCTCTTTTGTATATACTCTTGTGTTAAAAATATCCTATATTTTTAACTACGTATCTTTCTTATATTATTTTCTCAAAAAAATAAATATAAGTCTTTTGTGTTTTGCATTTTGCACCCGAATTATGTATCTTGTATATTGTAAGTGTATTTTTGTGTTTATACTCCTCATGAGTATTTAGTGTATTTTTAAGTCTTATTACACTAGCACGTATAACACATACTATATACACTTAGCACATAAGTTGGTGATAACATAATATATATTTTCCTCTAAAAAATATACATACTTATATCCATTTTTATTCTTGAAGAAATCCTCATTTCTTATCACCAAAAATTAGGGAAACCTTGGTAATACTCTTAAATACATTTTTAGGGAATAAGTTTCTCAAAAACTTATATTTTTCTAAGTGTCAAATTTTTTATAAAAATTTTGACAGAGTTTCCCCTAAAAATGGAGGTTTCCCATGTTTTCAAAACATGTGTTTATTTATTTTCTTTTAAATTGTCAACAATCTCCTCATTCAACAATAAACAATATGCAACTAGTTAAAATAGGTATAATCGCAGAAATACAATGAACTTGTGGTTTTTCCCAAAATAGGTAGTATCCTTCCATTATTTTTAGTGGATCTTTGTATAGATCAACTTTGTTTCTTGAAAGTCTCGCTTTTAAAAGAAGTTACATCTTTACAAACTTCCGGTCAACATTTACAAAAAATAGTTATTTTTGTCGAAACTTTGTGTTACACAAGTGTTTACATACTCGTGTGTTTGCTAAAATCATTCTTTTTCATGTAAGACTCGGCTTTAGAAAATATGATTTCTTGGACACTTGGTCCTTTGAAAGTACCACTTGTAGATCCGTAGATCTACTAGTTTTGAACACTATTTCACAAGTTAAATCGCTTTTACACAAGTTCATGATTCGTGTGTGGTAGAGTTTCATCATTTAACCCTTGTTACTTTCAAAACAACCTTATGTCATGATCCATGATCATGACCACCCGGGTTAAATGACGATCCGAGCTACCACAACATAGATCGGGTCCAAATAATCACACAAATCAATTACTACAAGTTTTACACAACATATGAGCTTTTAACCAACATTTTTAGTGTTTTTAGTAGACTTTTATGCTTCAACTTGTAAGATTACGAGTTTTAACCGTTACAAATCATTTTAACCACTTTAAAATAGTTCGAGAAGGTGATTTAACCAACTTACCACTAGCTCGAGGCTAGGGGAGATTCTAAGCGCAAATAGGGTGGATAAAAGCAAAGTAGAGAGGTCCTTCGCCTTCCGTTTGCTCCAAGGTTCCTTATATGCGACCCTTAACACTTGTATGAACTTGAAATGGCAAGATCAAAGCTTGACAATGGTTGTGTGTTCAAGGGGTGTTTGGCCGTAGCTTCTTAGAGAGAGAGAGGGAGAGTGAGTGTGTTGAGTTGTGTTGTGAAAGAATGATAGTCCAAGTCTTGATCTTATAGGCTAATCATATGTTTATTATCCAAGAGGTCTTGTGTAGCCTTGATATTAAACAAACTAGATTATAATAATCATCCAAGGACAAGGTATGTCCCCTAGATGGGGACGGTTTCTAAAGGGGGGGGGGGGTAGTTTGGTTCAAATCCAACTAATCACTAAATATTAGTTAGGTTAGTTTAGGTAGTTTAGGGATTAACCCGGTTACTAGTGTGTTGTGCTTTACCGTGGGTGTTAGGGTATTCGGGGACCCTAACTGGCTCAGAAAAAGAACAACTATGTTAATGACAATATTTTTATGTTCCGGGTAAAGTCCGGTTGTTCGGTTACATACCGATTCGTTAAAGTGCTAAATTGCACCTTTTAGTGTTTAATAAGTATCTTTTTATAACACTATCGATTCCCAACACTTAGGGAAATATTCTGGATAATAAAACGACATTTCTGCATAATATTTATATGCCTAAATGCTGATTAGAGCTGAATTGTATAAAATTCTGCACTTAAAGTGCGTTTCGGGTGCTTTTTAGTGCTTATTTTTGCTTTCGCATTGCATATGTATTAAACCCTTGTATGTACTCTTGGGTTTTAATGCATTCTTGTTGTCGGACCTACACCTAGGCTCCAATTCTATTGTCTGACTGCTTTCTGCAGTTCTGTTGACACAGTGTGTCTTACCGGTGTTTCTGACGCAACGCTCTCGTTTATGCATAAAGCAATATTTTGTAGTATACAACATGCATGAATTCACTTGTTTAGTATGTAATTAGACATGGATGACAATTTAGCACATAATTGCAGTCATTAAGCACTAATTAAAGTGTACGGAAATTACCGGTTTGTGCCAGTTGTCACATTTTACGTGGTCGTTGTGTGACAGAAAAGTTGGTATCAGAGCCAATGGTTATATGGAATTAGGTTATTAGTAATGCTTTGACCTAGACTATAACCTTCCTAGGACCCTAACACAAGTTATCTTGTGTTTAGTTTTAAATCGATACCGTCACTTATCCTTAAGTGACAACCACAATAAGAACATAAATTTGAACCTGCTTTGAAAACTAATCATTTGTTCTAGGATGATTTATTATAAGGTTTTGAAGCTTCAAAGTTTTCAAATTCTCGTCAAAGTTTAGGGCTACATAATGTGAATACGTGCAAACTGGAAGGGTGGGAGCCTGTACCCTGAGTTTTCTGTCTAAGGCTAGAGTGTTCGTACAAATCCGCAGTATCGGACCAGTCACTCTTACCTGGGAGCTCTTGGTGTGAGTGTCCACTTATAGGCGAGCATGTCTTCGCGATACATCATGAGGACCTATTTACTCTGATTCAGCCTTTATGTGTCGTTTGTTTGCTTCGTGGTTCAAACAAATGACCATCACCCATGCTTTTGGTCGGTATTTGTAACCTCCTATTCTTACCCAATGCCATTTCACTTGTTTCCTCTCTTGTTTCCCCTTTTAAAAATGCCTCCACGACGCGACAATCAGGTGCCTAATGAAGAATTGGCAGCTATCATTACACAGCAGATGACTGCTGCAATCCCGAACATCGTTGCTCAATGTAACCAAGCTCTCAACAACAATAATGCTCCCTGCAACTTCAAGACGTTCAACTCAGCTATGCCATCAAAGTTTTCTGGGACTCAAGGAGCGACTGCACTTCTGCAATGGTTCGAGAGTTTAGAGAGCACCTTCAGACATGTTCAATGTCCAAACGAGCGAAAGGTAGATTTCGCATCTAGTGTCTTTGAGAAACGAGCTTTGACGTGGTGGAACGGTGTGATGAGAGATAGGGGTGCCGATGTGGCACTGGCTCAAACATGGGAAGAGCTTCGAGCTCTAATGATGAAGGAATTCTGTCCTCGTCACGAGATCAGGGCCTTGGAAAGGGAATTTGACGATCTTAAGCAATATAGCGGTGAGCATCGAGCCTACACGGATCGTTATGAGGAGTTAAGTCTGTTATGCCCAAACATGGTCACGCCTTTGGATAAGGCAATCGAAAAGTACATTGATGGCCTCCCTGACTCAGTACAAGACATTGTGACTGGTAGTAATCCCACTACAGTTAGACAGGCCATTGAGCTATCCGCCACCTTGACTGAATCTCAGATCAGGAAAGGTAAACTTTTCCGAAAAAGTGACAAGAAACTGATCGAGGAATCAAAGCCCAAGGATGAATAGACTGGATCCCCTAAGAAGTCAAAGAAGTGAAAGGCTTCTCAGAACTTCGCCGTGGTCACTCACAATGATCAAGCCGTCCCCAACCAACCAGCTCAACCCGCTGCTTGGAAGCCCTACAACGGAACTGCACCCTTGTGCAACCAATGTAGCCTACATCATCATGCTGGTGTGAAGTACCGTACATGCCAAGTTTGTGGACTTATAGGTCATACAGCAAGAGTCTGGCCAGCTGCAGCTGTACCAAGTCAAGCTGGCAACAATCCTGCTCGGGGTCGTTTTCCACCAGGTTCTTGCTTCAACTGTGGCGAGATGGGCCATTTCCGAAGAAACTGCCCAAAGCTTGCTAATGCGAATCCAGCGCAGGGATGAGCATCTGACCGAATGGAAGACAACACTGTTTAGAAATTATCAAGCCTTATGTATTACTTTCTTTTGTTGTCAAGGTCCATGAAACAGTTGTTGTTTATAAATAAAGCTTTTTATTTTATAATGCAATATACAAATATTGATATGGTTGCATGTGTAAACAACATATCCCCTACAATACCGACAATCAAGGAACCGTATTCCTTGAAGAACAGACTACCCCCAAAATTCTTCCACTTTATGATCTCTTGCATTTTCCACGAAAATCCTAAGTACCCGTTTCTTCCAAGGAAAACGAAGTATAAGGCGCAAGTTACAACTCTGGATGAATACCCACTCCTTAATGGGGTACCTAAGGGTATTCCCGTAAGTCCTTAATTGTTGTATACCTTAATTCGAATGTGGTGATTCCTTGTAATCAAAAATCGAATTTTTTGTAAAGATCATCCTATCTTTTCAGATAGATGCACGTTGAATTCCATCAACTGGGTTCCTGGTATGCCTTGAATACCCATGTTCAAATCGGTGCCAAGTTAATAGCAATCAATAACAAGATAATAACAATTAATAAAGAAAACAATTATGTGCTTATGTGCTCTTTTTGTTATGTTTTTGTGTGATCCAAATTTTGTTATCCAAATCCTCGTAGAATCTTCCATATAAGGGATTCATAGTAGGTTACCCAAAGGTACTACCTTAAATCCTTAATGGACTTCTACGTTGTAGTTAAGTCCCTTGGATTATAAAGTACTACTCCATAATTAGACCCCTTGAGTGGTCCACTTAAACAGATTGATCCAAAAATCTGGTCAGGAATATCATGTGATGATATAGCTGAAAGGACTCCTTGGTGGTCTAATTAAAAAGGTCATCCGTCGATCTAATTAAAAGGACCCTATGGTAGTCTAGTCACCCTCATCAGAGGTTTGATTTTCTTCCCCTAAACATTACAAAACAAACTGTGCGGACTGTGCAAGGAATTACGTAATTATGGATGCATACATAATTATGGAATTTAGTGCACAGAAATCACAGCAAGTTCTGTCATGTATCTAGAATTAACCCAATTCATTTCCAACTCTGATGAAGCAACCGTTGAAAATGACTCCGTCTGTTCATTTTCGTTTCTGAAGATTATCCGTTGAGGAAATGAATATCCGTTTGTTTAATCCTTCATTTCCAACTCTGATGAAGCAACCGTTGAAAATGACTCCGTCTGTTCATTTTTGTTTCTGAAGATTATCCGTTGAGGAAATGAATATCCGTTTGTTTAATCCTTCATTTCCAACTCTGATGAAGCAACCATAGAAAATGACTCCATCCGTTCATTTTCGTTTCTGAAGAATGTCCATTGAGGAAATGAATATCCGTTTAATTATCCTCTTCATTTTCGTTTCTGAGGAAGCAACCGTTGAAAATGTTGAAAATGACTCCGTTCGTTCATTTTCGTTTCTGAAGAATGTTAGTTAAGGAAATGAATATCCGTTTGATTATCCTCTTCATTTTCCATTTCTGAAGAATATCTATTGAAAATGACTCCGTCAGTTCATTTTCATTTCTGAAGAATGTTCATTGAAGGAAATGATAGGATTATGCCTTATCTTTGATGGTTATTTAACACAAAGTCACAGACAGAGTCCTACGAATAAATTTCGGGACGAAATTTCCTAAAGTAGGGGAGACTGTGACACCTGTGCCTTCGTGACCATCAAACAAATACCAAATCAATGAAATATTGTGTTTCACACTTGGGATTTGTAAAAATATGTGTATCGTTTGCACATATCAATTCTTGTTCGATTTCGGGCTTTAAATCGCTTTCTGGAAGGTTATACGTGATCTGGTGCGTAAATATAACCATTTTAATGCAACAAACACTCCGGAACAGTGAAATAGGCTTAACATACCTTAAATAACCTTTACATAACTTAGAAATAAGTTTTGGATGGTTTGGTATGCCGAAATCAAGTTTGTTCGCTTACAGGGACTAAATTTGACAAACTGCGAAAGTATCTCGATTTGTACTGTAACGAACATTCTGGAACTTGATAATAAGTTAAAAATGCCCTAAATATCCTTTCCATAGCTTAGAAATAGGCTTTGAGGTGTTTGGTGCGCAAAAATAAACTTTCTTGATCAATAGGGACTAAAAGCGTCAAAAAGTGCATAAGTTTGCACTTTCGCGCATATCTTACGTTTTGAATATATCTGGACATCCAAAAATTTATGTAAGTATTAAAATATTTTATTTTAGTGTTTGGCATGATAAAACTTCATTCGTTTCGCAATTTGGATCGTTTTCGCGTCCATTACGACTTCCGTCGTAATTAACCGAACATCGTAACCGTACGACCAAACGAACTGACATCCGACATATTTTTGAGCACATTTTAAGTTCCCTATACTTTAACTTCATTTTAGAGCCTTGAAATGGGGTTAACGGGGCTTAAACGTGTCAAAAATGCATCAAATAGCAAGTTTGGGGCTTCAGGGGCCTGTTCTGCCAACTTTGCAAACCTTCTGCCAGCATATAAGGTCCTTACGGACCGTATGGTGGTGCTTACGGTCCGTAAGCCCTCCCCAGGTCAGCAGAAGTTGATTCCAGCTTGTTCCAGCTGTTTCCCTCTTGTGCAAATGGTTTTTATGATCCTATGTGCTGGTTTGGGGGCTCCCATGGTTTACCAAATCAGTGGGTGCAAGTGTAGGGTTGAGATTAAAGCACGGGAATCGAGAAACGATCCTAACGGTTCTTGTTTTCCTATAAATACCCCCTCCATGTTGCACTTCAAACCCACACTTGAATCTGATTTTGGCCCTCTAAGTTGAAGTATACACTTAATACCTGAGGGTAAATCGAGTTCAAATCTTGCGGGGACCTTCTGTAAGTCTTCCTTTGTTCTTTTCATTCGTTTTAGCATGAAAGTCAAACTTTGTTTGACTTTCTGCATTGACCAGTTTATGGTCAACGCGAAGTTCATTTGAACTTCCTAACGTGAGCGTAATCACGATGGTTAGAGTCCCTAGTGACTATACCTACTGATTACCACGTTGATTAGGTGTAGTGACGAGTCGTAGTTTCGGCCAAAATGCGCATTCTTGCGTATTTTGTAACCAAACTACTTTAGGTATCAAAAGCATTTGTTTTGATACCAAACCTGTTTTCTAACTTAGTTAAACATGTTTCAACATGTTTAACTCGTCACTTTAGGTTTAGTGCTTATATAGGGTCGTAAGGTAAGCGGTCTAAACAACCGCTTAGACTTTCGAACCCGACCCGTTTGGTCGATCATTAGGATCCGACCAAACACTTTAGGTGACCATATTTGTACAGGGAATAACCTTTCGAGGTTATACCTTATGGTCACGTCGTTTAAGTAGTTGTATGAAAAGTAGTTCTTATGCCTTAGGAAAATTACCAAAATACCCTTTTTACGCATAAATTCATTTTAAGCATATGTAACCCAAATTTTGACATCTAAACTGATTTAGCAACAATATTAGACATGTTAAGGCATATATTGCTTGTCATAGGACTAGTTAGGTGTTCCGAACGCGTTTTACGCGAACGACGCGTTAAAGTAGCATAAGCTACCTAAACGGGTCGTAATGGGTCGTAAGCACTTAGGTTAGGTTTCATTTTAGTATGTAGGCTTTGTTAAACCATATCATATGAGTTTCCAATACTCATTTGGTTTACGAAACCTTATCCTATCCAATCTCCCGATTTAGGTCCGGTTATTAATGTAGTTACCTATATTAGGTGCCGTTTGATTTCCGTGATCCCTCTAGCTTTGCTTGGTTGTTGTTCAAGACTTCTAAGCACTCTCAAGCGAGTACATAGTCCCCTCTTTTACTGTTTTTCAAACGTTTTGGGGTGAAACACATGTGCCTACTTGCTACTTTCATGCTTTCCATGTTTTCATATCATATACTTGCTATGTTCATTAGTACATTATTAGTACATGATTTCATTATGTTTTGCTATGTATGTTCACTTAACATGCTAGCACATTGATTTTCATATATTACATTTTGTTGCATATGCTCATCCAGCATATGGACACATTGTTTTACATTTTGAACCGTTTGTAACCGTTTGATTATGTGAACTGTTTGTAACCGTTGAATTATGTGAACCGTTTGTAACCGTTGAATTATGTGAACCATTTGTAACTGTTGAACCATGTGAACCGTTGTATCTGCTGATTGACATAAACCGTTTGAAATATGTTTAAACCATTGGGTTAGGGAAGTGAATAGGTAACGGGGCGGGTATAATGTGCTAAAAGCATGGTGGATACGCCGCTGGTACTTCCTATATATAAGTGCTTTTAACACATTATATATCGTTGCGTTATCTAGATCACTTGGGCAAGGTTATCAAAACAAAGTTATACTACAAGGTTTTTCTAACGATATATATATATACTATTTGAGTTTTTATTTCAAAAACAATTTACAATCTGGGTTTAATTAAACATATGTTTTGGAGTTAAGAATCATGGCTATGAGATTTTATAAATTATAATCAACTTGATTTGAGTTGGTTAATTATGGCGCAATACTATACTTTTCAAAATAAGTTTTTTTTAAAAAAATAAGTATTGCCACATGTAAAACGAGCCATGAATCTGACACTCATATAAAACCTATGTACTCACCGGCATTTTTATGCTGACGTATTTTCACATGTGTTTCAGGTACCATAGTTGATGATATTTGATGATGATATTGATGCATGCTAACATAGGAACGGACGAGGCCTTAGTGACTTAATAACAATAAAAGTCTATTTGTTCATGTTTTGTTTCTAATTCCAATGTAATGTAATACATTTAATTAAATAAAAAAAATTGTTTAATCCATGGTTGTGAAACAATGATTCTGTTACAACACTCCCCGACATTTCCGCCACGTTTTGTTGTTTTACGTGGTCGGGGTGTGACAGTTTGGTCGATCATTAGGATTTGACCAAACATATTAGGTGACCATAGTTGTATAGGGAATAACCTTCCGAGGTTATACCTTATGGTCACTACGTTTAGCTAGTTGTATGATAGGTAGTTTATATGCTTTAGGAAAATTACCAAAATGCCCTTTTTATGCATAAATTCATTTTAAGCATATGTAACCTAAATTTTGACATCTAAACTGATTAGGAAACATTATCAGACATGTTAAGGCATATAATACTTGTCATAGGACTAGTTAGGCGGTCTGAACGCGTTTTACGCGAACGACGCGTTAAAGTGGCGTAAGCTACCTAAACGGGTCATAATGGGTCGTAAGCACTTAGGTTAGGTTTTATTTTAGTATGTAGGCTTTGTTAAACCATATTACATGAGTTCCTATACTCATTTGGGTTACGAAACCTCATTTTATCCGATCTCCCACCTTAGGTCCGTTTATTTACATAGTTAACTATATTAGGTGTCGTCTGATTTCCGTGATCCCTCTAGCTTTTCTTGGTTGTTATTCAAGACTTCTGAGCACCCTCAGGTGAGTAGATAGTCCCCTCTTTTACCGTTTTCAAACTGTTTTGGGGTGGAACATATGTGCCTACTTGTTACTTTCGTGTTTTCCATGTTTTCATATCATATACTTGCTATGTTCATTAGTACACTATTAGTACATGATTTCATTATGTTTTGCTATGTATGTTCACTTAACATGCTAGCGCAATTGTTTTACGTTTTGAACCATTTGTAATCATTGGATGTATGTGAACCATTTGAAATCGATGGATGTATGTGAACCATTTGTAATCGTTTGATGTATGTGAACCATTTGTAAGCGTTTGATTTATGTGAACCATTTGTAACTATTTTGAGCCATTAGGCTAGGGAAGTGATTAGGTAACGGGGCGGGTGTAATGTGTTAAAAGCATGGTGGATACACCGCTGGTACTTCCTATATATAAGTGGTTTTAACACATTATATATCGTTGTGTTATCTAGATCACTTGGGTAAACGACTTCGAAACAATGCCACACAAGGATGTTTTCTGAATAATATAAACCACATGAGTTATATTAACGAGTTTTTATGAGATATTTTACAATTTGATTTAATAAAACAAATGTTTTGGAGTTAAGAATCATGGCTACGAGATTTTGCAAATTATAACCAACTTGATTTGAGTTGGTTAATTATGTCACAATATTATACTTTTCAAAACAAGGTTTTTAAATAAGTATTGCAACATGTAAAACGAGCCATGAATCTGACACTCATATAAAACCTATGTACTCGCCGGCATTTTTATGCTGACGTATTTTCACATGTGTTTCAGATACCATAGTCGATGATGTTTGATGATGATATCTGTGTTCGCTCACATAGAAATGGACGAGGCCTTAGTGACTTAATAACAATGAAAGTCTATTTGTTCATGTTTTGTTTCTAATTCCAATGTAATGTAATACAATTAAATTCAATATAACGAAATTGTTTAAATCCATGGTTGTGAAACAATGATTCTGTTACAACACTCCCCGACATTTCCGCCATGTTTTGTTGTTTTACGTGGTCGGGGTGTGACAGAAAAGTTGGTATCAGAGCCAATGGTTATAGGGAATTAGGTTATTAGTAATGCTTTGACTTAGACTATAACCTTCCTAGGACCCTAACGCGAGTTTACTTGCGTTTATTCATAAAACAATACCGTTGCCTATCTTTAGGCAGTAACCACAATAAGAACACAAAATTCGAATCTGCTTTGAAAACTAATCATCTGTTCTAGGATGATTTATTATAAGGTTTCGAACCTTCAAAGTTTTCAAATTCTCGTCAAAGTTTAGGGCTACATAATGTGAACACGTGCAAACTGGAAGGGTGGGTGCCTGTACCCTGAGCTTTCTATCTAAGGCTAGAGTGTTGGTACAAATCCGCAATATCGGACCAGTCACTCTTACCTGGGAACTCTTGGGGTGAGTGTCCACTTATAGGCGAGCATGTCTTCGCGATACATTATGAGGACCTATTTGCTTTGATTCAGCCTTTGTGTGTCGGTTGTTTGCTTCATGGTTCAAACAAATGACCATCACCCATGATTTTGGTCGGTAATTGTAACATCCTATTCTTACCCAATGCCATTTCATTTGTTTTCTCTCTTGTTTCCCCTTTTTAGAATGCCTCCACGATGCGAAAATCAGGTACCTATTGAAGAACTGGCAGCTGTCATTACGCAGCAAATGACTGCTGCAATCCCGAACATCGTTGCTCAATGTAACCAAGCTCTCAACAACAATAATGCCCCCTGCAACTTCAAAACATTCAACTCAGCTAAGCCATCAAAGTTTTCTGGGTCTCAAGGAGCGACTACACTTCTGCAATGGTTCGAGAGTCTAGAGAGCACCTTCAGACATGTTCAATGCCCAAATGAGCGAAAGGTAGAATTCGCATCTAGTGTCTGTGAGAAACGAGCTTTGACATGGTGGAATGGTGTGATGAGAGATAGGGGTGCCGATGTGGCAATTGCTCAAACGTGGGAAGAGCTTCGAGCTCTGATGATGAAGGAATTCTGTCCTCGTCACGAGATCAGGGCCTTGGAAAGGGAATTCGACGATCTTAAGCAAGATAGCGGTGAGCATTGAGCCTACACGGATCGTTATGAGGAGTTAAGTCTGTTATGCCCGAATATGGTTACGCCTTTGGATAAGGCAATCGAAAAGTACATTGATGGCCTCCCTTACCCAGTACAAGACATTGTGACTGGTAGTAACCCCACTACGGTTAGGCAGGCCATTGAGCTATCTGCTACCTTGACTGAATCTCAAATCAGGAAAGGTAAACTTTTCCAAAAAGGTGATAAGAAACCAATCGAGGAATCGAAACCCAAAGATGAACAGACTGAATCCTCCAAGAAGTCAAGGAAGCGAAAAGCTTCCCAGAACTTCGCTGTGGTTGCTCACAATGATCAAGCTGCCCCCAACCAACCAGCTCAACCCCCTGCTAGAAAGCCATACAACGGAACTGCACCCTTGTGCAACCAATGTAACCTTCATCATCATGCTAGTGTGAAGTGCCGCAAATGCCAAATTTGTGGACTTATAGGTCATACAACAAGAGTTTGCCGAGCTGCAGTTGCACCAAATCAAGCTGACAACAATCCTGCTCAAGCTCGTTTTCCACCAGGTTCTTGCTACAACTGTGGCGAGATGGGTCATTTCCGAAGAAATTGCCCAAAGCTTGCTAATGCAAATCCAGCACAGGGATAAGCATCTGACCGACTAGAAGACAACACCGTTTAGAAATAATCACGTCTTATGTATTATTTTCTTTGTTGTCAAGGTCCATGAAACAGTTGTTATCGTTGTTTATAAATAAATCTTTTATTCACATTACAATGTATTTATGTGGTTGCATGTATAAACAACATATCCCCTACAATACCGTCAATCAGGGAATCGTATTCCTTGAAGAACAGACTACCCCCAAAATTCTTCCATTTTATGATCTCTTGCGTTTTCCACGAAAATCCTAAGTACCCGTTTCTTCCAAAGAAACGAAGTACAAGGCGCAAGTTACAACTCTGGACGAATACCCAAAGTACCACTATAAATCCTTAATAGGGTACCTAAGGGTATTTCCGTAAATCCTAAAATTGTTGTGTACCTTAATTCGAATATTACGTTTCTTTGAAAACAAAATCGAATTTTTGGAAGATCATCCTATCTTCATAGATAGATTCTTGAAAATGATTAAAGTGCCAAATGAAATCCACGGATTGGATTCCTGGTGTGCTTTAAATATCCGTGTCCAAAGATAACAAATTAAAGGTCAAATTAAACAAATATGTGATTATGTGCTTATGTGTTCCCTTTTATGTTTTTGTGTGATCCAAGTTTTTTTTTTTGTTATCCAAATCCTCGTAGAATCTTCCATATCTTCGTATAAGGGATTCATAGTAGGATATCCAAAGGTACTACCTTAAATCCTTAATGGGCTTCTACGTAATAGTAAAGACCCTTGGATTATAGTGTACTATTCCATAATTAGACCCCTTGAGTGGTCTAGTTAAACAGATTGATCCAAAAATCTGGTTAGGAATATCATGTGATGAAATTGCTGAAAAAGACTCCTTGGTGGTCTAATTAAAGAGATCATTTGTCGATCTAATTAAAAGGACCATATGATAGTCTAGTCACACTCATCACATGTTTGATTTTCTTCCCCCTTCACATTACAAAACAAACTGTGCGGACTGTGCAAGGAATTACGTAATTATGGATGCATACATAATTATGGAATTCAGTGCACAGAAATCACAGCAAGTTTTGTCATGTGTCTAGAGTTGACTCAGTTCATTTCCGTTTCTGAAGAATACCCATTGAGGAAAATGACTCATTCCGTTCATTTTCGTTTCTGAAGAATATCCATCGAGGGAAATGAATATCCCTAATTTTTCTTTTTCCTTCATTTCCATTTCTGAAGAATACCCATTGAGGAAAATGACTCACTCCGTTCTTATTCGTTTCTGAAGAATAGCCATCGAGGGAAATGAATATTCTTGATCATTCCATTCATTTCCATTTCTGAAGAATACCCATTGAGGAAAATGACTCATTCTGTTCATTTTCGTTTCTGAAGAATATCCATCGAGGGAAATGAATATTCTTGATTTTTCCTTCATTTCCGTTTCTGAAGAATACCCATTGAGGAAAATGACTCATTCCGTTCAGTTTTGTTTCTGAAGAATATCCATCGAGGGAATGAATATCCTTGATTCTTCCTTCGTTTCCATTTCTGAAGAATACCCATTGAGGAAAATGACTCATTCCGTTCATTTTCGTTTCTGAAGAATACCCATCGAGGGAAATGAATATCCTTGACTTTTTCCCTCATTTCCATTTCTGAAGAATACCCATTGAGGAAAATGACTCATTCAGTTCATTTTTGTTTCTGAAGAATACCCATCGAGGGAAATGAATATCCTTGACTTTTTCCTTCATTTCCATTTTGAAGAATACCCATTGAGGAAAATGACTCATTCCGTTCATTTTCTTTTTCTGAAGAATGTTCGTTGAGAGAAATAACAGGATTATGCCTTGCATATCTTTGATGGGTTATTCTACACAAATAGATAAAAACCCTAGATTCCATGCAAGACAATTATTTAACACCACGTCACAGACAGACTCCTACGAATAAATTTCGGGACGAAATTTCCTAAAGTAGGGGAGACTGTGACACCTGTGCCTCTGCGACCATCAAACAAATACCAAATTAATTAAATATTGTGTTTCATACTTGGTATTTGTATAAATATGTGTATCATTTGCACATATCAATTCTTGTTCGATTTCGAGCTTTAAATCGCTTTCTAGAAGATTATACGCGATCTGATGCGTAAATATAATCAATTTAATGCAACAAACACTCTGGAATAGTGAAATAGGCTTAACATACCTTAAATAACCTTTACATAACTTAGAAATAAGTTTTGGATGGTTTGGTGTGTCGAAATCAAGTTTATTCGCATACAGGGACAAATTTCAAAAAACTGCAAAAGTATGCCGATTCGTACTGTAATGAACATTCCAGAACTTGATCATAAGTTAAACATACCCTAAATATCCTTTACATAGCTTAGAAATAGGCTTTGAGGGGTTCGGTATGCTAAAATAAACTTATTTGATCAATAGAGACTAAAAGCGTCAAAAGTGCATAAGTTTGCATTTTCACGCATATCTTACGTCCTGAATGTATCCGGACATCTAAAAATTTATGTAATCATTAAAATATTTTATTTTAGTGATTGGCATGATAAAATTCCATCCGTCGCGTAATTTGGATCGTTTTTGCGTTCATTACGATTTCCGTCGTAATTAACCGTACGACCAAACGAACCGACATCCGAGATGTTTTTGAGCATATTTTAAGTTCCCTATACTTTAAATTTATTTTAAAGCCTTGAAATGGGGTTAACGGGGCTTAAATGTGTCAAAAATCAAGTTTTACAAGTGCAGGGACCATTTTTGAAATTTCTGACCAGATTCAATGAACCTAGTCCAATTTTGAAGTTTTGATGGTTTAAGCCCATGGTTTTGCAATCGATGGGCTGGTATTTAATGGTTTTTATAATACTATGGACTCATATTAGGGGCTCCCATGGTTTTAGAAAACAATGGGTGCATGTGTACGGTCCATATTTAAGCTCGGGAATCGAGGAACGATCCTAGAAATCCTATATATACCCATGCCTTTTCATTGTTGCAACACACAAATCTGATCTATTTGCTCTAAGTTGGGGCTTAGCACCTCATACCTGAGCAAGGTGGATCTAGATTTCCATTCTTGGACCTTTTGTAACTCCTCTTTCGTTCTTTTACACGTTTTTAGCGTGAAAGTCAAACTTTGTTTGACTTTCTGCATTGACCAGTTTATGGTCAACGTGAAGTTCGTTTGAACTTCGCAACGTGAGCGTAGTCATGATGGTTATAGTCCCTAGTGACTATACCTACTGATTACCACGTTGATTAGGTGTAGTGACGAGTCGTAGTTTCGGCCAAAATGCGTATTCTTGCGTATTTTGTAACCAAACTACTTTTAGGTATCAAAACCGTTTGTTTTGATACCAAACCTGTTTCTAACTTTGTTAAACATGTTTTAACATGTTTAGCTCGTCACTTTAGGTTTAGTGCTTATGTAGGGTCGTAAGGTAAGCGGTCTAAACAACCGCTTAGACTTTCGAACCCGGCCCGTTTGGTCGATCATTAGGATCTGACCAAACACATTAGGTGACCATAGTTGTATAGGGAATAACCTTTCGAGGTTATACCTTATGGTCACTACGTTTAGCTAGTTGTATGATAGGTAGTTTATATGCCTTAGGAAAATTACCAAAATGCTCTTTTTATGCAAAAATTCATTTTAAGCGTATGTAACCTAAATTTTGACATCTAAACTGATTAGGCAACATTATTAGACATGTTAAGACATATAATACTTGTCATAGGGCTAGTTAGGCGGTCTGGACGTGTTTTACGCGAACGACGCGTTAAAGTGGCGTAAGCTATCTAAACGGGTCATAATGGGTCGTAAGCACTTAGGTTAGGTTTTATTTTAGTATGTAGGCTTTGTTAAACCATATTACATGAGTTCCTATACTCATTTGGGTTACGAAACCTTATTTTATCTGATCTCCCGATTTAGGTCCGTTTATTTACATAGTTAACTATATTAGGTGCCGTCTGATTTCCGTGATCCCTCTAGCTTTGCATGGTTGTTATTCAAGACTTCTAAGCACCCTCAGGTGAGTACATAGTCCCCTCTTTTACCATTTTCAAACTGTTTTGGGGTGGAACACATGTGCCTACTTGTTACTTTCGTGTTTTCCATGTTTTCATATCATATACTTTCTATGCTCATTAGTACATGATTTCATTATGTTTTGCTATGTATGTTCACTTAACGTGCTAGCGCAATTGTTTTACGTTTTGAACCATTTGTAATCGTTGGATGTATGTGAACCATTTGAAATCGTTGGATGTATGTGAACCATTTGTAATCGTTTGATGTATGTGAACCATTTGTAACTGTTTGATTTATGTGAACCATTTGTAACTGTTTGAGCATTAGGCTAGGGAAGTGATTAGGTAACGGGGCGGGTGTAATGTGTTAAAAGCATGGTGGATACGCCGCTGGTACTTCCTATATATAAGTGCTTTTAACACATTATATATCGTTGCGTTATCAAGATCACTTGGGTAAACGACTTCGAAACAATGTCACACAAGGATGTTTTCTGAATAATATAAACCATACGAGTTTTATTAACGAGTTTTTATGAGATATTTTACAATTTGATTTAATAAAACAAATGTTTTGGAGTTAAGAATCATGGCTACGAGATTTTGCAAATTATAACCAACTTGATTTGAGTTGGTTAATTATGTCACAATATTATACTTTTCAAAACAAGGTTTTTAAATAAGTATTGCAACATGTAAAACGAGCCATGAATCTGACACTCATATAAAACCTATGTACTCGCCGGCATTTTTATTCTGACGTATTTTCACATGTGTTTCAGGTACCATAGTCGATGATGTTTGATGATGATATCTGTGTTCGCTCACATAGGAATGGACGAGGCCTTAGTGACTTAATAACAATGAAAGTCTATTTGTTCATGTTTTGTTTCTAATTTCAATGTAATGTAATACATTTAAATTCAATAAAACGAAATTGTTTAACTCCATGGTTGTGAAACAATGATTCTGTTACAACACTCCCCGACGTTTCCGCCACGTTTTGTTGTTTTACTTGGTCGGGGTGTGACAAAAATATGGCTAAATTTAATTTTACGACGATCCACGCAAAGTGATAGAACCCTATTTTAAACAACCGCTTCATTAATATTCTTAACCAATAACAACTTATCGAAAAAGAAAACTTTGAAATATTGCACATTTAATAACCGAGAAGTTCTAGTTACGAATTATATAGGAATATAATTAATAATTCGGGTTAGAACTGTTCATCCGACACAACATGGTAAACTTAATGTCAAGTCTCCCAAGCTAGCAATCTTGCTTCATACGACACACCTGTTGTTTCATTGTTCCACAATTACAACCACTAGATCCTTAAATACACCTCAACTCCAAAATTAGGTGTCACTACCACCTGCCTTATCCTCCCTAGTTCACCATGCTTCCGATTTCAACCATTACCATCTATATAGCGCTTTCATGAACCCTAAGTTAATACCTTTCTTTGAACCCTTAATTGGCTCCTCAATTGTTGTACTTCAAATAGATGCTTCATCAACTTACACTTACACTTAATCACTAATTCGAACACATATGGGTAACCTAAAGTCATGGAACCATGGGAGGTTCTCCACAAGCATGGTAAATTGGAGCACTAAACTAATTATGCATACACTATCTACTTTGAATAGGTTGATCACTTCACATAATGATATATTACAAAACCTTTTGACTTAACACCCATTATAGAATGTTGAGTAACATTCTAAGCGTTAGAAATTAAATTGATGAAAGCATGTTTTCATATATAAATTTTAATGAAGTTGGTTTTGCTATTAAGAGAAGTAGTTACCATTTAATGCTTAATAGAAGTTCAAAAGCTTTCGTTGTGAATTCTCTAATTACTATGTGCTCTGATACCAACTTGTAACACTTATCTGTTTGCCATGATTTTATCCGATTGATGTTATAGTCGAAAAATATATGTTTTGAATAAAATCATTTATGTTCATGAACTCACTAGTTGAGTCCCAAATATTTTTCGGGCATACATCCTAAGTGCCATGTGATTGTAGGAATCGAGGATGATAAGACTAGCATATGAGGAGATAGAGGTCTAGAGGGCTTTTTGAAGATTTAGATCTCTAGTCTAGTTTAACTGATGAAAATGTTATTGTATAATAATACATATGAAAAGTACTCTTTAATGTTTAATAAAAGTTCAAAATCTTTCGTTGTGAATTTTCTAATTACTATTTGTTATGTATATCCCCAGAGCTTATCCTGGGACGTGGGTGTTACATACAACCTGCTCTTGTTTAGGGTATTTCGACAATCATCAACATCTAGGTAGTTTGGAAGAATTGATGAAATAATTCTATGAACAATGGTGGATTGAGATAATTCTATGAACAATGGTGGATAACTTCATCCTGAAAGTCAAACTAATCAATTAACATAAAATCACATCATGTCCTATTTTTGTTATTTTATTTATAAGCCCAAGTCTCATTCTCTCAACCTTGGAAAACATGAAAGAGATATTAACTAACATAATTAAAACCTTATTTATCAACACAAAATAGGTTTTTTTTTTTGTTTTTTGTTTTGCAAGAGCATAGTTTACTTAAAATAAAAAGTTCTTCAATTGTGCAAGAGTAAAATTAAAACGTATGAAAATAAAAAAAGTATCAAAGAGATATTTGTTAAATATCTATGCTCTTTAATTTTTATAAATAGACAATTGACGTCAAGAGTGATATCATTATAAGGTGTAGTTGTTTAAAAAGCATGTTAATGTGGAGTATTTAAATTACTAATGAGAAGCCGAGTCTCCTTCCCGAGGATCCAAAAGATTTTGTACAGTGTAGTGTACATATTAACGAATCCAGTATCACCATTTCAAACTCTAACCAATTTGAGTCGTAATATTTATTAGAAGTTTAAACGTAGCGCTATTATATGGTGTTTAAAAAAATCAACTTTCAATAATACATCGACCCACTCCATTTAACAAACTTCAAATTTTCATTATCATTTATTTTGAACTTGCACATGTAACTGTCTTCCACTAATCTCTAATATAAAACCGGATCAAGATAGTGAGTTTTTTACAATTACCAAATGAATGAATCCAGAATCTCTTATTACGCGACTATCAAAGATCTCAACTATGCAGCATATACAATAAAGGAAGAATTACTTTAACGGGACTAGTGAAGTATTTTCAGTGAGTATTAGACGGCAACAAGAGCATTGTTTTTCAATAGGTATGAGATAATTATAAGAATAAATATCTACCAAGCTAAAATGCTTTAATCATGTGCTGAAGGTGAGACTGTGATTTTGATTGAATTAGACATTTCTGTGTAACCGAACTAAAAAATCCCCCTATATTGGAGATTATAGAAAACTTAGATCATCTATTAACCCTATTATAATTTCGTAATCTTGGAAAAAGACTATGAAGCTTTTGGTGTCATGAAATTGTAGTGACGATCTAAGGATTTGAATAACACCTTTTAGCCAAAAACCATGGTTTGAAATGATTGTAAAGTTGCTAATGGAAGAACGGTATTAAATGAAAATGTTAGTCTACGTTAAAAGAGTATAAAACTGGCAAAAGAATTGAAGTGTAATGCATATGAAGGAATAACATTCCAATGTTTGCGGCTAAAATTTATACCATAACGTACAAAACAATGCATTTATGTGATAGTACTAACTTTTAATTAACAAAAAAATTGTTGTTTATCTTTGCATTATGATGTATTTTTTTATGTTGATTTTTGTTTTAAACTTGTAGTTGTTTTTAAGATTTTCAAACTGTAAGTTTTTTGTTTATGTTTTTAGTGTTTTTCCATCATCAACTTTTCAACCTCTGTAACTAAATTTATTGACATCATGTAATTTCATTAAGAAAATCGAAATTTACATTAACACAAACATATTCTAAACTCAAGTTTTATACAATTACAGTATTTTGTTAATGTTTGAACATCATCAACGTAGTGAATTTTTTATTTATGAGACCTCAAGAAAAAAAAACATTATTACAAAAATAAAAATTAAAATATAATAAAGTGAAAAAAGTTGGTAAGCTTTGTCTTTTGGAAACACCATTCAACAATTTAGAATAGAAACTATCTTAATAGTATTAAATACTACATCATAGTTCACATAAAAAATTAAATACTAATAATATCAATCATTTAATTCAAGAGATATCACTAATTTATTTTAGCTATATAAATAGAACCATCTACCAAGACTTGCATAAAGCATTGTCACTTTTCTATACCACATAACCTCCTCCATCAAGACTAGTTGTTACAACACGATGCTGTTCATAGAGTTTCGGCAAATATCTCACATAAATTGTTAATGAATTGATGAAATCCTAAGAACAGTCAGCATTTTGTGGGAAATTATAACCATATTTTTGTGAGCATTATTTTCTTTTTACATTTAAGACTAGTTGCTACAACATGATGTTGTTCATAGTATTTCTTCAAATATTACACATATCATTGTCAAAGAATTAATAAAATTCTATGATGTCACACCCCCAAAATACCACATGCGGTAACCCCGCTAGGCGTGTGACGTACCAGGATCTAGCCACCAATCACATTGAACTAACCATAATATGTTTAACAAAATTTCCATTCAATAAATAAAACACCCATAGAACATAACCCAAGTTAAATAGTGACAACGGAAGCAAATAATAACCCATTGTTTAAGTGTTTCAAAACCAAATGTATATGAATTTAGTAGACAAGACACGCATAGCCCAACACTGCGACCCAAGACCACTCCAGCCATCCAGATAGCAAGTTCCCATCCAAAGTACCTAACGACCAGCGAGCATGCAACAAGTGTATCAGACAACGCTGGTGAGTTCATAGTTTTACGAAAACGTTGGTTACCAAGTGTTTAGTTTAGTCCATTGAATTTAATGTTGATAATATCCCGAATACAAGACGGCTCCTGATTTACATTGCCCTTTCTCCAATGCTCCTATCAAAGCATTGGTCATGACTAGGTCATTAGTTCACACCCGTCCTCTCAGGTACGGGGTGAGGGTGCCAAACCTAAGTAGCGCTACTAACTAATACCTTGTTACCTCTCAGGTAACCAAACAACATGGAGGGACTTTAATGGTGATAGGATGAGTATATTATCCAACATTCCAGATTTACCCAAAAGACATATTCCTCTTAGGAATACCCATGATTTACCCAAAATCAATCCCTCTCAGGGATACCCAAAGACTGTCCCAACCACCGGGACGCATGCTCAAGAGAGATGAACTCACCTTTGATTTACTCGGTATATCTAATTAATTGTTTTATCGTTGGACACCCCAAACCCTAATATGGTTCCAATGATAACCAGTTCCGTTTACATAGAATTCACTTATTCATTGTATATATTCAACATGTGGTAAGCAACTATGGCACATATTATCACACAAGTTATAACGCATATTCGGGTCGTATGTATTTTCCACATTACAAGTTCATACATCATAATGACACACATTAACAGCTCACACCTCAACCCAATGAACATGCATATATTAACAATAACTCATAACATTCAATAATCATTTTGGTTACAAAAATCTTGTACTAACACTGTATAAGGCCCACCATACTTGGAAGCCCACTCCGGAAATCAAACATGATGCTGCCCAGTTGATGTGTGTGCGGGTGACCCAGTCGGAGCCCATAACACCTAGCCCGAAGGCTGTTGGCCCGGTATCAATGGGTCTGTGACTCTGCTGCCAATCTATGGCCCAGCGTTTCCCAGCCCAACTCACGAGATCCCCGGCCCATAATAATCGTGTAACCTAATTGATTTTCCAGGTCCAACACGTAACCTCTTTCAACCGTGTGGCCCAATCCTCATCCGAATGTGTGCGGCCCATTAGTAGAATCCAACAGAATAAATCACTAGATTATATCAATTCAATTTAACAAACTAGGGTCAACCTATATCAGTTATGAATTTGCTAATCATGTACCAGGTATTCATTTATCAAAACAATTTCACTTTATGACATAGTGGGAATCATGAATGTATAATACGACCCATCCCTCATTCCAGTTAACAAAACAAGATTATCCCCTAGTGACTAAATCAGTCTATTGAACATCCATCTCCATGCACTTGCAATTGTGATTTAAAATTCATGTAGCACTTTCGGTCCATCATCCTTATCAAACAACAGTTTTAATTGTTTAAATGAAACTAAATCCTAATTATTATTATGACCCTAGCATAATATAATCTAGATCAATTCATCCTAATTCATTTATGGTTCATAATTCCAGCAAACAATCACCAAGAATCAGTATTATTCATTCATATTAATCATTCATTACATACTGATGTTCGACTTTAACAACTCAGTTATAATCAAGACTCAAACCATGATTTAATCCTACTCATACTCATGCGACTCGACATGTATTCACATAACAATAACTCTTCACATACAATTGATACTAGTCAAACAAAGTTTCAGTCACTAGGATTACACTTACCCGACGATGTATTAAGCACAAGGGATCAGTTCCGAGAAGAAAGAGACGTCGAAGAGGCCTACTGCCGTCGGGTTAAGGAGAAGTAGGAGGGAGGTAGTTAGGGTTTTCTTATATTATCTAATTCTAGTTTACGTAACCCCCAATTCTCTAATATACAATTTCGAAATCTCAAAACATAGTGTGGGCTCATGAGTTTTGGATCAAGTCATAATAGTGTCAGCCAACTTTAATTCTCGGCCCAAGAAGCTTATCAGAATTCATGTGATTAATGTTGTGCGCCTTAATATAATAATCATTCAGAAGTGCATTAATATTGTCGGCTTAGTGGGATTGGAATTAGAAATTGCATGTGAATATGCGATTATTACTAGATTGTCGGCCACATTTAACAAAATTCATAGTTGTCATCGGTCCAAATCTAGTCCATTTATTTCATCAACCAAAGTCATCGGCCCACTTAGAATTTTTGTCCAATCATAATTTGGGTTTGTGAATTTGAAAGTCATATATAGTGTGTTATCAATTGAATAAAATTGGCCGCCCATGTTGATCAGATTTCATTGTTAGACATAGTTATCATTTGATCAGCCCATGTGATTGTGGTGGCCCAAATAATCAAGTGTGCATTGTGATTTGTTAGTGTGGCCCAATTAAAAGTCAGAGTATAGAGTTGAGTCCATTTGAAGCCCATATTACATGGCCCAATTAGGGTCCACGTGTATCCCTAATTCATTAACAACATGGCCAAGGAAGTGTACCTCTCGAATCCAGAAGTCACACTTGGAAAACTTCGCGTAGAGTTGCTCCTTCCCCAGGAGCTCTAAAATAAGACGTAAGTGCCGCTCGTGATCCTCCTTGCTCTTTGAGTAGATCAAGATGTCATCAATAAACACAATAACGAAGTCGTCAAGATACGGCTTGCACACACGATTCATGAGGTCCATGAAGACTGCTGGTGTGTTTGTCAACCCGAATGGCATAACCAAAAACTCATAATGTCCATATCGTGTTCGAAAAGTTGTCTTTGGTACATCCTCCTCTCGGACTCTCTTCTGATGATAGGCCGATCTTAAATCGATCTTCGAGTAGAAACTTGACGCTTGCAACTGGTCGAACAGGTCATCGATACGCGGTAATGGATAACGGTTCTTGATTGTCACCTTGTTGAGTTCCCGATAATCTATACACATACGAAAGGACCCGTCTTTCTTCTTCACAAACAAAACAGGGGCTCCCCAAGGTGAAGAACTAGGTCGGATAAAACCTCTACCCAACAGTTCTTGGAGTTGGTTTGACAACTCTTGCAACTCCCCTGGTGCAAGACGGTAAGGAGCATGAGCAATCGGAGCTGCTCCTGGCATAAGGTCAATCTGAAATTCCACCTGACGATGCAGAGGTAAACCAGGTAATTCTTCAGGAAACACGTCAGAAAACTCACGAACAACTGGAAGGTCCTCGATCTTCCTTTCTTCAGGTTGCGAATCGGTAACAAGAGCTAGAATAGCAGGGTAGCCCTTTCATAGACACTTCTGGGCTTTCATAGCTGAGATGATGCCGACTATGGCATCACTACGATGACCCTGAACCGACAAAGATTCCCCACTGGGAAGAGGGATACGCACGATTTTCTCTTTACAGAGAATTTCCGCTTGATGCTTGGACAACCAGTCCATGCCAATGACCATATCAAAACTTCCAAGGGTAACGAGGAGTAGGTCAACGTCGAACACTTAACCCATGAGATCAAGTTTACAACCAAACAGAACATGAGAAGCTTCAATCGATTTACCATCAGCTATTTCTACTACATGCTTATTTACAAGAGGTGTGGGAGTCAACCCTATCTAACGACTGAACCCCAAAGACACATAACTCCAATCGGCACCAGAGTCGAATAAAACAGAAGCAAAAAGATCGTTCACAGAAAACGTACCGGTCACAACATTGCCATCATTGCGAGCTTCCCCAGCGCCAATAGTAAATACTCTTCCACGTGCCCCGTTCCCACCATTGTTCCCATTGTTGTTATTCCTAGTATTGTTGTTGTTGCCAGCATTTTGATTAAGCTGAGGGCAATCCCGCTTAAAATGACCCTCATCACCACACTAAAAGCACCCCTTTCGATTTCCCTGATTCTGTTGAGGCTGCTGCCTCTCCTGTTGTTGCGGCTGCTGCGGCTGTTTTGGGAGCCAGACCCTACAATCTTTAGCTATATGACCCACCTTGTTTACCTGTGACATACCCGGGTGCACGGCCCACGATGGTGGAACATACACTTATTACACTTTGGTAGCTTTCCCGCGTAGGAACCCTGATTTGAATTGTTGCTCTGATTCTGATTCACAGAAGACGACTGGCTAAAACTGTGGTTGATACTATTGTCTGCCCTTTTCTGAGATTGACTGGCACTGGTTGCTTTGTTAGCATCGTTCCATTTTCGCTTGTTATCACTAGCAGGTGTGGTAGCTGTAGTAGCAGGGGTAGTAGCAGATACACGAGGCGGTAACGATCCACGCTCGACCTCTTGGTCGGTAATCTTGTGTGCTAAATGGATGATCTGAGGTAGATTGTTAAGGTTTGCAGCAGTGACATACCCCTTTACGGCTGGTGCTAGGCCCTTGAGATACAACTCAATTCGTCGAGGTGGAGGTCGAGACAGGTTAGGGGACAAAATTGCTAGTTCATGAGATCGTTTCGTGTAAGCCTCGATCTCGGACCCTTCCATCTTCAAATCGTAGTACTCATTCTCGAGCTTCTGAATCTCATCATGAGGACAGTACTCTTCCCGCATCAGCTCCTTAAAATCATCCCATGTCGTTGCATTAGCCATTTCGATGCCCAACATTTGCACCTGGGCATTCCACCAAGTTAAGGCACCATCCTCCAAAGTGCCTGTAGCTTACTTCACACGGTGTGACACCTGTGTCACTTCAACCATCAAACAAATGCCAAACCAATGAAATATTGTATTTCGTACTTGGGAATTGTAAAAATATGTGTATCATTTGCACATATCAATTCTTGTTCGATTTCAAACTCTAAATCGCTTTCTGGAAGGTTATACGCGCACTGATGCGTAAATATAACCAGTTTAATGCAACGAACACTCCGGAATAGTGAAATAGGCTTAACATACCTTAAATAACCTTTACATAACTTAGAAATAAGTTTCGAAGGCTTTGGTATGGCAAAAACAAGTTAATTCGCTTACAGGGACTAAACTTGACAAACCCGAAGCTTTGTAACGGTTAATTATGCTCACTATAATGCACGATATAAATTTCATAAAGTTCCGTTATCGTACGAGAAAGTTATGATCAAATCCGTGTACAAGGGGTAAAAGCGTCAACGTTAAATTTTAGGACCTTTCGGGTAACAATAAAGTTAACCGAGGACTAAACAAAGTGGGTAAATGTCTTAAGGCCCTTATAAGTCAATTTAGAGGGCTCATGGTGCAAAACAAGACGCGAAAGCAACCTTTAGAAGGACCAGGGACCAAAACTGCAATAAATGAAAATTTTGTTTGGCTGGATCACACACGCTCGCATAGCGCGAGCATGACCACATATGCAGTCGCGCTACGCGACTGCCTTATCTGGACAGAATGTTGATTTTCTTGGATCTTGTCTGCCATAGCACTTGTAACAGGCATTAAATCGATTTTTCACATCTTGCTTGGCCCCTAAACACCCCCTAAACATCTAGGGACACTTGTTAAGATGTTGTGGTCACTTGTAGACTTGTGTGTCAACAAATTGTGGTGTTGAAATCACTATAAAAGGCCCCTTTGTTGCAACCAAGTTCTTCACACCTTCATTCAGCTTTCTGATCATTTCTGGAGCACAAGTCTTCTCTCAAGTGATCTCTGGTCATCCATAGGACTCTTGTAAGTTTGTCTAACCTTCCTTAGTTTAAGTTTTAGCTTAGTTTAGCTTAAAAGTCAACCGTCGTAATTAACGGTTTACTTACCGATTAATCACTAATGGTCCAGTGATTAGTCGAATCAAAAGTAGTTATAAGTTGGTAATTATGTGGGTAATAAACCCTTAAAAATGTTCCCCCTGATTCCCACTCTAACTATGTCAAAAGTCGGGTCAAACTTGCTAATAAAAAGTCAACAGGATGCTTAAATTCTAATTTATGCATAATTAACAATGTAGAACATATACAACCTGTTTGATCATTATTATAACTTGGTAATTAGTGTAAGAACATGTCTAAACATGTTCAACCCGACAATTTCCTGTTTAGACCCGGTTCGGAACCGAAAGTCGCATAGTTTGACTTTTGCTTTGACTTTCAGTTCTGACCCGTTTAGGCATGTTTTAGAAATGCCTCAGAGCTTTAATTGGACTAGGTTACATACTAGTATAACCCTCTGTGATTATACACCTTGGTTCATTAGTTATCCAATTAATATGCATATTTCCGTTAATTGCTCATATGTTGACCATTATGCCCTTTTTACCTTAAAGCGTGATTTTTGAAAATGTAAAAGAGTAGAAACCTTTGTTACTGATATATAAACTTGTACCCAAAATTTGAGATCAATTGGTGGTGTAGATTGAGAGTTATGCTCATTAGCGCAAAATGAAAGCTTTATGTTAATTAAATGGCGTAATTAGCGTATAGCCTAGTTAAGCCTACTTTTTTTGACATCAAACTTATTACCCACTGATGTAATATATTATTTTGGGATTTTTGAAGATTTTTAATTAATTTTAGGCTGAGCATAACTTATAGTAGTAGGCTTAATCCGGTAATTGTCGGTTTTGCCCTTACGGGTTATAAAATGAGTTTTACATATCTAAACGACTCCAAACGTTTTGCTACTGATATTAAATGATAAATAAATTATTTTGAGCCTTCTGGAATAATAAAAAATATCAGCTTTATGTATGTAACCCGGAAACGGCTCCTAATCGCCTTTCTAAGCGTTTTTAACGCATAGTATGTACTAGAACTATTTTAGACATACAAGGGTTGATACCTACTGATATTTTAGGTAAATTATAATGTTTTAACAATAAGCAAAAGTTTATTAACTCAGACTTCAGTTTTGGAGCTTCACGGCTTATGTGAAATTACCAAAATGCCCTTACGGTGCATAGTTTGTGTTTAAATACGTTTCGGGCATAATGAAAGACATCTTACTGATGTCACAACATATTTGAAGCATATTAACTTAGGAAACCTGTATATGGCTCTTACGGATACCCGTTACGCTTATTACGCGTTCGGTTCGGTTTATATAACTAGTTTACATAAATTAGCCGAAGCGGGTCAAACCTTATCGGTTTTATCTAGAAATCCAGAATGTGTATGAAATACCCATATTAAACAAGTCTTCAAACTTGTCGGGTCTAAATCACATTCTATCCAATCTTCCGATTTAGGTCCGGTTTATTAATGTAGTTACCTATATTAGGTGCCGTTTGATATTCCGTGATCTCTAGCATTGCTTGGTGGTTATCTTAGGACTTCTGAGCAATCTCAAGTGAGTACATAGACCCCTCTTTTATTGTTTTCCAAACATTTTGGGGTGGAACACATGTGCCTACTTGTTACTTTCATGCTTTCACATCATATACCTGCTATGTTCATTAGTACATTTATAGTACATGATTTCATTACATTACATGCTATGTATGCCCATTGTGTGCGTACTTAGTACATTGCCTTACATTACATGCTATGTATGCCCATTGTGTGCGTACTTAGTACATTGCCTTACATTACATACTATGTATGCCCATTGTGTGCGTACTTAGTACATCTTAGTACATTGTTTTACATTACACTTATGCTATGTATGTTCTTTGTTGCATACTTAGTACATTGTTATACATTACACTTTATGCTATGTATGTTCTTTGTTGCATACTTAGTACATTTGTTATTCATCACATGTTTACATTTTGGATACACATTACATGATTTACATTAAACATGAACATTTTACTTTGGTAGTTTGGTTTGATTAAGTGATTAAGTAACGAGGCGTGTGTAATATGATACAAGTATGGTGGATACGCCGCTGGTACTTCCTATATATAATTGCTTGTATGGTATTACATATCGTAGCGTTATTTGAATCATTTCAATTTGAGACATATAACATTTTATACAAATAACATACTTTTCACAAGACATTGATTTACAAACAACTTATCTTATACAAACTCATTTTACATGGTTATTCATTTAACCATACATTATTCTCTTATTTATACATATCATCTGAACTTATTGTTTTTCAAACGATTTACAAAACAAAACAATTTACAAGGTTCATGACTAAACTTTATTAAACATTTTCTTAAACTTACAAGTCATGAATCCTATTTTCACAAAACCTATGTATCTCACAGGCATTTTTATGCTGACGTACCTATTTTCACATGTGTTTTCAGGAGATGATGCATAGGACTTATCAAGACATACTTAGGCGGACCTGTGCCTTAGTGACTTAAAACGAGACAAGAACTAGTTAATTTTTGTTATATACTCTTTGTTTCTGTTTAAAACAATGTAAACTTTCATGTTCGATTAATAAAACGAAACTTCAATTGCCATGGATTTGAAACAATTAAATTCTGTTACAACACTCCCCGATGTTTCCGCCACGTTTGGTTGTCCTACGTGGTCGGGGTGTGACACACGGTCCCCCTCGGGACAGTTACACATGGCGAACACCGACTCAGCCTTCTCAAACCAGCCTAGTAACCCCACAACCCCTTCAGTCCCACTGAATGTCTGTGGCTTACAATCCATAAACGTCTTGAAAGTGCAAGCAGGCGGATGGTTTGGATTCGGATTAGCTTGCTGACCAGCTTGATGGGTGTTAATCAGATTTGTCAACTCAGCCTGAGTCATCGCAATGTGTCCACATCCATGGCCTCATCCACTCATGATTCTATATAAGGAGAGGGAACAAGTTTAAGAATAGAGATAAGGCAGGCGTCAAATCTTACGTTGACATCTAGAAACTACAAAGTTTACACCAAACAATAGGACAGAACTCTTCTCACACTCCTTAAGCCTCACATGCACCTCACGCTATTATTATGTGTGCACCCATAATAATAAGGCAATTTGCATGCTTATATCAGTGCCTCTTAACTTGCGCTAAAAGTTTCCCTCCCACATTCAAACAGTAAAACGAAAGGCATTACAGGATTAATAATCACAAGAGTCAAAGGGTAGTGCCACACTATCTAGCTCCACTAAGACATGCAACACAGGTAATCACATCAAGGTATCAAGTATGCTGTTTCATGCAAGTCGTGTGTGTGTAACTACTAAGCAAGTAATGCATAAAGTAAACAGAAGACGAACCTTGCAATCTGGAGCTGAGTGTCATGGTCGATTTTCGAAATTGTTCGGTTATAGTTTGGTTTTATAAAAACGTTTTAAAACCTAGTTCACTATAACCAGTGGCTCTGATACCAAACTGTCACACCCCCAAAATACCACATGCGGTAACCCCGCTAGGTGTGTGACGTACCAGGATCTAGCCACCAATCACATTGAACTAACCATAATATGTTTAACAAAATTCCCATTCAATAAATAAAACACCCATAGAACATAACCCAAGTTAAATAGTGACAACGGAAGCAAATAATAATCCATTGTTTAAGTGTTTCAAAACCAAATGTATATGAATTTAGTAGACAAGACACGCATAGCCCAACATTGTGACCCATGACCACTCCAGCCATCCAGATAGCAAGTTCCCATCCAAAGTACCTAACGATCTGCGAGCATGCAACAAGTGTATCAGACAACGCTGGTGAGTTCATAGTTTTACGAAAACGTTGATTACCAAGTGTTTAGTTTAGTCCATTGAATTTAATGTTGATAATATCCCGAATACAAGACGGCTCCTAATTTACATTGCCCTTTCTCCAATGCTCCTATCAAAGCATTGGTCATGACTAGGTCATTAGTTCACACCCGTCCTCTCAGGTACGGGGTGAGGGTGCCAAACCTAAGTAGCGCTACTAACTAATACCTTGTTACCTCTCAGGTAACCAAACAACACGGAGGGACTTTAATGGTGATAGGATGAGTATATTATCCAACATTCCAGATTTACCCAAAAGACATATTCCTCTCAGGAATACCCATGATTTACCCAAAACCAATCCCTCTCAGGGATACCCAAAGACTGTCCCAACCACCGGGACGCATGCTCAAGAGAGATGAACTCACCATTGATTTGCTCGGTATGTCTAATTACTTGTTTTATCGTTGGACACCCCAAACCCTAATATGGTTCCAATGATAATCAGTTTCGTTTACATAGAATTCACTTATTCATTGTATATATTCCACATGTGGTAAGCAAGTATGGCACATATTATCACACAAGTTATAACGCATATTCGGGTCGTATGTATTTTCCACATTACAAGTTCATACATCATAATGACACACATTAACATCTCACACCTCAACCCAATGAACATGCATATATTAACAATAACTCATAACATTCAATAATCATTTTGGTTACAAAAATCTTGTACCAACACTGTATAAGGCCCACCATACTTGGCAGCCCACTCCGGAAATCAAACATGATGCTGCCCCTTTGATGTGTGTGTGGGTGACCCAGTCGGAGCCCATAACACCTAGCCCGAAGGCTGTTGGCCCAGTATCAATGGGTCTGTGACTCCGCTGCCAATCTATGGCCCAGCGTTTCCCAGCCCAACTCACGAGATCCCCGGCCCACAATAATCGTGTAACCTAATTGATTTTCCAGGTCCAACACGTAACCTCTTTCAACCGTGTGGCCCAATCCTCATCCGAACGTGTGTGGCCCATTAATAGAATCCAACAGAATAAATCACTAGATTATATCAATTCAATTTAACAAACTAGGGTCAACCTATATCAGTTATGAATTTGCTAATCATGTACCAGGTATTCAATTATCAAAACAATTTCACTTTATCACATAGTGGGCATCATGAATGTATAATACGACCCATCCCTCATTCCGGTTAAGAAAACAAGATTATCCCCTAGTGACTAAATCAGTCTATCGAATATCCATCTCCATGCACTTGCAATTGTGATTTAAACTTCATGTACCACCTTCGGTCCATCATCCTTATCAAACAACAGTTTCAATTGTTTAAATGAAACTAAATCCTAATTATTACGGCTGAAAATCATCGTCATCTATACTCGTGGTGTCGGACGTGTAGACGTCTCCCTCTGATGGTATCTCATCGTCTGACACAACTGCCATGGGGTCCACTGTGTTTGATACTCCTGTGTCGGAAGAAGAAACCATGGTGTCTGTAACACAACCACACATATGCACAAATATCAATATGAAATCAAATAAACATGTAAGTCATAATAATGCAAGCAAACAATCCTCCTAGTCTTCCCAGACAACCCCTCCCAGCCTCTCAGACCGAACTTCCTAGCCTTTCAGACTAACTCCCTAGTCTCTAAGACCAACCTCCCAGTCTCTAAGACTAACCTCCCCAATCTCTAAGATTGAACCCCTCAGCCTCTAAGACTGAACCTCCCTAGCCTCTAAGGCTAAACCTCCCTCAGCCTCTAAGACTGAACTCCCTCAGTCTCTAAGACTGAAATAATATTTTTGAAAATTGTACCTGTGCCTTTTTGTTTGTAAAAATGTTTTGTACCCTGGATCTAGACGTTTAGTGTATGCAATGTAAAAATGTTTTCGTGAGAGCCCTAGTGATCATAGTCTAGACTCGAGAAAGAATCCTAGTTCGCTATGATCGAGGCTCTGATACCAAGCTGTCACACCCTGGCTTTTGCGGAAGCGTGGGTTTAATTTGGTGTGACTTCTTAATACCATAACACAATCATAACAATGCTATATGAAAATAAAACACATGATAGTCATCCATTCATTAAGTTTTAAAAATTACCACAACATCACTGTTTTAAAGTCGACACATATGACAACATACAACCATGACATAATTAAAACATGTTCATACGACACCCCAAAAGACTCGAATAAAAACCATGGTTTAAAGACGTGCAACCCGTCCAGGCAAGGGTCACACCTCCTAAACCTGGATGACCTCATTATTCCCTACGCAGCTCAACACAATTGCACACTTCGCCAGATCCACTAATTTCCTGAAATACATGTAGTTTGAAAAATCAACAAAAGTTGAGCGAGTTCATGTAAAAGTGAGTATGTATAAACCTTTAAAGTATGTATAAAAGTCCCTGGTATGTAGCAATAAGGAAAAAGAGATCACCAATGGGTTGCAAAGCCACCGGTATGTGTGAAAAGATGCAGGGAAACTCAAACCTAGCAAATTTGTTACCGGGCTTCGGCTGTAAGACACAGTCACCTCTATGGGCCGCCCCGGCCTCACGGGTGTGGGCTCGCTACACCCAAATAGATCTATCACTCTTGTGTCCCTCGGTCCTAACAACGAGGATTAATGGCCTCAAGTGTTGTGCCCACCCTTCACATGATCTAGTAGTATAAACCCTCCCTAAGCTAACCATACCATGTAAATAATTGTTTGTAATAATTGTAACATGTATTCCACCCCCAAAATATAAAACTGAAAACCGTTGCATATCCCCTGCAAGGATATGCGTTTGTGAAATCCGCCTCACATCCCCTACACGGATGTGGGTATTTGAAAACCGCCTCATATCCCCTACAAGGATATGGGTTTACGAAAATCCGTTTACAAGTTTTGCCTGTTCAATTGTCCCCACTGGACGCATGCTTGTTTTAAGAGAAGTGAACTCACCTTGGTTTGCTCGGTATGACTAGTTACCCGTTCTAGTTAATCGACCAACCCTACCATGGTTACCAATGAAATCAGTTTCGTAATCATTGAAGTCACGTAGTTATACACAATAAGTCACGTATTCGCATACAGTTTGCATCTAGCACGACAATCCCCATAACATGTAGCACATATCCAACTATCATACAAGACCACATCCCATGTGTATATCACAGTTCATAACAGATAAATGTTCAATCCACAGGACACAAGTCAGATTTCTTATTCTTAGATTGAATTGTTATTATTATGCACAAGCTAGTATCCACAAGTATTCAATAATACATGCATCACAACTGACTACTGTTATACCCAGTGTCCTCTTCGGCAAAATACCCCTATGGCGAATTATCATTTTTCGTCAGAGAGGGACTTTGGCGAAAAACCCTAGTCTTTCGTCAAAGCATCATGACAAAGGTTCCCATTTTTCGTCAAGCATGTCGACGAAAGTCCCTGTTGTTCGTCATGCACAGGTCGACGAAAGTCCCTGTCGTTCATCATACGTGGTTCTTCATCGAGAAACAGTTAACATCCAGATTTACACAAACCCTAATCGATGTCACTTTTCAACACCTTTATAACCACTACAAAATCACCGATTCACATAATCTAATCATACACAGATCTTCTGACCCTCGACCAAATCTATCCATTTATTAACACAAGAACATCACCAAAGATTTTGTTCATCATGCATTCCAATTCATTAATTCAATATTTACACATCACACTCAATCCAATATTATTGCATGATTCTATCAAAATCCTAAGTCATAGTAATCTCTCATGCACTGTGCACCAATCATCAAGTAAGAACACAATCACAGAATGATCAAATATGTAAGAAACACAACCTAAACAATGGTGGACACTGACCTAGAGATGTAAAGTGAATAATTGAAGGAGACGAGGCTTCGAATGATAATGATTACCGGCGATTCCAAAGGGAGAGGAGAGAAGCAGTTAGGTTTTGCTAATCTTTGTGTTTATGTAGCCAGAAAAGCCACGCACAACATGTTGTGCGTATATAATCACCATTGTGGGCCGGACTTAGCTAGACTCGATAGAGTGTATGGGCCGAGACCAACTTTTAGGTGAGAAAGGTGTGCGAGCCTAACGAGTGTATACAATCCAGATTAATATGATGTCGCGTAACAATATAACGTATAATTATTTAACAACTTAAAATCATTCACTTTGAGACACTGGCAAGTATAACTGAACATCGTTACACGTGATCATGAAGCACAACACGAGTTAAAGGTTTCAGGATTTAAACGATGCTAACCTTGAAGGTTCGGGTTGTCACATCATCCCGAACTTGAAAGAAATTTTGTTCCGAAATTTGATAAGTGATCCAATAGGAGTGAAGTGATAGATCAAGATGATTGTGGATTTTTCTCAGGTGCCACATCATCCCCAACTTGAAAGGGAATTTCGTCCCGAAATTCGCCAATAACGTCAGGAGTTGATTCAACTGTTTGTGCAATTGAGGATACTTGAGCTTCATCTGGTCTTTGTATTCCCACGTGAACTCTAGTCCACCTCCTGATTTCCAACGAACTCTCGTGATTGAAATTCGACTATATTGACGGACCTTGACTTCTTGGTCCATGTTTTCGATAGATTCCTCGACACTGCAACTTGTCGTTAACCTTAGGCTCTAGTAAGGGTATCACAAGTGTTTCATCATACAAACACTTCTTTAGATTTGAGACATAGATGACATCGTGATCGTTACCCAATTCGTCAGTTAACTCGAGTTTGTGAGCCATGTCACCGATTCATTCCAGAAATCCGAATGTCCCAACGCATCGTAAACTAGGCTTGCCACGTTTTCTATAGCGTACCGCACCCTCCCAGGCTGAGACTTTCGATTATGACATGTTCGCCTACAGCGAACTCCCAGTGTTTCCTAAGCTTATCAGCTTTCCTGACGGTCACGCGTTGCCTTCAAACAATTATCGATCTAAGCAATCTTCAAGAGTTTCGAGCACAAGTCCTGGATCTGTGATTAGGTTGTCACCCACCTTAGTCCAACAAGAAGATTGGTATTATCATCCATGCAATGCCCCAAACAGAGCTATCTGAATACTAGAATGTTAACTGCCGCAGTAGAACTCAACCAAAGGTAAATATCCCTCAAATTTTACTAAAGTCAATCACACACGTGCTCGCAACATGTCGTTGAGAGTCAGGATGGTTCGTTTACTTCGACCGTTTGTCCAATGCTCATGTCTAGACGTGAGCCAAGGGTGTTATGTGTTGCCTGTCATAAATCAAGCATAGCTCAAAATCAGGGGTAACAGGAGTTGGCACCTCGTGCCTGAAAGCCGCCTCTCCCAGAGGAACATTCACAGCTGTGAAGACTCGTCAGTTTCCTTGATTGCAAGAAAGTGTGCTGGTAACGTGAGACCATCGACGATCACCCAGGTGAAACTGTTTCCATTTCGAGTTGTAAGTAGAGTAGTGACAGAATCCATGGCAGTCTGTTCTCATTTCCATATGGGTGTTTCTGGTTGCTGATACTCCACCTTGTCTTTCCCACAAGTCAAACATCATTCACATACGTAGCTAGGTGGGCCTTCATGCCCGATCACTAGTACAAGATTTTATAGATCCTAACATCTCTCATCAAAACCCAGATGACTAGAATATCGAGGCCGGTGTGCTTTGCTCAACACGAGTTCCATAGAGTTGCCGTATAATGAGACCCACATTCGTTCCATGAGGTAGCGAATATCGTCCGACCTGCCAACGGTTGCTTCTCCATGCCCCGCATGGGTTTAACTTGAAAATTCCCTTCCTTCAGTTCTCCAGTTTGAACAGAGCGAGTCTGATCAGGTAAGTTAGAGTCGATAGTGAGCTACAAAGCTTGTGCACATTCAGGTTTTACAGTCGTACTCATTCAAAAGTTCCATCCAGCGATGCTATTACATCTTTAGTTCTTCCGAAAAAAATGTACACGGGAGGCCCTTGTGATCGGTCTAAGTAGTGCATTTGGTACTGTCCAAGTAATGCCTCCAGCTCAAATCCGAGATCGTGGCTTCCACCCCAGGTTGTGAGTCGTGCAATTCTTCCTGTTAATCCACCACATAAGCCACACCCTCTCGTGTTACATCGGTGTGCAACTGAGACTCTGTTTCAAACCATCATGGTATACCACCAGATCACCCGTACCCTCGGGTAAAGACAAAACTCAGTGCATTGTAGAGTTGAGTTTCAAAAGCTGAAGAGACGTCCTCCTGTTTTATCTCCCGCGAATTCACAGCACCTCGCTGTGTTAAAGAGATTAGAGTTATGCGATCTTCGAAAATCCCTTGATGAGTCTACGATAGTATCTAGTGTGACTAAGAAATTACTGCATCCTTGAAGGACTCTTTGGTGCTGATCAAGCTCTAATAAAATAGACCTTAGCGAGATCCACGTGTACTCCCAATTTGTTGACTACGTGACCAAGACAGTGTGCTTATCGAATCCTGAAGTCACGCTTTGGTAGACTTCGCGTGGAGTTTCTCCTCCCTCAGGAGCTCTGCAATAAGATACATATGCCGCCCATGGTGTTCCTTTCTCCTGAAAATGATTCAAAACGTCATCAATGAACACAGTCGATTCATGTGGTTCATAAAGCTGCTGGTGTGTTGATTAACCAAAGGTCATGGAGTACAGTGTCGCAATGGCCGCATTGCGTTCGATATGCCTTTTTTAAGAACCTTCTCCCTTTGGACTTCCATCTGATAACAGTTCGTTCGTTAGTCATCCCTCGATTGGGAGCTTGACCCTCGCTACTGGTCGACAGGCTGGCAATACATGGTCGAGGCAAATGGTTCTTGACTGTCACCTTGCTGAGTTCTCGATAATCAGCACACATGTCCAACGATAAGGCTTATCTTCACTGATAAAACTGGGGCTTCCCAACGCGAAAAGAGCTAGGTCCGACAAAACTTCTGTCCAATAATTCCTGTAGTAGATTAGACAGTTTTTTGCAATCCTCCTGGTGCAAGACGGTAAGGTGTACAAGTAATCAGGGTTGCCTCTGGCGCGAGATCAAACTGAGATTCTGTCTAACAGTTTGTGGAAGTAATCCTGAAAGTTCCTCGGGTTGCTCACCGAGAGGAATCACGAACAATTGGGGGATCCTTGATCCTCACCTCCTTGGCCTTAATGTCAGTAACGGTTGTTAACGTAGCGGGGTAATCCCTCTGTAGACACTTCTGGGCCTTCTTGGCTGAAATGATGCTAACCCTTATCCCACTCTGACACCTTAGGTCGGACGACGATTCTCCACTAGGGAGAGGGATACGCAAAGTTTCCTCCTCACAGGGTATATCTGCGCGATATTTGGATAACCAATCCACACTAACTACTGCATCGTATCTACCAAGGATAGCAGAAGGAAGGTCGATGTTGTACACTTGTCCCACAAGGTCGAGCTTGCATCCCAACGAACATACGAGGCTTCAATTGACTTGCCATCAGCCAATTCCACAACAAGTTCGGTTTCAAGAAGCGTCGGAGTTACACAGAACAGAGACGAAGCGATTATTTACCCCAAAAACATACAAGCTACCATGCTGCTATTCCACGTGGCGTTGCCTACGCCAATCCTAAATGCCCTTCCATGAGTACCACATCCAGTGTTGTTGTCACAGTTACTAGGATTCCCAATACTGTCGTCGTTCCCCTGGTTGTTGTCGTCTTTGATTTACCAACGGCTGACCCATGTCGTAGGCACCTCCATCTTCCATACCGTAGGCTACGATTACGAGTTCCTTGATGTTGCCGTGACTGTTGCCTCTACTCCCGCTGCTTAAAATGGAGACCTAAAATCTTTCACCAACATGGTCCATCTTGTCACATTTCCGTGTCACGTACTAGGCGTTACTCATTGTGCTGGCAGCTTCACATTTCATACCATAGTCCATGGTCATCGTTTATGTCCCGATTAACTCGTAAGAGTTGACTCCCATAAGTCGCTGATTGGGGTTAAAGATCCGATTGGCGTAAAATTTCTGATGTTCGTTGTTGGTAATCAGGGTCGTCCAAATACTGGAGTCAGTAAAGTACTACACTCATCCTCTTGTCCATCGATCTAGCAGGTTGATTGAGTAATACACGGTATGTTGCGAGAGGGTTGAAGAAGTGGTCGCACTTCGGGAGCTACGACGTCAATACATTGAGTTCCAGCCAATGAAGTGCAGTGAGAAAGGTATCGACCAATCATTCGACGCTGCGACATCCAACTCAGGGACGTTCGTGCAAGCACCTAACATTCTACACAGTTCGCTAGGCATTCGAATGGGTGCTCAGGTAATACTCGATAACGTCGAGATTCATAAGGATTCAGAGAGGAGTGAAAAGATCACGTTCAAGTAGGAGGCAATCGCTGCTAGGACTCCTATAGATTTATTTCATTTCTCACTGTTTGAATAACGGAACAGAACCCCTTTTTCACTTGTTAAGCCTCAGTAGGACTCACATGCACCCCACATTATTATTGTGTGTGCACCCACAATAATATTGTGATTTGCAGGTTCATCTTAGTTCCTCCTAACTCATGTCAAATGGTTCTTCCAACTCAGGTATCAAACGGAGGTTATCAAAATGATAAGATCACAGAAATCCAAGGACTATGACATACTATCAACGCACCATAATGCAAGCAAACAATTCATGTCATCATACTATAGTGACGAGCATGTGTTCGTATGTTACGTCATAAACAAATGTGTACTAGTCATGTAATGTATGCAACAAGTGAGAAAGACGAACCTTGCAATCTGGAGCTGAGTGTCATGGTCACATTCGCGTATTCAGAACTGTTCGGTTATAATCTGGTTTTACAAAAACGTTTTAAAACCAAGTTCACTATAACCTGGCTCTGATACCAAACTGTCACACCTCCAAAATACCACATGCGGAAACCCCCGCGAGGCGTGTGACGTACCAGGATCTAGTCACCAATCACATTGAACTCATAACAATAATTCAGCGGAAACATAATACAACAGTCAACAATTTCTTATAACAATAAAGCGTTATAAAACATTATTTATAACGCTACTTTAAGCTTTATAAAACATTATTTATTAATCAGCGGAAACATAATATAACAGTCAACAATTTCGTAACTCAAGTGTATAAAAGTCATTAACTTGTCTTGTGGTTCCTTGTAACTTGACCCATGACCACTCTAGCTTCCCAGACAGCAAGTTCCAACAACAAGTACCTAAAGGCCTGCAAGCAGGCAGAAAAAACGTGTATCAGACAACGCTGGTGAGTTCACTGATTTGTTAAACCGTTCGTTACCGATTACTGATTCATGTTATGTTGATAATAACTCGATACCGCAGACGGCCCTTTTTGCCCTTCCCCAATGCTCTATCAAACATTGGTCATGATTTAAAGTTATTAGTTCACGCCCGTCCTATCCAGGTACGTCGTGAGGGTGCCAAACCTAATAGCGCTATCAACTAATAACCCCGTTGTCCTACAAGCAACTAACCCGGTAGTATGATGGGACTTAAGTGATAGAGAGTGAGTGTATTATCCAACATCAACGTTTACTGAAAACCGTTGCATATCCCCTGAAAGGATATGCGTTTGTGAAATCCGCCTCACATCCCCTACAAGGATGTGGGTATTTGAAAACCGCCTCATTTCCCCTACAAGGATATGGGTTTACGAAAATCTGTTTACAAGTTTTGCCTGCTTGATTGTCCCCACCGGACCCATGCTTGTTTTAAGAGAAGTGCGCTCACCTTGGTTTGCTCGGTATGACTAGTTACCCGTTCCAGTTAATCGACCAACCCTACCGTGGTTACCAATGAAATCAGTTTCGTAATCATTCAAGTCACGTAGTTGTACACAATAAGTCACGTATTTGTATACAGTTTGCATCTAGCACGACAATCCCCATAACACGTAGCACATATCCAACTATCATACAAGCAACATCCCATGTGTATATCACAGTTCATAAAAGATAAATGTTCAATCCACAGGACACAAGTCAGATTTCTTATTCTTAGATTGAATTGTTATTATGCACTAGCTAGTATCCACAAGTATTCAATAATACATGCATCACAACTGACTACTGTTACACCCAGTGTCCTCTTCGGCGAAGTACCCCTATGGCGAATTATCATTTTTCGTCAGAGAGGGACTTTGGCGAAAAACCCTAGTCTTTCGTCAAAGCATCATGAGAAAGGTTCCCATTTTTCGTCAATCATGTCGACGAAAGTCCCTGTTGTTCGTCATGAACAGGTTGACGAAAGTCCCTGTTGTTTGTCATACGTGGTTCTTCGTCAAGAAACAGTTAACATCCAGATTTACACAAACCCTAATCACTGTCATTTTTCAAAACCATTATAACCACTACAAAATCACCGATTCACATAATCTAATCATACACAGATCTTGTGACCCTCGACTAAACAATCAGTGAACATCAAAATGAATAAAATTGCTAATATAATCACAATCATGCAGTCACAGTTCATCGGCTTATGCTACCTTAATACCGACCAAATCTATCCATTTGTTAACACAAGAACATCACCAGAGATTTTGTTCATCATGCATTCCAATTCATTAATTCAATATTTACACATCACAATCAATCCAATATTATTGCATGATTCTATTAAAACCCTAAGTCATAGTAATCTCTCATGCACTGTGCACCAATCATGAAGTAAGAACACAATCACAGAATGATCAAATATGTAAGAAACACAACCTAAACAATGGTGGACACTAACCTAGAGATGTAGAGTGAATAAGTTGAAGGAGACGAGGCTTCGATTGATGATGATTACCGGCGATTCCAAAGGAGGAGGAGAGAAGCAGTTAGGGTTTGCTAATCTTTATGTTTGTGCAGCCAGAAAAGCCACGCACAACATGTTGTGCGTATATACTCACCATTATGGGTCGGACTTAGCTAGGCCCGATAGAGTGTATGGGCCGAGACCAACTTTTAGGTGAGAAAGGTGTGTGAGCCTAACGAGTGTATACAATCCAAATTAATGTGATGTCGCGTAACAATATAACATATAATTATTTAACAACTTAAAATCATTCACTTTGAGATACTGCCAAGTATAATTGAACATCGTTACACGTGATCATGAAGCACAACGCGAGTTAAAGGTTTCAGGATTTAAACGATGCTAACCTTGAAGGTTCAGGTTGTCACATCATCCCGAACTTGAAAGAAATTTCGTCCCGAAACTTGATAAGTGATCCAAGAGGAGTGAAGTGATAGATCAAGATAATTGTGGATTTTTCTCAGGTGCCACATACTATCTGATACAATACGATGTTGTTTTTAGAATTTCATCACGTATATCACGTATCATTGTTAAAGAATTGATAAAATTCCATGAAGAGTAACCAAATTTTTTTAGATTTTTTTTGCATGTCTTTACAACAGTTACATGTATTATTATTTATTATCACTAGAAAACTTAAAGTTGAGCTCCCCTTGAAGGTCTAGGGTTCAAGCTTTATGAGAAAAATCGTATTTCAAAAAATGTCAAAAATTAACTACGAAATACAAAAAACATATCCTAATTGCATTAATTACTACAAAATTTGAGGGTTTCCGTCTAGACTAAATGCTACAACACAATATCCATAATTTCGTAAAATATTAAACATATCATTGTGAAGGAATTGATGCAATTCCATAAACACCCAACTTGTTGTCAGTAATTGTAACCAAGTTTTTGTTACCGTTATTTTCTTAACATAGAACCACGCCTTGCTTCTTTTATTTTACTTGTTTTGATTTTTTTTATTTTGCTGGTGTCTTCGTTAAAACTAGATGTATTATTATTATTATTATTATATTATTATTATTATTATTATTATTATAAGAAAATATACAAAATTTTAATACAAAATAAAGAATAATTGACAATGAATTCTCTCGTATAACTAACATTTAACCATAAAAAATCAGTGAACCAAAAAAAGAACAGAAACCAGATATTGTGCTACAGAGATGAACAAAAAAAATTGCAATGTTGTTGTTAGTCAGTTGATTGCATCTATAAGGTCCTTATAAATAAAAGAACACTTAATGTAAATTCTATAGCAATACTAAACATTTAACGATATATATAATATCTTCTAATCATGTAATTGTGGCATGGCATGTCTATCATCTAATGATTTGTTGTTAGAACAAACAATAACAACAAAGTAGGCAATGTTTGTAATTGTGGCACGGCATGTCTATCTGGCACGGCATGTCTATCATCTAATGATTTGTTGTTAGAACAAACAATAACAACAAAGTAGGCAATGTTTGTAATTGTGGCACGGCATGTCTATCATCTAATGATTTGTTGTTAGAACAAACAATAACAACAAAGTAGGCAATGTTTTAACTTGAATTGAAATTACATTTTTTAAAAGCCTTTAAGAAATTCCTCTTTCATCATTTTAAGCTCAATGAATTATTCGTTTGTTTCAGCAATATAACTTCTTTTTTGTTGGGTGCAGTAAGATGTGGTAAGTGATCTTTCTAGTTCTAACATCTTATTCATAATACTAATTTGATTATTGTCTTCCAATATACAGATCTTTTTTAAGAAAACTAACCCATATTTGGTAAGTGTGAGGGACCGGAGTTTCACTATCACATGGAACCCAATAAAATAGCTAATATAACATGCAAATTATGGCTAAATTTAATTTTACGACGATCCACGCAAAGTGATAGAACCCTATTTTAAACAACCGCTTCATTAATATTCTTAACCAATAACAACTAATCGAAAAAGAAAACTTTGAAATATTACACATTTAATAACCGAGAAGTTCTAGTTATGAATTATATAGGAATACAATTAATAATGCGGGTTAGAACTGTTCATCCGACACAACATGGTAAACTTAATGTCAAGTCTCCCAAGCTTCCAATCTGGCTTCATACGACACACCTGTTGCTTCATTGTTCCACATTTACAACCACTAGACCCTTAAATACACCTCCACTCCAAAATTAGTTGTCGCTACCACCTGCCTTATCCTCCCTAGTTCACCATGCTTCCGATTTCAACCATTACCATCTATATAGCGCTTTCATGAACCCTAAGTTAATACCTTTCTTTGAACCCTTAATTGGCTCCTCAATTGTTGTACTTCAAATAGATGCTTCATCAACTTACACTTACACTTAATCCCTAATTCGAACACATATGGGTAACCTAAAGTCATGGAACCATGGGAGGTTCTCCAAAAGCATGGTAAATTGGAGCACTAAGCTAATTATGCACACACTATCTACTTTGAATAGGTTGATCACTTCACATAATGATATATTACAAAACCTTTTGATTTAACACCCAATATAGAATGTTGAGTAACATTCTAAGCGTTAGAAATTAAAATGATGAAAGCACGTTTTCTTATATAAATTTTAATGGAGTTGGTTTTGCTATTAAGAGAAGTAATTACCATTTAATGCTTAATAAAAGTTCAAAAGCTTTCGTTGTGAATTCTCTAATTACTATGTGCTCTGATACCAACTTGTAACACTTATCTGTTTGCCATGATTATATCTAATTGATGTTATAGTCGAAAAATATATGTTTTGAATAAAATCATTTATGTTCATGAACTCACCAGTTGAGTCCTAAATATGTTTCGAGCACACATCCTAAGTGCCATGTGATTGCAGGAATCGAGGATGGTAAGACTAGCATATGAGGAGATAGAGGTCTAGAGGGCTTTTGAAGATTTAGATATCTAGTCTAGTTTAACTGATGAAAATGTTATTGTATAATAATACATATGTAAAGTACTCTTTAATGTTTAATAAAAGATCAAAAGCTTCCGTTGTGAATTCTCTAATTACTATGTGTTCCGTATATCCATCCAATGCTTAACACTCCCTAGAGCTTATCCTGGGATGCGGGTGTTACATACCACCTGCTCTTGTTCAGGATATTTCGTCAATTATCAACATCTAGTTAGTTTGGAAGAATTGATGAAATTCTATGAACAATGAACATGTTGTGGATAACCTTTGATGGTTTTTAGGCGAAGCTCAAGATATTAAGAGAAGTTGCTACAACCTGCTGTTGTTCATGCTATTTCGTCAATCCTCAACATCAAGGTAGTTTTGAAGAGTTGATGAAATTCAATGAACACTGAGCATGTTGGGAATAACTTTGGAAGCGTTAATGAATTTTGGGTGCAACTGAGGATATTAAGAGAACTCGCTACCAGCTCTTTTTCATGGTAATTTACTCAATTATCAACATTAAGGTAGGGGTTGATGAATGTTTTTGAACAATGAGCATGTTATGGATAATTTTGAATGGTTGGTTAAATTCAATTAAAAATGTTGGTAATTTTTGAAGAATTTTGATAATTCTATGAACAATGGTGGATAACTTCATCCTGAAGGACAAAGTAATCAATTATCAAAAATCACATCATGTCCTATTTTTGTGATTTTATTTATAAGCCTAAGTCTCATTCTCTCAACCATGGAAAACATGAAAGAGATATTAACATATTTGAAACCTTATTTATCAACACAAAATAGGTTTTTTTGTTTTGTTTTGCAAGAGCATAGTTTACTTTAAACAAAAAGTTCTTCAATTGTGCAAGAGTAAAATTAAAACGTATGAAAATATAAAAGTATCAAAGAGATATTTGTTAAATATCTATGCTCGTTAATTTTTTATAACTAGACAATTGACGTCAAAAGTGATATCATTATAAGGAGTAGTTGTTTAAAAAAACATGTTAATGTGGAGTATTTAAATTACTAATGAGAAACCGAGTCTCCTTCCCGAGGACCTAAAGATTTTGTAGAGTGTACATATTAACGAATCCAATATCACCATTTCAAACTCTAACCAATTTGAGTCATAATATTTATTAGAAGCTTAAAGTAGCGCTATTATATGATGTTTAAAAAAATCAACTTTCAATAATACATCGACCCACTCCATTTAACAAACTTCAAATTTTCATTAGCATTTATTTTGAACTTGCACATGTAAATGTCTTCCACTAATCTCTGATATAAAACCGGATCTTGATAGTGAGTTTTTTACAATTACCAAATGAATGAATCCAGAATCTCTTATTACGCGACTATTAAAGATCTCAAGTATGCAGCATATACAATAAAGGAAGGATTACCTTGACGGGACTAATGAAGTATTTTCAGTGAGTATTTGATGGCAACAAGAACATTGTTTTTCAATGGGTATGAGATAAATATAAGAATAAATATCTACCAAGCTAAAATGCTTTAATCACGTGCTGAAAGTGAGACTGTGATTTTGATTGAATTAGACACTTCTGTGTAACCAAACTAACATAACCCCCTTACATTGGAGATTATAGAAAACTTAGATCATCTATTAACCCTATTATAATTTCTTAATCTTGGAAAAAGTCTATGAGGCTTTTGGTGTCATGAAATTATATGGACGATCTAAGGCTTTGAATAAAACCTTTTAGCCAAAAATCATGGTTTGAAATGATTGTAAAGTTGCTAATGGAAGAACGGTATTAAATGAAAATGTTAGTCTACGTAAAAAGAGTATAAAACTGGCAAAAGAAATGAAGTGTAATGCATATGAAGGAATAACATTCCAATGTTTGCGGCTAAAATTTATACCATAACATACAAAACAATGCATTTATGTCAAAGTACTAACTTTTAACTAACAAATTAAACATCTTGTGATTATAAAATTAAAGTGGATATAGAATGTTGTATTTTTTTGAAAAAAAAATTGTTGTTTATCTTTGCATTAGGATGTATTTTTTTATGTTGATTTTTGTTTTAAACTTGTAGTTGTTTTTAAAATTTTCAAACTGTAAGTTTTTTGTTTCTGTTTGTAGTGTTTTTCCATCATCAACTTTTCAACCTATGTAACTAAATTTATTGACATCATGTATTTTCATTAAGAAAATCGAAATTTGCAGTAACACAAACATATTCTAAACTCAAGTTTTATACAATTCCAGTATTTTATTAATGTTTGAACATCATCAACGTAGTGAAATTTTTATTTATGAGACCTCTAGAAAAAAACACATTATTACAAAAATAAAATATTAAAATTAAAATATAATAAAGTGAAAAAAGTTGGTAAGCTTTGTCTTTTGGAAAGACCATTCAACAATTTAGTATAGAAACTATCTTAATTGCATTAAATACTACATCATAGTTCACATAAAAAATTAAATACTAATAATATCAATCATTTAATTCAAGAGATATCACTAATTTATATTAGTTATATAAATAGAACCATCTACCAAGACTTGCATAAAGCATTGTCACTTTTCTATACCACATAACCTCATCCATCAAGACTAGTTGCTACAACACGATGCTGTTCATAGAGTTTCATCAAATATCTTACATAAATTGTTAAAGAATTGATGAAATCCTATGAACAGTCAGCATGTTGTGGATAATTATAACCATGTTTTTGTGAGCATTATTTTCTTTTTACATTTAAGACTAGTTGCTACAACATGATGTTGTTCATAGTATTTCTTTAAATATTACACATATCATTGTCAAAGAATTTATAAAATTATATGAACAGTCAGCATCTTGTAGATAATTATAGCCAAGTTTTTGTTGTCCTTTTTTTTCTGCATATAGTTAAGCATTGGTTCTTTTTATTTTACTTGTTTTGAATTACTTTTCTATGTGTCTATGCTAAAATTGATGTATTATTATTATTATTATTTGAAAATTTAAAGTAGAATTCTATTTGAAGGTCAAGGGTTGAAGACTTGAGAAAAAAATCACATTTAAAACAAAGTAAAAAAATTAACTGTTGAATATGAAAAAAGTATCTTAACTGCGTTAACTACTACATCTTATTACGAATGTGTAGTCAAATAACTCTAAATCTTAAGCACTAAATTCAAGTGATATCACTACTTTATTTAAGTTAAAATAGATCTGCCTAGGAAAACTTTTATATAGCATTATCACTTTTCTTGCCCACATAAGAATTATAATCTAGCTTGCCTTCATCTACCTATTTTATAAGTTTATTCATAAATGATTCCGTGTGCAAAATTTGTGGGTTTCTATTGATACTATTTGATAAAATACGATGTTGTTTTTAGAATTTCGTCAAATATATCACGTATCATTGTCAAAGAATTGATAAAATTCCATAAAGTGTAACCAAATTTTTTTAGATTTTTTTGCGTGTCTTTACAACAGTTACATGTAGTATTATTTATTATTATGAGAAAACTTAAAGTTGAGCTCCCCTTGAAGGTCAAGGGTTCAAGCTTTATGAGAAATATCGTATTTCAGAAAAAAAATGTCAAAAATTAACTATTAATTAAAAAACATATCCTAATTGCATTAATTACTACAAAATTTGAGGGTTTCCGTCTAGACTAAACGCTGCAACACAATATCCCATAATTTCATAAAATATTAAACATATCATTGTGAAAGAATTGATGCTATTCCATAAACACCCAACTTGTTGTCAGTAATTGTAACCAAGTTTTTGTAACCGTTATTTTTTTAACATGGAACCTCGCCTTGCTTCTTTTATTTTACTTGTTTTGATTTTTTTTTATTTTGTAGGTGCCTTTGTTAAAATTAGATGTATTATTATTATTATAAGAAAATATACAAAATTTTAATACAAAATAAAGAATACTCGACAATGAATTCTCTCATATGACTAACATTTAACAATAAAAAATAAGTGAACCATAAAAAGAACAGAAACCAGATTTTGTGCTAGAGAGATGAACAAAAAAAAAATGCAATATTGTTGTTAGTCAGTTGATTGCATCTATAAAGTCTTTCTTATAAATAAAAGAACACTATATGTAAATTCTATAGCAATACTAAACATTTAATGATATATCTAATATCTTCTAATCATGTAATTGTGGCACATCAAGTCTTTCATCTAATGATTTGTTGTTAGAACAAACAATAACAACAAAGTAGGCAAGGTTTTAACTTGAATTGAAATTACATTTTTTAAAAGCCTTTAAGAAATTCCTCTTTCACCCTTTTAAGCTAAATGACTTATTTGTTTGTTTCAGCAATATAACTTACTTTTTTGTTGGGTGCACTAAGATGTGGTAAGCGATCTTTCTAGTTCTAACATCTTATTCATAATATTAATTTGATTATTGTGTTCCAATGTACAGATCTTTTTTTAGAAAACTAACCCATATTAGGTAAGTGTGAGGGACCGGAGTTTCACTATCACATGGAACCCAATAAAATAGCTAATATAACATGCAAATTATGGCTAAATTTAATTTTACGACGATCCACGCAAAGTGATATAACCCTATTTTAAACAACCGCTTCATTAATATTCTTAACCAATAACAACTTATCGAAAAGAAAACTTTCAAATATTACACATTTAATAACGGAGAAGTTCTAGTTATGAATTATACAGGAATACATTTAATAATGCGGGTTAGAACTGTTCATCCGACACAACATGGTAAACTTAATGTCAAGTCTCCCAAGCTTCCAATCTTGCTTCATACGACACACCTGTTGCTTCATTGTTCCACATTTAAAACCACTAGATCCTTAAATACACCTCAACTCCAAAATTCGTTATCGCTACCACCTGCCTTATCCTCCCTAGTTCACCATGCTTCCGATTTCAACCATTACCATCTATATAGCGCTTTCATGAACCCTAAGTTAATACGTTTCTTTGAACCCTTAATTGGCTCCTCAATTGTTGTACTTCAAATAGATGCTTCATCAATTTACACTTACACTTAGTCCCTAATACGAACACATATGGGTAACCTAAAGTCATGGAACCATGGGAGGTTCTCCACAAGCATGGTAAATTGTAGCAGTAAACTAATTATGCACACACTATCTACTTTGAATAGGTTGATCACTTCACATAATGATTTATTACAAAACCTTTTGATTTAACACCCATTATAGAATGTTGAGTAACATTCTAAGCGTTAGAAATTAAAATGATGAAAGCACGTTTTCATATATAAATTTTAATGAAGTTGGTTTTGCTACTAAAAGAAGTAGTTACCATTTAATGCTTAATAAAAGTTCAAAAGCTTTCGTTGTGAATTCTCTAATTACTATGTGCTCTGATACCAACTTGTAACACATATCTGATTGATGTTATAGTAGAAAAATATATGTTTTGAATAAAATCATTTATGTTCATGAACTCACCAGTTGAGTCCCAAATATTTTTCGGGCACACATCCTAAGTGCCATGTGATTGCAGGAATCGAGGATGATAAGACTAGCATATGAGGAGATAGAGGTCTAGACGACTTTTGAAGATTTAGATCTCTAGTCTAGTTTAACTGATGAAAATGTTATTGTATAATAATACATATGTAAAGTACTCTTTAATGTTTATAAAAGTTCAAAAGCTTTCGTTGTGAATTCTCTAATTACTATTGGTTCTGTATACCTGATGCGTAGCACTCCCTAGAGCTTATCATGGGATGCGGGTGTTACATACCACCTGCTCTTGTTCAGGGTTTTTCGTCAATTATCAACAACTAGGTAGTTTGGAAGAATTGATGAAATTCTATAAACAATGAACATGTTATGGATAACTTTTGATGGTTTTTGGGTGAAGCTCAAGATATTTAGAGAAGTTGCTACAACCTGCTCTTGTTCATGCTATTTCGTCAATCGTCAACATCAAGGTAGTTTTGAATAGTTGATGAAATTCTATGAACAATGAGAATGTTGTGGATAACTTTGGAAGCGTTAATGAATTTTGGGTGTAGCTCAGGATATTAAGAGAACTCGCTACCAGCTCTTTTTCATGGTAATTTACTCAATTGTCAACATCAAGGTAAGGGTTGATGAAAGTTTTTGAGCAATGAGCATGTTATGGATAATTTTGAATGGGTAGTTAATTCAACTAAAAATGTTGGTAATTTTTGAAGGATTGAGATAATTCTATGAACAATGGTGGATAACTTCATCCTGAAGGAGAAAGTAATCAATTAACATAAAATCACATCATGTCCTATTTTTGTTATTTTATTTATAAGCATAAATCTCATTCTCTCAACCTTGGAAAAGATGAAAGAGATATTAACTAACATATTTGAAACCTTATATATCAACACAAAATAGGTTTTTTCTTTTTTTTTTTTGGTTTTGTTATTAACTAACATATTTGAAACCTTATATATCAACACAAAATAGGTTTTTTCTTTTTTTTTTTTGGTTTTGTTTTGCAAGAGCATAGTATACTTAAAACAAAAAGTTCTTCAATTGTGCAAGAGTAAAATTAAAACGTATGAAAATAAAAAAGTATCAAAGAGATATTTGTTAAATATCTATGCTCTTTAATTTTTATAACTAGACAATTGACGTCAAAAGTGATATCATAATGTGGAGTATTTAAATTACTAATGAGAAGCCGAGTCTCCTTCCCGAGGATCCTAAAGATTTTGTAGAGTATACATATTAATGAATCCAGTATCACCATTTCAAACTCTAACCAATTTGAGTCGTAATATTTATTAGAATTTTAAACGTAGCGCTATTATATGATGTTTAAAAAAATCAACTTTCAATAATACATCAACCCACTCCATTTAACAAACTTCAAATTTTCATTAGCATTTATTTTGAACTTGCACATGTAAATGTCTTCCACTAATCTCTGATATAAAACTGGATCTTGATAGTGAGTTTTTTACAATTACGAAATGAAAGAATCCAGAATCTCGTATTACGCGACTATCAAAGATCTCAAGTATGCAGCATATACAATAATGGAAGAATTACTTAGACGAGACTAGTGAAGTATTTTCAGTGAGTATTACACGACAACAAGAGCATTGTTTTACAATGGGTATGAGATAATTATAAGAATAAATATCTATCAAGCTAAAATGCTTTAATCTTGTGCATGTGCTGAAAGTGAGACTGTGATTTTGATTGAATTAGACATTTCTGTGTAACCGGACTAACATAGTTCCCCTATATTGGAGATTATAGAAAACTTAGATTATCTATTAACCCTATTATAATTTCTTAATCTTGGAAAAAGACTATGAAGCTTTTGGTGTCATGAAACTATAGTGACGATCTAAGGCTTTCAATAAAACCTTTTAGCCAAAAATCATGGTTTGAAATGATTGTCAAGTTGCTAATGGCAGAACGGTATTAAATGAAAATGTTAGTCTACGTAAAAAGAGTATAAAACTGGCAAAAGAATTGAAGTGTAATGTAGCTGAAGGAATAACATTCCAATGTTTACGGCTAAAATTTATTCCATAACGTACAAAACAACGCGTTTATGTCAAAGTACTAACTTTTTATTAACAAATTAAACATCTTGTGATTATTAAATTAAAGAGGATATAGAATGCTGTATTTTTTTTTTCAAAAAAATTGTTGTTTATCTTTGCATTATGATTTTTTTTATGTTGATTTTTGTTTTAAACTTTTAGTTGTTTTTAAAATTTTCAAACTGTAAGTTTTTTGTTTCTGTTTGTAGTGTTTTTCCATCATCAACTTTTCAACCTCTGTAACTAAATTTATTGACATAATGTATTTTCATTAAGAAAATCGAAATTTGCTTTAACACAAACATATTCTAAACTCAAGTTTTATACAATTACAGTACTTTGTTAATGTTTGAACATCATCAACGTAGTGAAATTTTTATTTATGAGACCTCTTGAAAAAAAAAACATTATTACAAAACTAAAAATTAAAAATTAAAATATAATAAAGTGAAAAAAGTTGGTAAGCTTTGTCTTTTGGAAAGACCATTCAACAATTTAGTATAGAAACTCTCTTAATTGCATTAAATACTACATTATAGTTCACATAAAAAATTAAATAATAATAATATCAATCATTTAATTCAAGAGATATCACTAATTTATTTTAGCTATATAAATAGAACCATCTACCAAGACTTGCATAAAGCATTGTCACTTTTCTATACCACATAACCTCACCCATCAAGACTAGTTGCTACAACACGATGCTGTTCATAGAGTTTCGTCAAATATCTCACATAAATTGTTAAAGAATTGATGAAATCCTCCGAACAGTCAGCATGTTGTGGAAAATTATAACCATGTTTTTGTGAGCATTATTTTCTTTTTACATTTAAGACTAGTTGCTACAACATGATGTCGTTCATAGTATTTCTTCAAATATTACACATATCATTGTCAAAGAATTTATAAAATTCTATGAACAGTCAGCATCTTGTAGATAATTATAGCTAAGTTTTTGTTGTCCTTATTTTTCTGCATATAATTAAGCTTTGGTTCTTTTTACTTTACTTGTTTTGTATTTCTTTTCTATGTGTCTCTGCTAAAATAGATGTATTATTATTATTCGAAAATCTAAAGTTGAACTCTATTTGAAGGTCAAGGGTTGAAGACTTGAGAAAAAACATCACATTTAAAACAAAGTAAAAAAATTAACTGTTAAATATGAAAAAGTATCTTAATTGCATTAACTACTACATCTTATAACGAATGTATAGTCAAATAACTCAAAATCTTAAGCACTAAATTCAAGAGATATCACTACTTTATTTTAGTTATATAAATAGATCTGTCTAGGAAAACTTATATATAACATTATCACTTTTCTTGCCCACATAAGAATTATAATCTAGCTTGCCTTCATCTACCTATGTCATAAGTTTATTAATAAATGATTACGTGTGCAAAATTTGAGGATTTCTATTGATACTATCTGATACAATACGATGTTTTTATAATTTCGTCAAATATATCACGTATCATTGTCAAAGAATTGATAAAATTCCATGAAGAGTAACCAAATTTTTTAGATTTTTTTTGCGTGTCTTTATTACAGTTACATGTAGTATTATTTATTATTACTAGAAAACTTAAAGTTGAGCTCCCTTTGAAGGTCAAGGGTTCAAGCTTTATGAGAAATATCGTATTTAAAAAAATGTCAAAAATTAACTATTAATTACAAAAACATATCCTAATTGCATTAATTACTACAAAATTTGAGGGTTTCCGTCTAGACTAAACGCTGCAACACAATATCCCATAATTTCGTAAAATACTAAACATATCATTGTCAAATAATGGATGCAATTCCATAAGCACCCAACTTGTTGTGAGTAATTGTAACCAAGTTTTTGTTACCGTTATTTTTTTAACATGGAACCACGCCTTGTTTCTTTTATTTTACTTGTTTTTTTGTTTTTTTATTTTGTAGGTGTCTTCGTTAAAATTAGACGTATTATTATTATTATTATTATTATTATTATTATTATTATTATTATAAGGAAATATACAAAATTTTAATACAAAATAAAGAATAATCGACTATGAATTATCTCATATGACTAACATTTAACCATAAAAAATCAGTGAACCAAAAAAAGAACAGAAACCAAATTTTGTGCTAGAGAGATGAACAAAAAAAATTGCAATGTTGTTGTTAGTAAGTAGATTGCATCTATAAAGTCCTTCTTATAAATAAAAGAACACTTAATGTAAATTATATAGCAATACTAAACATTTAATGATATATCTAATATCTTCTAATCATGTAATTGTGGCACCTCAAGACTGTCATCTAATGATTTGTTGTTAGAACAAACAATGACAACAAAGTAGGCAAGGTTTTAACTTTAATTGAAATTACATTTTTAAAAGCCTTTAAGACATTCCTCTTTCACCCTTTTAAACTCAATGACTTATTTGTTTGTTTCAGCAATATAACTTCCTTTTTTTGTTGGGTGCACTAAGATGTGGTAAGCGATCTTTCTACTTGTAACATCTTATTCATAATATTAATTTGATTATTGTGTTCCAAATGTACAGATCCTTTTTTAGAAAACTAACCCTTATTAGGTAAGTGTGAGGTACCGGAGTTTCACTATCACATGGTGTAATACCTGAAAATTTAAAAACCCTTAAATAATAAATATCGAGTTAATATGTCGAATTTTACACGAGTTTAATACATGCTATAATTGATTAAATGATTAGCAATGAACGATTTATTTACTATATATTATTTGACACTTTTGTATTATTGTATGTATCTACTTTATATAAAACCTCTGAATAGGTGTTGTTTAATATCACAAATATACAAACCTTTGTTATATTTTCAGCATATAAATATTTCATTTTAAATTAATTTTTCTAAAGTTTCATGAATAGCCACGAGTATCCAAATCAATTTTAAAAGTATTTAGCACTTGTTGAAACATGATTTTATACTAAGTAACAATATTATACTCACCCGAATTCTTGTAACTAATGTCCAAGAATTTAAAATCTAAAATAATAAATACTATGAACTATTATAAATTCAAACATATAAAACTATCAACTAGATGTTTGACATTATGAATTATTAAAATTGATTATGAGTTAATTAGAAACTTTATATAATTTAATATGTCTTCGAAAGGAAACTCATAGCTGTATAAATAAATACTCCCTCCGTCCCATTAAAAGTGTCATATTTTGAATTTTCAAAGTCTTTATTTATAAACTTTGACTTTAATTATATATTTTTTGTGTTATATAAAACTTGATGAAAATTAACCCAATATAAACACTTGTAAAACACACTTAAATCATATAACTTTCATCAAGTATTATCTAACACAGACAAAATTATTTAAGGTCAAAGTTTATAAATAAAGACTTTGAAAATTCAAAATATGACACTTCTAATGGGACGGAGGTAGTAATACAGTAAGTAATGCTAATTGTTTTCTAACAAACGATTATGTCAGACATTAAATGTGTGGATAGTTAGTTAACTAATTGATTGCATTAGCTTCGAAAATAAACAGTAACAATAATATTTATCTATAATATTAACGATAATAGATAATAAATTAGATTAACAATCATGTGTTATCTAATAATATAAAATAGTTGAGGATTTTTAGTTCATAAAGTGAAAAGAAATTTTAATCCTTGTTAACAATATATATAGAGACTTAAATTAAGGAATGATTTATTTTCTAAACTAACGTAACTTTGATTTACATTTCAATTCCATTTAAAGTTGTAATTGCTCATTAACCTCTACATAATAAGCCTACTGAATGTATAGTATATTTGAAAATCTTGCATTTCTTAACTCTCTGTCATAAACGCTTCAACCCTCGAACCTCATTTCGCATACAAGCCATACACCACCATAACCACCACCGCCGCTAACATTTGCCCGCATTACCAATAAACCAGCGCCACTGTTAGTCACATATCAGATTAAGATTAACCGTGCCGTCGTGAGCCTTATCACATCCGCTATCGTTTCGATCCAGTCTGCGACCAAAACCACCATCATTTGTACCCGTTTGTTTTCCGCCGAACCAGTTACTACCGCTGTACATCACTTGCATTCCGTGATCACCACCGCAAACGCTGCCGCCCGCCATCAAGGTGTTTCTGCCTATTCCTTCTATCACCATGTCTTCAGATCAGCATCGTTTGGTTTCTAAGGTAACAAACGGAACGGTGGTTAATCTGTTAGCATGTACGCTTAATTGGTTTGAGTATTGGTTGTATGATTACTATTAGTTCCGGCGACTAAACAAACATACAACGATAACATCGAATAATATAAGAAGGTTGGGTCCGGCTTCTATGTTCGACCCACACATACATTAATTGGAACGTTTCTTTGTTTTTCTTTTACTTATTTATTTATTATAAATGCTTAGAGGAACAATATGGGAATACTCTATTATAGAGTATATGGCCATGAATCTTAGATGTAATTTTGATTGTGATTAATGATATCGTAGCGGCTAGGTTATACGCACATATGTATATACATTTTAACAATTTCTTTTTTTATCAATTTTATTCTATGAAGTATCTATCATTTATATAGCAACTAGTTGAACCAAATCCATGACACGATATTGTATTGTTGAAGCTGTTTAATGTTTATTTTTTTTTAGAAAATAAAGTGTAATAAGAGAATTCTAAAATGATATTGAAAAGAAATATGTTAAAAGGATAAAAGTGTTCGCTGGAACATCAATCAACCAAAGAAGAAAACGTAACATAATGCTAAACCAAGTCTTATAGAGATAATAAATGTAGGTGCTAGTACGACTTGTTGATGGCTTGACTTTGCTTCCTTTCGTGTTGTTGGTTAAGGTACGGATTCTGTTTCTTTTTCATCATAGTATAAATTTGTGTCCGTTACTTTGTAGTACGGATTTTGGTCATCATTGGTTAGTCTTCATTATGCTATTGTGATATCTCTTAGTCTTTTTGAAAAATGGTCCGTTAGCTTTGTTCTTGTTAGTATTGTCGGTTTTGGTTATTAGAATGTTATAGCATGTCATACCTCAGACTTGTACTCATGGTCACATGCTCCTATTGGTAATTAATTGTAGCTGTCTATAAATTATTTACATGGCCTAAGCTTTTGTACTCTGTCACCCGAGCGTTTCAGACTTATCGTTTAGGCGTCAACGACATGAACACTTTCCGTGACAGTGCGTAATCAAAATCACGGCGTCTCTGACTTGTGCTTTGTAGCACCTTGGCCCCTTAGAGGCGTATGGATCGATCCTAGTTCTGTTTCTGACTTCTGACTTCTAGGGGATGGAATAATGGGTGCACGCCACACTCACCATCTCATTGGTGCATAGAGTAGCTACCTGTGTACCCCTCTGTTTCTGGCTCTGGGTGCTTCTGTGTTACACGGCTTATTTTGTTCATATACATATGTCGTGTAAGTTAGTATATGTTTCGGTATGTGAATATGTTATGTTCCTGATTTCGTTATGATAAGTTATGTGTGCATCTGACTATGCTCTGAATATGGTTCTAATCGTGTATTTCTGACTATGTTCTAAATATGTCTCCGATCGTGTATTCGATTATATTATGATATGTTCAGAATCTGATTACGTCTCTATTTCTGATTATCAGTTTGGGTCTGGTTATGTTCAGTATCCGATTATGTTCTGTATTAGTTATATTTGTTTTGACCGAGCATCTTTTGTCTCAGTATCTGTCTTAGTGTCAGTTTCAGTTTCGACTTATATTCTGATGTCGTGTTATACGTTTAGTCTGTATCCGTCAGTATCTGTTCTGATGTCTGTCTTAGTATTTGTTTTGTTTTTAAACTGTCTTTTTATATATATTCGTTTATAAAATCTTCATAAAGATTTACTTATTTTGCTTTTAAATCTCCGGTTATCTATAGTGTTTTATTTATTACATATAAATTTCCAAAGCTAGTAAATTACTATTTTTCTTAAGTAATGACTTGCTATCAGATTAAATAAAGTATTATATCTCGTTTAAATCTCAACGTTTATCACAAGATAATATGTATTTATTTATTTTTTTGGATTTCTATTTAACAAAGACAATTAACCTGTTTTCAAAATCGTTGAATTAATAAGTGATGGTTAAGATAAAATTGTTTATAAAAGAATAAATGTTTCCCATGTCGGTTTACGAAATTATTGTTGTTGTTGTTGTTGTTATTTGTTTAACAATCGAGGATAATCAAATTACCCTTTCTTAAGTATATAACTTTTCAAAGTTAGAAATTATGTATTTTTGTCAAATGATGGTTGTTATTAAATATGATAAATTATTATATCTTGACAATAATTTGAATGTTCAATATAAGAAAATAGTTTTGCCAAGATAGGACTGCGTGGAGACGTAGGATTAGGGTTAAGGACTTTTAGGGGATATTGCATAAAGGTCTTAGGTGTATTTTAGGGACGTAGGTTTTCTTATTCTTTAAGTGACCTTACCGGTGATTGCATTCCTGTGTACATGCCCAAATGTTGTATGATATTATACATGATTTACATTATATTGTGTCACTCTGATAACTTTCTTGGTATGGCTGACTTTTTATTTCTATGTTCTTTGACTTGGTGTGTTGGTATGATGTTCGTTTTGGAGCTGAGGGTCTCTCTGGAAGCAGCCTCTCTATCTCTAGGGATAGAGGCAAGGTCTGTCTACATCCCACCCTCCCCAGACCCTATGAGTAGCTTTGCTATTTGTGGGATTTACTGGGTATGGTTGTTGTTGGTTGTTGTTGTAGTTTTGCCAAGTATCTCGTATTAAAAGTATTAGTATTATTAAATGATGTTTTAGAATGGGTCCGTCTTAAATTAAAAATGGTTTTAGGCATCATGGTCAACGTCTCTACATCAATTTTTGTGTTGGGTTCGGTATCGGTTAAGTATCTGAATGACTTTTGTTTCTTTATCAGTTTCCACTACAGTTTCAGATCGGTTCATGTATCCGTGTTGTGTCTGTATTTGTTTTTAGCACTCGTGTCAATAATCATTTCAGTTCTGTTATGTTGTGTTTTGTTTTCCCCTGATATGACTTTATTGTACTGTTGATTTATCCATTACTGGGCAATTTTTGGCTCAGCCGTAGTTTTCTTTTGTTTTTTCTTATTTATTTTACAGGTAAACTTGGATAATCTGGGATTTCAGTGAGGAGTGTTAGGAAGTTGATGACCAAGATTCTTTATTTCAGTAATGTAATAAAATGTAATTAGGATCTTTTATTTAATGTTATGGATTGGTTTTTAGTTTTGATATCTGTAAGAGTGACACGTCAGCCCTATTCGGGATGGGGTGTTACACATGGAACCCAATAAAATAGCTAACATAACATGAAAAATATGGCTAAATTTAATTTTAAGACGATCCCCGCAAAGTGATAGAACCCTATTTTAAACAACCGATTCATTAATATTCTTAACCAATAACAACTTATCGAAAAATAAAACTTTGAAATATTACACATTTAATAACTGAGAAGTTTTAGTTACGAATTACATAGGAATACAATTAATAATGCGGGTTAGAATTGTTCATCCGACACAACATGGTAAACTTAATGTCAAGTCTACCAAGCTTCCAATCTTGCTTCATACAACACACCTGTTGCTTTATTGTTCCACATTTACAACCACTAGATCCTTAAATACACCTTAACTCCAAAATTCGTTATCGTTACCACCAGCCTTATCCTCCCTAGTTCACCATGCTTCCGATTTCAACCATTACCATCTATATAGTGCTTCCATGAACCCTAAGTTAACACCTTTCTTTGAACCCTTAATTGGCTCCTCAATTGTTGTACTTCAAATAGATGCTTCATCAATTTACACTTACACTTAATCCCTAATTCGAACACATATGGGTAACCTAAAGTCATGGAACCATGGGAGGTTCTCCAAAAGCATGCTAAATTGGAGCACTAAACTAGTTATGCACTCACTATCTACTTTGAATAGGTTGATCACTTCACATAATGATATATTACAAAACCTTTTGATTTAACACCCATTGTATAATGTTGAGTAACATTCTAAGCATTAGAAATTTAAATGATGAAAGCACGTTTTCATATATAAATTTTAATGAAGTTGGTTTTGGTATTAAGAGAAGTAGTTACCATTTAATGCTTAATAAAAGTTCAAAAGCTTTCGTTGTGAATTCTCTAATTACTATGTGCTCTGATACCAACTTGTAACACTTATCTGTTTGCCATGATTATATCTGATTTATGTTATAGTCGAAAAATATATGTTTTGAATAAAATCATTTATGTTCATGAACTCACCAGTTGAGTCCCAAATATTTTTCGGGCACACATCCTAAGTGCCATGTGATTGCAGGAATCGAGGATGATAAGATTAGCATATGAAGATATAGAGGTCTAGAGGGCTTTTGAAGATTTAGATCTCTAGTCTAGTTTAACTGATGAAAATGTTATTTTATAATAATACATATGTAAAGTACTCTTTAATGTTTAATAAAAGTTCAAAAGCTTTCGTTGTGAATTCTCTAATTACTATGTGTTCTGTATATCCGATGCGTAACACTCCCTAGAGCTTATCCTGGGATGCGGGTGTTACATACCACTTGCTCTTGTTCAGGTATTTCGTCAATTATCAACATCTAGGTAGTTTGGAAGAATTGATGAAATTCTATGAACAATGAACATGTTGTGGATAACTTTTGATGGTTTTTGGGTGAAGCTCAAGATATTAGGAGAAGTTGCTACAACCTTCTTTTGTTCATGCTATTTCCTCAATCGTCAACATCAAGGTAGTTTTGAATAGTTGATGAAATTCTATGAACAATGAGCATGTTGTGGATAACTTTGGAAGCATTAATGAATTTTGGGTGTAGCTCAGGATATTAAGAGAACTCACTACCAGTTCTTTTTCATGGTAATTTACTCAATTGTCAACTTCAAGGTAAGGGTTGATGAAAATTTTTGAACAATGAGCATGTTATGGATAATTTTGAATGGTTGGTTAAATTCAACTAAAAATGTTGGTAATTTTTGAAGGATTGAGATAATTTTATGAACAATGGTGGATAACTTCATCCTGAAGGACAAAGTAATCAATTAACACAAAATCACATCATGTCCTATTTTTGTTATTTTATTTATAAGCCCAAGTCTCATTCTCTCAACATTGGAAAACATGAAAGAGATATTAACTAACATATTTGAAACCTTATTTATCAACACAAAACATGTTTTTTTTTGCAAGAGCATAGTATACGTAAAACAAAAAGTTCTTCAACTGTGCAAGAGTAAAATTAAAACGTATGAAAATAAAAAAGTATCAAAGAGATATTTGTTAAATATCTATGCTCTTTAATATTTATAACTAGACAATTGATGTCAAAGGTGATAGCATTATAAAGAGTAGTTGTTTAAAAAAACATGTTAATGTGGAGTATTTAAATTACTAATGAGAAGCCGAGTCTGTCACACACCCAAAATACTACATGCAGGAACCCCGCTAGGCATGTGACGTACCAGGATCCAGCCACCAATCATATTGAACAACACAGGATATAATAAGAAAGCACATTTATTAAATTAAATCATTCTCAAACATAACTCAAGTTTAATGCATTCAGCGGAAGCATAATGTAAACCATAGTTTAATGTTGTAAAACCAAGATTACGAAAACTAAGAAGATTGTCTCATAATTCCAGAAGCTCAACCCATGACCACTCCAGCAATCCCAGACAGCAAGTTTCTTGTCCATAAAATGTGGTACCCGGGAAAATCCATAGTCATCCTGATCTAACACCTTGCTGCTTGGGATTACTCGTTTTAGATTGCTTATCAAATTTCAGGACGAAATTTCTTTCAAGTTGGGGATGATGTGACAACCCGAACTTTCAAGGTCTTTCCTTGACACGTTACTTGTTCCACACCAGTGTTCTCATCATTGTGTTTGCATTGTAAAATTGTGCACATTTGATATATGATTGATATACTGTGTTACTGTGCTATTGTTGTTACCGTGTTATTGTTTGTACTGTGTTATTGTTTGTACTGTGTTATTGTGTTATCGTTTGGTTAGTGTTGGGAACTTTAAAATTACTTAAGGCTATAAACTTAACCATCACAAAAGAACTGTGTTTCGTCATCACTTATAGCGACTTTCGTCACCACCATAGCTCGACGAAACACTAGACTTTCGTCCCTACTTCACGACAAAAGAAAAATGATGTTTCGTCAAGGTCATGATTCGTCGAGATGGGCTTCGGCCCAAGTGAAGTCCAGCTATACTCGGTCACGAATTCCTTATATTGTACGCAAACCTTCATTTATGAAACCCTAGAACCCCACTCTTTTTCTCTCTCTGCTCGGCGGCAGTTCGAAGGCTCGTTCTCCTCGAAGCTTCTGCCCGGTGCATCGACCTAAACAATCTTCTTTATGCTGCATCTTATGGTTAGTATCATATCCTAATTTATGTGCCGAAAACTTCTGTGGTTAGTATTATGATTGCGTTGAATGTGTGAAATTGTTATGTGATTAATTGGTGTAAATATGATTCCTGTTTAATATAGGGGCATTGCTAGACAATTTTGTTAACAATCATTGAAATCAAATATGAAATAGTTGTGGTAATGATCGATGCGTTTGAGGGTTCTGTGTAATCATATGATTATCGTTCTATTAAACTTGTATGTTAACAGAAACTGCTATAGATCAATGATTGTTAGTATTCCTGATTTCGTTTAAAGTGTTATCTGAAAAGGTTGGTGTAACTGATTGATGGTTATGTGTTAGAGACATAACTGCAGTTATTAGGGTTTGCAGGTGCACAAACCATCTGTTGTCGCCACGACGATACTGGTAGTTCATCGCCACACTTGGACCCGGCGAAACTTAGGAGTTTCATCAAGTGTTACCTCCACGAAACTTAGGAGTTTTGTCAAGTGTGACCTCCACGAAACTTAGGAGTTTCGTCACCAGCACCTTTTGACGTAACATGTGATGTTTCTTATATAAACCTATTACGTAGATTGGTGTGTATGGATGATTATAAAGTGGCTTTGATGTTCTAGCTAGGACTTCGATTGTTATGCGATTTGTATGAGTGATGAAACAGTTTAATTATGTGATATAATTAATTCAATTCACTAATCTTATGTTAAATACTAATTAATTGGGTTTAGTGTGTTGTTTGGGCCAAACATGTTGCTGGGCCTCAAACAGAAAGGGAACCGGGTAGCATGTGCGGGTTGCGCACCTGAGGCGGATCACACACTTTGGTTGGGCCATGTGTTGATCTGGGCCGCCTACTGTTATGATGAATGCATGAATGGATGTGAGATATGAACACTTGACTTCGTGTGAATTAGTGGACCGTTTTGTGATATGATTGGCTATTGTGACTCTCATGATAATACGTGAAATACATGTGTGCTACTTGCGTAATATAAGTAAGAAACTATGTGACTCGATTCTATGTGAAACTGATTGGCTTTGACAACCATACTAGGACTTGATTGGTCAACTTGAATACGTGAATAAACATACCAAGCAAACCAAAGGTGAGTTCATTTCTCTTAAGCATGCGTCCCGGTGGTTGGGACAGTCATTGGGTATCCCTGAGAGGGATGGGTTTGGGTAAATCAATCGGGTATTCCTAAGAGGAATACGTCTTGTGGTAAATCTGGAATGTTGGATAATATACTCGTCCTATCACCATTAAAGTCCCTCCATGTTGTTTGGTTACCTGAGAGGTAACAAGGTATTAGTTGGTAGCGCTCCTTAGGTTTGGCACCCTCACCCCGTACCAGAGAGGACGGGTGTGAGCTAATGACCTAGTCATGACCAATGCTTTGATAGGAGCATTGGGGAAAGGGCAAAATAAATCAGGAGCCGTCTTGTATCCGAGGTATTATCAACATTGTAATCAATGAACGTAACTACACACTTGGTAACTAACGTTTTCGTAAAACTATGAACTCACCAGCGTTGTCTGAGACACGTGTGTGCATGCTCGCAAGATATTGATACGTGTGGATGTGGAACTTGCTGTCTGGGATGCTTGAGTGGCCATGGGTCGAGGAACATGGAAACTTGAAACAAGACTAAATGATTTCATACACTTGGGTTTTAGTTAAACATGTATTATGCTTCCGCTGAACACGATGTATTACGTTTAATGTTTTTGTAATGTTTTATATTAATGAAAGCTTTTATTTCAAAACTTGATATGAGTTCAATGTGATTAGTGGCTAGATCCTGGTACGTCACACGCCCCATGGGGGTTTCCGCATGTGGTATTTTGGGGGTGTGACATCTAACGACCTGCGAGCATGCAACAAGTGTATCAGCCAACACTCGTGAGTTCATAGTTTTTTTTTGAAAACGTTAATTGCCAAGTGTTTAGTCCAGTTTGTTAATAATGTTGATAATAAATCGAGTACCGTACAAGATGGCTCCTGATTGTTTTGCCCGTCCCCAATGCCCCCTATCTAAGCATTGGTCATGATTAAGGTCTTTAGTTCACGCCCGTCCTCTCAGGTACGGTGTGAGGTTGCCAAGCCTAATAGCGCTATCAACTAATACCCTGTTACCTCTCAGGTAACTAATTCGGTATAAGATGGGACTTAAGGTGATAGGAAATGAGTGTATTATTCAACATCCCAGTTTTACCCAAAAGACTTATTCCCTCAGGAATACCCGTTTGATTGTCCCACCCACCGGGACGCATGCTCAAGAGAAGTGAACTCACCTTGGATTGCTCGGTAATGTAAATTACTTGTTCACAGTTGATCTACCAACCACGTCCTAACATGGTTATCAATATCAATCTGTTTTGATTTACTAGCGAACCTCGTATTTAATAAGTAGCATCACTTAACATGTAGCAAACACCACATAGCATCACAGAATCATGCAATAACGTACAGACTAACATGTGGATTCGTGCACACATATAACGCATCAGTCAAAACATCAAGTGCACAAGTGTGCGGCCCCGAACATTTAGGACCAACAGAGATGTACGTTTAAACCATCTCTTGTGCGACCCAATCATGCCACTTGTGCGATCCAACATGATCGGCCCAACTGCCAATGTGTGATTGGGCTTTTAGGTTGTGCGATCGGCGTGTGTGGCCTAACAGATTTCTCAGGCCCAACTACTTGTGCGATCCTGTACCTGTTGTGTGATCACAACCCCCTTGTGCGACCGAGATTTGTGCGACCCAGCCCAAATACCTCGGGGTCCTTGTACGATTGGATGGGCTTGTGCGACCAAGCCAAATCTCTATTTCAGTTACATAGTTTCCACATTTACAGCCCATCAATTCCACAATCAATTGGACAAGATCCAAAACAGTTATTTCACAAATCCATATACTCAATTTATCATCTCATGATTAATTCCATCATCTTAATTTACAATGAATCATTCAAGCAAATATAACTCAAAATCCATACTAAGACATCGATCATCCTCATAACACAAACCCTAATTTTGATTCACATCAAACTACCACCAAGAACACTAGCAATTTATATGATATTTTCGTATTATCACAAGTGTACTCATGTTTCTTTAACATACATTCATGTAGATTATCATTGTTCATAACATCTACTATGTTTCTAACAACAACCCTAGGTGAATATGATCGCACATACTCAAGCATAATCGAACAAGATTAAAACGATCCTTAATCATACTAACCGAGAGATGTCGAGTGCCCTTGATTGCTTGGATGGGAAGAGTGGTGCCACACGATGAAAGGATTTTGAAAGATGGAGAAAGCAGCCGTCGAGTTCGAGTAGAGAGGAGAGAGAGAGAGCTAGGGTTTGGTGTGTGTTTATGTTTTGCAAGATTATGAGGAGTAAACACCCATCCCCATGCTGTTATGCGCAAAAGAGAGTGGGCCGAACCCATCCTTGAGTTGCCCTTGGGCCACGGGTTCAAAGGAAGTGGAGTTGGCCCAATTGTTTGTGCGACTGGACTAGTGTTGTGCGACCAACATACTTATTCACATTACAACTACGCAACACATACCATACAAATCATAACATTCATTGAAATCAAACACATTAATTAATCACGTATGTTCATACAAGCTACATTAAAGCACAACGAAAGGTTCTAAAATGCGAGTTGTCACATCATCCCCAACTTGAAAGAAATTTCGTCCCGAAATTTGACAAGCAATCTCAGAGGAGTGAAGCGATAGATCAGGACGACTGTGGATTTTCTTCAGGTGCCACATCATCCCTAACTTGAAAGGGAATTTCGTCCTGAAATTCACCAGTTACATCAGGATTAGATTGGTCAGTTGGGAAAAGTTGAGGATACTTGAGCTTCATCTGATCCTCGCGTTCCCACGTGAACTCCGGTCCACGTCTTGAGTTCCAACGAACTCTCACGATCGGGATTCGACTATGCTTACGGACCTTGACCTCCCGATCCATAATTTCGATAGGTTCTTCAACAAACTGCAATTTGTCATCGATTTTTAATTCTTGGAGTGGTACCACAAGTGTTTCATTGGACAAACACTTCTTTAGTTGCGAAACATGGAAGACATCATGAACGTTACCCAACTCAGCAGGTAAGTCAAGCTTGTAGGCCACTTTACCAACTCGTTCCAGGATTTTGAATGGCCCAACATAACGTGGATTAAGCTTACCGCACTTTCCGAAGCGTACCACACCCTTCCAGGGTGAGACTTTCAACATAACGCGATCGCCTACAGCGAACTCCAAAGGTTTCCTACGCTTGTTAGCGTAGCTTTTCTGACGGTCACGCGCTGCCGCCATGCGGTTCCTGATCTGGAAAATCTTCTCGGAAGTTTCAAGCACAAGTTCCAGACCTGTGATCTGGCTATCTCCCACCTCAGCCCAACAAAGAGGAGAACAGCATTTCCGTTCGTACAATGCCTCGAATAGAGCTGCCTGGATGCTGGAATGGTAACTGTTGTTGTAGGAGAATTCTATCAAAGGCAAGTGTTTCTCCCAACCTTTACCAAAATCAATCAAACATGCTCGCAACATGTCTTCAAGTGTCTAGATGGTTCGTTCACTTTGGCCATCCGTCTGAGGGTGGTAAGAAGTACTCATGTCGAGACGTGAGCCGAATGAGTTGTGCATTGACTGCCATAAATCGGATATGAAACGCGGATCACGATCAGAGATGATAGAGGTTGGCACCCCGTGCCTAGAAACCACTTCCTTAAGATAAACAGCAGCAAGTTGTGAGAACTTATCAGTTTCCTTGATCACAAGGAAGTGCACGGATTTCGTGAGACGGTCAACGATTACCCAGATGGTATTATTTCTGTTTTGAGTTATTGGTAAACTAGTGACAAAATCCATAGCAATTTGCTCCTATTTCCACATGGGTATTTCTGGTTGTTGAAGCAAACCAGAGGGTTTCTGGTATTCCACCTTGACTTTCGCGTAAGTCAGACATTTACTCACATATGTTACGATGTGGGCTTTCATCTTCGGCCATCAGTACAAGACTTTTAGATCCTGATACATCTTATCAAAACCTGGGTGAACAGAGTATCGAGACTTGTGCGCTTCTTCCATCGGATCTCTCTACGAGTCATTTCTCCATGCCCCGCAAATATTCAGCTTCCAGGTTTTCTTCGTTCAATGCTTCAGTCTGAGCAGAACGGATCTGATAAGGTAAATTAGAGTGGATAGTGAGCTGCAGAGCGCGGACACGCTTGGGTTTCGTTTCCTTTCGACTAAGGGCATCAGCTACAACGTTAGCTTTACCTGGATGGTACTTGATTGCACAATCGTAGTCGTTTAAGAGTTCTACCCAACGACGTTGTCGCATATTTAATTCCTTCTGATCAAAGATGTGATGAAGGCTCTTGTGGTCGGTATAAATAGTGCATTTAGTACCGTATAAGTAATGCCTCCAGATTTTTAGCGCGAAAACCATGGCCCCCAACTGTAAGTCGTGAGTCATGTAATTCTTCTTATGAACCTTCAACTGTCGTGAAGCATAAGCTATCACCTTCTCGCATTGCATCAGCACACAACCGAGACCCTGAATAGAAGCATCACAATACACCATGAAATCCTCGGTACCCTCAGGTAAAGACAAGATTGGTGCACTGCAAAGTTTTTGTTTCAACAGTTGGAAAGCATCCTCCTACTTCGTTCCCCAAGAATATACGACGCATTTCTGTGTCAGCGAGGTAAGAAGTTGAGCGATCCTTGAGAAGTCCTTGATAAATCTTCGGTAATATCCAGCGAGACCTAGAAATTGTCGCACCTTCGAAGGATTCTTTGGTGCCGCCCAATTCTTGATAGCATCGATCTTGGCGGGGTCCACGTGTATTCTCAATTCATTTACAACGTGGCCAAGGAAGTGTACTTCTCGAATCCAGAAGTCACACTTGGAAAACTTCGCGTAGAGTTGCTCCTTCCTCAGAAGCTCCAAGATAAGACGCAAGTGCCACTCGTGGTCCTCCTTGCTCTTATAGTAGATTAGAATGTCGTCAATAAACACAATGACGAAATCGTCGAGATAAGGTTTGCACACACGGTTCATGAGGTCCATGAAGACCGCTGGTGCGTTAGTTAACCCGAATGGCATAACCAGGAACTCGTAGTGGCCATACCGCGTTCGAAAAGCCGTTTTAGGAACATCCTCATCTCGGACTCTCATCTGATGGTAGCCCGATCTTAGGTCGATTTTCGAATAGAAGCTTGACCCTTATAGTTGGTCAAACAGATCGTCGATGCGTGGCAAAGGATAACGGTTCTTAACCGTCACCTTATTGAGTACACGATAATCTATACACATACGAAGGGACCCATCTTTCTTCTTCACGAATAGAACTGGGGCTCCCCAAGGCGAAGAACTAGGTCGGATAAAGCCTCTATCTAACAGTTCTTGAAGTTGATTAGACAGTTCTTGCAGCTCTCCTAGTGCAAGACGATAAGGAGCACGAGCAATCGGGGCTGCTCCTGGTGTAAGGTCAATCTGAAACTCCACCTGATGGTGTGGAAGTAAACCAGGAAGTTCTTTAGGAAATACATCGGAAAACTCACGAACCACTAGCAGGTCTTCGATTTTCCTTTCTTCAGGCTGAGTATCAGCACACAACCGAGACCCTGAATAGAAGCATCACAATACACCACGAAATCCTCGATACCCTCAGGTAAAGACAAGATTGGTGCACTACAAAGTCTTTGTTTCAACAGTTAGAAAGCATCCTCCTACTTCGTTCCCCAAGAATATACGACGCCTTTCTGTGTAAGCTATCACCTTCTCGCGTTTCAATAATACATCGACCCACTCCATTTAACAAACTTCAAATTTTCATTAGCATTTATTTTGAACTTGCACATGTAAATGTCTTCCACTAATCTCTGATATAAAACCGGATCTTGATAGTGAGTTTTTTTACAATTACCAAATGAATGAATCCAGAATCTCTTATTACGCGACTATCAAAGATCTCAAGTATGCAGCATATACAATAAAAGAAGAATTACTTTGACGGGACTAGTGAAGTATTTTCGGTGAGTATTAGACGGCAACAAGAGCAATGTTTTTCAGTGGATATGAGATAATTATAAGAATAAATATCTACCGAGCTAAAATGCTTTAATCATGTGCTGAAAGTGAGACTGTGATTTTGATTGAATTAGACATTTCTATGTAACCGAACTAACATAATCCCCATATATTGGAGATTATAGAAAACTTAGATCATCTATTAACCCTATTATAATTTCTTAATCTTGGAAAAAGACCATGAAGGTTTTGGTGTCATGAAATTATAGTGACGATCTAAGGCTTTGAATAAAACCTTTTAGCCAAAAACCATGGTTTGAAATGATTGTAAAGTTGCTAATGGAAGAACAGTATTAAATGAAAATGTTAGTCTACGTAAAAAGAGTATAAAACTGGCAAAAGAATTGAAGTGTAATGCATCTGAAGGAATAACATTCCAATGTTTGCGGCTAAATTTTATACCATAACGTACAAAACAATGCATTTATGTCAAAGTACTAACTTTTAATTAACAAATTAAACATCTTGTGATTATAAAATTAAAGAGGATATCGAATGTTGTATTTTTTTTTTTTTGAAAAAACAATTGTTGTTTATATTTGCTTTATGATGTATTTTTTTATGTTGATTTTTGTTTTAAACTTATAGTTGTTTTTAAAATTTTCAAACTGTAAGTTTTTTTATTCTGTTTGTATTGTTTTTTCCATCATCAACTTTTCAACCTATGTAACTAAATTTATTGACATCATGTATTTTCATTAAGAAAATCGAAATTTGCTTTAACACAAACATATTCTAAACTCAAGTTTTATACAATTACAGTATTTTGTTAACGTTGAACATCATCAACGTAGTGAAATTTTTACTTATGAGACCTCTTGAAAAGAAACATTATTACAAAAATAAAAATTAAAAATTAACATATAATAAAGTGAAAAAAGTTGGTAAGCTTTTTATTTTGGAAAGACCATTCAACAATTTAGTATAGAAACTATCTTAATTGCATTAAATACTACATCATAGTTCACATAAAAAAATAAATACTAACAATATCAATCATTTAATTCAAGAGATATCACTAATTTATTTTAGTTATATAAATAGAACCATCTACCAAGACTTGCATAAATCATTTTCACTTTTCTATACCACATAACCTCATCCATCAAGACTAGTTGCTACAACACGATGCTGTTCATAGAGTTTCGTCAAATATCTCACATAAATTGTTAAAGAATTGATGAAATCCTATGAACAGTCAGCATGTTGTGGAAAATTATAACCATGTTTTTGTGAGCATTATTTTCTTTTTACATTTAGGACTTGTTGATATAACATGATGTTGTTCATAGTATTTCTTCAAATATTACACATATCATTGTCAAAGAATTAATAAAATCTATGAACAGTCAGCATCTTCTAGATAATTATAGCCAAGTTTTTGTTGTCCTTATTTTTCTACATATAATTAAGCTTTGGTTCTTTTTATTTTATTTTATTTGTTTTGAATTTCTTTTCTATGTGTCTATGCTAAAATAGATGTATTATTATTATTATTATTATTATTATTATTATTATGAATTGAAAATTTAAAGTGGCACTCTATTTGAAGGTCAAGGGTTGAAGACTAGAGAAAAAAATCACATTTAAAACAAAGTAAAAAAATTAACTGTTAAATATGAAAAAGTATCTTAACTGCGTTAACTACTACATCTTATTACGAATGTGTAGTCAAATAACTCAAAATCTTAAGCACTAAATTCAAGTGATATCACTACTTTATTTTAGTTCTATAAATAGATCTGTCTAGGAAAACTTATATACATTATCACTTTTCTTGCCCACATAAGAATTATAATCTAGCTTGCCTTCATCTACCTATGTCATATGTTTATTTATAAATGATTCCGAGTGCAAAATTTCAGGGTTTCTATTGATACTCTCTAATACAATAAGATGTTGTTTTTAGAATTTCGTCAAATATATCACGTATCATTGTCAAAGAATTGATAAAATTCCATGAAGAGTAACCAAATTTTTTTAGATTTTTTTTACGTGTCTTTACTACAGTTACATGTAGTATTATTTATTATTACTAGAAAACTTAAAGTTGAGCTCTCCTTGAAGGTCAAGGGTTCAAGCTTTATGAGAAATATCGTATTTCAAAAAAAATGTCAAAAATTAACTATTAATTACAAAAAACATATCCTAATTGCATTAATTACTACAAAATTTGAGGGTTTCCGTCCGGACTAAACGCTACAACACAATATCCCATAATTTCGTAAAATATTAAACACATCATTGTCAAAGATTTGATGCAATTCCATAAACACCCAACTTGTTGTCAGTAATTGTAACCAAGTTTTTGTTACCGTTATTTTTTAACATGGAACCACGCCTTGCTTCTTTTATAAATTGATTGTTTTGATTTTTTATTTTGTAGGTGTCTTCGTTAAAATTAGATGTATTATTATTATAAGAAAATATACAAAATTTTAATACAAAATAAAGAATAATCGAGTATGAATTCTCTCATATGACTAACATTTAACCATAAAAATCAGTGAACCAAAAAAAGAACAGAAACCAGATTTTGTGCTAGAGAGATGAACAAAAAAAAAATTGCAATGTTGTTGTTAGTCAGTTGATTGCATCTATAAAGTCCTTCTTATAAATAAAAGAACACTTAATGTAAATTTTATAGCAATACTAAAAATTTAATGATATATCTAATATCTTCTAATCATATGTAATTGTGGCACATCAAGTCTATCATCTAATGATTTGTTGTTAGAACAAACAATAACAACAAAGTTGGCAAGGTTTTAACTTGAATTGAAATTACATTTTTTAAAAGCCTTTAAGACATTCCTCTTTCATCCTTTTAAGCTCAATGACTTATTTGTTTGTTTCAACAATATAACTTCCTTTTTTGTTGGGTGCACTAAGATGTGGTAAGCGATCTATCTAGTTCTAACATCTTATTCATAATATTAATTTGATTATTGTGTTCCAATGTATAGATCTTTTTTTAGAAAACTAACCCATATTAGGTAAGTGTGAGGGACCGAAGTTTCACTATCACATGGAACCCAATAAAATAGCTAATATAACATGCAAAATATGGCTAAATTTAATTTTGCGACGATCCACGCAAAGTGATAGAACCCAATTTTAAACAACCGCTTCATTAATATTCTTAACCAATAACAACTTATCGAAAAAGAAAACTTTGAAATATTACACGTTTAATAACCGAGAAGTTCTAGTTACGAATTATATAGGAATCCAATTTATAATGCGGGTTAGAACTGTTCATCCGACACAACATGGTAAACTTAGTGTCAAGTCTCCCAAGCTTCCAATCTTACTTTATACGACACACCTGTTGCTTCATTGTTCCACATTTACAACCACTAGATACTTAAATACACCTTAACTCCAAAATTAGTTATCCCTACCACCTGCCTTATCCTCCCTAATTCACCATGCTTCTGATTTCAACCATTACCATCTATATAGCGCTTTCATGAACCCTAAGGTAACCGTTCTTTGAACCCATAATTGGCTCCTCAATTGTTGTACTTCAAATAGATGCTTCATCAACGTACACTTACACTTAATCACTAATTCAAACACATATGGGTAACCTAAAGTCATGGAACCATGGGAGGTTCTCCACAAGCATGGTAAATTGGAGCACTAAACTAATTATGCACACACTATCAACCTTGAATAGGTTGATCACTTCACATAATGATATATTACAAAACCTTTTGATTTAACACCCATTATAGAATGTTGAGTAACGTTCTAAGCGTTAGAAATTAAAATGATGAAAGCACGTTTCATATATAAATTTTAATGAAGTTGGTTTTGCTATTAAGAGAAGTAGTTACCATTTAATGCTTAATAAAAGTTCAAAAGCTTTCGTTGTGAATTCTCTAATTACTATGTTGTAACATCTGTGCTTGTAATCATTGTGAACAGTTCTATTATCAATAAAACAATGTTATTTGATCCCAATGTTTGTTTTGTTATGTTTTACATTTTTCATGTTTTGACTTCTATCCAATTTCAAACTCTATATCACTTTCTGGAGAGTTTTACGCAAAATGGTGCGTAAACGTACTCAGTTTAATGCGAGAAATACTCCAGAACATCAACATATACTCAAAATACCTTAAATAACCTTTACATAACTTAGAAATAAGTTTTGAAGGCTTTGGTATGGCAAAAACAAGTTAATTCGTTTACAGGGACTAAACTTGACAAACTGTGAAAGTATGCCAACTTGAACAGTAACGAACATTCCGGAACATGACCATAAGTTAAATACACCTTAAATATCCTTTACACAGCTTAGAAATAGGCTTTGAGAGGTTTGGTGTGCTAAAATAAACTTTTTGGGTCATTCAGGGACTAAAAGTGTCAAAAAGTGCACAAGTTTGCACTTTCGCGCATAACTTACGTTCTGAATACATCCGGATATCCAAAAATTTATGAAAGCATGACTATATTATATTTTAGTGTTCGCCATAAGAAAAATTCATTCGTCGTGTCATTTGGATCGTTTTTCGCGCTTGTGCGCATTCCGTCGTAATTAAGCGAACATCGCCTTCGTACGACCAAACGAACCATCATCCGGCATATTTTTGAACATGTTTCATGTCCACAATGTTTAGGCAACATTTTAGGGCCTTAAAGTTGGCTTTACGGGCCTTAGAAGTGTCGGAAATAGCCTTAAACACGTGCAGGGACTGAAACTGTCATTTTTCAAACATGTTTCTGATCTGACATGTCCAGGCGGCCCGCATTAGATTATGTGCATCCTGAAGCGGGCCGCGTGGCCCCTTCTGACCAGATTAAATGAATCAAACAGCAGATTACAGCTGTTTAATCCTCCACTACACACTCACACTTGTCTAGTCAGCTGATAAGAACCAAATTTTAGTCACCACAACTTTCCAACACTTGTACGGATACGATTAAGGCACGATATTCGACAAACGATCCTAACGGTTACCCGAAAACTATAAATACCCATCCACCCCAATGCAAAACTTACTAGAATTTTGATCTTAGAAACTCTAAGTTGAAACCATTGTTTCATACCTGAGATTCTCGGATCGAAATTAGCATTCGGGGACTCTTCGTAAGTATTCTTTCGTTCTTTTATTGCTTTTCGAGTCTTTCGAGTCTGAAAGTCAAACTTTGTTTGACTTTCTGCATTGACCAGTTTATGGTCAATGCGAAGTTCGTTTGAACTTCGCAACGTGAGTGTAATCACGTTGGTTATAGTCCCTTGGGACTATGCCTACTGATTACCACGTTGTCTAGGGTCGTAGGGTAAGCGATCTAATAAATCGCTTATACCTTCGAACCCGACCTATTTGGTCGATCATTAGGATCCGACCAAATACTTTAGGTGACCATAGTAGGTAGGGAATAACCTTCCGAGGTTATACCTTATGGTCGCTTCGTTAAGTAGTTGTATGATAGGTAGTTTATGTGCCTTAGGTAAATTACCAGAATACCCTTTTCATGTATAATTGGTAATTAAACATATGTAACCTAAACTTTTGTCACATAACTGATTATGTAACATGTTTAGGCATATAACACTTGTCATAGGGCTAGTTAGACGTTCCGAACGCGTTTTACGCGAACGACGCGTTAAAGTAGCATAAGCTACCTAAACGGGTCGTAATGGGTCGATAACACTTAGGTTAAGTTTCATTTAGTATGTAGGCTTTGTTAAACCATATCATATGAGTTCCTACACTTATTTGGTTTACAAACCCTAATGCTACCCAGTCTTCCGATCTAGGTCCGGTTTATTAACATAGTTACCTATATTAGGTGCCGTTTGATTCCGTGATCTCTATCATTGTTTGGTTATCACTCCAGGACTACTGAGTAATCACAAGTGAGTACATAGAACCCCTCTTTTACTGTCTTCCAAACTGTTTTGGGGTGAAACACATGTGCCTACTTGTTACTTTCACGCTTTCCTATTTTCACATCATATACCGACTATGTTTGTTATTACATTATAGTACATGATTTCATTACATTTCATGCTATGTATGTCCATTGTGTGCATACTTAGTACATTGTTTTACATTACATTTCTGCTATGTATGTTGACTGATAGCATGCTAGCACATTGATTTACAAGACTTTTCTGCTTTGTATGTTAACTTAGCATACTTAGTACATTGTTTTCATATGACATGTATACAACTGCTATAACATTTGGTTTGCACAAACGGGTCTTTATTACGTTCATTAACATTTTCTACGCCGCTCGGGAGTAAGTAGTGGTACCATAGGACTTGACAAATCCCATTCCTGACATCCCGGGTTTGTTTGGATGTAAGGAATGACTGAATCCGAAAACATTTCTTTTGATAACCTTGACTGAAAGGGTTATCCGACTGTCTCAAGGCTTGAATGTATGCGTTAACTTACCACATAAATGTTTATATCAGTATAGCATGCATTTACTACACAAAACATAACTTTGATTTAAACCAAGTTTTACTTCAATACTTTGTTTTGTACATTTTTACTTATGGTTTAAGTAGTCTTATTTTACTTACCATACATAACATTTGATACACATTACTTGACTACTTTTGGACTTATAAACTTTTGATATGGTTTATACAAGGACTTTTGACTATTGGTTTAAACATAGACTTTATACATTGGTGGTTTGTTTAAGTGACTTAAATGACGATATGTGAGTAATATGATACAATCATGGTGGATACGCCGCTGGTACTTCCTATATATAAATGTTTGTATTATATTACATATCATAGTGTTATTTAAATCATTCATGTTGGGCTTATACATTTTATACAAGTAACATGTTTTCACAAGACTTTGGTTTACAGCACAGCTTATTTTATACAACTCATTTTACGTGGTTATTCATTAAACCATACAGTATTCTCTTATTTATACATATCAACTGAACTTATTGTTTTCAAGAGATTTACAAAACAAATCAAATTACAAGGTTCATGACTAAATATTTTCTCAAACGTAAGTCATGAATCTTATTTTCACAAACCTATGTATCTCACAGGCATTTTTATGCTGACGTACCTATTTTCACATGTGTTTTCAGGAGCTTTTCCATAGGATGTTGATCAGGACACTAGGGCGGACCTGTGCCTTAGAGACTAAAAACGATGATAGACTTTGTTTAATTATGTCATAAACTTTGTATTTCCTGTGTTAAGACAATGTAACTCTTGTTTAATATATAAAATACAACTTTGTTTGCCATGGATTTGAAACAATTAATTCTGTTACAACACTCCCCGACGTTTTCCGCCACGTCTTGTATGTTATACGTGGTCGGGGTGTGACAGAAGAGTTGGTATCAGAGCCAATGGTTATAGGGAATTAGGTTATTAGTAATGCTTTGACCTAGACTATAACCTTTCTAGGACCCTAACACGAGTTATCTTGTGTTTAGATCTTAAAACATGTACGTCACCTATCCTTAGGTGATTATCAAAACAAGAACCAATTTTTTCCGAAACGATTTTTGAAAAACAATCTTCTGTTTTTGAATGATTTATTACAAGGTTTTGAACCCTCTATTGTAAGGTTTTGAACCCTCTGTTATATGGTTTTGAACTCTTTCAGTTTGGTTTTTGGCCTTGTGCCTTCAAAATTTTCAAAATCTCGTCAATGTTTTGGGTTTTAAATAATGTGAACACATGCAAACTGGAAGAGTGAATGCCTGTATTCTGGGTTTTCTGTCTAGGCAAGCACTTCGTATACATCTCATCAGACGCGAGACCAATTGTGCTTACCTGGGAATTCTTGGGATGAGTGTTCACTTATAGGCGAGCATGTCTTCGCAATACATTATTTTTGACCCATTTACTTTGATTAGTCACTGTGTGTCGTTTGTTTGCTTTGTAATGCGGACGAATGACCACCATCCTTGCTTTTGTTGATTTTGTTTCATCTCATTCTCTTCATCCAAACATCTCACTCGTTTCCTTTCATGTTTTCCTCTTTTAGAATGCCTCCTCGACGCGAGAATCAGATAGCAACTGCCGAACTGGCAGAAATTATTGCGCAGCAGATGGCTGCTCAATTCCCAGTTTTCATTGCTCAAATGAACCAAGCCAACAACAACAACAATGTTCTATGCAAATACAAGGATTTTAACTCGGCTAAACCACTCAAGTTTAGTGGTTCTGAAGGGGCGACTGGGCTTCTTCAGTGGTTTGAGAGCATTGAGAATACTTTCCGCCACGTGCAGTGCCCGGACAATCGCAAAGTCGAGTTTGCTTCAAGCGTATTTCAGAAGAGGGCTTTGACATGGTGGAACGGGGTTATGAGAGATAGGGGTGCTGAGATTGCTCTAGCACAGACATGGGCTGAACTAAGAGCTCTTATGATGAGGGAATTCTGTCCTCGTCATGAGCAGCGAGCGTTGGAGAAAGAGTTTGATATTTTGAAACAAGATAGTGGTGAGCACAGGGCGTATACTGACAGGTTTGAAGAGTTGAGTCTGCTTTGCCCGACTATGGTTACCCCACTCGACAAGGCTATCGAAAGGTTCATCGACGGCCTACCTGACTCAGTACAAGACATCCTTACTGGTAGTAACCCTGCCACACTCCGTCAGGCGATCGAGTTATCAGCGACATTGACTGAGTCGCAGATTCGGAAGGGTAAGTTGCACAGGAAGGGTGACAAGGGCAAGAAACAGTTGGCTGATAAAGGGGATAGCAAGAAAGGTCAAAACAAGAAGGGAAAGAATTATGGAGGGTCTAGGAAGCGGAAGGCTTCCCAAAACTATGCCGTTACTGCACAGGCTCAAGCTGCACCAAATCAGCCTGCGCAACCATTAGCCAAGAAGCCTTATTTTGGCAATGCACCCTTGTGCAACAGGTGTAACGGCCATCATCAACCACACCTCCAGTGTCGTCAGTGCACCAACTGCGGAAGACCTGGTCATCTTGCTGTCACCTGCCGCATTCCTGTTAACCAGAACCAGACAGTTCAGAACCAAGCTCAACAAGTTGCTCAGCCTTTTGCTCAGCAACAAGGTCAAGCTGCACGACCGCATTTTCCTCCTGGTTCGTGCTACAATTGTGGGGATTTGACCCACTACAGAAACCGGTGCCCAAGGCTAGCCAATCAGAACCAGAATCAGAATCAGGCTCAGGCTCGAGGGCGAGCTTTTAACTTGAATGCTCAAGAGGCGCAGGCGGATGATAATGTGGTGAACGGTACGTTCTTTATTAATAATCAGCCTGCATCTGTTCTTTTCGATTCTGGTGCCGACAAGAGTTTTGTGTCTTTGTCTTTTGAGCCAATGCTTCGCGTGTCTAGAACGAAACTAAGTAAATCTTTGACAGTAGAGGTTGCTAGTGGTGAACCCATTATTCTTGATTCTGTTCTTCGCAACTGCCAGTTGAACCTTAACGATCATCTTTTTCCTATCGACCTCACGCTAATGCAACTTGGAAGCTTCGACGTCATTGTGGGTATGGATTGGTTATCCAAGCATCACGCAGAGGTAGTTTGTTTCGAGAAGATCGTTCGTATGCCGCTTTCGACAGGCGAGATCCTACAGGTTCAAGGTGAGAAACCGTCTGGTGGCCTCAAGCTCATGTCTTGTTTTAAAGCTCGAAAATATCTGCGGAAGAACTATGTGGCTTTCTTAGCACATGTTACAGCAGATAAAGGCAAGGGTAAGTCTATTTCAGATATTCCTGTCGTTCGGGATTATTCTGAAGTTTCCCCTGAAGAGTTACCTGGTCTACCCCCAGCACGCCAAGTCGAGTTCCGCATTGATCTCGTACCTGGTGCAAATCCCATTGCCAGAGCTCCATATCGTCTTGCACCTTCTGAGATGCAAGAGTTGTCTAAGCAGCTTCAGGAGCTCTCTGACAAAGGTTTTATTCGTCCTAGCTTTTCACCTTGGGGTGCTCCCGTTCTTTTTGTCAAAAAGAAGGATGGATCCTTTAGGATGTGTATCGATTACCGTGAGCTTAACAAGCTTACCATCAAGAATCAATATCCCCTACCTCGCATCGATGATCTCTTTGATCAGTTACAGGGCGCTTCTTATTTTTCGAAGATTGATCTACGTTCTGGGTATCATCAACTTCGGGTGCATGAAGAAGATATTCCCAAGACAGCGTTCCGTACTCGTATGGACATTATGAGTTCACAGTCATGCCATTCAGTTTGACTAATGCTCCTGCTGTTTTCATGGACTTAATGAATAGGGTCTGCAAGCCTTATTTGGATCAGTTCGTCATTGTTTTTATAGATGACATTTTGATTTATTCTAAGACGCGAGCTGATCACGAGCAACATCTTCGTCTTACTCTGGAACTCCTGAAGAAAGAGCAATTTTTCGCCAAATTCCCCAAGTGTGAATTCTGGCTTAAAGAGGTTCAATTCTTAGGACATATTATCAACGAACAAGGTATTCATGTAGATCCCTCCAAGATCAGTGCGATTAAGGATTGGGATACGCCTACTACTCCTACTGAAGTTCGTTCTTTTCTTGGTCTAGCGGGTTATTACCGCCGCTTCATTGAAAACTTCTCAAAGATTGCAGTTCCTCTAACTGCTCTAACTCAGAAGAATAAACCCTTTGATTGGGGATTCAAACAAGAGAAAGCTTTTCAAAACTTGAAGCAGAAGCTTTGCGATGCGCCTGTACTATCATTGCTTGAGGGTGATGATGATTTCGTCGTTTATTGCGATGCATCTAAACTAGGCCTTGGCTGTGTTCTAATGCAAAGGAACAAAGTCATAGCATACGCATCGAGACAGTTGAAGATACATGAGAAGAACTACACCACTCATGATCTTGAGTTGGGTGCAGTTGTTTTCGCTCTAAAGATCTGGAGACACTATTTGTACGGTACAAAATGTGTGGTTTTCACAGACCACAAAAGTCTTCAGCATATCTTCAACCAGAAAGAACTCAACATGAGACAACGACGTTGGGTTGAGCTCCTAAACGACTATGACTGCGAAATTCGCTACCATCCTGGTAAGGCGAATGTCGTGGCCGATGCATTGAGTCGTAAGGAACGTACTAAGCTTCATTGTGTACGCGTTCAATCTGATATCCAAGCACGCATTTCTCAGGTTCAACAATCTTGTGTTTCACAAGGTTTAATGGATAAGGAATTTCCCTATCACATAACACCTGCTCTGGAACTGAAGGACAATGGATCATATTACTTCATGGACCGTTTGTGGGTCCCAAGCCAGGATGATCTTCGTACCTTGCTTATGGATGAAGCCCATAAGTCTCGTTATTCTATTCATTCGGGCTCAGATAAGATGTATAAGGATCTTCGTATTCACTATTGGTGGCCTGGTATGAAGAAAGACATTGCCTTATACGTATCGAAATGCCTTACTTGTCTTAAGGTTAAGGCTGAACATCAGCGTCCTTCTGGTTTATTGGTGCAACCAAAGATCCCAGTTTGGAAATGGGAAAACATTACTATGGATCTCGTTACCAAACTTCCGCGCACAAAGAAAGGTCATGATGCCATCTGGGTAGTTGTTGATCGTCTTACAAAGTTAGCACATTTCTTGCCAATCCGTGAGGATTTTTCTGCTGACAGACTTGCAAAAATCTACGTGGATGAAATTGTAGCTCGACATGGTGTTCCTTTGAACATCATTTCTGACAGAGATGCTCGTTTCACTTCTCATTTTTGGAGAACCATGCAATCTGCTATGGGGACCCAACTTAATCTGAGCACAGCTTATCATCCGCAAACGGATGGTCAATCTGAGAGAACAATCCAGACTCTGGAGGATATGCTTAGAGCTTGTGTGATCGATTTTGGTGGTAGTTGGGATTCACATCTTAAATTGATTGAATTCTCCTACAACAACAGTTATCACACCAGCATCAAAATGGCTCCTTTCGAGGCTCTCTATGGTCGAAAATGTCGTTCACCAGTCTGTTGGAATGAGATCGGTGAGGCTCAACTTACTGGACCTGCCCTCATTTTAGAGATAACTGACAAGGTCAAGAAAGTTCGCGATAACCTTCAGACAGCTCAAAGCCGTCAAAAGAGTTACGCGGATCCAAAACGCAAACCCTTGGAATTTCAAGTCGGTGATCGAGTATTACTTAAGGTCTCACCTTGGAAAGGTGTGATCAGATTTGGAAAGAAAGGAAAACTTGCACCTAGATACGTTGGACCATTCAAGATCGTCGAAAGAATCAGTAAGGTAGCCTACAGACTTGAGTTACCTCCTGAACTTGGAAATGTTCATCCAACTTTTCACGTGTCCAATCTCAAGAGGTGTTTAGCCGATGAGAACCTCCACATACCGCTTGACGAAATTCGTCTTGGCAAAACACTGAAATTTGTTGAGAAGCCAGTGGAAATTATGGAACGTGAAGTCAAGTGGCTTAAACGCAAGCGCATTCCTTTGGTCAAAGTTCGATGGGAAGCTAAACGTGGACCCGAGTTTACTTGGGAACGCGAAGATCAAATGAAGGCGAAATATCCGCATCTTTTTCCACGAGTTTCCTCTAAATAAATTTCGGGACGAAATTTCCACAAGTAGGGGAGACTGTAACATCTGTGCTTGTAATCATTGTGAACAGTTCTATTATCAATAAAACAATGTTATTTGATCCCAATGTTTGTTTTGTTATGTTTTACATTTTTCATGTTTTGACTTCTATCAAATTTCAAACTCTATATCACTTTCTGGAGAGTTTTACGCAAAATGGTGCGTAAACGTACTCAGTTTAATGCGAGAAGTACTCCGGAACATCAACATATACTCAAAATACCTTAAATAACCTTTACATAACTTAGAAATAAGTTTTGAAGGCTTTGGTATGGCAAAAACAAGTTAATTCGTTTACAGGGACTAAACTTGACAAACTGTGAAAGTATGCCAACTTGAACAGTAACGAACATTCCGGAACATGACCATAAGTTAAATACACCTTAAATATCCTTTACACAGCTTAGAAATAGGCTTTGAGAGGTTCAGTGTGCTAAAATAAACTTTTTGGGTCATTCAGGGACTAAAAGTGTCAAAAAGTGCACAAGTTTGCACTTTCGCGCATAACTTACGTTCTGAATACATCCAGACATCTAAAAATTTATGAAAGCATGACTATATTATATTTTAGTGTTCGCCATAAGAAAAATTCATTCGTCGTGTCATTTGGATCGTTTTTCGCGCTTGTGCGCATTCCGTCGTAATTAAGCGAACATCGCGTTCGTACGACCAAACGAACCATCATCCGGCATATTTTTGAACATGTTTCATGTCCACAATGTTTAGGTAACATTTTAGGGCCTTAAAGTTGGCTTTACGGGCCTTAGAAGTGTCGGAAATAGCCTTAAACACGTGCAGGGACTGAAACTGTCATTTTTCAAACAAGTTTCTGATCTGACATGTCCAGGCGGCCCGCATTAGATTATGTGCATCCTGAAGCGGGCCGCGTGGCCCCTTCTGACCAGATTAAATGAATCAAACAGCAGATTGCAGCTGTTTAATCCTCCACCACACACTCACACTTGTCTAGTCAGCTGATAAGAACCAAATTTTAGTCACCACAACTTTCCAACACTTGTACGGATGCGATTAAGGCACGATATTCGACAAACGATCCTAACGGTTACCCGAAAACTATAAATACCCATCCACCCCAATGTAAAACTTACTAGAATTTTGATCTTAGAAACTCTAAGTTGAAACCATTGTTTCATACCTGAGATTCTCGGATCGAAATTAGCATTCGGGGACTCTTCGTAAGTATTCTTTCGTTCTTTTATTGCTTTTCGAGTCTTTTGAGTTTGAAAGTCAAACTTTGTTTGACTTTCTGCATTGACCAGTTTATGGTCAATGCGAAGTTCGTTTGAACTTCGCAACGTGAGTGTAATCACGTTGGTTATAGTCCCTTGGGACTATGCCTACTGATTACCACGTTGTCTAGGGTCGTAGGGTAAGCGATCTAATAAATCGCTTATACCTTCGAACCCGACCTATTTGGTCGATCATTAGGATCCGACCAAATACTTTAGGTGACCATAGTAGGTAGGGAATAACCTTCCGAGGTTATACCTTATGGTCGTTTCGTTAAGTAGTTGTATGATACGTAGTTTATGTGCCTTAGGTAAATTACCAGAATACCCTTTTCATGTATAATTGGTAATTAAACATATGTAACCTAAACTTTTGTCACATAACTGATTATGTAACATGTTTAGGCATATAACACTTGTCATAGGGCTAGTTAGACGTTCCGAACGCGTTTTACGCAAACGACGCGTTAAAGTAGCATAAGCTACCTAAACGGGTCGTAATGGGTCGATAACACTTAGGTTAAGTTTCATTTAGTATGTAGGCTTTGTTAAACCATATCATATGAGTTCCTACACTCATTTGGTTTACAAACCCTAATGCTACCCAGTCTTCCGATCTAGGTCCGGTTTATTAACATAGTTACCTATATTAGGTGCCGTTTGATTCCGTGATCTCTATCATTGTTTGGTTATCACTCCAGGACTACTGAGTAATCACAAGTGAGTACATAGAACCCCTCTTTTACTGTCTTCCAAACTGTTTTGGGGTGAAACACATGTGCCTACTTGTTACTTTCATGCTTTCCTATTTTCACATCATATACCGACTATGTTTGTTAGTACATTATAGTACATGATTTCATTACATCTCATGCTATGTATGTCCATTGTGTGCATACTTAGTACATTGTTTTACATTACATTTCTGCTATGTATGTTGACTGATAGCATGCTAGCACATTGATTTACAAGACTTTTCTGCTTTGTATGTTAACTTAGCATACTTAGTACATTGTTTTCATATGACATGTATACAACTGCTATAACATTTGGTTTGCACAAACGGGTCTTTATTATGTTCATTAACATTTGCTACGCCGCTCGGGAGCAAGTAGTGGTACCATAGGACTTGACAAATCCCATTCCTGACATCCCGGGTTTGTTTGGATGTAAGGAATGACTGAATCCGAAAACATTTCTTTTAATAACCTTGACTGAAAGGGTTATCCGACTGTCTCAAGGCTTGAATGTATGCGTTAACTTACCACATAAATGTTTATATCAGTATAGCATGCATTTACTACACAAAACATAACTTTGATTTAAACCAAGTTTTACTTCAATACTTTGTTTTGTACATTTTTACTTATGGTTTAAGTAGTCTTATTTTACTTACCATACATAACATTTGATACACATTACTTGACTACTTTTGGACTTATAAACTTTTGATATGGTTTATACAAGGACTTTTGACTATTGGTTTAAACATAGACTTTATACATTGGTGGTTTGTTTAAGTGACTTAAATGACGATATGTGAGTAATATGATACAGTCATGGTGGATACACCGCTGGTACTTCCTATATATAAATGTTTGTATTATATTACATATCATAGTGTTATTTAAATCATTCATGTTGGGCTTATACATTTTATACAAGTAACATGTTTTCACAAGACTTTGGTTTACAGCACAGCTTATTTTATACAACTCATTTTACGTGGTTATTCATTAAACCATATAGTATTCTCTTATTTATACATATCAACTGAACTTATTGTTTTCAAGAGATTTACAAAACAAATCAAATTACAAGGTTCATGACTAAATATTTTCTCAAACGTAAGTCATGAATCTTATTTTCACAAACCTATGTATCTCACGGGCATTTTTATGCTGACGTACCTATTTTCACATGTGTTTTCAGGAGCTTTTCCATAGGATGTTGATCAGGACACTAGGGCGGACCTGTGCCTTAGAGACTAAAAACGATGATAGACTTTGTTTAATTATGTCATAAACTCTGTATTTCCTGTGTTAAGACAATGTAACTCTTGTTTAATATATAAAATACAACTTTGTTTGCCATGGATTTGAAACAATTAATTCTGTTACCAACTTGTAACAGTTATCTGTTTGCCATGATTATATCTGATTGATGTTATAGTCGAAAAATATATGTCTTGAATAAAATCATTTATGTTCATGAACTCACCAGTTGAATCCCAAATATTTTTCGGGCACACATCCTAAGTGTCATGTGATTGTAGTAATCGAGGATGATAAGACTAGCATATGAGGAGATAAAGGTCTAGAAGGCTTTTGAAGATTTAAATCTCTAGTCTAGTTTAACTGATGAATTTTTTTTTGTATAATAATATATATGTAAAGTACTCTTTAATGTTTAATAAAAGTTCAAAAGCTTTCGTTGTGAATTCTCTAATTACTATGTGTTCTGTATATCCGATGCGTAACACTCCCCAGAGCTTTTCCTGGGATGCGGGTGTTACATACCCACCTGCTCTTGTTCAGGGTATTTTGTCAATTATCAACATCTAGGTAGTTTGGAAGAATTGATGAAATTCTATGAACAATGAACATGTTGTGGATAACTTTTGATGGTTTTTGGGTGAAGCTCAAGATATTAAGAGAAGTTGCTACAATGCTCTTGTTCATGATATTTCGACAATCGTCAACATCAATGTAGTTTTGAATAGTTGATAAAATTCTATGAACAATGAGCATGTTGTGGATAACTTTGGAAGCGTTAATGAATTTTGGGTGTAGCTCAGGATGTTAAGAGAACTTGCTACCAGCTCTTTTTCATGGTAATTTACTCAATTGTCAACATCAAAGTAAGGGTTGATGAAATTTTTGGAACAATGAGCATGTTATGGATAATTTTGAATGGTTGGTTAAATTCAACTAAAAATGTTGGTAATTTTTGAAGGATTGAGATAATTCTATGAACAATGGTGGATAACTTCATCCTGAAGGACAAAGTAATCAATTAACTTAAAATCACATGATGTCTTATTTTTGTTATTTTATTTATAAGCCCAAGTGTCATTCTCTCAACCTTGGAAAACATGAAATAGATATAAACTAACATATTTGAAACCTTATTTATCAACACAAAATAGGTTTTTTTTTTGTTTTGCAAGAGCATAGTTTACTTAAAACAAAAAGTTCTTCAATTGTGCAAGAGTTAAATTAAAACGTATGAAAATAAAAAAGTATCAAAGAGATATTTGTTAAATATCTATGCTCTTTAATTTTTATAACTAGACAATTGACGTCAAAAGTGATATCATAATAAGGAGTAGTTGTTTAAAAAACATGTTAGTGTGGAGTATTTAAATTACTAATGAGAAGCTGAGTCTCCTTCCCGAGGATCCTAAAGATTTTGTAGAGTGTACATATTAACGAATCCAGTATCACCATTTCAAACTCTAACCAATTTGAGTCGTAATATTTATCAGAAGTTTAAACGTAGCGCTATTATATGATGTTTAAAAAAATCAACTTTCAATAATATATCGATCCACTTCATTTAACAAACTTCAAATTTTCATTAGCATTTATTTTGAACTTGCACATGTAAATGTCTTCCACTAATCTCTGATATAAAACCGGATCTTGATAGTGAGTTTTTTACAATTACCAAATGAATGAATCCAGAATCTCTTATTACGCAACTATCAAAGATCTCAAGTATGCAGCATATACAATAAAGGAAGAATTACCTTGACGAGACTAGTGAAGTATTTTCAGTGAGTATTAGACGGCAACAAGAGCATTGTTTTTCAATGAGTATGAGATAATTATAAGAATAAATATCTACCAATCTAAAATGCTTTAATCATGTGCTGAAAGTGAGATTGTGATTTTGATTGAATTAGACATTTCTGTGTAACCGAACTAATATAATCCTCCTATATTAGAGATTATAGAAAACATAGATCATCTATTAACCCTATTATAATATCTTAATATTGGAAAAAGACTATGAAGCTTTTGGTGTCATGAAATTATTGTGACGATCTAAGGCTTTGAATAAAACCTTTTAGCCAAAAACCTTGGTTTGAAATGATAGTAAACACTCCATAACATCAACATATGCTTAACATACCTTAAATAAGCTTTACATAACTTATAAATAAGTTTTAAAGGGTTTGGTATGGCAAAAATAAGTTTATTCGCTAACAGGGACTATTTACGTCAAACTACGAAACTATGCCAATTCGTATAGTAAGGAACATTCCGGAACTTGATCATAAGCAAAACATACCTTAAATATCCTTTACATAGATTATAAATAGGCTTTGAGAGGTTCGGTATGCGAAAATAAAACTTATTGGTCAATCAGGGACTAAAAGCGTTAAAAAGTGCATAAGTTTGCATTTTCGTGCATATCTTATGTTCTGAACATATCCGGACATCCAAAAATTTTTGTAATCATTAAAATATTTTATTTTAGTGATTGGCATGCTAAAATTCCATTCGTCGCGCAATTTGGATCGTTCTTCGCGTCCATTCGTGTTTCGTCGTAATTAACCGAATATTGCGACCGTACGACCAAATGAACCAACATTCGAGATATTTTCAAGCATATTTCATGTCCCCTATACTTTGGCATCATTGTAGAGCCTTGAAAATGGCATAACGAGGCTTAAACGTGTCAAAAATGGCATCTAAAGCTTGCAGGGGCTGTTTCTGTAATTTTTGAAACTTCTGCTCAACTGGAGCTAGGTCACGGGCCGCGTAAGAGTAGGCTTCAGCGTACGCGGGGCGCGCGAGCTCCCCAGAACTAAAAAAATCAGTTTTCTGCAACAACGGCTGGTTTCTGGGTTTTTGTACATGGTTTAATCAAACCTTGAGCTGGTTTTGGACACCCCTAGGATTATAAAACAGTGGGTAACACTTGGATGGTTCAGATTGAAGCTCAAAAATCAAGGAACGATCCTAACGGTTGTCCGAAATCTATATATACCCATGTTTTTTTTATTCCACACTTGCTTAAATCAGTTTTCCTCTCATTCTCTGCTATATTGGGACTATCCCTTTTGGTTGAAGGTCCCAATCTTCAAGTTTTCTTCTTCTATCTTCAAGCTTTGGACCTCTTGTAAGCTTCTTTCATGCTTTTATGCATTTTTAAGCATGAAAGTCAAACAGTGTTTGACTCTCTGCTTTGACCAGTCTATGGTCAACACAAAGTTCGTTTGAACTTTGCAACGTGAGCGTAATCACGATGGTTATAGTCCCTTGTGACGATACCTACTGATTACCACGTTGATTAGGCATAGTGACGAGTCATAGTTTCGGTCAAAATACGTGCTTATGCGTATTTTGCAACGAAGCTATCTTTGGGTATCAAAACACTTTGTGTTGATATCAAACTTGTTTTCTAACTTAGTTAAACATGTTTTAACATGTTTAACTCGTCACTTTTAGTTTAGTGCTTATATGGGGTCGTAAGATAAGCGGTCTAAACAATCGCTTAGACTTTCAAACCCGGCCCATTTGGTCGATCTTTAGGATCCGACCAAACATATTTTGTGACCATAGTTGTATAGGGAATAACCTTCCGAGGTTATACCTTATGGTCACTTAGTTTAGTTAATTGTATGATAGGTAGTTATATGCCTTAGGAAAAATGACCAAAATGCCCTTTTTGCCATAACTTCATTTTAAGCATATGTAACTTAACTTTTGCCATATAAACTGATTATTAAACATGTTAGGGCATATAATACTTGTCATAGGACTAGTTAGGCTACTCGTTTGCGCATTTTGCGCAAATGACGCGTTAAAGTAGCATAAACTACCTAAACGGGTCATAACGGGTCATAAGCACTTAGGATAGGTTCCGATTTAGAATGTAGGCTTTGTTAAACCATATCACATGAGTTCCAACACTCATTGGTTTACGAAACCTCATTTTATCCGATCTTCCAATTTAGGTCCGGTTTATTAACATGGTTACCTATATTAGGTGCCGTTTGATTTCCATGATCCTTCTAGCATTGTTTGGTTGTTATCTCAAGACTACTAAGTATTGTCAAGTGAGTACATAGTCCCCTCTTTTACTGTTTCAAATATTTTGGGGTGAAACACATGTGCCTACTTGTTACTTTCGTGCTTTTATAACATATGCTTGCTATGTTCATGTAGTACATGTATAGTACATGATTTCATCCATGTTTTATGCTATGTATGTTTAATTAACATGCGAGCACATTGATTTCATCAACACATTTGTTGCATATGTTTATTTCAGCATATGTACACATTGATTTACATCACATTTTTACTATGTATGTTCATTTAGCATACTTACTACATTGTTTACACATAACATGCTTACATTTGGTATGACATTTGGTTTGTTTAACGGGACAAAAGTGCGTTCATTAACATTGATCACGCCGCTCGGTAGTAAGTATTGGTACCATAGGAATTGACAACTCCCGTTTCTGGCTTCCTAGGTTTGTTTGGAAGTAGGAAATGACTGAATCTGATATACATAAATTTTTATAAACCTTTAATTTGTTGAAGGGTTTGTCTCCACAGTCGCAAGGCTTGAATGTATGCATTTTAACATTACCGCATAAGTGTTTGTATCTGTAAAGCATGGATTTTGTAAAACATAACTTTTAACTTAAACTATGATTTATATCAAATGCATTGTTTTGTACATTTTACATACGGGGTTGAGTAAATTCTTTTATTCACCATACATAGCATTGATTTTATATAACATTTGGTTACACATTGACATTATACATATGGTTTGAGTAGATATTATTTACTTGCCATACATTACATTCGATTATACATGACATGACTTACATTTGACAATTGAACATTGTTTACACATAAACATTTCGACATTGGTTTAAACAAAACATTTTGGTGGTTATTTAATAAGTGATTTACATAACGAGGCGACGCGTAATATGATAAAAGCATGGTAGATACGCTGCTGGTACTTCCTATATATAAGTGCTTTTATGATATTACATATCGTAGCGTTATTTAAATCATTTCAACAAGACATGATATATCTTTTTCAAACAACATATTTTCACAAGATACTGTTCTATAAAGGACAAAACTTTTACAAATTCATTGTTACTTGGTTATTTATTTAACCGAGCAGTATTCTTTTATATATCATCTGATTTACTTATCGCTTTTCGTATGATTTATAAAAGAAAATGTTTTCCTAAGATTCATGACTAACTTTTTGTTAAACACCTCTTTCAATTACAAGTTATGAATCCAAAATAAATAAACCTATGTATCTCACAGGCAGTTTTATGCTGACGTACCTATTTTCACATGTATTTTCAGGTGCTGATGCATAGGATTGGTCAGGATACACTTAGGCGGACTTGGGCCTTAGTGACATAAAATGAAGCAAGAATAGTTTAATTATGTTATGTACTCTTGTTTTCTTTGTTTCAAGACAATGTAACCACTTTGTTAATAAATAAAACGAAACTTTAAATACCATAGTTGTGAAACAATAATTCTGCCACTCCACTCCCCGACGTTTCCGCCGCGGTTTGTTGTTTTACGCGGTCGGGGTGTGACAGAAGAGTTGGTATCAGAGCCAACGGTTATAGGAAATTAGGTTATTAGTAATGCTTTGACCTAGACTATAACTTTTCTAGGACCCCAACACAAGTTATCTTGTGTTTAGATCTCAAAACATTACCGTCACCTATCTTTAGGTGATTACCAAAACAAGAACACAAATTTTTCCAAAACGATTTTGAAAATCAATCATCTACTCTTAGATGATTTATTATAAGGTTTTGAACCCTCTAAGTTTTCAAAATCTTGTCAAAGTTTGGGTCTAAATAATGTGAACACGTGCAATCTGGAAGGGTCGATGCCTGTATCTCGAGTTTTCTGTCTAGGCTAGAGTGTTCGTACAAATCCACATAACCAGACCAGTCACTCTTACCTGGGAACTCTTGGGGTGAGTGTCCACTTATAGGCTAAAGCATGTCTTCGCGATACATTATTATGACCCATTTACTTTGATTAGTCACTGTGTGTCGTTTGTTTGCTTTGTGGTACGAACGAATGACCACCATCCATGCTTTTTATCGATATTTGTGTCATCTCATTTTTCATCTTATCATCTCACTCGTTTTCTCTCATGTTTCCTCTTTTAGAATGCCTCCTAGACGCGACAATCAGCTACCTAATGCCGAACTGGCAGCAATCATTGCGCAGCAAATGGCTGTTGCACTCCCAATTCTCATCGCTCAAATAAACCAAGCCAACAATAACAACAATAATGTTCCATGCAACTTTAAAAGTTTCAATTCGGCTAAACCACTCAAGTTTAGTGGTTCTGAAGGAGCAACTGGACTCCTATAGTGGTTTGAGAGCATTGAGAGTACTTTTCGGCATGTTTAGTGTCCTGATAATCGCAAAGTCGAGTTTGCTTCAAGTGTGTTCCAAAAGAGGGCTCTTACTTGGTGGAATGGGTTAATGAGAGATCGTGGTGCTAATGTCCCTTTGGGTCAAACATGGGAAGAGCTTAGGGCTGTTATGATGAGGGAATTTTGTCCTCGTCACGAACAGAGAGCGTTAGAAAGAGAGTTTGATGATCTAAAGCAGGATAGTGGTGAACACAAGGCTTATACCGACAAGTATGAGGAGCTGAGTTTGTTATAACCTACAATGGTTGCCCTACTCGAGAAAGCTATCGAGAGGTATGTCGATGGTTTACCTGACCCCGTGCAAGACATCGTCACTGGTAGCAACCCTACCATAGTTCGTCAGGAAATCGAGTTGGCTGTGACTTTAACTGAGTCGCAAATCAGAAAGGGTAAATTACACAGGAAGGGTGATAAGAAACAGAATCAGTCGTCTGACAAGGGTGAGAATAAGAAGGGTAAGAAATCTGGTTCTTCGAAGAGGTCTAGGAAGCGCAAGGCTTCCCAAAATTTCGTTGTTACTGCACAAGCCAATTAGGCAGCTCCCAACCAACCTGCACAACCACCAGCAAAGAAACAGTATGCGGAAAATACACCATTGTGCAACAGGTGTAATAGTCACCATCAACCGCAAGTTCAGTGTCGTTTCTATGCTAACTGTGGGAAATCTGGTCATCTTGCGAATGTTTGTCATCTTGCTCCTAATCAAACCGTACAAAACCCAGCTCAGCAAGCTGATCAACCACCTGCTCAACAACAGGCTCAAGCTGCACGACCTCACTATCCGCCTGGATCTTGCTACAATTGTGGGGATATGACCCACTACAGAAATCTGGGTCCTAGGTTGGCCAATGCAAATCAGGCGTAGGATCGTGGTCAAGTCTTTAACATGAATGCTAATAAGGCGTGAGCAGACAATGAAGTGGTCAATGGTACGTTCTTTGTTAACAATCAGCTTGCATCTGTTCTTTTTTATTCAGGTGCCGATAAGAGTTTTGTGTCATTGTCTTTTGAACCATTGCTTCGCATGACTAGAATGAAACTAGGAAAGCCCTTGACAGTAGAGGTAGCTAGTGGTGAACCCATTGTTCTTGATTATGTTCTTCGAAACTGCTAGTTGAACCTTAATAACCATCTTTTTCCTATCGACCTCACACCGATGCAACTTGGAAGCTTTGAAATTATAGTGGGAATGGATTGGTTAGCCAAGTACCACACAAAGGTAGTTTGTTTTGAGAAGATTGTCCGTATACCGCTTTCGACTGGTGAGATCTTAGAGGTTCGTGGTGAGAAACATGCTAGTAGTCTCAAACTCATGTCTTGTACTCAAGCTCAGAAGTATCTGCGAAAGAACTATGTTTCCTTCTTGGCACATGTTGTAGAGGAGAAAGGTAAATGTAAAGGTAAGTCTATTCAAGATATCCCTGTTGTTCAGGATTATCCTGAAGTGTTTCCTGAAGAATTACCTGGTTTACCCCCAACACGCCAAGTCAAGTTCCGTATTGACCTTGTACCTGGTGCTAATCCTATTGCTAAATCTCCTTATCGTCTTGCACCATCTGAAATGCAAGAGTTATCCAAACAGCTTCAGGAGCTTTCTTACAAAGGTTTTATCCGTCCTAGTTTTTCACCTTGGGGTGCTCCTGTTCTTTTTGTTAAAAAGAAAGATGGCTCTTTCAGGATGTGCATCGATTATCGTGAGCTTAACAAACTTACCATCAAGAATCGATATCCCCTACCTCGCATTGATGATCTCTTTGATCAACTATAGGGTGCTACTTGTTTTTCAAAGATTGATCTACGTTCTGGGTATCATCAACTTCGAGTGCTCGAGGAAGATATTCCCAAGACTGCTTTCCGCACAAGATATGGGCATTATGAGTTCACAGTTATGCCATTCGGTTTGACTAATGCTCCTGCTGTTTTCATGGACTTGATGAATAGGGTTTGTAAGCCTTATCTAGATAAGTTCATCATCATTTTCATTGACGACATCTTGATTTATTCCAAGACACGAGCTGATCATGAGCAACATCTCCGTCTTACTTTGGAACTCCTGAAGAAAGAACAACTTTTCGCCAAATTCTCTAAGTGCGAATTTTGGCTTAAGGAAGTTCAATTTTTAGGACATATTGTCAACGAACAAGGTATTCATGTAGATCCCTCCAAGATCAGTGCGATTAAGGATTGGGATACACCTACTACTCCTACTGAGGTTCGTTCTTTTCTTGGTCTCGCGGGTTATTACCGCCGCTTTATCGAAAACTTCTCCAAGATTGAAGTTCCTTTCACTGCTCTAACTCAGAAGAATAAACCCTTTGAATGGGGAATCAAACCGGAAGAAGCATTTCAGACCTTGAAACAGAAACTTTGTAATGCACCTATTCTATCTTTACCTGAGGGCAACGGCGATTTTGTCGTGTATTGTGATACATCCAATTTGGGTGTTGGTTGTGTTCTCATGCAAAGGAAAAAAGTCATAGCTTACGCATCGAGGCAGTTGAAGATACACGAGAAGAACTACACGACAAATGATCTTGATTTAGGTGCAGTAGTTTTTTGCTCTCAAAATCTGGAGACACTACTTGTATGGTACAAAATGTGTGGTTTTCACTGACCACAAAAGTCTTCAGCATATCTTCAATCAGAAAGAACTTAACATGAGGCAAAGACGTTGGGTTGAACTTCTAAACGACTACGATTGCGAAATTCGCTACCAACCTGGTAGCGAATGTTGTGGCTGACGCATTGAGTCGTAAAGAACGTGTCAAGCTTCATTGTGTACAAGTTCGATCTGATATTCAAACCCGCATTTCTCAGGCTCAACATACTTGTGTTTCACAAGAATTGATGGGTAAGGAATTACCCTGTCACATTAAGCCTGATCTTGAACTGAAGGACAATGGATTGTATTATTTCATGGATCGTATGTGGGTCCCAAGTCAAGACAATCTTTGCACCTTGCTAATGGATGAAGCTCATAAGTCTCATTATTCTATTCATCCTAGTGCAGATAAAATGTATAAGGATCTTCGAACCCAGTATTGGTGGCCCGGTATGAAGAAAGACATTGCCTTATACGTATCCAAATGCCTTACTTGTTTTAAGGTTAAGGCTGAACACCAACATCCCTCTGGATTATTGGAGCAACCAGAGATTACACTTTGGAAATGCGAAAACATTGCTATGGATCTTATTACCAAACTTCCACGCAGTAAGAAAGGTCATGATGCCATCTGGGTAGTTGTTGATCGTCTTACAAAGTCAGCACATTTCTTGCCAATCCGTGAGGATATGTCTTCTGACAAGCTTGCTAAAATCTATGTGGATGAGATTGTATCCGTAATGGCGTTCCTTTGAACATTATATCTGACAGAGATGCTCAATTCTCATCTCATTTTTGGAGAACCATGCAATCTGCTATGGGAACCAAACTTAATTTGAGCACAGCTTATCATCCGCAATCAGATGGTCAATCTGAAAGAACAATCCAGACACTGGAGGATATTCTTAGAGCTTGTGTTATCGATTTTGGTGGTAGTTGGGATTCGTATCTTCTGTTGATTGAATTCTCCTACAACAATAGTTATCACTCCAGCATCAACATGGCTCATTTCGAGGCTCTTTACGGTCGAAAATGTCGTTCACCAGTCTGCTGGAATGAGATCAATGAAGCTCAGCTTACTGGACCTGACCTCATTCTTGAGATAACAGATAAGGTTAAGAAAGTTCACGATAACCTTCAGACAGCTAGAAGCCGTCAAAAGAGTTACGCGGATAGACGAAGCAAGCCTTTGGAATTCCAAGTTGGTGATCGCGTTCTACTCAAGGTTTCACCTTGGAAAGGTGTGATCAGATTTGGAAAGACAGGAAAACTGGCACCTAGATATGTTGGACCATTCAAGATCATCGAAAGAATGGGAAAGGTAGCCTACAGACTTGAGTTACCTCCTGAACTTGGAAATGTTCATCCAACCTTCCACGTGTCCAATCTCAAAAAGTGCTTAGCTGATGAGAACCTCCACATACCACTTGATGAGATTCGTGTTGATGACACAATGCATTTTGTTGAGAAGCCTGTGGAAATCATGGACCGTGAAGTCAAATGGCTCAAACGCAAGCGCATTCCACTTGTCAAAGTTCGCTGGGAATCTAAACGTGGACCAGAATTTACTTGGGAACATAAAGATCAAATGAAGGCGAAATATCCACATCTATTCTCACAAGTTTCCTCTAAATAAATTTCGGGACGGAATTTCCACAAGTAGGGGAGACTGTGACATCTGTGCTTGTAATCATTGTACAAAATTTGAATAGTTCAATTATCAATAAAACAATGTGATTTGGCCCCAATGTTTATTTATGTTTGACATTTTGCACGTTTCGATTTTTGTTCAATTTCAAACTCTATATCGCTTTCTTGAAAGTTATACGCAAACTGGTGCGTAAACGTAATTAGTTTAACACGACAAACACTCCAGAACGTCAACATATTCTTAACATACTTTAAATAACCTTTACATAACTTAGAAATAAGTTTTAAAGGGTTTGGTATGGCAAAAACAAGTTTATTCGCTTACAGGGACTATTTACGTCAAACTGTGAAACTATGCCGATTCGTATAGTAATGAACATTCTGCAACTTGATCATAAGCTAAACACACCTTAAATATCCTTTACATAGCTTAGAAATAGGATTTGAGAGGTTCGGTATGCGAAAATAAAACTTATTGGTCAATCAGGGACTAAAAGCGTCAAAAAGTGCATAAGTTTGCATTTTCGCGCATATCTTACGTTCTGAACATATCCGGACATCCAAAATTTTTTTAATCATTAAAATATTTTATTTTAGTAATTGGCATGCTAAAATTCCATTCGTCGCGCAATTTGGATCGTTCTTCGCGTCCATTCGTGTTTTGTCGTAATTAACCGAATATCGCGACCGTACGACCAAACGAACCAACATCCGAGATATTTTCAAGCATATTTCATGTCCCCTATACTTTGGCATCATTGTAGAGCCTTGAAAATGTCATAACGAGGCCTAAACATTTCAAAAATGGCATCTAAAGCTTGCAGGGACTGTTTCTGTAATTTTTAAAACTTCTGCTAAACTGGAGCTAGGTCACAGGCCGCGTAAGAGTAGGCTTCAGCCTACGCGGGGCCCGAGAGCTCCCCAGAACTACAAAAATCAGTTTTCTGCAACAGCAGCTGGTTTCTGGGTTTTTGTACATGGTTTAATCAAACCTTGAGTTGGTTTTGGACACCCCTAGGATTATAAAACAGTGGGTAACACTTGGATGGTTCAGATTGAAGCTCAAAAATCGAGGAACGATCCTAACGGTTGTCCGAAATCTATATATACCCATGATTTTTTCATTCCACACTTGCTCAAATCAGTTTTCCTCTCATTCTCTGCTATATTGGGACTATCCCTTCTGGTTGAAGGTCCCAATCTTCAAGTTTTCTGTCACACCCCGACCGCGTTAAAACAACGAAACCGCGGCAGAAACGTCGGGGAGTGTTGTAACATAATTATTGTTTCATAACCATGGATACAAAAGTTTCGTTTTATTGATTCATTTAATAATTTAGATTGTCTTAAAACCAAACAAATAAGTTACATATCGTCTCTCATCGTTATTAAGTCACTAAGGCCTCGTCCAGAACCTAAGTGAATCATGCATCCTAGCAATCAACATCATGCAACACCACCTGAAACATATGTGAAAACAAAGTCAGCAAAGAAATGCTGGCGAGCACATAGGTTTTATGAGAGTATCGGATTCATGGCTCGTTTACATATTGCAATACCTCGAAAACCTTGTTTTGAAAAGTATATAATATTACAACATGATTAACCAACTCAAATCAAGTTAGTTAGAGTTTATAAAATCTTGTAGCCATGATTCTTAACCCAAAAACATTTGTTTAAGTAAACCAATTCGTAAATTTGTTCTCGTTATAAAACTCGTATGGTTTATATCATTTAGAAAACCTCGTTGAGTGACATCATTTCAATATCGTATCCCAAGTGAACTAAATAATGACACGGAATGTAATATGATAAAAGCACTTATGTATAAGATGTACCAGCGGCGTATCTACCATGCTTTCATCATACCACACCCGTCCCATTATCTAATCACTACCCGAACACCAATCGTTTATCCAAATCGTTTATCCAAATAGTTTAACTCGTTAAAATCGTTTCAAATCGTTTAAATCGTTACCAAAATCGTTTTCGTTTTAATTGTGAAACTACTTTTGGTCATCTAGCTAATAACATCCAAACCTTTGTGACTCGACTATCTCGAAACTCGCATTAACAAACCACCAAAGGGTAAGGTAACAATCACAGATTCGGTCGTTACCTACATAACCCTCACACATAACCATGGGTGTAGTCTGATAACGGGATTTGTCAGATCCTATGGTACCATAACCTAGTACTAGTTAGTTCGACCAAAATTAATGAATGTTATTCGTTATGTAACTACAACCATCAAGTTTGTTCACATTATTGAAATCGTTATTAGTTTAATATAAACCATTTAATCGTTTTTGAAACCATCGTTTAAACCTTGAAATCATTTTGCACATATGAATCACCCCAAAACAATTGAAAACAGTAAAATAGGGGAACTATGTACTCACATTGAAGTGCAAAGTATCCTCAGTCTAAAGAACTCAACAAGCTCAGGCAAACTAAGGAAATTCAAGTAGCACCTAGTAATCGAATCACTAGATAAATAATCGACACCTAAATCAGAAGATCGGATAGAATGAAGTCTTGTAAACCAAATGAGTGTTGGAACTCATGTGATATGGTTTAACAAAGCCCACGTTCTAAATCGGAACCTATCCTAAGTGCTTTCGACCCGTTTCGACCCATTAAGGTAGCTTACGCTACTTTAACGCGTCGTTCGCGCAAACGCGCGTTCGAGACGTCTAACTAGTCCTATGACAAGTATTATATGCCCTAACATGTTTTAATATGTTGCATAATTAGTTTAAGTGACAAAAGTTAGGTTACATATGCTTAAAATCCAATTATGCATGAAAAGGGCATTTTGGTCATTTTCCAAAGGCATATAAACTACCTATCATACAACTACTTTAAACTATGTGACCATAAGGTATAACCTCGGAAGGTTATTCCCTATACAACTATGGTCACTAAACATGCTTGGTCGGATCCTAAAGATCAACCAAACGGGTCGAGTTCGAAAGTCTAAGCGGTGGTTTAGACCGCTTGACTTACGACTCTAAACAAGCACTAAACTAAAAGTGACGAGCTAAACATGTTGAAACTTGTTTAATCTAAGTTAGAAAACAGGTTTTGATATCAAAACAAAGTGTTTTGATACCCAAGAGTAGTTTGGTTGCAAAATACGCATAAATGCACATTTTGACCGAAACTACGACTCGTCACTACGCCTAGTCAACGTGGTAATCAGTAGGTATAGTCACAATGGAGTATAACCATCGTTATTACGCTCACGTTGCAAAGTTCAAATGAAATTTGTGTTGACCAAAGACTAGTCAATGCAGAAAGTCAAACACTGTTTGACTTTCACGCTCAAAAAGCAATAAAAGAACGAAAGAAGCTTACAAAGGGTCCAAGCTAGGGTGAACTTGATCTATAATACTCAGGTATGAAGCAATGGCTTCAACTTAGAGTATTAAAATGATCAAGGGTGCAGAAAAATGAAAGAGGGCATGGCTATATATAGTTTTCGGTAAACCGTTAGGATCGTTCCTTGCTAAAGAGGGAACAATCTTGGCCATCCATGTGGGCTAATGGTTTTCAAATACAAGGGGACTTGATAAACCATCAAAATTCAGCAGATGGTATCCCAAATCAGCTGTTAAAACCATCAAAAACAACCCCCAAGTCCAGATTCAATGTTTCTAACCTGACAGGCTGTCGCGCCCCGCGTAAGATACAACCTCATCTTACGCGGCCCGCCTAGCCAAATTTGGCAGAATTGCAAAAATGGTCCCTGCACTTGAAAAACTTGCATTTTGATGCATATTTGACACATTTAAGCCCCGTTAACCATATTTCAAAGCTCTAAAATGAAGTTAAAGTATAGGGAACTTAAAATATGCTCAAAAACATCTCGGATGTCGGTTCGTTTGGTCGTACGGTTGCGTTATTCGGTTAATTACGACGGAAGTCGTAACGAACGCAAAAACGATCCAAATTAAGCGACGAATGGAATTTTATCATGCCAATCACTAAAATAAAATATTTTAATGATTACATAAATTTTTGGATGTCTGGATATATTCAGAACGCAAGATATGCGCGAAAATGCAAACTTATGCACTTTTTGACGCTTTTAGTCCCTATTGATCAAATAAGTTTATTTTAGCATAGCGAACCCCTCCAAGCCTATTTCTAAGCCATGTAAAGGATATTTAGGGTATGTTTAACTTATGATCAAGTTCAGAATGTTTGTTACTATACGAATCGGTATAGTTTCGCAGTTTGACATAAATAGTCCCTGCGATCGAACAAACTTGATTTTGACACACCAAACCATCCAAAACATATTTCTAAGTTATGTGAAGGTTACTTAAGGTATGTTAAGCCTATGTAACTATTCCGGAGTGTTTTTCGCATTAAACTGACTGCGTTTATGCACTAGTTTGCGTATAACTTTCTAGAAAGCGATTTAAAGCTTGAAATCGGAATCGAGTCAAATCGTACAATCATCAAACACAAATACACACATAATAACACCAAAACACATTTTTTATTGATAATTAACATTGTTTTATATTGTATATTGATTACAGAGCACAGTTGTCACAGTCTCCCCTACTTTAGGAAATTTCGTCCCAAAATTTTAACTAGAGGAAACTTGTGAGAACAATTGCGGATATTTCGCCTTCATTTGGTCCTCACATTCCCAAGTAAACTATGGGCCACGTTTGGATTCCCAGTGAACCTTAACCAATCGAATCTATTTGTTCTTCAACTGTTTGACTGCACGGTCCATTATCTCCATAGGTTTCTCGACAAAGTGCATCGTTTCATCAACTTGAATCTCGTCGAGTGGAATGTGAAGATTAGCGTCAGCTAAACACTTTCGCAAATTGGACACGTGAAAAGTCGGATGAATATTTCCAAGCTCTGGAGGTAGCTCTAGTCGATACGCAACCTTTCCAATTCTTTCAACAATCTTAAATGGTCCAACATATCGAGGTGCAAGTTTTCCTTTCTTTCCAAATCGCACCACTGCCTTCCAAGGTGACACCTTAAGTAGGACATGGTCTCCGACTTGAAATTCTAAGGGCTTGCGTCGTACATCTGCATAACTCTTTTGACGGCCTCTAGCTGTCACAAGATTATCGCGAATTTTCTTGATTTTTTCTGTTGTTTCCAGAATGAGCTCAGGTCCAGTAAGCTGAGCTTCATCGATCTCATTCCAATAGACAGGTGAACGACATTTTCGACCGTAGAGAGCTTCGAATGGTGCCATATTAATGCTAGCATGATGACTTGTAGGATCGTTGTGCGACCTTAATGAGTCGTTCAGAAGAGTTTATATCCGAATCTAAGGCGGAATTCAGAGAAACGGACTTGTTTACAGCTTGATTCAATTTAAATGTCTCTATTATTGATTTAACAGTGATTTACAACCTGGAGACGATTCGGTAGCACTTCGTTACCAAATCAGAAAAGTTACAAATGAATTGGAGATCAAGGTATTTATAGGCTGTGTAATTCCTTGCGAAATTAGCAAAGAGTTATTTCATGCGAAATTAGCTAAGCTAATTTCGTACGAAATTACCTTAAGTTAATTTCATGCGAAATTACTCAAAACCACACAAAACCCTATTTTCTCATACTACGAGCCCTGATCTAACAATCCTATTACACATCTTGATACAAGACGAAGTCAACAGACATATTGCACTAACAGACTCCCCCTTGGATGTTGACGAAGTCTTTAGCGTCTAATCTTCAGCATGACACATCTTCAGTCTTGATCAGTCTTTTTGCTCTTTCCGAATTGTCTAACATAGTAAGCATCCAACTATCTTTCTTCAGATCCTCAGGCTCCCCCTTTCGATCAGCTTTCATGCTTTTGGGATCGACACCTGGCTTTCTTTGTTACAAGCTCCCCTTGCATTGAGCTTGACTTCAGACTCCCCCTTAGACTCAGCTGTTGGGATCGTAGTCTGGAATCTCATCTGCAACACTCAAACATTTATAAGTAACAATGTTTTGAATATCCAGGATCTGAAAATCCTGACTCTTTTAGCAGATTTTAACAATCTAGAATCTAACTCCCTCACAGTTAATCATCCAAGTCCAAATTAATGACGTTGGAGATATCACAAACTGTTTTTGATTTTTGATTTAAAATTTTCAAGTTTCAAATTAATGAACTTGTTTTATTTTCAGAAACAAGATCAGCATACTTAGATTTTGAAACTCAGCATCCCAGACATCGGTTGTCGAAACTAAAGCAGAATTCAAAATCTTTTTGCAAATTTCTGAAACATAAAGCAGTAAAGAAATATTTACAAACATATTTACAGACAATATTTTTGTTTGAGTTCGTGTTAGAGGATCATATCAGTTTATGACAAATCACTAGCACCGTTGAGCTTTAAATCACTTTAAGTTCTAAACGATTCACTTAGATTGTCAGTATACTGATCCACTTAAATTTTCACACAAAGTTCAATTGATTCGAGATACGAGATTAGTGTTTTAAGGACTTAACTTATTCGCGTGTCCCACCTCAGAATATACTCCCGTATCCAGATCCCAATATTCAGTCTTACAGGTGAGTATACCTAGATGATATCTGTAAAGGGTTAAATGCGAGGGCCGTGAGAGCTCAGGCTATTGCTTCCGCAAAATCAGAGAGATGACGGCTTCGACTTTTGGTGGGTTCCCTTTAGAGAATCTTTTCTTCAACAGCACATGATTAGCATTTTGCAATGTTTCATCATTTTTTATGCTGAGGGTGGTGCTATATTTCAAGCAAGCGAAAAGTATTATACGGGGACTAGGCCATTGCTTCCGCAAAATCAGAAGTCCCGGGATAATACCCCAGATATCACTAAGCATAAAGACCTAGTATCTCAGCAAGAGGGGTCTTTCAAACAAGATTTCAGGGGTTACCTATATATCCGAGAGATGTTCCCCACGAAATAAGTAAGTTTGAATTTTAGGTTTATATCTCGAACACAATCTACTAAGTGTGCAAAAACCTACTGGCACATCATCAGTGAGACCATTTATCACATTTTAACATTCCATTTCTTTAGCGTACTGTGATTGTCTACTGATGTACTATCATTTCCTCTTTTTACACAAAAACTCATTTTTGAAATTTTATCATGTTTTTGGCTTTTTCAAATTTTCAAATGTTTTTGGATTTTCTAAAATATCCTTACTCCCCCTAAAATGCGAAATCATTTAAAGAAAATTTGACAAACTGATACTGATAGCTTTGTCTCGCCATCCATTTTCTGCTTCTCATGTACTGATTTACAGAAAAAATAATGTACCCCCATGATTTACAACCCATTCATTTTCGACTGTTTGAAACCCGTTTTTCAATCTTGTGAAAGTAATCATGTTTGTTCAGCCGTGAGGGTTTTGGCGTATTCAATCAACATCTCTTTGAATTTTTGAATATTTGACAAATTTAAAAACAAACATATTTTTGATTTTTCAAAATTTTGACAAAATAAAAACATATTTTTGGTTTTTAAATTTTTCAATTTTTAGGGTTTTTGAAATATTGTTTATTTATGTACAGAAATCAAACAAACTCCCTGTTTCAACCAAACCAGGGTTCAGCAGCCTCCTCTTCTTGTGCCAGGCTGCTCCTATTTCCATTTTCACAATCTTCAGTTTTCTTGAGCACCTGCACAATCAACTATTCAGTCAATTGAACAATGTAGCCCAGGTCTGTTTGACCTTAGGCATTTCAACACAATATGCATTACTTAATTTCGGAAAATCTTTGTCATTTTGAACAAAGACTTTTTCAACTTTGACTTCAACTTTTTCATTATTTACCGAAGTTACTTGTTTCTTAGCACTCCATGTTTGACCTTTAGGAGTACCTCGTTTGTAAAAATGTGACTCTTTTTGAACATTTTGATTTTGAACAACAGTTGGTTTCCAAAACTCGTTTGGTTTTTTTGCATCGACATTTGTTTTCCAACTTCGTGTTGTTCTCAATCTGGGTGTGTGAGAATTCCAGGTCTGTCTTGAATCGAACCTATTCGGGTTTGATTTCCATGTTTGATTCGATTTCCAAGATTGATTCGAAGCAAACTTGTTTGTGTTGTACCTCCAAGTTTGTTTTGAATCAAATCTGGTTGACATTTGTTTCATATCCTCAGATTTCTGTTTTTCCACATTATCAGACTTCTTTTTCTCAACATCAACAGGTTTCAGATTTGGACACTTGCGTGCAAGATGTCCCATTTGATCACATTTAAAACATGTTCTCTTGGACACATCTTTGACCTGTTCTTGTTGCTTTTTCTTTTGAGCATAGAATTCTTCATTAGACTTGTCACACCCCGACCACGTAAAAACAACAAGACGTGGCGGAAACGTCGGGGAGTGTTGTAACAGAATTAATGTTTCAAATCCATGGCAATTGAAGTTTCGTTTTATTAATTAAAAGTGTTACAATGTCTTATCAAACAAAGAAATACAACATAATTAACTAGTCTTGTATCTTTTATTGTCACTAAAGCCCAAGTCTGCCTATGTGTATCTTGATCATCTTATGCAACAGCTCCTGAAAAACACATGTGAAAATAGGTACGTCAGCATAAAAATGCCTGTGAGATACATAGGTTTTGTGAAAATAGGTTTCATGACTTATGTTTGAGAAAATGTTTAGTCATGAACCTTGTAATTTGCTTTGTCTTGTAAATCATTTGAAAAACAATAAGATCAGATGATATGTATAAATAAGGGAATAATGTATGGTTAAATGAATAACCATGTAAAATGAGTTTGTATAAGATAAGTTGTTTGTAAATCAATGTCTTGTGAAAAGTATGTTATTTGTATAAAATGTTATATGTATCAAACTGAAATGATTCAAATAACGCTACGATATGTAATACCATACAAACATTTATATATAGGAAGTACCAGCGGCGTATCCACCATGCTTGTATCATATTACACACGCATCGTTACTTAATCACTTAATCAAACCAAACCAACAATGTATGATGTCTATGTCTAGACCAATTGTCAAATGTATTGGATAATATGTCAAAGTGTTTATGTCAAGATGTAAATCATGTAGTGTAAAACAAATGTCAAACATGTTTATGTGTCAAATGTAAATCATGTCAAAATGTCTATGTCAAATGTCCATGTCAAATGTCTTTGTCAAATGTCTTTGTCAAATGTCATGTATGGCAAGTGGAATGTATCAGCTAAACCATATGTAAAATGCACAAAAACAAGGTATTGAAGTAAAACATGGTTTAAATCAAGGTTATGTTTTGTGTAATAAATGCATGTTATACTGATATAAACATCTATGCGGTATTGTGAAAAATTCATTTAAACAAACCCAACGTCATATCAAAATGTAAGCATGTGAAAACAATGCACTAAGTATGTAATCAAATGAACATACATAGCGTGAAATGTCATGTAAAACGATGTACTAAGTAATGCACACAATGGGCACACCTAGCATGAAGTGTAATGAAATCATGTACTATAATGTACTAACGAACATAGCAGTATATGATGTGAAAACAGGAAAGCATGAAAGTAACAAGTAGGCACATGTGTTTCACCCCAAAACAGTTTTGAAAACAGTAAAAGAGGGGTCTATGTACTCACTTGAGATTGCTCAGAAGTCCTAAGATAACCACCAAGCAATGCTAGAGATCACGGAATCAAACGGCACCTAATATAGGTAACTATATTAATAAACCGGACCTATAATCGGAAGATCGGGTAGCATGAGGGTTTGTAAACCAAATGAGTGTAGGAACTCATGTAACATGGTTTAACAAAGCCTACATACTAAATGAAACCTAACCTAAGTGCTTACGACCCATTACGACCCGTTTAGGTAGCTTATGCTACTTTAACGCGTCGTTCGCGTAAAACGCGTTCGGAACGCATAACTAGTCCTATGATAAGTAAAATATGCCTTAACATGTCTAATATTGTTGCCATATCAGTTTAGATACCAAAATTTATGTTACATATGCTTAAAATGAATTTTGGCGTAAAAAGGGCATTTTGGTAATTTACCTAAGGCATATAAACTACCTATCATACAACTACTTAAACGAAGCGACCATAAGGTATAACCTCGGAAGGTTATTCCCTATATACTATGGTCACCTAATATGTTTGGTCGGATCCTAATGATCGACCAAATGGGTCGGGTTCGAAAGCATAAGCGACTGATCAAGTCGCTTACCCTTACGACCCTAGACAACGTGGTAATCAGTAGGCATAGTCACAAGGACTATAACCATCGTGATTACAATCACGTTGCGAAGTTCTAACGAACTTCGCATTGACCATAAACTGGTCAATGCAGAAAGCCAAACAAGGTTTGGCTTTCGGACTCGAAAAGCAATAAAAGAACGAAGGAACACTTACAAAGGGTCCCCGAATGCTAATCTAGATCCAAATAACTCAGGTATGAAACAATGGTTCCAACTTAGAGTCTTTTGGATCAGATTCTTGTGAGGAAAAGTGAAGGGTGGAGGTGGGTATTTATAGTAAATGGTCCACCGTTAGGATCGTTTGTCGAATATCGTGCCTTAATCACATCCGTACATGTGTCGGAACCTTATGGTACCCAAAATGGCCACTCACCATAAGAGATCAACATGTGGCAAGGGGTTAGGGAGTGGTTAACAGCTGTTAACAGCTGTAAAAAAGATATTTTGCTGCATCTAGCCCCTACTTAGGGACCTAGTTTGGCAGATTTACAGTTTCAGTCCCTGCAACCTCAAAACTTGGTTTACGATGCGTTTTTTTGACACGTTTAAGCCCCGTTAACCCCATTTCAAAGCTCTAAAATGAAGTTAAATTATAGGGAACTTAAAATGTGTTCAAAAATATCTCGGGTGTCGGTTCGTTCAGCCGTACGGTTACGTTGTTCGGTTAATTACGACGGAATGCGCATAAGCGCGAAAAATGATCCAAATGGCGTGACGAATGGATTTTTCTTATGCCAAACACTAAAATAAAATATTTTAGTGCTTACATAAATTTTTGGATGTCCGGATGTATTCAGAACGTAAGTTATGCGCGAAAATGCAAACTTGTGCACTTTTTGACGCTTTTTGTCCCTGAATGACCCCAAAAGTTTATTTTAGCATACCGAACCCCTCAAAGCCTATTTATAAGCTATGTAAAGGATATTTATGGTATGTTTAACTTACGGTCATGTTCCGGAATGTCTGTTACAGTTCAAATTGGCATACTTTCGCAGTTTGTCAAGTTTAGTCCCTGTAAGCGAATTAACTTGTTTTTGCCATACCAAAGCCTTCAAAACTTATTTCTAAGTTATGTAAAGGTTATTTAAGGTATGTTAAGCCTATTTCACTATTCCGGAGTGTTTGTTGCATTAAACTGGTTATATTTATGCATTGGTGCGCGTATAACCTTCCAGAAAGCGATTTAGAGTTTGGAATTGAACAAAAATTGATATGTGCAAATGATACACATATTTTTTACAAATCCCAAGTATGAAATATAATATTTCATTGGTTCGGTATTTGTTTGATGGCCGTGGAGGCACAGGTGTTACAGTCTCCCCTACTTTTGGAAATTTCGTCCCGAAATTAATTTCTAGAGGAAACTTGTGAAGAAAGCTGTGACGGTTTCGCCTTCTAATAAATCCATTGACCCTTAAGTAAAACTCTGGGTCATGTTAGGATTCTTAGCGAAATTATCGACTATCAATGTAAAGTCCTTGTAGTAGCAAAACATGGAGTTTCGAACTACGGACAGAAGAATGTTTCTTATGAAGACTCATCATAGGAAACTTGAATTCAGGATTGGGAAGTGTAAGATAAAACGACATCGGTCAAAGTCCAAGACTTCTCCCGTATCATTACTCTTGCCACTATTGGTCTTTACACATGACAAAACTTCCTGTGGTTTCTGTGCACTGAATTCCATAATTATGTAGGCCTCCATAATTACGTACTTCCTTGCACAGTCCGCACAGTTCATTTCATAATGCGTATGGGAAAAGTCAAACGAATAATCCTGTGGTGATTTAACTTGACTGTAATAGAGTCTCATTAACTAGGTCACCAAAGGATTAGATAAATGAACAATCTCTTCAGCTAAACTACCCCAGAGAAATATTTAACTACACTGACGTAGGATGTATTTAACTTTAGATCGACGTAGGATCTCTTTAACTCAACTATCTAAGAGAAACATTTAACTACACCGACGTAGGATGTATTTAACTTTAGATCGACGTAGGATCTCTTTAACTCAACTACCTAAGAGAAACATTTAACTACACCGACGTAGGATGTATTTAACTTTAGATCGACGTAGGATCTCTTTAACTCAACTACCTAAGAGAAACATTTAACTACACCGACGTAGGATGTATTTAACTTTAGATCGACGTAGGATCTCTTTAACTCAACTACCTAAGAGAAACATTTAACTACACCGACGTAGGATGTATTTAACTTTAGATCGACGTAGGATATCTTTAACTCAACTACCTAAGAGAAACATTTAACTACACCGACGTAGGATGTATTTAACTTTAGATCGACGTAGGATCTCTTTAACTCAACTACCTAAGAGAAACATTTAACTACACCGACGTAGGATGTATTTAACTTTAGATCGACGTAGGATCTATTTAACTTTAGATCGACGTAGGATCTATTTAACTCTATCAACACATGTTGTCCTTAAACTTTGGAATAGTACTTTATAATCCAAGGGACTTAATCTACAACGTAGAAGTCCATTAAGGATTTAAGATAGTACATTTTTGAATATCCTACTACGAATCCCTCATATGAAGGTATGAAAGATTCTACGAGGATTTGGATAGCGAATATCCAGAGTATACACGAACACAAAATGCATAAATGGAAAGACAAGATGCATAAACACATAGTCACATAACCACAAAATTGTTTATCTAGATCTTTAATTTGTAAGTTTTGTTTTGTTAATTACGTACATGCATTTAAAGCACACTAGGAATTCCATTTCATGGATTTCATTCGGTACTTTAAACATTAGCGAGAATCTAACTATGAAGATAGAAAGATCTTCCAAAAATTCGATTTCGTTTTCAAGAAAACGCAATATTCGAATTAAGGTGTAATTATTTCTGAATATACGAAAATACCCTTAGGTACCCTATTAAGAATTTATAATGGTACCTTGGGTATTCGTACAGAGTTGTAACTTGCGCCTTGTACTTCGTTTCCTTGGAAGAAACGGGTATTTTGGATTTCCGTGGAAAACGCAAGAGATAATAAAATGGAAGAAATTACGGGGTAGTCTGTTCTTCAAGGAATACGGTTCCTTGATTGTCGGTATTGTAGAGGATACGTTGTTTATACCAGCCATCACATTTGTACATTTCAATGTAAATAAAAAGATTTATTTATTAACATTGATAACAACTGTTTCATGGACCTTGACAACAAAAGAAAATAATACATAAGGCTTGATTATTTCTAAACAGCATTGCCTTCTAGTTGGTCTGATGCTCATCCCTGAGCCGGATTCGCATTAGCAAGCCTTGGGCAATTCCTTCGGAAATGGCTCATCTCGCCACAGTTGAAGCAAGGACCTGGTGGAAGACGAGCTTGAGCAGGATTTACTTGAGGTTGGTTTGGACCACCTTGGTTTGGGGTAAATCGACAAGCATTTGCCAGGTGACCGAGTCGCCCACATGATGCACATAAACGACACTGTAGGTGAGCTAAGTGATGTGCATTACATTTGTTGCATATCGGTGCAGTACCGGCATAAGGTTTCTTTGCAGGAGGTTGAGTTGGTTGGTTGCGGGTGTTTTGGTTGGGTTAAGCAGCAATCGCAAAATTCTGCGAAGCCTTACGCTTCTTGGACTTCTCAGGGGATCCAGTCCGTTCATCCATGGTCTTTGATTCCTCGATTGGCTTCTTGTCACCCTTTCGAAAAAGTTTATGCTTTCTGATCTGTGATTCAGTCAAGGTTGCAGATAGCTCAATGGCCTGCCTAACCGTAGTGGGGTTACTACCAGTAACAATGTCCTGGACTGAGTCAGGGAGACCATCAATGTATTTGTCGATCGCCTTATCCAAAGGCGTAACCATGGTAGGGCACAACAAGCTCAGCTCCTCATATCGATCAGTGTATGCTCGATGTTCACCGCTGTCTTGCTTAAGATCGTCGAATTCCCTTTCCAATGCCCTGATCTCGTGACGAGGACAGAATTCCTTCATCATCAGTGCTCGAAGTTCTTCCCAAGTTTGGGCCAGTGCCACTTCGGCACCCCTATCTCTCACCACACCGTTCCACCACGTCAGAGCTCGTTTCTCAAAGACACTAGATGCGAAATCTACCTTTCGCTCGTTTGGACATTGTACATGCCTGAAGGTGCTCTCTAAACTCTCGAACCATTGTAGAAGTGCAGTCGCTCCTTGAGACCCGGAAAACTTTGATGGCTTAGCCGAGTTGAACGTCTTGAAGTTGCAAAGGGCATTATTGTTGTTGATAGCTTGGTAACATTGAGCAACGACGTTCGGGATTGCAGCAGTCATTTGCTGTGTAATGACAGCTGCCAGATTGTCAATAGATATCGGATTTTCGCGTCGTGGAGGCATTCTAAAAGAGGAAACATGAATGGAAACGAGTGAGAGAATTAGACGAAAAGAATGAGATGAAACAAATCTGATGAAAGCCAGGATAGTGGTCATTTGTTTGTTACTGCAAAGCAACAACGACACACAGTGACTGAATTAAAGTAAATGGATCAAAAATAATGTATCGCGAAGACATGCTCGCCTATAAGTGAACACTCATCCCAAGAATTCCCAGGTAAGCACAACTGGTCTCGCGTCTGATGAGATATATACGAAGTGCTTGCCTAGACATAAAACCCAGAATACAGGCATTCACCCTTCCAGTTTGCACGTGTTCACATTATTTAAAACCCAAAACCTTGACGAGATTTTGAAAACTCAAAGGGGTTCAAAACCATATAATAGAGAGTTCAAAACCTTACAATAGAGGGTTCAAAACCTAGTAATTAATCATCCTAGAACAGATGATTAGTTTTCAAAGCGGTTTTGAAATTTATGTTCTTGTTGTGGTAGTCGCCTAAGGATAGGTGACGGTATTGTTTTATGACTAAACGCAAGTAAACTCGCGTTAGGGTCCTAAGAAGGTTATAGACTAGGTCAAAGCATTACTAATAACCTAATTCCCTATAACCATTGGCTCTGATACCATCTTTTCTGTCACACCCCGACCACGTAAAAACAACAAGACGTGGCGGAAACGTCGGGGAGTGTTGTAACAGAATTAATGTTTCAAATCCATGGCAATTGAAGTTTCGTTTTATTAATTAAAAGTGTTACAATGTCTTATCAAACAAAGAAATACAACATAATTAACTAGTCTTGTATCTTTTATTGTCACTAAAGCCCAAGTCTGCCTATATGTATCTTGATCATCTTATGCAACAGCTCCTGAAAAACACATGTGAAAATAGGTACGTCAGCATAAAAATGCCTGTGAGATACATAGGTTTTGTGAAAATAGGTTTCATGACTTATGTTTGAGAAAATGTTTAGTCATGAACCTTGTAATTTGCTTTGTCTTGTAAATCATTTGAAAAACAATAAGATCAGATGATATGTATAAATAAGGGAATAATGTATGGTTAAATGAATAACCATGTAAAATGAGTTTGTATAAGATAAGTTGTTTGTAAATCAATGTCTTGTGAAAAGTATGTTATTTGTATAAAATGTTATATGTATCAAACTGAAATGATTCAAATAACGCTACGATATGTAATACCATACAAACATTTATATATAGGAAGTACCAGCGGCGTATCCACCATGCTTGTATCATATTACACACGCATCGTTACTTAATCACTTAATCAAACCAAACCAACAATGTATGATGTCTATGTCTAGACCAATTGTCAAATGTATTGGATAATATGTCAAAGTGTTTATGTCAAGATGTAAATCATGTAGTGTAAAACAAATGTCAAACATGTTTATGTGTCAAATGTAAATCATGTCAAAATGTCTATGTCAAATGTCCATGTCAAATGTCTTTGTCAAATGTCTTTGTCAAATGTCATGTATGGCAAGTGGAATGTATCAGCTAAACCATATGTAAAATGCACAAAAACAAGGTATTGAAGTAAAACATGGTTTAAATCAAGGTTATGTTTTGTGTAATAAATGCATGTTATACTGATATAAACATCTATGCGGTATTGTGAAAAATTCATTTAAACAAACCCAACGTCATATCAAAATGTAAGCATGTGAAAACAATGCACTAAGTATGTAATCAAATGAACATACATAGCGTGAAATGTCATGTAAAACGATGTACTAAGTAATGCACACAATGGGCACACCTAGCATGAAGTGTAATGAAATCATGTACTATAATGTACTAACGAACATAGCAGTATATGATGTGAAAACAGGAAAGCATGAAAGTAACAAGTAGGCACATGTGTTTCACCCCAAAACAGTTTTGAAAACAGTAAAAGAGGGGTCTATGTACTCACTTGAGATTGCTCAGAAGTCCTAAGATAACCACCAAGCAATGCTAGAGATCACGGAATCAAACGGCACCTAATATAGGTAACTATATTAATAAACCGGACCTATAATCGGAAGATCGGGTAGCATGAGGGTTTGTAAACCAAATGAGTGTAGGAACTCATGTAACATGGTTTAACAAAGCCTACATACTAAATGAAACCTAACCTAAGTGCTTACGACCCATTACGACCCGTTTAGGTAGCTTATGCTACTTTAACGCGTCGTTCGCGTAAAACGCGTTCGGAACGCATAACTAGTCCTATGATAAGTAAAATATGCCTTAACATGTCTAATATTGTTGCCATATCAGTTTAGATACCAAAATTTATGTTACATATGCTTAAAATGAATTTTGGCGTAAAAAGGGCATTTTGGTAATTTACCTAAGGCATATAAACTACCTATCATACAACTACTTAAACGAAGCGACCATAAGGTATAACCTCGGAAGGTTATTCCCTATATACTATGGTCACCTAATATGTTTGGTCGGATCCTAATGATCGACCAAATGGGTCGGGTTCGAAAGCATAAGCGACTGATCAAGTCGCTTACCCTTACGACCCTAGACAACGTGGTAATCAGTAGGCATAGTCACAAGGACTATAACCATCGTGATTACAATCACGTTGCGAAGTTCTAACGAACTTCGCATTGACCATAAACTGGTCAATGCAGAAAGCCAAACAAGGTTTGGCTTTCGGACTCGAAAAGCAATAAAAGAACGAAGGAACACTTACAAAGGGTCCCCGAATGCTAATCTAGATCCAAATAACTCAGGTATGAAACAATGGTTCCAACTTAGAGTCTTTTGGATCAGATTCTTGTGAGGAAAAGTGAAGGGTGGAGGTGGGTATTTATAGTAAATGGTCCACCGTTAGGATCGTTTGTCGAATATCGTGCCTTAATCACATCCGTACATGTGTCGGAACCTTATGGTACCCAAAATGGCCACTCACCATAAGAGATCAACATGTGGCAAGGGGTTAAGGAGTGGTTAACAGCTGTTAACAGCTGTAAAAAAGATATTTTGCTGCATCTAGCCCCTACTTAGGGACCTAGTTTGGCAGATTTACAGTTTCAGTCCCTGCAACCTCAAAACTTGGTTTACGATGCGTTTTTTTGACACGTTTAAGCTCCGTTACCCCATTTCAAAGCTCTAAAATGAAGTTAAATTATAGGGAACTTAAAATGTGTTCAAAAATATCTCGGGTGTCGGTTCGTTCAGCCGTACGGTTACGTTGTTCGGTTAATTACGACGGAATGCGCATAAGCGCGAAAAATGATCCAAATGGCGTGACGAATGGATTTTTCTTATGCCAAACACTAAAATAAAATATTTTAGTGCTTACATAAATTTTTGGATGTCCGGATGTATTCAGAACGTAAGTTATGCGCGAAAATGCAAACTTGTGCACTTTTTGACGCTTTTTGTCCCTGAATGACCCCAAAAGTTTATTTTAGCATACCGAACCCCTCAAAGCCTATTTATAAGCTATGTAAAGGATATTTATGGTATGTTTAACTTATGGTCATGTTCCGGAATGTCTGTTACAGTTCAAATTGGCATACTTTCGCAGTTTGTCAAGTTTAGTCCCTGTAAGCGAATTAACTTGTTTTTGCCATACCAAAGCCTTCAAAACTTATTTCTAAGTTATGTAAAGGTTATTTAAGGTATGTTAAGCCTATTTCACTATTCCGGAGTGTTTGTTGCATTAAACTGGTTATATTTATGCATTGGTGCGCGTATAACCTTCCAGAAAGCGATTTAGAGTTTGGAATTGAACAAAAATTGATATGTGCAAATGATACACATATTTTTTACAAATCCCAAGTATGAAATATAATATTTCATTGGTTCGGTATTTGTTTGATGGCCGTGGAGGCACAGGTGTTACAAGACTGTCGTCTAAATTGGATTTCTTTCTCTTCTTCCAAACTTGTTCCGTGAACAAAATTCATCTTTGTCTGATAATTTGGCGTTTCATTTTTATTTCCACTTTGTTTCTTCTTATAACCCAACCCAGCCTTCATGTTTTTCTTCTTGTAACCAGGTTTGTTATAAAAAAATTTCTGACACTTTCCAGCAAATTTTGAAATTTCAGACTTTTCAATCTCAACCATTTTGAAAACCTTATCAATCTTTTCTTAAATCACATTCTGAATCGGGAATACAACATCTAAGAATAATTTGTCCGATCCAATCATGGTATAAACCAATCCTTTTGAATCACCATCCAAATTTTTCTCAGATTTTGAGTTTTTCAGATATCCATCATGAAAATTACCTTCATTTTCATCCTGTGATTCAGATTTACCTGTTTCAACCGACTCTTCTTTCAACACACTTTCAACGACCTTACCTACCACCTCTGAATCACTAGAATCATCAGATTTGGAATAGGTTACGTCAATGTTATCTGGCAATTGATCTACCATGTTGAAAGCTTTTTCGACCTTTTCATCATCATAAAATGCAAACTTTTCCGGTGGTGGAACTTGATGAAATTCTGAGCCAATGCCTTTCTTGTTTTGCTCAGACTCACCATCTCCCGGTTTTATATTGAAAATACGTTCAAGCACATATGATGACGCGTGATAACTTTTTAACTTGTTATTATCCTGTTCCAAATCAGCAATCTGACGCTTAAGTTTAGCAACATCCTCAATGTAAGAATTTACAACTTGTTGCTTTATTTCATACTGTCGCTTATACGTATTAGTTGTTTCAGAACAGTAATCCAATCTTGATTGAACAAATTTCATTTCACTTTTCACTTTTTCATATGACTCTTTTGTAATGTGATATGCCAATTTTATTGAATCGTATTCTTTTTTCATTTCTTGAAAATCATTCTCTTTTAGATCACATTCTTCTTTTATTTTCAAAATATTTTCATTCAAAACTTCATTTTCTTTTTCTAACTTTTTACATTTTTCCAAAAGTTTTTCGTCATTGTCTTTCAAAACTTTTTCATTTTCTAACATTTCTTTGTATTTACTTTTGAAAACCTCTTCGATTTTTGTGAATTCAAGATCTCTTGTTCTGAACTTTTCGTCTTTTTCAGTACAAGCACTGCATGGCTTCATGCATTTCCTGCACTGTTCAACAATTTCATTTAAGATTTCAGAATCAGAATTTACCTCAGTGATTTACACCTTGGTGTTCACTGCTGCATCTGTCTGATCAGCATCTTTCTGCTTCTGCTCAGTTTCACTCTTCTCTTCTTCACCAGTACCAGCATCAACAACAACCTTCGAAATCTCATTCTTCACTTCAATCGAATTTTCAACTTTCTTCTCAGCTTCTTCAACTTGCTGTTCTTCGGTAACAGCTTTTTTCACAACAACTTCTTCTTCTACCTTCACATTCTCTACTTTCACATCTTCAACGACCTTCTTCAACTCATCAACCAGAATCTCAACATTATTCTTCATTCTCTCTTCATCCCTTTTCCTCAAACTCGATGTCATGACATATCTTATGTCTTTTTCATGCCTTTTCGCATATGTGTTGTCTTTTGATACATTTGTATAATATTCGACAGATCGAGGAATTATGAAAAGAACATCATCAAAAATAATGTCCTTCTTGGGAACAACAGGTTCTCCATTTCTGTTGACATAGCACTCTCGTTTTTTATCCCATCTTTTATTAATCACTGCACTTTCATACTCTTCTTGCATTTCATCCATTCTATTCCAAGCAATGTTTCTTTCTCTGTATGTCTTTTCACTCAGAATTTCTTCTCGAGTTTTCTCTTTGACTTCAGCAACAAACACATAATGTCTGCTCTTTGATGAACTTCTGCCATGAGCTGTAACCTGATTTTCTAAACGATCTTCTTCTAGAAGAATCTGAATCCAATCATATCCTTCATCATCATGGATTACTGCACAAGCTCTTGATTTTTCTCTGGGATTATTTTCAATCATCTTTGGTTCTTCTTTTCTACGGTGGTATATTGCCCTTCGGTAATAATCATCGTTGAAAGGATGTTCTGTCACACCCCCAAAATACCACCTAGGGAGTGTCCCTGCTAGGCGTGTGACAAACCAATAACGAGCCACCAATCATATTGAACTCATAATAAGTTTGTAAATAAAATACCAATCATTAAAGAATTATACCAAAATAAGTTTAGTAAATCTCAACAAGTTCAGCGGAAGCAAAATAGATAACTAAAGTTAAACAGTATCAAAACCAAGTTACAATATCAAGAACCATCTCATGAATCTCTTCTGTCGACCCATGACCACTCCAGCTGCTCCAGACAGCAAGTTCCACCATCCAAAATACCTAACGACCTGCGAGCATGCAACAAGTGTATCAGACAAAGCTGGCGAGTTCACAGTTTTAATAAAACATTAGTTACCAAGCATTTAGTCCAGTTTGTTTAACAAATACGAAAGAAATGTTGATAATATCTCGATACTGAACAAGACAACTCCTGATGTATGTTTTGCCCGTTCCCCAGTGCTCCTATCAAAGCACTGGGCCCGACTGGGTCATTAGTTCACACCCGCCCTCTCTCAGGAATGGGGTGAGGGTGCCAAACCTAAGTAGCGCTACCAACTAATACCCCGCTACCACCCCCGATAGCAAAAGATGGGACTTAAGAGATAGAGAGTGAGAATATTATCCAACATCACAGTTTTACCCAAAAGACTTATCCCTCCCCGGGATACCCACTGACTATCCCAACCACCGGGACGCATGCTCAAAGTAGTGAACTCACCTTTGGTTTGCTCGGTAAGATTAATTACTTGCTTAACCTTAATCAACCGTGTCCTATTTCAATTACTCACAACAGTTAGGACTACGTTCAACGTTTCGCACCAAAACTTATCACATAACATCCATCATACATTTTGGTAACTCATGTAACTATTCCGTTATTTATACAGCAAACTACAAGCAACAAACAACACTTAAACAATTCAACGTAGGGCCTATAAACGTACAACATCCTTCATAAATCTACCCGGGCCCAACTGATTGCACAGCCCAATAATATATGTGTGTATGTCGGGCCGAGAAGGTACAATCTAAATTATCTTTTCCCACCCCAAGCCCATTTCCATTTTCGTAATCCAGTCAATGCCCGAGCCCATTACAATTTATAATCCCAAATCATAATGGACTAAAAGGGGCGGCTGACTCACCCGAGCCCAGCCCACTTCGGGTGGACAGTTGTTTCGAAATCTGTTATGTGGGCCAACCCCATTCAAGCATCACTCGTTCAATTTAGTAAGCCCAAACCAATTCACATGTATAATTCTTTTGTTAAATGGCCCAGTTACGTGCATCACTTGATTTGCTCCTCTAATTGTTACCCTAATCTTACTTTATAACTACAGCTCGTTATGTATTATTGTGTATCACCATTATCAAAATTAATAAAAACATATCAATAGTCCAAATATGGCTACCAAGGTCTTAGAATTCGGTCCAATCACAATCCTTGGAGTCCACCGCCAAAAATTGGTGATAATCTTTGTGGTGATGATGTGATGTTACTAAAACTAAGATGGTGCCCTACACTACACGTGTATATTGCCTCCCCTCCCCAAAGTTCACCTCCTGTATGCGTGTATATCCATTCAATCTATTATTAGCACATGCATCCTAGACTTTACTTAACAAGTATGATTACTCACTACATCATCGTTTTTATTAACCCAATCAAAGACAAGCATAACTCAAATTTTAGGCCTCATGTTAAACATCTATGATAATTTATAACGCCAAATTCCTCGACCGGCAATCCGTGAACATCAATACACTAATCGATCCTTAAGCAAACATCAACCATATAGTAATAACAGCCATCAATCATGCCGTAATACTTATTAAATCAATCAATATTATTAACCCCGGCCCTCGGTTTTCAAGGACATTCACATGTAACAACTATATGTTTATCCACATAATTTATCTATTGTTATAAGTCAATACTCGATCAAGTTACACAATCCCTGTTCACCTTGGTAAAAAATATCATTATTACATGTTTATTACCATCACTCTATATCATTCAAGATTCATGATCAAATTACATTTAAATGAACATAATAAATCAAGAAGTTAACAAGCATGATTGAACTAACCTGGGGATCGATATTCACTAGACACAAAGGATAATCTCTTAAGAGAAAGAGGCTTCGACACGAAGGGAGGGGGTCCACTGCCGCACCTTGGGAGGGGGTAGGGTTTTGGGATTAGGGTAATTAATGTATTTGAGGATTGTTTCCAAAATCTGATGACCATGCACCACTAATATACATATACCTACCCACCGGCCAGGTTTTGGGCTAAAAGAGAACTGGGCCGAGCTGTTTAAGTATGAACATGGCGGCCCAATGGTTCAAGTTACAAGTGCGGCCCTCCTTCACAAGTATGCAATATTTACCCGAGTTGTCGTACGTTAAAATTTAAGCTTAACGGGGTTATACCAATACCGAACATATAACACATAAGAGTTTCACATAACGAACACATAAACATAAGAGTTTTAAGTAACGAACACATAAACACATAATTGCAACATCTGACAGAACGTTAATAAAGGTGACGCACACTCGTAAAGAACCTTGGAACTCTGAGTTGTCACATCATCCCCAACTTGAAAGAAATTTCGTCCCGAAATTTGATAAGCGCAGTCCAAAAACAGCAAGTTGTTAGATCAGGATGACTGTGGATTTTCCCAAGTGCCACATCATCCCCAACTTGAAAGGGAATTTCGTCCCGAAATTCCTCGATGATATCAAGGGTTGCTTCAACCGTTCGCACAACTAGAGATATTAGAGCTCCCTTTGATTATTACACTCCCACAAGGACTCCGATCCACGTACTGAGCTCCAACTAAGTCTTACGACCAGACTTTGGCTATGTCAACTAGCCTTACTTCTTGGTCCATATTTTCAATAGATTCCCTAACAAATACAACTGATCAGTTAACCTTAGACTCTGTTAAAGGTATCACAAGTGTTTCATCAGACAAACACTGCCTTAGGTTCGAGGCATAAATATCATCGCGAACGTTATCCAATTCGTTAGTTAACTCGAGTTTGTGAGCCATGTCACCGATTCGTTCCAGAAATCCGAATGTCCCACGCGTCGTAAACTAAGCTTGCCACATTTTCTATAGCGCTCTGCACCCTCCCAGGGCGAGACTTTCGATTAATACACGTTCACCTACAGCGAACTCCCAGCATTTCCTAAGTTTATCAGCTTTCCTCAAGGTCACGCGTTGCCGCCAAATGATTTCATATCCAAGCAATCTTCCCATGAGCTTCGAGTACAAGTCCTGGACCCGTGTTTAGGTTGTCACCCACCCTAATCCAACAAGGAGTTTAACGTTACTGCTCATGCAATACCTCAAACAGAACTGTCTGAATACTAGAATGGTAACTGCTACGGTAGAGCTCATCCAAAGGTATGTGCCCTTCTAAATCTTACTAAATTCAATCACACACGCGCTCGCAGCATGCCTTCGTGTGTCAGGATGGTTCGGTACTTGGTCCAGTTGTCCTACAGTGATAAGCAGCGCTCATGTCTAGACGTGAGTCTAGGGCGTTGTGTTTTGTCTGCCATAAATCAGGTGTAGATCAAAATCAAAGATATCGGGAGTTGGTATATTCACAAACTGTGGGGGCTCATCATTCTCCTTGATTGCGAGAAAGTGTACTGGTAACGTTAGACAAGCAACGATCACCCAGGTGATATTGTTTCTGTTTCGAGTTCTAGGTAGCCCAGTGACAAAATCCATGGCAGTCTGTTCTCGTTTCCATATGGGTGTTTCTGGTTGCTAATACTTCACCTTGACTTTCCCCCAAGTCAAACATCATTCCCATACCTAGCTAGGTGGGCTTTCATGCCCGATCACCAGTACAAGGTTTATAAATCCTAAAGTCTCTCATCAAACCCAGACGACTAGAATATCGAGGCCGGTGTGCTTTGCTCAACATAAATTTCCTACAGTTACTGTATAATGAGATCCACATTCGTTCCATGAGGTAGCGAATATCGTCTGACCAGCCAAGGTGGCTTCTCCATGCCCCGCATGGGTTCAACTTGAAAATTCTCTTCCTTCAGTTCCCCAGTTTGAACAGAGTGAGTCAGATCAGGTAAGTTAGAGTCGGTAGTGAGCTGCAAAGCTCGTGCACGTTCAAGTTCCACAGTCGTAATCATCCAAAAGTTCCATCCAGCGATGCCATTAACCAATTTAGCTCTTTCGAAGTCAGGGTACATGGGAGGCTCTTGTGATCTGTCTCAGTAGCGCATTCGGTACCGTCCAAGTAATGCCTCCAAGTAAATCCAAAGACCACGGTTTCCACCGCTAGCTGTGTGTCGTGCAGTTCCTCTTTGTAACTCCATTACGTAAGTCATCACTCTCTCGTGTTGCGTCGACATGTAACTGGGACTCTGATTTGGATCATCATGGTACACCACTAAATCTCCCGCACCCTCGGGTAAAGACGATGCAAAGTGCATTGCTGAGTTGGGATTCAGAAGCTGAAAAGACATCCTCCTGTTTTGTCTTTCACGAACACAGCACCCTGCTGTGCTAAAGAGATTTAAGCTGCGCGACCTTCGAAAAATCTTGTGATTAAGCTGCGATAGTATCTAGTGAGACCAAGAAATCCCTGTATCCTCGAAGGGATCTTTGATGTTGCTCAGTTTCCAACAAAATGGATCTTAGCGAGATCCACGTGTATTCCCACCTCGTTGTTTACATGAATAAAAATGTGTACTTCTTGAATCTTGAAGTCGCACTTAGGTAGACTTCGCATGTAGATGCTCCTCCCCTAGAAACTCTACGATGAAATACAAGTGCCGTTCATGGTGCTCCTTTCTCCTGGAAGTGATTCAAAACGTCCTAGATAAACACGGTTGGCGAATCTGGCAAGATGGGGTTCGCACATACTACTCATGTGATCCCTAAGGCAGCTGGTGTGTTGGGTAACTTTAATCAACGAGAACAAAAAATCGTAGTGGCCGTACTGTGCCTGTAACGCCGTGTTAGAAGTCATCCTTCCCTGGGTCTTCCATCAAGTGACAGTCTGATCTTAAGTCGGTTTCCGAATAGAAGCTTGATTATTGCAGCGGGTCAAGCAGGTTGTCGATGCGAGATAGAGGGTGACGGTCTATGATTGCCACCTTGGGGTAGTCTATATGCGTACGAAAGGACTTGTCCTTCATTTCCACAATAGAGCTCGGGCTCCCCAGAACAAGGAGCTAGATCGCTAAAACTCCCACCCGGTAGCTCCTGAAATTGACTAGACAGTTCTTGCAACCCTCCTGGTGCAAGACAATATGAAGTACGAGTGATCAAGGCTGCTTCTGGCATGAGATTAAACTGAGATTCTTCCTAACAGTTGTGGAAGTATGCCCGAAAGTTCCTCGGGTAACAAACCGAGAGGGATCACAAACAATTGGTGGATCCTCGACCCTCTTTTCCCTCAGCCCTATCATCAGTAACGGTTGCTAACACAGTGGAGTAATCCCCCCGTAGACACTTCTGGCCTTCACAGCTGGAATGGCGCTAACTTTTGCATTACTCTGATTCTTTAGAACAAATAACGATTCTCCACACAAGGTTTTCTCCTCACTTGGTATATCTGCGTGATTCCGGGATAACCAATTCACACTAACTATTGCGTTGTAGCCATCGAGGTTAGTAGAAGGAAGGTCAACGTCGAACACTCGTCCCACAAGGTCGTGTTTACATCCCCACAAACATATGAGGTTTCATTTGACTTGCCATCAGTTGCTGCCACCACAGGTTCGGTTTCAAGAAGCATCAGGGTTGACCAAAACAAGGCTACTTATACAAGTTACCATACTGCTATTATGCCTGGCTTCGCCTATGCCAATCCTAAATGCCCTTCCATGAGCATAATTTCCAGTGTTGTTGTTTTCGTTACGAGAGTTCCCAAAACTACCATTGTTCCGTGGGTTGTTGGCGTCCTGACTTAACCTCGGCCAATCCTTGTTGAAGCCACCATCATTTCCATACCAAAAGTCATGATTTGGGAGTACCTTGATGTCATCGTGACTGTTGCTTCTAATGTTGTTGCTCGAAATGGAGTCCTGCGGCCTCTCACCATTAGGGTCCACCCTTTCACATTTCGTGCCACGTTCTAAGGCACTACTCCTGGTGCGGGCAGTTACACATTCCACCCTATAGTCAATTGTCATAGATTACGTCCCGATTGATTCGTAAGTGTCGAATCCCATAAGTCGCTGACTAGGGTTAAGGATTCAATTGAAGCGAATTCGCTGGTGTTCGTTGCCAGAAACCAAGGCCGTTCTGATGCTGAAGTCGGTGAGATACTACGATCATGCTTTTACCCCTCGATCTTGCAAGTTGGTCGAGTAACACATAGTACGTTGCTAGGGTGTTGCAGAAACGATCGCACTTACGGAATCTAAGACGTCAATACACAGAGCTCCAACCAATGAAAAGGAGTGATAAGGTATCGACCAATCATTCGACGCTGCAACATCCAACTCAGGGATGTTCGTACAAGCGCCTAACATTCTACATAGTTCGCTAGGCGTTCAGATGGGTGTTCAGGTAGTACTCGATAGCATCAAGATTCGTAAAGATTCAGAGTGGAGTGAAAAGATGACGTTCAAGTAAGAGACAATCACTGCTATGACTCTTATAGACTGTTGTGTTTCACATCGATCAAATATCGGAACAGAACCCCTTTTTCACTCGTTAAGTCTCACTGGGACTCACATGCACCCCACATTATTATTATGTGTGCACCCACAATAATATTGTGATTTGCAAGCTCATCTCAGCCCCTCTTAACTCATGTCAAATGGTTCCTCAAACGCGAGTAGTAAGCAAAGAACATCACAAAACGCGAGTCATGAATGTTTAAGGAAATACTACCCTATCAGTCACATAACACATGCAAGTAATACATGAATTCATACTGTTGTGCTAAACGTGCAATATTATATGTAACTGTTCACTAATTATGCAGTACAATGAGTAAACGAGAGACGAACCTTGCAATCTGGAGCTGAGTGTCATGGTCACATTCGCGCATTCAGAACTGTTCGGTTATAGTCTGGTTTTATAAAAAGTTTAGCGAGCCACCAATCATATTGAACTCACAATAAGTTTGTAAATAAAATACCAATCATTAAAGAATTGTACCAAAATAAGTTTAGTAAATCCCAACAAGTTCAGCGGAAGCAAAATAGATAACTAAAGTGAAACAGTATCAAAACCAAGTTACAATATCAAGAACCATCTCATGAATCTCTTCTGTCAACCCATGACCACTCCAGCTACTCCAGACAGCAAGTTCCACCATCCAAAATACCTAACGACCTGCGAGCATGCAACAAGTGTATCAGACAAAGCTGGCGAGTTCACAGTTTTAATAAAACATTAGTTACCAAGTATTTAGTCCAGTTTGTTTAACAAATACGAAAGCAATGTTGATAATATCTCGATACTGAACAAGACGGCTCCTGATGTATGTTTTGCCCGTTCCCCAGTGCTCCTATCAAAGCACTGGGCCCGACTGGGTCATTAGTTCACACCCGCCCTCTCTCAGGAACGGGGTGAGGGTGCCAAACCTAAGTAGCGCTACCGACTAATACCCCGCTACCACCCCCGATAGCAAAAGATGGGACTTAAGAGATAGAGAGTGAGAATATTATCCAACATCACAGTTTTACCCAAAAGACTTATCCCTCCCCGGGATACCCACTGACTGTCCCAACCACTGGGGCGCATGCTCAAATTAGTGAACTCACCTTTGGTTTGCTCGGTAAGATTAATTACTTGCTTAACCTTAATCAACCGTGTCCTATTTTAATTACTCACAACAGTTAGGACTACGTTCAACATTTCGCACCAAAACTTATCACATAACATCCATCATACATTTTGGTAACTCACGTAACTATTCCATTATTTATACAGCAAACCACAAGCAACAAACAACACTAAAACAATTCAACATAGGGCCTATAAACGTACAACATCCTTCATAAATCTACCCGGGCCCAACTGATTGCACAACCCAATAATATATGTGTGTATGTCGGGCCGAGAAGGTACAATCTAAATTATCTTTTCCCACCCCAAGCCCCTTTCTGTTTTCGTAATCTAGTCAATGCCCGAGCCCATTACAATTTATAATCCCAAATCATAATGGACTAAAAGGGGCGGCTGACTCACCCGAGCCCAGCCCACTTCGGGTGGACAGTTGTTTCGAAATTAAGAATCAATTCCAAACGAAATTACGCTGATGTCATTATGTCTGATCTGATTTTCAAACGAAATTAGTTATAAAATGTAATTTCGTGCGAAATTAAGAATCAATTCCAAACGAAATTACGCTGATGTCATTATGTCTGATCTGATTTTCAAGCGAAATTATGAATTTTACCAATTTTAGATCAAATTTAGGTCCAATTCTTTCAAGGATTCATTAAAACACTGTTTCGCATGATATGTATGAAATTCAATCCATTTTGACCGTGAAATCTTGTTCAATTTAGAAAAGAAGATGTAGAAGTTAGAAAATCTGATGGAATCAAGCTGAATTTGATAGAACTCCTCCTCCTGAGCTCTGATACCACTTGTAAGATCGTTGTGCGACCTGAATGAGTCGTTCAGAAGAGTTTATATCCGAATCTAAGGCGGAATTCTGAGAAACAGACTTGTTTACAGCTTGATTCAATTTAAATGTCTCTATTATTGATTTAACAGTGATTTACAACCTGGAGACGATTCGGCAGCACTTCGTTACCAAATCAGAAAAGTTACAAATGAATTGGAGATCAAGGTATTTATAGGCTGTGTAATTCCGTGCGAAATTAGCAAAGAGTTATTTCATACGAAATTACCTAGGCTAATTTCGTACGAAATTACCTTAAGTTAATTTCACGCGAAATTACTCAAAACCACACAAAACCCTGTTTTCTCGTACTACGAGCCCTGATCTAACAATCCTATTACACATCTTGATACAAGACGAAGTCAACAGACATATTGCACTAACATGACTATTGTTGTAAGAGAACTCAATCAACAGAAGATGAGAATCCCAATTACCACCAAAGTCTATCACGCATGCTCTAAGTATGTCCTCTAAAGTTTGAATCATCCTCTCAGATTGACCATCTGTTTGGGGATGATAAGCAGTGCTTAGATTTAGTTGGGTTCCCATAGCAGATTGCATGGTCTTCCAAAAATGAGATGAAAATCGAGCATCACGATCGGATATGATATCTAAAGGGACACCATGTCGAGATACCATGTCATCAACATAAATCTTTTCAAGTTTATCAGCAGATAGATCCTCACGAATCGGAATAAAATAAGCTGACTTCGTTAATCGATCGATGACAACCCAAATAGCATCGTGACCTTTAGAAGTACGCGGTAATTTAGTGATGAGATCCATCGCAATGTTCTCCCACTTCCAAACCGGTATCTCTGGTTGTACAAGCAAACCAGATGGTCGTTGATGTTCAGCCTTGACTTTGAGACAAGTTAGGCATTTTGATACATACAAGGCAATATCCTTCTTCATACTAGGCCACCAATACTGAGTACAAAGATCCTTGTACATTTTATCAGCACCAGGATGGATAGAGTATCGAGACTTATGAGATTCGTCCATCACTAAAGTGCGAAGATCGTCTTGTTTCGGAATCCACAAACAATCCTTGAAATAGAGCAATCCATAGCCCTTCGCTTCGATTTTAAGCTCAAGTTAATGTGGTAATTCCTTACCCATCAAATTTTGTGAAACACAAGATTGTTGAGCTTGAAGAACATGAGATTAGATATCAGATAGAGTTCGAACAGAATCAAGCTTGACTCACTCCTTTTGACTAAGCGCATCGGCTACGACATTCGCCTTACCAGGATGGTAGCGAATTTCGCAATCGTAATCATTTAGGAGTTCAACCCATCGCCGTTGCCTCATGTTCAGCTCCTTCTGATTGAGAATGTGCTGGAGACTTTTGTGGTCTGTGAAAACCACACACTTCGTGCCATAAAGATAGTGTCTCCAGATTTTGAGGGCGAAAACTACAGCTCCCAATTCAAGATCATGAGTTGTGTAGTTCTTCTAGTGAACTTTCAGCTGTCTTGACGCATAAGCTATGACTTTACCTCGTTGCATAAGAACGTAACCAAGGCCTAGATTCGATGCCTCACAATAGACAACGAAATCATCATTTCCCTCGGGCAAAGATAGAACAGGAGCATCACATAGCTTCTGTTTCAGCGTTTGGAATGCTTCTTCTTGCTTGGGTCCCCACTCAAAAGGCTTATTCTTCTGAGTCAAAGCAGTGAGTGGAACCGCGATCTTCGAGAAATTCAAAATGAAACAACGATAATAACCAGCGAGACCAAGAAAAGAATGAATTTCTGTAGGTGTCGTTGGTGTATTCCAATACTTAATTGCTGCAATTTTGCAAGGATCCACATGAATACCCTGCTCGTTGACTATATGACCCAAGAACTGAACTTCTTTAAGCCAAAATTCACACTTGGAGAATTTAGCAAAAAGTTGTTCCTTCTTCAGGAGTTCAAGTGTCAAACGAAGGTGTTGCTCGTGATCGGCTCGAGACTTCGAATAGATGAGAATATCGTCGATGAACACAATGATGAACTTGTCTAAATAAGGTTTACAGACCCTATTCATTAAGTCCATGAAGATAGCTGGGGCATTCGTCAAACCAAAAGGCATGACAGTGAACTCGTAATGCCCATATCTCGTGCGGAAAGCAGTTTTGGGAATATCTTCTTCGAGTACACGAAGTTGATGATACCCTGAACGCAGATCGATCTTGGAAAAACAGGTAGCACCTTGTAGCTGATCAAAGAGATCATCGATTCGAGGTAGGGGATATCGATTCTTGATTGTAAGCTTGTTAAGCTCACGATAATCGATACACATTCGAAAAGATCCATCTTTCTTTTTCACAAAAAGGATAGGAGCACCCCAGGGCGAAAAGCTCGGACGGATGAATCCTTTATCAGATAACTCTTGAAGGTGTTTCGATAACTCTTGCATCTCTGACGGTACAAGACGATAAGGTGCTTTCGCAATCGGGTTGGCATTAGGTACAAGGTCAATATGAAATTCGACTTGACGAACTAGAGGCAAACCAGGCAGTTCATCAGGAAACACCTCTGGATAATCCCGAACAATCGGAATATCCTGAATACTCTTGCTCTTGCCCTTCTCCTCGGTGACATGTGCCAGAAAAGCAACATATCCTTTTCGTAGATAACTTTGGGCTTTCGTACATGACATGAGTTTCAAACCAACTGATGGTTTCTCGCCATGAACTTCCAGAACATCGCCAGAAGAAAGAGGAATACGAACGATCTTATCGAAACAAACCACCTCAGCATGATGTTTGGTTAACCAATCCATCCCTACTATAATGTCGAAACTCCCAAGTTGCATCGGTATGAGGTCAATAGGAAAAAGATGGTTATCAAGGTTCAATTGACAATTACGAAGAACAGAATCGAGTACAAGAGGTTTACCAGTCGCAAATTCGACAGATAAGGGTTTCCTCAGTTTAGTTCTAGGTATCGCAAGTAAAGGCTCAAAAGAAAATGAAACAAAACTCTTATCAGCACCAGAATCAAAAAGAACAGATGCAAGTTGATTGTTAACAAGGAACGTACCGTTAACAACCTCGTTGTCAGCTCGAGCCTCGTTTGCATTCAGATTGTATGCTCGTCCTCGAGCGGGATTCACATTCGCATTTTCGTTGGCATTCGCGTTCTGATTTGCATTCGCATTCACCAACCTCGGGCAGTTGTTGTGAAAATGACCCATTTCTCTGCAATTGTAACACGAACCAGGTGGGAATCTCGCAACATTCCCTTGAGCTTGTGCTGGAACCTGAGCAGCTTGATTCTGACCCAAACGACAAATGTTGGCCAGATGCCCAAGTTTACCACACGTAGTACACTGTTTGCAGGCCTGTTGGGCAACATGATGACCATTGCATCGAGTACAGTGAGGTGCGGTACCAGCATATTGCTTCTTCGCAGGAGGTAGTGCTGGTGGGTTTTGAGCATTCTGTGCAGTGATTGCGAAGTTCTGGGAAGCCTTGCGCTTCCTCGACATCTTAGAAGACTCACCCTTACCCTTGTCTTGAGCAGAATCGGCTGACTTTTTATTGTCACCCTTTCGGGTTAGTTTACCTTTTTTGACCTGAGACTCGGTCAAAGTAGCAGCCAATTCAATCGCTTGAGGAACATTTGTAGGATTACTGCCAGTCACAATATCTTGCACAAAATCGGGTAAACCATCGATATACCTCTCTATCGCTTTTTCCAACGGGGTAACCATAGTAGGACACAATAAACTGAGCTCCTCATAACGATCCGTATACGCACGGTATTCTCCCCCATCTTGTTTCAAATCATCGAATTCTCATTCCAAAGCTTGAATCTCGTGACGGAGACAGAACTCTCTCATCATGAGAGCACGAAGCTCTTCCCATGTTTGTGCCATCGCCACATCGGCACCCCTATCACGCATCACACTGTTCCACCATGTAAGAGCACGCTTCTCGAACACACTGGATGCAAATTCAGCCTTACGCTCATTCAGACACTGAACATGTCTGAATGTGCTTTCTAAACTTTCTAATCATTTGTCACACCCTGACTTTTGCGAAAGCGTGATTATTGGTGTGACTTTCTTAATACCATAGCATTTAATCATAACAACGCTATATGATAAAAACCATAAGATGTTCATCCGTTAATTAAGTTTGAAAACAACATAACATACTTGTCTGAAACGTTGACACCAAATTCAAGTTACAAACCACAACATGTTTTAATGAGTTCGCAAAGACTCGACAAAAGATTTTAAACAAACCCGAGTTTAGAACCACGTATCTCGTCCAGGATTAAGATACGTTTCCTAAACCCTAATGACCTTGGATGACACCTTTTATTCATGACGCAGCTTGAAAACATGCAACACCTGCCAGATCCACTTAGTTCCCTGAAATACATGTAATTTGAAAACATCAAAAAAAGTTGAGCGAGTTCATGTGTTTGTGTATGAATAAACCTTTAAAGTATGTCTGTATGTATGTATGTCCCTGGTATGTAGCAATAAGGAAAAACATATCACCAATGGTTTGCAAGGCGAATGGTATGGGTGAAATGGTGCAGGAAAACATAAACCTAGCAGAATTTTGCCACTGCATTAATATGTGGACATAGTCACCACATGGGCCACCCTGGTCCTCATGGGTGTTAGCTCGCTACACCCAAATAGATCTATCACTCATGTCCCTCGGTCCTACGACGAGGATTAATGGCCTTAAGTGTTGTACCCACCTTTCACATGATCAAGCAGTAACCCTCCTTAGCTAATCATACCATGTATAAAACGTTTGTAAACAATTGTAACATGTATTTCACCTCCGTAGTTATAAAACTGAAAACAGTTAAAAGAAAAGGGGGACATGAACACACAATTTTGCGTCTTCGGTACTCGTAACTCAAATCTCCTCAGCAAACACGACTCCCTACAATGTACTAGGGTCTATTAGACAAACGGGCCGTGCCTTGCCTTAGTATTTACGTTTTTGAGTTACGTTTCTGTTATGTCTTTAATATTATCCCAAGTTATAATTACTTGTTAAAATAATGATTATTTTAACTGTAAATTATATTTAATTTTGGAATAATTGTTTAAACAGTATTTTTGTATCAATACTTCTCAAGTATTTCCTTCCCAAGGATGGGGGTATTCTCATACATGTGTATTCGTATTCTTGTATTTGTAGTTCCACATTAATATATTTTCAAGTCTCACTTTAGAAAATATATAATAACTTATTTTGTCCAAAAATAATGTATTTCAAGAGTATATATATTTTTCCCAAAAATCATATATCTTCTAAATATTCTAAGAAATTATATTTTAACTTCCAAAAATAATATATTTTCTCCTTGTCGAAAATATGATATACGTTGTAATAATAAAAGTCATACTTTCATCTCTTGTATCCAAAATATTATTTACCAAAAATATGTTCATAAACGCATTTTCCGGAATATTTGTAAGTTACATTCTATCGTTCGGTTCCACAATATTATGTGTGTAACTTATATATTTATTCCTTGAGAGTTTTGGTAATATCTTGGATTGAAAATCCTTGGTATTTTGTTGAGTTATATTACTTTAAATCCTAAAATAATATAACTAATACACAAAGTATACAAATAATCACACACAATGTGTCTTTAATGTAAATATATATTCTAAATACATATTTATCCATTTTTATTTATAAAAACCAACCTCCAATATTTGTATTTTTGTAATAAAATCTATGGCAAAGTTTATATTGAAAATCATAGTTAAAACACACTTGTAAATATTTGTTTAGAACATATTTTTCTAAGTGTTTATATTTTTAGAAAATTTTGCTATAGTTTCCCCTAAAAATGGAGGTGTCCATGCTATCAAAGCATATCATTTTCTTTTCAAAATCATCACAAACAATCAACAATCAATCTACACTTACCAAGTGCCACATAAATGCTATTTACATAACAATCATGAACTTGATCTTTCATAAAAACTTGTAGTAACTTGGTAGTGTGTTTAGTAGGTTTAGTTACCCTTTAAAGTGTGTTTACTTCTTTAAAAATCTCATTCTTGGAAGATTTAGGTGTTTACAACTTACTAGATGATTTTTCCAAAAATCATTCTCTTGGATTTTTCTTGTAAACAATGTATTCTTATACTTGTTTCACCACTAGAAATATGGTTAGTTTCTTTAAAAACAATGTTCATGTAAATCTTGTGATTTAACTTGGTTTCTTTGGTAAACTATTTTTTAACCATCTTTAAAAACAATGTTCATGGTGTGTGCAAGTGTGTGAGAGATGATGAGTTCTAGGTCCTCTTATAACCATCTTTTAGTTTTATCCATTGGTTAAAATGTTTCTTAAGTACACAACACAATCCCTAATCAATCTTAGGAAGATCAAGGAAGATCATGTAAGATCAAGAAGGATCAAGGGTGGGGCCATATTGTGACCGTCCACCATGGGGGGGGGGGTATTTAGTTGGGGTTTAATGATCGTTAGGAGATATAGTTAGTTTCTAAGTATAATGTTTAGGTGTTATGCATATGATGTGTTATATAGTGTGTTCGGGTGTTCGGGGATCATAACTAGCTCAGAAACACTAAAACAATGTTTCTAGTATAATTTTGGTGTTTCGGGTAGTGTCCAGTTGTTCGGTTAGATACCTGTTCATTAAAGTGTCAAATTATTCCGTTTAGTGTTCTTTATGTACCCTTTTGTGACACTTTTAATTCACGACACTTAGGAAAGTATTCAGGACCATTTAGTCATATTTTTGCATGTAACAAGCTTGTTAAAATGCTGAATTTTGCTGAAATATGTTGAATTCAGCACTTTAAGTGGGTTTTAGGCACTTTCCGGCACTTAAACTATCACCTAGTAAACTATCACTTTAAGTGTAGTACCTTGTCTCTGGCCCATATTGGATCTCAAAACACTGTTTGTCTATGTACTGAACCTCGTCGACATTTTTCTGAGTTATCCACTCATTGTGCTAGCTGTGCTTTGTGCATTGTTTATGTCAATAAAGTTTGTATGTAAAAATGATGTGGCAGTATGAAATATATGATGCACATGTAAGTATGATTCAGTAATCCGATAGTAGTTATTTGTATTTCAGCACAGTCATTAAGCATTAATCATGGTTAATTAAGTTGTACGGATACCTGGATTTTTGACGGTTGTCACATTCTCCCCCTGTTAAGAAAATTTCATCCCGAAATTTTAAGCTCTGCTACTAGCTGCAGGGGAGTTAGGGAACAAGTGCGGATATTTCTCTTTCACGAGATCCTCACGTTCCCAAGTGAACTCTTGGCCGTGACACGCGTTCCATCGAACCTTGATGAGTTTAACACTACTCCTTCGCGTCTTGTTAACCTTCCAATCAGTAACCTCAACAGGTTCTTCAGTAAAGTGGAGTGTATCGTCAATGTGGACTTCATCGGCAGGAATGACAATTGTTTCTTGAGTTGGACTCTTTTTCAGATTAGATACATGAAATGTATCATGAACGCCATTCAGTTCCGCGGGTAGATCCAACTTGTAAGCTACAAGACCAATCCTCTCCAGGATTTTGAATGGTCCAATGTATCGCGGGTTCAACTTTCCACGCTTCCCAAAGCGTGCTACACCCTTCCAGGGTGAGACCTTTAATAATACCATATCTCCCACTTGAAACTCCAAAGGTTTCATCCTTTGGTCCGCATAGCTCTTTTGTTGATCACGAGCCGCCTTGATGCGCTCTCAGATCTGTATAATCTTGTCTGTCGTCTCTTGAACCAATTCGGGACCAACAAGCTGTCTATCACCCGCGTCTGCCCAGCATAACGGTGATCGACACTTACGTCCGTAGAGAGCGTCAAACAGTGCAGCTTGAATGCTTGCATGGTAGCTGTTGTTGTACGAAAATAAAACCAATGGTAGGTGGGTGTCCCAACTGCCACCTAGGTCCATTACGCAAGCTCACAACATATCTTCTAGCGTTTGAATCGTTCATTCGCTCTGGCCATCTGTCTGCGGATGAAAGGCAGTACTCAGATTCAACCGAGAACCAAAGGCTTCTTGGAAGGATTGCCAAATCCTTGACACAAATCTCCCGTCTCTATAAGAAATAATCGAGATAGGCACTCTGTGTCGCGCAACTATCTCTCTGAGGTATAGCTCAGCAAGCTTGCTAGTGTTGTCTTTTTCCTTGATTGGCAAAAAGTGTGCAGATTTCGTCAGATGGTCTATGATTACCCAAATTGTATCATGACCTCTGGGTGTCCTTGGTAACTTCGTTATAAAATCCATTGAAATCTGCTCCCATTTCCACATGGGTATTTCGGGTTGTTGCAGAAGACCTGAAGGCTTCTGATATTCGGCCTTTACCTTGGCACAAGTCAAACATTTGCCAACATACGTTGCAACATCACCCTTTAATCTCGGCCACCAGTAGAAATCCTTTAAATATTGGTACATCTTATCCGATCCTGGATGGATCGAGTACCTTGATTTATGTGCTTCATCAAAGATCACGTCTCGTAGACCACCGAAGAGGGGTACCCAAATTCTTCCCATGAAACACAATGTTCCTTCCTCATTGGGTACTAACCGTTTCTCCATCCCACGGAGATATTCGTTCACAAGGTTCCCCTTTTTTAGAGCTTCTCTCTGCGCAGCACGAATGCGCAATGAGAGGTCCGTTTAAATAATCATTTCCAAAGCCCTAACCCTTATGGGCTTAATCATTTCTTTCTGACTCAAGGCATCTGCGACCACATTCGCCTTCCCTAGGTGATACTTGATCTCACAATCATAATCGTTCAACAGCTCCACCCATCGGCGCTGTCTCATATTAAGCTCTTTCTGATCGAATATATGCTGTAAGCTCTTGTGATTAGTAAAGATCGTGCATCGCGTGCCATACAAATAATGTCACCAGATATTTAATGCAAACACTACTGCGCCTAATTCTAAATCATGCGTAGTGTAGTTTTTCTCATGAATCTTTAGCTGGCGCGAAGCATAAGCTATAACCTTATGTCGCTGCATCAGTACGCAGCCTAAACCTTGACGCGAGGCGTCGCAATATACCACGAAGTCGTCAGTGCCTTCGGGTAGGAACAAAATTGGTGCATCGCACAACTTGTTCTTTAACAACTGAAAAGCTTCTTCTTGTTTATCTCCCCATTCGTACTTCTTGTCCTTATGAGTAAGGGAGGTCAACGGTTGAGCGATTTTCCAAAAATCCTCAATAAATCTGCGGTAATAACCAGCAAAACCTAGGAACTGACGGATCTCGGTTGGCGTCTTCGAAGTTTCCCAATTCTCGATCGCCTCGATATTTGTGGGATCCACATGAATTCCATCTTTGTTAACCACGTGACCAAGGAACTGAACTTCACGCAACCAGAACTCGCACTTCGAGAACTTTGCGTATAATTTCTCTTTCTTAAGCAGCTCTAAAATAGCTCTTAGGTGCTGCTCGTGCTCTTCCTTCGTCTTCGAATAAATCAAAATATCATCGATAAACACAATCACGAATTTATCGAGATATGGCTTGCAGACTCTATTCATCAAATCCATAAACACTGCTGGCGCATTTGTCAACCCAAACGGCATAACCAGGAACTCGTAGTGTACATATCGAGTCCTAAAGGTAGTCCTTGGAATACTCTCCTCTTGAATTCTCAACTGGTGATAACCTGATCGAAGATCGATCTTGGAGTAGAAACTCGAACCTTGTAGTTGATCGAACAGGTCATCAATCCTTGTTAAAGGATACCGATTCCTAATGGTCAACTTGTTCAGCTCGCGGTAGTCGATACACATGCGGAAACTACCGTCCTTCTTCTTAACAAACAACATTGGAGCTCCCCAAGGCGAGAAGCTTGGTCTGATAAATCATTTGTCCAAAAGCTCATGAAGTTGTGTTGACAGCTCTTGCATCTCTGAGGGCGCAAGTCGGTAAGGTTCCTTGGCTACAGGCGCGGCACCTGGAACCAAGTCAACGTGGAATTCGACTTGTCACTGCGGTGGCAATCCTGGTAAGTCTTCGGGAAAGACTTCAGGATATTCCTTTACAACTGGAATGTCTTCTAGCTTTGGCTCAGCGGCTTCCTTGTCCACAATGTGTGCCAAGAAGGCAACACATCCTTTCTGCAAACATCTTCGGGCTTTCAAACAACTGATGATCCTTAGGGGTGTATCGCGCTTTTCTCCATGTACTACAATCGTTTCTCCATTCTACATCGGAATGCAAATGACCTTCTCGTGGCATACGATCTCTGCTCGGTTGCTTGACAACCAATCCATTCTAACTACCACATCAAAGCTTCCCAACTCGACTGGCAGAAGATCAAGTGTAAACTCATGCTCTCCCAGTTCTATCACGCAACCTCTAATTACTTCATTCGCTTCTACTAGCTTTCCATTAGCTAGTTCTATCGAGTACGGAATATCTAGCTTACTAGCTACCAACCCAAGTATATTCTTAAATTCTAGGGATACAAAACTATAATCGGCACCGGTATCAAATAGTACAGATGCAAAGCGTTGGTTGATAGGGAACGTACCAGTGACCACATTTGGATCTTGGCGAGCTTCCCTCGCTCCTGTGTTGAAAACCCTTCCTTGAGCTTGGTTGATTTTTGGGCATTCATGCTTGAAGTGCCTAACATCTCCACAGTTAAAGCATCTTGGTCCCCGACCATTTCCATTTCCATTACCACCTTAGTTGTTGTTCGCCCCACGATTTCCACTACCAACTTGATTCCCATAATTACCACGATTACCATTACCGCCATTTCCTCCTTGAGGGCAGTTTCCATACCTATTTCCACCATGGTTATTGTTTCCATTACCATAACCTCTCTAACCACCACGACCAGTACCGGCCTAGCACATCTCCTTCGAATGTCCATTCTTTCCACAACACTCACACTTCCTAACCCTGCATTGCCGGCATGATGGTACTGGCACACATCACATTTGGGCAGAGTACCCATATACCCTTTTCCCTTGTTTTCAACACCAATCCTGGCTTCGACCGGCGGGTTCGTGTCTTTACACTTGCCTCCACTGTTGGTTCCCTTCTTGAAATTGGAGAACTTCCTTTTGTTCTCACCCGATGACTCAACGTGAGTCTCTTTCTTCTTCTGGTCAGAGATCGAAAACTTGTTTAACCTGATTACTTCCTCAGTTAGTGCTACACTCAGATCAATAGCCTTGGTGATCGTAGCAGGCTTTGATGTTGTCACCATACTCATAATTTGAGGTGCCAACCCCCAAATAAAACGCTCGATGCACTTGAATTCCGGATTAACCATGTGTGGTACAACGAGAGATAGGTCATGAAATCTCTGCACATACTCCGCAATCTTGGGGCCATCCATCTTGCGGTTCCAAAACTCTGTTTCCAATCTTTGAATTTCAGTCCTGGAGCAATACTTCTTGTGCATGAGTTCCTTCGTTTCAGCCCAAGTCAAAGCGTATGCTGCTGCCTCTCCTAGAGTTTGAACTTGGAGATTCCACCATGAAAGTGCTCCGTCTAAGAATAATCCAGAGATGTAGGTGACTTGGTGTTCCGGCGCACATTTGCTCATTCTTATCACAGAATCGGTCTTCTCCATCCATCTAACAAAGGCCACAGCACCCCCGGTGCCGTCGAAATTTAGAGGCTTACAGTCTAAGAACTGTTTATAGGTGCAGCCTGTACAAGCAACGTCATTCACAGAAAGCATTAGCGAACGCACATGGAATATCCAAATGTAACGTTATGTGTCTCGAACGACTTAAACATTACCATGAGGTGGGTTACTTCCTGAGGTACCCTCGCTTTGCTCAGAGTGCAGGGCATCGTGCTGTGCTATCGCTCGTGAAATCCGTTCTTGTAACTCGGCCTCAGTTGTAGGCAGTGTGTTATCTCTTCGAGGAGGCATCTTCTAAAGAAGATAGTATAGGTCAGGTCTTATGCATATAAGTATGTAGTATGTGTATGTAATAACATTTATCAACGCAAGTAAACACATAACATCCCAATCATAATGTAAACAAGTAATTCAACAATGTATATAATGAGAATGTTGTGATTGAGCTTTCATATATCAATGACCACAAATACAGTTTTACATGTTCTACAATGTACCATACATCAAAAGGGACTACAGGGTCACATTACCCTTGTCCAAATCGTCTATCAAACTACAATAGTCAAAAGTCAAAAAGTGGTCTCCAAAAGGCTGTGCAATCTGGGCCCAATAGCGACACTCTCACCAAAAGTATGCTACCTGCATAAAACCAAAAACCTGCTATGCTGATGGTGGAGGAGGAGGAGGTGGAGGAACGAATAGCAAACTGCGCACATGCGCTAACTCCTCCACGAGAGCATGAACACGATGCAACAGATAGCTAATCTGCTGCTCCATAGTAAGAAAACGAACGTCAAAATATGGGTATGGCAGAAGAGGAGCGGGTGGAGTTGCCAACGGTGATTGACAAGTACAAGGTGCGGCAGACATAGCTGTGTCAGAATCAGAATCGGTGGGATAACGCTGTAATCCCAGTGCGTGCAAAGTAGTAGACGACACAGACTCGAATGAATCAGGACCATAATGGTCAGATGAAATCTCAATGATCGGAATCTCAACAAGCGGAACAGCAATGACGTCATCGACTAGAGCTCCATCATCCTGGGCCTCCTCAGGGGGACCCTCGATAAAAAGATCGACGTCATCGTCAGACAAAGCATCCAAAGGCAAATCCTCGAGAGGAAATGCAGCAAGGGGTAAAGGATCGGGGATCGGAACAAGAAATAGATCCTCGTCAGGAAGACCATCAGCTAGCGGTACAATGTCACCAAAATCTTGTAAAGCAAACGGCTGGAAATCATCATCATCGCTACTCTCAGTGTCAGAGGTGAAAACTTCAGGGTCCGGGACAATCTCATCGTCCGAAACTATGGCCATAGGGTCTATAGTATCTGACAGCTCACTCTCAGATGAGGACATGGTGTCTGTAACAAAACAATCACAACATATGCACATATATCAACAATCATCAAATAAGCATGTAAGCAGTAACAAAGTAAGCATGTATTCTTAGTAGTCTTCCCAGACTATACCACCCAGCCTCTCAAACTGAACTACCTGGTCTCTCAGACTAAACTCCCCAGTCACTCAAACTGTCCTAACTAGTCTCTCAGACTGCCCCAGCTAGTCTCTCAGACTAACTCCCCAGTCTCTCCGACTGAATTATAACAGAATTCTTTGAAATGTACTTTGTGTCTTTTATTTGTAAAAATGTTTGTTTCCTGGATCTGGACATTTCGTGTATGCAATGTAAACATGTTTGTGAAAACATTTTGATGAGAGACCTAATGATCGTAGTCTAGACTCGAGAAAGAATTCTAGTTCGCTATGATCGAAGCTCTGATACCAAGCTGTCACACCCTGACTTTTGCGGAAGCGTGATTATTGGTGTGACTTTCTTAATACCATATCATTCAATCATAACAACGCTATATGAAAAAAAACCATAAGATGTTCATCCATTAATTAAGTTTGAAAACAACATAACATACTTGTCTGAAACGTTGACACCAAATTCAAGTTACAAACCATAACATGTTTTAATGAGTTCGCAAAGACTCAACAAAAGATTTTAAACAAACCCGAGTTTAGAACCACGTATCTCGTCCAGGATTAAGATAAGTTTCCTAAACCTTAATGACCTTGGATGACACCTTTTATTCATGACGCAGCTTGAAAACATGCAACACCTGCCAGATCCACTTAGTTCCCTGAAATACATGTAATTTGAAAACTTCAACAAAAGTTGAGTGAGTTCATGTGTTTGTGTATGAATAAGGAAAAACAGATCACCAATGGTTTGCAAGGCCAATGGTATGTGTGAAATGGTGCAGGAAAACTAAAAACCTAGCGGAATTTTGCCACGGCATTAGTATGTGGACATAGTCACCACATGGGCCACCCTGGTCCTTATAGGTATGGGCTCTCTACACCCAAATAGATCTATCACTCATGTCCCTCGGTCCTACGACGAGGATTAATGGCCTTAAGTGTTGTACCCACCTTTCACATGATCAATCAGTAACCCTCCTTAGCTAATCATACCATGTATAAAACGTTTGTAAACAATTGTAACATGTATTTCACCCCCAAAGTTATAAAACTGAAAACAGTTAAAAGAAAAAGGGGACATGAACTCACAGTTTTGCGTCTTCGGTACTCGTAACTCAAATCTCCTCAGCAAACACGACTCCCTACAATGTATTAGGGTCTATTAGACAAACGGGTCGTGCCTTGCCTTAGTATTTATGTTTTTTAGTTACGTTTCTGTTATGTCTTTAATATTATCCCAAGTTATAATTACTTGTTAAAATAATGATTATTTTAACTTTAAATTATATTTAATTTTGGAATAATTGTTTAAATAGTATTTTTTTATCAATACTTCTCAAGTATTTCCTTCCCAATGATGGGGGTATTCTCATACATGTGTATTCGTATTCTTGTATTTGTAGTTCCACACTAATATATTTTCAAGTCTCACTTTAGAAAATATATAATAACTTATTTTGTCCAAAAATAATGTATTTCAAGAATATATATATTTTTCCCAAAAATCATATATCTTCTAAATATTCCAAGAAATTATATTTTAACTTCCAAAAATAATATATTTTCTCCTTGTCGAAAATATGATATACGTTGTAATAATAAAAGTCATTCTTTCATCTCTTGTATCCAAAATAATATTTACCACAAATATAAACGCATTTTCCGGAATATTTGTAAGTTATATTCTATCGTTCGGTTCCACAATATTATGTGTGTAACTTATATATTTATTCCTTGAGATTTTTGGTAATATCTTGGATTGAAAATCCTTGGTATTTTGTTGAGTTATATTACTTCAAATCCTAAAATAATATAACTAATACACAAAGTATACAAATAATCACACACAATGTGTCTTTAATGTAAATATATATTCTAAATACATAATTACCCATTTTTATTTATAAAAACCAACCTCCAATATTTGTATTTTTGTAATAAAATCTATGGCAAAGTTTATATTGAAAATCATAGTTAAAACACACTTGTAAATATTTGTTTAGAACATATTTTTCTAAGTGTTTATATTTTTAGAAAATTTTGCTATAGTTTCCCCTAAAAATGGAGGTGTCCATGCTATCAAAGCATATCATTTTCTTTTCAAAATCATCACAAACAATCAACAATCAATCTACACTTACCAAGTGCCACATAAATGCTATTTACATAACAATCATGAACTTGATCTTTCATAAAAACTTGTAGTAACTTGGTAGTGTGTTTAGTAGGTTTAGTTACCATTTAAAGTGTGTTTACTTCTTTAAAAAACTTATTCTTGGAAGATTTAGGTGTTTACAACTTACTAGATGATTTTTCCAAAAATCATTCTCTTGGATTTTTCTTGTAAACAATGTATTCTTATACTTGTTTCACCACTAGAAACATGGTTAGTTTCTTTAAAAACAATGTTCATGTAAATCTTGTGATTTAACTTGGTTTCTTTGGTAAACTATTTTTGAAATCATTCAAGTTTATGTCTAGTAATCGTGTTACATGTTTCATTATTCATAAAGTCATGTTCATTTTTCAAGTTCGTGAAAACATAAAGCATGATGATCTTGGTCTCTCACAAGATCATCACCTTAACTTACTAGATCATGTGTTTAATCACAATCTAGTAGGTTTCTTATGATGTCTAACATCACTAACACAAATCATCAATCATCAGGAAGCAACTAAACACCATTCAACATGTATTCATATGTTAATAAGCTTATGTTAAAGATTTATGATTATGTTCTTTAATGTTCATCATCTATTAATCATCAAAATATGAAGTAACAAGGGATCATAAGGGCCTTACTACTAGCTCTATGGCTAGGGATGAACACAAGATGATGGAGATGACAAATGGGTTGGATAATAGCAAATGGGAGAGGTCCTTCAAGATCCACAAGCTCCACACTTCCTTAAACACCTTCTAGCACCTTGTGGTGATCTTGGATTGGATGGAAGTGAGTTGATGATGGTGGTGTTATTGTTGCTTGTTCTCGGCCGAAGAGAGGAAAGGAGGAAGGAAGAAGGATGGTGTGTGCAAGTGTGTGAGAGATGATGAGTTCTAGGTCCTCTTATAACCATCTTTTAGTTTTATCCATTGGTTAAAATATTTCTTAAGTACACAACACAATCTCTAATCAATCTTATGAAGATCAAGGAAGATCATGTAAGATCAAGAAGGATCAAGGGTGGGGCCACATTGTGACCGTCCACCATGGGGGGGGGGGGGGGTATTTAGATGGGGTTTAATGATAGTTTGGAGATCTAGTTAGTTTCTAAGTATAATGTTTAGGTGTTATGCATATGATGTGTTATATAGTGTTTTAGGGTGTTCGGGGATCATAACTAGCTCAGAAACACTAAAACAATGTTTCTAGTATAATTTTGGTGTTTCGGGTAGTGTCCGGTTGTTCGGTTAGATACCGGTTCATTAAAGTGTCAAATTATTCCGTTTAGTGATCTTTATGTACCCTTTTGTGACACTTTTAATTCCCGACACTTAGGAAAGTAGTCAGGACCATTTAGTCATATTTTTGCATGTAACAAGCTTGTTAAAATGCTGAATTTTGCTGAAATATGCTGAATTCAGCACTTTAAGTGGGTTTTAGGCACTTTCCGGCACTTAAACTGTCACACCCTGGCTTTTGCTGAAGCGTGGGTTTATTTTGGTGTGACTTCTTAATACCATAGCAACAATCATAACAATGCTATATGAAAATAAAACACAAGATGTTCATCCATTCATTAAATTTAATATTACCACAACATCATTGTTTGAAAATGCCGACCTAAGATAAGTTACAACCCATACTTGTTTTAAACGTGTTCATAAGACACAACAAAAGGCTTTAAATAAAACGTGGTTTAAAGACATGTAACCCGTCCAGGTAAGGGTTACACCTCCTAAACCTACTACCCTGGATGACATCTTTTATTCAACGCAGCTAGACATGTGCATACCCCACCAGATCCGCTAGTTTCCTGAAATACATGTAGTTTGAAAAATCAACAAAAGTTGAGCGAGTTCATGTGTAAGTGAGTATGCATAAACTTTTGTAATGTGTCTGTATGTATGAAAGTCCCTGGTATATAGCAATTAAGGAAAAAGAGATCACCAATGGGTTGCAAAGCCACTGGTATGTGTGAAACGGTGCATGAAGTACTCAAACCTAGCAAATTTGTTCCGGGCCTCCGGCTGTAAGACACCGTCACCACTATGGGTCGCCCCGGCCTCATGGGTGTGGGCTCGCTACACCCAAATAGATCTATCACTCATGTCCCTCGGTCCTAACAACGAGGATTAATGGCCTTAAGTGTTGTACCCACCTTTCACATGATCTAAGTAGTAAACCCTCCTTAAGCTAACCATACCATGTATGAAAGCGTCTGTAATAATTGTAACATGTATTCCATCCCCCGAAGTATAAAACTGAAAACAGTTAAGAGAAAAGGGGGACATGAACTCACAGTAGTGCGTCTCCTGTATCGTACTCAAATCTCCAGTCTCGTCAGCAAACACGACTCCCTACAATGTACTAATGTCTATTAGACGATCGGGCCGTGCCTTGCCTTTGTATTTACGTTTGAGTTACGATACTTGACATTATTCCAAGTTGTAATCATTTGTTAAAATAAATTATTTTAACTTAAATTATTTTTAAGGTTTTGGAATAATAGTTAGACAACTATTTCATATTCATACTTCTCAAGTATTTTAATTTCGTGTTTCCTTCCCAAGGATGGGAGCATTTATACATGTCTATTTGTAGTTTCGAAAACTATACTTTAAGTCCCACTTAGAAAAATATATTTAACTCATTTGTCCAAAAATAACGTATTTCCAAAATATATGTATTTTTCCCAAAAATAATATATTTTTACTTCTTTAGTTTCCAAAATAATATTTTACCGAAAATATATTTGTAAGAGTATTTTCTGGAATATTTTATAAGTTATGTCCTTGCGTTTGGTTTCACAATATCAAGCGTATAACTTAAATATTTATTCCGTGTGATTTTTGGTATTATTTTGGAGTTGTGATTTTCCGTGGTATTTGTAAATTATATTATTTTATCCTAAAATAATATAACTAATTCACAAAATATGCAAATATTCACACAAGTGTCTTAGTATAAAATATATATTCTAGATATATATATTTACCAATTTTTGTTTACAAAACCAGCCTCCGATACTTTGTATTTTGTAACAAATCCCCTGGCGAAGTTTATATTCGAACACAAGTTGTAAAATATATTTGTAACATTTGTTAGAAAAATATTTTCTAAGTGTTGGAATTTTAAAAAATTTCGCCAGAGTTTCCTTTGTAAACGGAGATGTCCATGCTTATTAGCATATCATTTTCTTTTCAAAAATTCATTCAATCAATCAACAACAAATTATTAAACAACCTTACACTAGTCAAGTGCAAAAAAAATGCACTTTACATAATGTCATGAACTTGGTTTTTCATAAAATCGCGTAGTAACTTAGTGGGGTGTTTAGTGGGTTTAGTTACCCTTCAAAGTCTGTTTATTTTTGTTAAATCTTACTCTCGGGGTTTTTAGATGTTCACAACTTGTGAACTTGTTTTACAAAAATATCCATTTACAATATTTTCATGTTTCGCTTGCATCCTTATACTCTTTTAAATTCCAAAAACAATGTATATGCAAGCCAAGTTATGATCCTTCAAAACCCGTCTTTTTAACTTGGTTAGTTTTAGAAAAATCATCATCAAGACTTGGATTTACAAGTTTACTAGTTCACTAGGTTCATTATTTTTCAAGAAAATCATCTACTTTCAAGTTCATGTCTTCACTAGTGGGTGGTTATTTCATGTACACATAATCACCCCTAACTTGTTAAGTCATGTTTTTAATCATAACTTAACAAGCTTCATATGATGACTAACCATGTTACTAGTAATCATCAAGATATCAACAACATAACCAAAACAACTTCATTTCATCATGTTTTCATCTTACTTCATCATCATGTTACTTTATGTTCAAGACTTTGTTTATGATCTTTTAGTGTTTCTTGAGATTTCTTCATAACTTAACTATTAACCACCATAAACAAGAAGTAAATGAGGATTCAAGAGACTTACTACTAGCTTTTAAGCTAGGGAAGATCAAGAGTAGAAATGAGGTGGTTAATAGCAAACGAAGAAGGTCCTTGATGATCCGAAAGCTCCTAGCTCCTTTGTATGGTCTTTATCACCCTTGTATGCAAGTAAAATGGAAGAAGGAACTTGAATGATGATGATGGTGGTGGTTCTTGGGGTCGGCCGAAACAAAGAAAGAAGAGAGAAGAGAATGATGGTGTTGAGTGATGAGGATGATGAGAATGAAAGTCTAGTGGATATATAATAAAACTTCCAACATTTTATTAACCATTAGTCCTAGTGTTTTGAAAGTACTTAACATGATCCAATTTTTAATTCAAGAAAATCAAGGGGGTGTCCCACTTCCATAACCGGTTTGGGGGGGGGGGGGGTTGGTTTAGTTAGTTTGTAATGGTAATTAACTAATTTAGTTAGAAGATAATTGAAATAGTTAAAGGTTTAGGTGTTATGTCATAAAATAGTGTGTTATGATGTTCGGGGACCATAACTAGTTCAGAAAAAGTGAATCAATGTTTTTGATAATATTTTAGTGTTCCGGGTAATGTCCGGTTGTTCGGTTAGGTACTGTTCCATTAAAGTGCTAAGTTATCTCGTAAAGTGTCTTTCATGTAACTTTTAGTGACACTTTCAATTCCCTACACTTAGGAAAGTATACAGGACCATTTTGCCATATTTTTGCAAGTGACTAGCATGATTAAATGCTGAATTTTGTTATTAAGTGCAGAATTCTGCACTTAAAGTGGGTTTTAGGCACTTTCTGGCACCTAAACTATCACCTAGTGACACAGTTTTATGGTCCTTACTTCCCTACACTCCCTACTAGTGTTGTACCCTGTTTTCGGCTCATACTGGGCCTCAATATATTATCTGTCTATGTGCTGGCATTGTCAGCATGTTTCTGAGTTATCCGCTCACTGTGCTAACTGTGCTTTGTGCATCAAGTTTGTCACTAAAGTTTGTGCGTAATAAATGGAGTGACAGTATGAAATGTGATGCATATGTATGTATGATGCAAAAATCATAAAGCAGTTTAATCAGCAGTTGTAATCAAGCACAGTCATTAAGCACAAATTTAATATTAATTAATTGTACGGATACCTGTAATTGTGAGGGTTGTCACATTCTCCCCCTGTTAAGAAAATTTCGTCTCGAAATTTAAGTTCTGCTACGAGATGCAGGGGTCTTGGGGAATATATGTGGGTATTTTTCTTTCATACAATCCTCACGTTCCCACGTGAATTCTAGCCCGTGTCGTGCATTCCATCGAACTTTGACGAGTTTGACACTACTCTGGCGTGTCTTGTTAACCTTCCAATCCGTAACCTCAACGGGTTCTTCAGTAAAGTGGAGTGTGTCGTCAATATGAACTTCGTCGGCAGGAATGACCACTGTTTCTTGAGTTGGACTCTTTTTCAGATTGGATACATGAAATGTATCATGAACGCCATTTAGTTCAGCAGGTAAATCCAACTTGTATGCCACCAAACCAACCCTTTTCAGAATTCTGAATGGACCAATGTATCTGGGATTCAACTTCCCACGCTTTCCAAAGCGTGCCACACCCTTCCAGGGTGAAACCTTCAACAAAACCATATCACCAACCTCAAATTTCAGAGGTTTCCTTCTTAGGTCTGCATAACTCTTTTGTCGATCACGAGCTGCTTTGATGCGCTCTCGGATCTGTGCAATCTTGTATGTCGTTTCCTGGACCAATTCCAGTCCAACAAGCTGTCTATCACCCGCATCAGCCCAACATAGGGGTGATCGACACTTGCGTCCATAGAGAGCTTCGAACGGTGCGGCTTGGATGCTTGCATGATAACTGTTATTGTATGAAAATTCAACCAATGGTAGGTGAGTGTCCCAACTTCCACCTAAATCCATTACGCAAGCTCGCAACATGTCTTTCAACATTTGAATCGTTCGTTCGCTCTGTCCGCCTGTCTGCGGGTGAAACGCAGTACTCAGATTTAACTGAGAACCAAAAGCTTCTTGAAAGGATTGCCAAATCCTTGACACGAATCTTCCATCTCTATCAGAGATAATTGAGAGCGGCACTCCATGTCGTGCAACAATCTCCCTCATGTATATTTCAGCAAGTTTACTCGTGTTGTCTTTTTCCTTGATTGGAAAAACGTGCGCATACTTCGTTAGACGGTCTACTATTACCCAATTTGTATCATGGCCCTTGGGCGTCCTTGGCTGCTTCGTTATAAAGTCCATGGAAATCTGTTCCCATTTCCATTGGGGTATTTCAGGTTGCCGCAAGAGACCTGAAGGCTTCTGGTATTCGGCCATTACCTTGGCGCAAGTTAAACATTTGCCAACATATATTGCAACATCGCCTTTCATTCTTAGCCACCAGTAGAAATCCTTTAGATCTTGGTACATTTTATCCGATCCTGGATGGATCGAGTACCTTGACTTGTGAGCTTCGTCAAAAATAACGTTTCTCAAACCACCAAACAAGGGAACCCAAATCCGTTTCATGAAGCACAACGTTCCTTCCCCGTTTGGTACCAACTGCTTCTCCATCCCACGGAGATATTCCTTCTCAATATTCCTTTCCTTTAGTGCTTCTCTCTGTGTGGCACAAATGCGCAATGAGAGGTACGTCTGAATGATCATTTCCAAAGCCCTAACTCTTATGGGCTTAATTCTTTCCTTTCGACTCAGGGCATCGGCGACCACATTCGCCTTCCCTGGGTGATACTTGATCTCGCAATCATAATCGTTCAATAGTTCTACCCAGCGTCTTTGCCTCATGTTAAGCTCTTTTTGATCAAATATGTGTTGCAGGCTCTTGTGATCAGTGAAGATTATACATCGCGTGCCATAAAAGTAATGTCGCCAGATTTTCAAAGCAAACACCACCGCGCCCAATTCCAAATCATGCGTGGTGTAATTTTTCTCGTGGACCTTCAACTGGCGAGAAGCATATGCTATAACCTTTTGTCAATGCATCAACACGCAGCTTAAACCTTGACGTGAGGCGTCACAATATACCACGAAGATGTTCGTGCCTTCGGGTAGTGATAAGATTGGCGCGTCACAGAGCTTTTTTTTCAACGGTTGAAATGCTTCTTCTTGTTTGTCTCCCCAATCAAACTTCTTGTCTTTCTGAGTGAGAGTGGTTAAAGGTTGAGCGATTTTTGAGAAATACTCAATGAACCTTCGATAATAACCAGCCAAACCTAGAAACTGTAGAATCTCAGTTGGTGTCTTAGGAGTCTCCCAGTTCTTGATTGCCTCAATCTTTGTGGGATCCACATGAATTCCATTTCCGTTAACCACGTGACCAAGAAACTGAACTTCACGCAGCCAGAACTCGCACTTCGAGAACTTAGCGTATAACTTCTCCTTTTTAAGTAGCTCTAGAATAGCTATTAAGTGTTGTTCGTGCTCGTCCTTCGTCTTTGAGTAGATCAGAATGTCATCAATGAACACAATCACAAACTTATCGAGGTACGACTTACAAACTCTGTTCATCAAGTCCATGAATACTGCTGGCACGTTTGTCAATCCAAACGGCATGACCAGGAACTCGTAATGTCCATAGCGAGTCCTAAAAGCAGTCTTGGGAATACTTTCCTCTTGAATTCTTAACTGGTGATAACCTGATCGAAGATCGATTTTCGAGTAAAAACTTGAACCTTGTAACTGATCGAACAGGTCATCGATCCTTGGCAAAGGATATCGGTTCTTGATAGTCAGCTTATTCAGCTACCGGTAGTCGATACACATGCGAAAACTACCATCCTTCTTTTTGACGAACAAAACTGGAGCTCCCCAAGGCGAGAAGCTTGGTCTGATAAATCCCTTGTCTAGCAACTCCTGAAGTTGCGTCGACAACTCCTGCATTTCTGACGGAGCAAGTCGATAAGGTGCCTTGGCTACAGGCGCGACGCCTGGAACTAAGTCAATATGAAACTCGACTTGCCTTTGTGGCCGCAATCCTGGTAAGTCTTCTGGGAAGACTTCAGTATACTCCTTTACGACTGGAATATCTTCTAGCTTCGGCTCAGCTGCTTCTTTATCCATGATGTGTGCCAAGAAGGCAATACATCCCTTCTTCAAACATTTTCGAGCTTTCAAACAGCTAATGATCCTTAGAGGCGTATCGCGCTTCCCTCCATGTCCCACGATCGTTTCTCCATTCTCCATTGGGATGCGGATGGTCTTCTCGTGACATACAATTTCAGCTCTGTTGCTTGACAACCAATCCATCCCTACTACCACGTCGAAGCTTCCCAACTCGACTGGTAGTAGATCAAGTGTAAACTCGTGTTCACCCAGCTCTATTACGCATCCTCTGATGACTTCATTCGTTTCAACTAGCTTTCCATTAGACAGTTCAATTGAGTACGGAATGTCTAACTTACTAGCAGTTTGTCACACCCCGACCACGTGGAACATACAAAACGTGGCGGAAACATCGGGGAGTGTTGTAACAGAATTAATGTTTCAAATCCATGGCAATTGAAATTTCGTTTTATTCATTAGAAGTGTTACAATGTCTTAACAAACAAGGAAATACAACATAATTAACTAGTCTGCATCTTTTATTGTCACTAAGGCCCATGTCCGCCTAAGTGTATCTTGATCAATCCTATGCTTCATTTCCTGAAAAACACATGTGAAAATATGGTACGTCAGCATAAAAATGCCGGTGAGATACATAGGTTTTGTGAAAATAGGTTTCATGACTTATGTTTGAGAAAATGTTTAGTCATGAACCTTGTTATTTGCTTTGTCTTTAAATCATTTGAAAAACGATAAGATCAGATGATAAGTATAAATAAATGTAAGGTTAAATGGATAACCAAGTAAAATGTGTTTGTATAAGATAAGTTGTTTATAAATCAATGTCTTGTGAAAAGTATGTTATTTGTATGAAATGTTCTATGTCTCAAACTGAAATGATTCAAATAACGTGACGACATGTAATACCATACAAACACTTATATATAGGAAGTACCAGCGGCGTATCCACCATGCTTGTATCATATTACACACGCATCGTTACTTAATCACTTAATCAAACCAAACCAAACAATGTAAAATGTTCATGTCAAGATGTAAATCATGTCAAAATGTCTATATCAAATATCCAAGTCAAATGTCTATGTCAAATATCCATGTCAAATGTCTATGTTTAAACCAATAGTCAAAAGTCCTTGTATAAACCATGTCAAATGTTGATAGTCCAAAAGTAGTCAAGTAATGTATAACCAAAATGATATGTATGGTAAGTAAAATTTAGACTACTTAAACCATAAGTAAAAATGAACAAAACAAAGTATTGAAGTAAAACTTGGTTTAAATCAAAGTTATGTTTTGTAGAATAATGCATGCTTTACTGATACAAACACTTATACAGTATGTTAAACGCAAACATTCAAGCCTTGAGACAGTCGGATAACCCTTTCAGTCAAGGTTATCAAAAGAATTGTATCCGGATTCAGTCATTCCTTACATCCAAACAAACCCGGGATGTCAGGAATGGGATTTGTCAAGTCCTATGGTACCACTACCTACTACCGAGCGGCGTAGCAAATGTTAATGAATGTTATATAGACCCGTTAAACAAACCAAATGTCATACCAAAATGTAAGCATGAGATGAAGATAATGTACCTAGTATGCTAGAGTAAACATACAAGGTAGAGTTGTAAAACAATGTGTCCATATGTTACTGGAACATATGCAACAGAGATGCAATGTAAAATGATGTACTAAGTATGCTAAGTTAACATACAAAGCAGAAAAGTCATGTAAATCAATGTGCTTAGCATGTTATCAGTCAACATACATAGCAGAAAAGTCATGTAAATCAATGTGCTTAGCATGTTATCAGTCAACATACATAGCAGAAAAGTCATGTAAATCAATGTGCTTAGCATGTTATCAGTCAACATACATAGCAGAAAAGTCATGTAAATCAATGTGCTTAGCATGTTATCAGTCAACATACATAGCAGAAAAGTCATGTAAATCAATGTGCTTAGCATGTTATCAGTCAACATACATAGCAGAAAAGTAATGAAATCATGTACTATAATGTACTAACGAACATAGCAGTATATGATGTTAAAACAGGAAAGCATGAAAGTAACAAGTAGGCACATGTGTTCCACCCCAAAACAGTTTGGAAAACAGTAAAAGAGGGGTCTATGTACTCACTTGAGATTGCTCAGTAGTCCTTGAGTAACAACCAAACAATGCTAGAGATCACGGAAATCAAACGGCACCTAATATAGGTAACTATGTTAATTAACCGGACCTAAATCGGAAGATTGGGTAGCATTAGGGTTTGTAAACCAAATGAGTGTAGGAACTCATATGATATGGTTTAACAAAGCCTACATACTAAATGAAACTTAACCTAAGTGCTTTCGACCCATTACGACCCGTTTAGGAAGCTTATGCTACTTTAACGCGTCGTGCGCGTGAAACGCGTTCGGACCGCCTAACTAGTCCTATGACAAGTGTTATATGCCTAAACATGTTACATAATCAGTTATGTGGCAAAAGTTTAGGTTACATATGCTAAATTACCAATTTTGCATGAAAAGGGTATTCTGGTAATTTACCTAAGGCATATAAACTACCTATCATACAATTACTTAAACGATGTGACCATAGGGTATAACCTCGGAAGGTTATTCCCTACCTACTATGGTCACCTAATGTGTTTGGTCGGATCCTAATGATCGACCAAACTGGGTCGGGTTCGAAGGTATAGGCGATTTATTAGATCGCCTACCCTACGACCCTAGACAACGTGGTAATCAGTGGGCATAGTCCCAAGGGACTATGACCAACGTGATTACACTCACGTTGCGAAGTTCAAACGAACTTCGCATTGACCATTACTGGTCAACGCTGAAAGTCAAACAAAGTTTGACTTTCTGACTCGAAAAGCAATAAAATAAGGAAAAGAACGAAAGAATACTTACCCAGGGTCCCCGAATGCTAATCCCGACTCAAGAACTCAGGTATGAAACAATGGTTTCAACTTAGAGCTCTCAAAATCAGAATTCTTGTGAGTTTAAGCAATGGGGGGTATGGGGTATTTATAGTTTTCGGGTAACCGTTAGGATCGTTTCTTGGAAAAGGGGAAAAGATCTAGTCCGTACACTTGTTGAAAGGTTATGGAAGCTAAATTCCATCCTTATCTAATGACTAAGCAAGTTAGAACATGTGGTGGTGGATCAAACATGTGCAACTTGTGATTAAATACACTTAATCTGGTCAGAAGGTGGGAAGCGGCCCGCTTTAGGATCAGCCAAATACAATGCGGGCCGCCTGAGGCTTCTGATCTGCATATATGTTTCAGAAATGACAGTTTCAGCCCCTGCACGTGTTTAAGGCCATTCCCGACACTTCTAAGGCCCGTAAAGCCAACTTTAAGGCCCTAAAATGTTGCCTAAACATTGTGGACATGAAACATGTTCAAAAAATATGCCCGGTGATGGTTCGTTTGGTCGTACGAACGCGATGTTCGCTTAATTACGACGGAATGCGCATAAGCGCGAAAAACGATCCAAATGACGTAACGAATGGATTTTTCTTATGGCGAACACTAAAATATAATGTAGTCATGCTTACATAAATTTTTGGGTGTCCGGATGTATTCAGAACGTAAGTTATGCGCGAAAATGCAAACTTGTGCACTTTTTGACACTTTTAGTCCCTGAATGACCCAAAAGTTTATTTTAGCACACCGAACCCCTCAAAGCCTATTTCTAAGCTATATAAAGGATATTTAAGGTGTGTTTAACTTATGGTCATGTTCCGGAATGTCTGTTACAGTTCAAATTGGCATACTTTCGCAGTTTGTCAACTTTAGTCCCTGTAAGCTATTTAACTTGATTTTGCCATACCAAAGCCTTCAAAACTTATTTCTAAGTTATGTAAAGGTTATTTAAGGTATGTTAAGCCTATGTCACTATTCCGGAGTGTTTGTTGCATTAAACTGGTTATATTTACGCATCGGTGCGCGTATAACCTTCCAGAAAGCGATTTAGAGTTTGAAATTGAACAGAGATTGATATGTGCAAATGATACACATATTTTTACAAATCCCAAGTATGAAATACAATATTTCATTGGTTTGGTATTTGTTTGATGGCCGTGGAGGCACAGGTGTTACAGTCTCCCCTACTTTAGAAAATTTCGCCCCGAAATTTATTTAGAGGAAACTTGTGAGAGTTTAAAGCATGAAGTTGAAAAGATCGAACAACATTGGTTAGGGTTCTTGAACTTCTAGTAACCTTAATAACATTATGTTTGCAATGTAAGAGGGACACTTATATACAAGTATATGAAGCGTCATTGGTGCGTCCACCATGCCTCCATTACATCGTTCTCATTTTGTTATTGTTGTCACTATCGGTTCTTACACATAATAAACCTTACTAGGTTTCTGTGCACTAAATCTCATAATTATGTACGCGTCCATAATCAGACAATTCCTTGCACAGTTCACACAGTCTATTTTATAATGTGTAGGGGAAAACCAAATGAACAATCCTATGATGAGTGTGACTAGACCGCCATAGAGTCCTTTTGACTAAATCAATAAATGATCTAAATAGACTATCAAGGAGTCTGTCCAGCTACATCATTAAATGTCGTCTTTTAACCAAATTGTGAATCAATCTTTTTGACTAGACCACTAAAGGGTCTCTTATGAATCTTGGAGTGGTACTATATAATCCAAGGGTCTTAACTATTACATAGAAGCCCATTTAAGGATTAAAGGTAGTACCTTTTGAATATCCTGCTACGAATCCCTCATATGAAGATATGAAAGATCCTGCAAGGATTTGGATAAAGAATATCCAGAGTAGTAAAAACACCAAAAATGCAAAAAAAGAAAACATAAGATGAGTAAACACATAGTCACATAACCACAAAATTGTTTGTTAATTTGTCTTGTAAATTGCGTACATGCATTTAAAGCACACTAGGAATCCATTCCGTGGATTTCATTTGGTACTTTAAACGTTATCAAGAATCCAACTATAAAGATAGAAAGATTCAAAAAGAAAATTCGACTTCGATTATTTGGAACCGAAGTGTTCGAATTAAGGTACATAAGGAATCCAATTAAGGACTCTGATTTGAATAATAATCATCCACAAGGATCTAATTGTGAGGATAAAAAGATCCCATATGGATTTAAAAGTTGGAGATGTTTTGAAACCTTGCACTGGACGTGCTTAGGTCAAAACATGATGTAAAATGCTTAAGAAGTTGAGATGCTTGATATGTCAAGGCGACATATGAAGCAGAATTTTGAAGGTTAAGTCAATGTATGAGGAAAATATTTTTGAAAACTATGCATGGGGTTCTTTTAAGAAAAATGTGTTTAACGTTTTTGAAACCTTATATATAATACTTTTTGAAATCATAAAGTAGGTGTATTAGGTAGATATATTTACAAAAATGTTTTAAAATCATGCGAGATGAATTTTGAAATTATGTATAAGGTTTTTTTGAAAGACATGAATGATGCTTTTCGAAATCATGCCCTTGATCAGAAAATGTATTGTGTTAATATTGTCTTCAGACTATATGAAATATTTTGAAATTAGAAAGGTTGGTTTTGATAACATGGCCAATGTTTTTGAAATAACATAGACAATGCATCTAGAAAAATTGTTTTCAAACTATATGAAATGTTTTGAGATCATGAAGATTGTTTTGAAATACTGGTACTATGTATGTTGAAAAATTAAAACGTAATGGGTATGAGATTTGAAAACACCCTTAGTTATCTAACCAAGGATTCAAAGGCACTGATGTGCAGAAGCATGATCACTCATAATGTCACTTTATCTTCTGTACTTTGTTTCTTAGAATGAAACGAGTACTTAAAATGTTCGAGGGAATCACGAGCGATCATTTGAAAGAGAGAATCACAAGAGTAGTTTGTAAGGGACATAGTTCCTTGATGTAGGTATCATAAGAAAATCCTACACATATGTAACTACAATTGTACATCAGAATCTGTGAACAACTACTTTTATTTATGAACGAGACAGATTGTTTCACAATCAAGAAAACGAAAGAAACAAAAGCATAAGATAGCAACATCTTCTACTCGGCCAACTGCTCATCCGTGGGTCAGATTTGCCTTAGCAAGCTTTGGGCAATCCCTTAGGAAATGGCCCATCTCGCCACAGTTATAGCAAAGCCCTCGTGAGAAACGAGCTTGAGCAGGAGTGTCGCCAGCTTGATTTGGTACAGCTGTAGTTGGGCAAACCCTTGCTGTATGACCTATAAGTCCACAAATCTGACATTTGCGGCACTTCACACAAGGGTGATGATGAAGGTTACATTGGTTGCACAAGAGTGCAGTTCCATTGTATGACTTCCTAGCAGGGGGTTGAGCTGGTTGGTTGGGGAAGGCTTGACCATTGTGAGCGACAATGGCGAAGTTCTGAGAAGCCTTTCGCTTCTTTGACTTCTTAGGGGGTTGTTCATCCATGGTCTTTGATTCCTCGATTGGTTTATTGGCTGATGGTGTTGTCACCTGACTAGGTCCTGCCTGTCTTGGTGACTCTTGAGTGGCTTCATCCAGGAGACGATACATGGCAGTAGCTAATTCCACAGTCTTCAGGACTACTTCGCCTATTCGCTGAGCGAATTTGGCTGCTTGCTCAGATATCTGGGCGTCATCGTGATGAAGAGACATTCTTGAAGAAAAAGAAAGGCATAGGGAGAAACAGGTGAAAGATTATTGGACAATCAAAACAGAATGATAACGCATGAAGATTGCGATCATTTTTTGTTACCTAAGGCAAACAAATGAGACGGTGACTAATCAAAGTAAATGGGTCAAAAATAATGTATCGTGAAGACATGCTCGCCTATAAGTGAGCACTCATCCCAAGAATTCCCAGGTAAGCACAACTGGTCTCGCGTCTGATGAGATGTATACGAAGTGCTTGCCTAGCCAGAAAACCCAGAATACAGGCATTCACCCTTCCAGTTTGCACGTGTTCACATTATTAAAAACCCAAAACCTTGACGAGATTTTGAAAACTCAAAGGGTTCAAAACCATATAATAGAGAGTTCAAAACCTAGTAATCAATCATCCTAGAACAGATGATTAGTTTTCAAAGCGGTTTTGAAATTTATATTCTTGTTGTGATCGTCGCCTAAGGATAGGTGACGGTATTGTTTTATGACTAAACGCAAGTAAACTCGCGTTAGGGTCCTAAGAAGGTTATAGACTAGGTCAAAGCATTACTAATTACTAATAACCTAATTCCCTATAACCATTGGCTCTGATACCATCTTTTCTGTCACACCCCGACCACGTGGAACATACAAAACGTGGTGGAAACATCGGGGAGTGTTGTAACAGAATTAATGTTTCAAATCCATGGCAATTGAAATTTCGTTTTATTCATTAGAAGTGTTACAATGTCTTAACAAACAAGGAAATACAACATAATTAACTAGTCTGCATCTTTTATTGTCACTAAGGCCCATGTCCGCCTAAGTGTATCTTGATCAATCCTATGCTTCATTTCCTGAAAAACACATGTGAAAATATGGTACGTCAGCATAAAAATGCCGGTGAGATACATAGGTTTTGTGAAAATAGGTTTCATGACTTATGTTTGAGAAAATGTTTAGTCATGAACCTTGTTATTTGCTTTGTCTTTAAATCATTTGAAAAACGATAAGATCAGATGATAAGTATAAATAAATGTAAGGTTAAATGGATAACCAAGTAAAATGTGTTTGTATAAGATAAGTTGTTTATAAATCAATGTCTTGTGAAAAGTATGTTATTTGTATGAAATGTTCTATGTCTCAAACTGAAATGATTCAAATAACGTGACGACATGTAATACCATACAAACACTTATATATAGGAAGTACCAGCGGCGTATCCACCATGCTTGTATCATATTACACACGCATCGTTACTTAATCACTTAATCAAACCAAACCAAACAATGTAAAATGTTCATGTCAAGATGTAAATCATGTCAAAATGTCTATATCAAATATCCAAGTCAAATGTCTATGTCAAATATCCATGTCAAATGTCTATGTTTAAACCAATAGTCAAAAGTCCTTGTATAAACCATGTCAAATGTTGATAGTCCAAAAGTAGTCAAGTAATGTATAACCAAAATGATATGTATGGTAAGTAAAATTTAGACTACTTAAACCATAAGTAAAAATGAACAAAACAAAGTATTGAAGTAAAACTTGGTTTAAATCAAAGTTATGTTTTGTAGAATAATGCATGCTTTACTGATACAAACACTTATACAGTATGTTAAACGCAAACATTCAAGCCTTGAGACAGTCGGATAACCCTTTCAGTCAAGGTTATCAAAAGAATTGTATTCGGATTCAGTCATTCCTTACATCCAAACAAACCCGGGATGTCAGGAATGGGATTTGTCAAGTCCTATGGTACCACTACCTACTACCGAGCGGCGTAGCAAATGTTAATGAATGTTATATAGACCCGTTAAACAAACCAAATGTCATACCAAAATGTAAGCATGAGATGAAGATAATGTACCTAGTATGCTAGAGTAAACATACAAGGTAGAGTTGTAAAACAATGTGTCCATATGTTACTGGAACATATGCAATAGAGATGCAATGTAAAATGATGTACTAAGTATGCTAAGTTAACATACAAAGCAGAAAAGTCATGTAAATCAATGTGCTTAGCATGTTATCAGTCAACATACATAGCAGAAAAGTCATGTAAATCAATGTGCTTAGCATGTTATCAGTCAACATACATAGCAGAAAAGTCATGTAAATCAATGTGCTTAGCATGTTATCAGTCAACATACATAGCAGAAAAGTCATGTAAATCAATGTGCTTAGCATGTTATCAGTCAACATACATAGCAGAAAAGTCATGTAAATCAATGTGCTTAGCATGTTATCAGTCAACATACATAGCAGAAAAGTAATGAAATCATGTACTATAATGTACTAACGAACATAGCAGTATATGATGTTAAAACAGGAAAGCATGAAAGTAACAAGTAGGCACATGTGTTCCACCCCAAAACAGTTTGGAAAACAGTAAAAGAGGGGTCTATGTACTCACTTGAGATTGCTCAGTAGTCCTTGAGTAACAACCAAACAATGCTAGAGATCACGGAAATCAAACGGCACCTAATATAGGTAACTATGTTAATTAACCGGACCTAAATCGGAAGATTGGGTAGCATTAGGGTTTGTAAACCAAATGAGTGTAGGAACTCATATGATATGGTTTAACAAAGCCTACATACTAAATGAAACTTAACCTAAGTGCTTTCGACCCATTACGACCCGTTTAGGAAGCTTATGCTACTTTAACGCGTCGTGCGCGTGAAACGCGTTCGGACCGCCTAACTAGTCCTATGACAAGTGTTATATGCCTAAACATGTTACATAATCAGTTATGTGGCAAAAGTTTAGGTTACATATGCTAAATTACCAATTTTGCATGAAAAGGGTATTCTGGTAATTTACCTAAGGCATATAAACTACCTATCATACAACTACTTAAACGATGTGACCATAGGGTATAACCTCGGAAGGTTATTCCCTACCTACTATGGTCACCTAATGTGTTTGGTCGGATCCTAATGATCGACCAAACTGGGTCGGGTTCGAAGGTATAGGCGATTTATTAGATCGCCTACCCTACGACCCTAGACAACGTGGTAATCAGTGGGCATAGTCCCAAGGGACTATGACCAACATGATTACACTCACGTTGCGAAGTTCAAACGAACTTCGCATTGACCATTACTGGTCAACGCTGAAAGTCAAACAAAGTTTGACTTTCTGACTCGAAAAGCAATAAAATAAGGAAAAGAACGAAAGAATACTTACCCAGGGTCCCCGAATGCTAATCCCGACTCAAGAACTCAGGTATGAAACAATGGTTTCAACTTAGAGCTCTCAAAATCAGAATTCTTGTGAGTTTAAGCAATGGGGGGTATGGGGTATTTATAGTTTTCGGGTAACCGTTAGGATCGTTTCTTGGAAAAGGGGAAAAGATCTAGTCCGTACACTTGTTGAAAGGTTATGGAAGCTAAATTCCATCCTTATCTAATGACTAAGCAAGTTAGAACATGTGGTGGTGGATCAAACATGTGCAACTTGTGATTAAATACACTTAATCTGGTCAGAAGGTGGGAAGCGGCCCGCTTTAGGATCAGCCAAATACAATGCGGGCCGCCTGAGGCTTCTGATCTGCATATATGTTTCAGAAATGACAGTTTCAGCCCCTGCACGTGTTTAAGGCCATTCCCGACACTTCTAAGGCCCGTAAAGCCAACTTTAAGGCCCTAAAATGTTGCCTAAACATTGTGGACATGAAACATGTTCAAAAAATATGCCCGGTGATGGTTCGTTTGGTCGTACGAACGCGATGTTCGCTTAATTACGACGGAATGCGCATAAGCGCGAAAAACGATCCAAATGACGTAACGAATGGATTTTTCTTATGGCGAACACTAAAATATAATGTAGTCATGCTTACATAAATTTTTGGGTGTCCGGATGTATTCAGAACGTAAGTTATGCGCGAAAATGCAAACTTGTGCACTTTTTGACACTTTTAGTCCCTGAATGACCCAAAAGTTTATTTTAGCACACCGAACCCCTCAAAGCCTATTTCTAAGCTATATAAAGGATATTTAAGGTGTGTTTAACTTATGGTCATGTTCCGGAATGTCTGTTACAGTTCAAATTGGCATACTTTCGCAGTTTGTCAACTTTAGTCCCTGTAAGCTATTTAACTTGATTTTGCCATACCAAAGCCTTCAAAACTTATTTCTAAGTTATGTAAAGGTTATTTAAGGTATGTTAAGCCTATGTCACTATTCCGGAGTGTTTGTTGCATTAAACTGGTTATATTTACGCATCGGTGCGCGTATAACCTTCCAGAAAGCGATTTAGAGTTTGAAATTGAACAGAGATTGATATGTGCAAATGATACACATATTTTTACAAATCCCAAGTATGAAATACAATATTTCATTGGTTTGGTATTTGTTTGATGGCCGTGGAGGCACAGGTGTTACACAGTTAACCCAAGCATTTTCTTAAATTCTAGCGATACAAAACTATAGTCGGCACCAGTATCAAATAGCACTGATGCAAAGTGTTGATTAATAGTGAACGTACCAGTGACAACATTCGGGTCCTGGCGTGCTTCCCTTGCTCCAATGTTGAATACCCTTCCACGAGCTTGATTGAGTTTTGGGCATTCGCACTTGAAGTGCCCGATGTCTCCACAGTTAAAACATCCCGGTCCTAGACTATTACCATTACCACCTTGGGCATTGTTTGCTCCCCGGTTCCCAGCTTGGTTCCCAACATTCCCACGATTACCATTTCTGCTGTTGTGGTTCCCATTTCCGTTACCACTGCGATTGTTGTTACCAAAACCCCTTTGACCATTGTTACCACGACCCGCGCCAGTACCAACCCAGCACGTATTCTTCGAATGGCCCTCCTTCCCGCAAGACTCGCATTTCCTTAACCTGCACTGACCAGAATGATGGTACAGGCATATGTCACATTTGGGCAAAGCGCCCATGTATCCCTTTCCTTTTTGTTCACTGCCAGTCTTTACTTCAGCTGGCGGGTTTGTATCTCTCCTCTTGCTGGCACTGCCGGTACTTTTCTTAAAGTTCGAGAACTTTCTCTTGTTTTCTCCAGAGGATTCGACATGAGTCTCCTTCTTTTTCTGATCAACACTTGAAAACTTGTTTAGCCTGATGGCTTCTTCAGTTAAGGACACGCTCAGGTCGATGGCTTCAGTAATGGTTGCAGGCTTTGAAGAGGTTACCATGCTCATAATCTGGGGAGCCAACCCCTAGATGAAACGCTCCACGCGTTTGAATTCAGGCGTAACCATGTAAGGTACCACATGGGACAAATCATGGAACCTCTGAACATACTCGGCGATCTTTGGGCCTTCCATCTTTAGGTGCCAAAATTCCGTTTCCAGCTTTTGTATTTCAGCCCGTGAACAGTATTTCTTCCTCATGAGCTCCTTTAGCTCAGTCCACGTCAATGCATATGCCGCCGCTTATCCCAGGGTCTGTACTTGCATATTCCACCATGATAAAGCACCATCAAGAAAGAGCCCTGAGATGTATGTAACTTACTGTTCAGGAGCACACTTGCTCATCCTTAAAATAGAATCCGTCTTTTCTGCCCATCTAACGAATGTGAAAGCACCTCCCGTGCCGTCGTAATTTAAGGGCTTACAGTCAAGAAATTGATTGTAGGTGCAGCCTGTACAGGTGATAACATTTACAGAAGGTGTTAGCGGAGGTGTAAGAAATATCCAAATGTGTTGTAATGTGTCTCAAGGGACTTGGATATTACGATTGGGTGGGTTGTTGTTGTTGTTGTTGTTTGAGGTATTCCTGCTTGTTTCTGCGTGCGAGGCCTCATACTGTGCTATTGTTAAGGCAATTCGCTCCTGTAGTTCAGCCTCAAAAGTAGGCAAACGTGGTTCTCGTCGTGGAGGCATCTTCTAAATGAAGATCATATTGGTCAGGTCATAGTAAGTATGGTAAATATGCATATATAATAACATTCATCAACCTCATAACGCATCACATCCCATGTTATAATATAAAACAAATAATTCAACAAAGCATGTAGTGAGAACGTTGCCATTGAGCTTTGATTTAATCATGACCACAATATAGTTTTACACGTTTTGCAGTACATCATACATCAAAATAAGATCATAGGGTTACATCACCCCAACATACAAGTCAGTCTACACAAATCATATACAAAAATGTGGTCTTCCAAAAGTCTTCATATGCTGGCCCAATTGCGACTCTCTTACCAAAACAAGCTACCTGCACCAAACCAAAATATAGCTACGCTGATGGCAGAGGAGGAGGAGGAGGAGGGAAGAAAATCAAACGGTGCATAAGCACCCAATCCTCCTCTAGGGCGTGGACAACTCGCAGCAGATATGCAATCTACTGTTCCGGTGTGAGGAAACGGACATCTGAATCAGGGGGTAGTGGAAGAGGAGCCGGTGGTGTAGCAAAAGGAGACTGACACTGACATGGGGGAGGACGCGGAGTCCTCTCCAGCTCTCGAACTCGTTGGCTCAACACCTCCTGCTGTAACTGCAGGGAGGTAAGTATATCGTCTGTCGTGCACCCCACATGAAAAGGGTGATATGGGTCGGATAGAGGCATAACATTGGGCGATGACCACAAAAATGGCTCGCCCATAGGTGCAAAAGGTGATGTAGTACGAGGAAACTGAGACATGAATGGAACAGCTGACGACATGGGTGGGACAAAAGCAGGCTGTTGCCTCGAAGATCCCTCCCCAGGACGAGGTGGAGGAATGTCCTGGAGAAAAGTGATAGGAAGGTCGGTGCGATGGATATCCGACACATGAGGAAAATGAGGGGTAACATCAATTGGTGCAGAGATGGGTGCATGAGGGGGAGTGACTGGTCTAACATGTGGGGGATAATCGTCATCATCGACCCACCCATTACGGGTGTCGGCGTATCTGGGATCCACATGCGTGGCAAATGGTGCATGGTCAACTAACACAGGTGCCTGGTCGGGCAGTGGTGCAACAACAGGAACATCCACCACTGGTGGGGCAATGACGGGAATATCAACAATGGGTGGTGCAATGGCTGGAGCACCCACAACTGGTGGTGCAACGACTGGAGCATCATCAGGAACAAGGTCGTGCACAGGTACAGGGTCATGAGCAATAACAGGCTCTGGTGCAATGACAGGCTCGTGGTCAGCAAAGGCTATATCAAGGTCGGCAGGTACATCAAAAAGAGGGTCAATAGGAACAACTGGTGCCTCCAAGGGCTGGTCATTAGGAATAAACTTGATCTGGTGATCGGGATCAAAATCATGAGGAAAAACTAGATCGAACTCATCCTCGAACTCAGGATCAAACTCAAAAGCGTGAGGCGAACCAGGTGCAGCTGACATAGCTGTATCGGAGTCGGAGTCAGTAGGATATCGACGTAATCCGACGGCGTGCAAAGTAGAGGATGATACTGACTCAAAAGAATCAGTACCGGGCTGATCAGGTAAAATCTCCTCAGCGGGAGCCTCAACAGGTGGTAAAACTACAGCATCCGCAACCGGAATCTCAACCAAAGGAATGGCGACATCATCAGCAATCGGGGCCCCACCCTCATGGTCGTCCTCAGGGGGACCCTCGAAAAGATCTATGTCGTCATCAGACACAACATCGAGTGGCAAATCCCCAACAGGAACTGCAGGAAGGGGAACGGGAGCAGGGATCTCAGCAAGAGGTAGATCCCCGACTAGAATACCATCAGCGAGCTGAACATCGTCTCTGTGATCCGGCAAATCAAAAGGCTGGAAATCATCATCGTCCATACTTGTGGTATCCGATGTATAGACCTCATCCTCAGAGACAATCTCGTCGTCTGACACAATCGCCATAGGATCCAATGTGTCAGACACTCCGATATCAGAAGATGATGGCATGGTGTCTGTAACACAACCACACATATGCGCATATATCAACATGTAATCAAATAAGCATGTAAGTCACAATAATGTAAGCAAGTAATCATCCTAGTCTTCCCCAGACTATCCTCCCCTGTCTCCCAGACTAAACTCCCTGGTCTCTAAGACCAACCTCCCAGTCTCTAAGACTAAATCCCTGGTCTCTAAGACCAACCTCCCAGTCTCTAAGACTAAATCCTCCCTCAGTCTCTAAGACTGATCCTGCCTTAGTCTCTAAGACTGATCCTCCCTCAGTCTCTAAGACTGATCCTCCCTCAATCTCTAAGACTGAATTATGAATATACCCTTTTGAAATGTGTATTTGTGCCTTTTTGTTTGTAAAAATGTTTGTACCCTGGATCTGGACGTATAGTGTATGCAATGTAAAAAGGTTTTGAAAACATTTTCGTAAGAGCCCTAGTGATCTTAGTCTAGACTCGAGAAAGAATCCTAGTTCGCTATGATCGAGGCTCTGATACCAAGCTGTCACACCCTGGCTTTTGCGGAAGCGTGGGTTTATTTTGGTGTGACTTCTTAATACCATAGCAACAATCATAACAATGCTATATGAAAATAAAACACAAGATGTTCATCCATTCATTAAATTTAATATTACCACAACATCATTGTTTGAAAATGCCGACCTAAGATAAGTTACAACCCATACTTGTTTTAAACGTGTTCATAAGACACAACAAAAGGCTTTGAATAAAACGTGGTTTAAAGACATGTAACCCGTCCAGGTAAGGGTTACACCTCCTAAACCTACTACCCTGGATGACATCTTTTATTCAACGCAGCTAGACATGTGCATACCCCACCAGATCCGCTAGTTTCCTTAAATACATGTAGTTTGAAAAATCAACAAAAGTTGAGCGAGTTCATGTGTAAGTGAGTATGCATAAACCTTTGTAATGTGTCTGTATGTATGAAAGTCCCTGGTATGTAGCAATTAAGGAAAAAGAGATCACCAATGGGTTGCAAAGCCACTGGTATGTGTGAAACGGTGCAAGAAGTACTCAAACCTAGCAAATTTGTACCGGGCCTCCGGCTGTAAGACACAGTCACCACTATGGGCCGCCCCGGCCTCATGGGTGTGGGCTCGCTACACCCAAATAGATCTATCACTCATGTCCCTCGGTCCTAACAACGAGGATTAATGGCCTTAAGTGTTGTACCCACCTTTCACATGATCTAAGTAGTAAACCCTCCTTAAGCTACCCATACCATGTATAAAAGCGTCAGTAATAATTGTAACATGTATTCCACCCCCGAAGTATAAAACTGAAAACAGTTAAGAGAAAAGGGGGACATGAACTCACAGTAGTGCGTCTCCTGTATCGTACTCAAATCTCCGGTCTCGTCAGCAAACACGACTCCCTACAATGTACTAATGTCTATTAGACGATCGGGCCGTGCCTTGCCTTTGTATTTACGTTTGAGTTACAATTCTTGACATTATTCCAAGTTGTAATCATTTGTTCAAATAAATTATTTTAACTTAAATTATTTTTAAGGTTTTGGAATAATAGTTAGACAACTATTTCGTATTCATACTTCTCAAGTATTTTAATTCCGTCTTTCCTTCCCAAGGATGGGGGCATTTATACATGTCTATTTGTAGTTTCGAGAACTATACTTTAAGTCCCACTTAGAAAAATATATTTAACTCATTTGTCCAAAAATAACGTATTTCCAAAATATATGTATTTTTCCCAAAAATAATATATTTTTACTTCTTTAGATTCCAAAATAATATTTTACCGAAAATATATTTGTAAGAGTATTTTCTGGAATATTTTATAAGTTATGTCCTTGCGTTTGGTTTCACAATTTCAAGCGTATAACTTAAATATTTATTCCGTGTGATTTTTGGTATTATTTTGGAGTTGTGATTTTCCGTGGTATTTGTAAGTTATATTATTTTATCATAAAATAATATAACTAATTCACAAAATATGCAAATATTCACACAAGTGTCTTAGTATAAAATATATATTCTAGATATATATATTTACCCATTTTTGTTTACAAAACCAGCCTCCGATACTTTGTATTTTGTAACAAATCCCCTGGCGAAGTTTATATTCGAACACAAGTTGTAAAATATATTTGTAACATTTGTTAGAAAAATATTTTCTAAGTGTTGGAATTTTAGAAAATTTCGCCAGAGTTTCCTTTGTAAACGGAGATGTCCATGCTTATTAGCATATCATTTTCTTTCAAAATTTCATTCAATCAATCAACAACAAATTATTAAACAACCTTACACTAGTCAAGTGCCAAAAAAAAAATGCACTTTACATAATGTCATGAACTTGGTTTTTCATAAAATCGCGTAGTAACTTAGTGGGGTGTTTAGTGGGTTTAGTTACCCTCCAAAGTGTGTTTATTTTTGTTAAATATTACTCTCGGGGTTTTTAGATGTTCACAACTTGTGAACTTGTTTTACAAAAATATCCATTTACAATATTTTCATGTTTCGCTTGCATCCTTATACTCTTTTAAATTCCAAAAACAATGTATATGCAAGCCAAGTTATGATCCTTCAAAACCCGTCTTTTTAACTTGGTTAGTTTTAGAAAATCATCATCAAGACTTGGATTTACAAGTTTACTAGTTCACTAGGTTCATTATTTTTCAAGAAAATCATCTACTTTCAAGTTCATGTCTTCACTAGTGGGTGGTTATTTCATGTACACATAATCTCCCCTAACTTGTTAAGTCATGTTTTTAATCATAACTTAACAAGCTTCATATGATGACTAACCATCATGTTACTAGTAATCATCAAGATATCAACAACATAACCAAAACAACTTCATTTCATCATGTTTTCATCTTACTTCATCATCATGTTACTTTATGTTCAAGACTTTGTTTATGATCTTTTAGTGTTTCTTGAGATTTCTTCATAACTTAACTATTAACCACCATAAACAAGAAGTAAATGAGGATTCAAGAGACTTACTACTAGCTTTTAAGCTAGGGAAGATCAAGAGTAGAAATGAGGTGGTTAATAGCAAACGAAGAAGGTCCTTGATGATCCGAAAGCTCCTAGCTCCTTTGTATGGTCTTTATCACCCTTGTATGCAAGTAAAATGGAAGAAGGAACTTGAATGATGATGATGGTGGTGGTTCTTGGGGTCGGCCGAAACAAAGAAAGAAGAGAGTAGAGAATGATGGTGTTGAGTGATGAGGATGATGAGAATGAAAGTCTAGTGGATTTATAATAAAACTTCCAACGTTCTATTAACCATTAGTCCTAGTGTTTTGAAAGTACTTAACATGATCCAATTTTTAATTCAAGAAAATCAAGGGGGGTGTCCCACTTCCATAACCGGTTTGGGTTGGGGGGGGGGGGGTTGGTTTAGTTAGTTTGTAATGGAAATTAACTAATTTAGTTAGAAGATAAGTGAAATAGTTAAAGGTTTAGGTGTTATGTCATAAAATAGTGTGTTATAATGTTCGGGGACCATAACTAGTTCAGAAAAAGCGAAACAATGTTTTTGATAATATTTTACTGTTCTGGGTAATGTTCGGTTGTTCGGTTAGGTAGTGTTCCGTTAAAGTGCTAAGTTATGTCGTAAAGTGTCTTTCATGTAACTTTTACTGACACTTTCAATTCTCGACACTTAGGAAAGTATACAGGACCATTTTGCCATATTTTTGCAAGTGACTAGCATGATTAAATGCTGAATTTTGTTATTAAGTGCAGAATTCTGCACTTAAAGTGGGTTTTAGGCACTTTCTGGCACCTAAACTATCACCTAGTGACCCAGTTTTATGATCCTTACTTCCCTACACTCCCTACTAGTGTAGTACCCTATTTTCGGCTCATACTGGGCCTCAATATATTGTCTGTCTATGTGCTGGCATTGTCAGAATGTTTCTGAGTTATCCGCTCACTGTGCTAACTGTGCTTTGTGCATCAAGTTTGTCACTAAAGTTTGTGTGTAATAAATGGAGTGACAGTATGAAATGTGATGCATATGTATGTATGATGCAAAAATCATAAAGCAGTTTAATCAGCAGTTGTAATCAAGTACAGTCATTAAGCACAAATTTAGTATTAATTAATTGTACGGATACCGGTAATTGTGAGGGTTGTCACATAAACTATCACCTAGTGAAGCAATTTTGTGATCCTTACTTCCCTACCCACTATACTAGTGTAGTACCTTGTCTCTAGCCCATACTAGGTCTCAAAACACTGTTTGTCTATGTACTGAACCTCGTCAGTATTTTTCTGAGTTATCCGCTAACTGTGCTAGCTGTGCTTTGTGCATTGTTTATGTCAATAAAGTTTGTATGTAAAAATGGTGTGACAGTATGAAATATGTGATGCACATGTAAGTATGATTCAGTAATCAGAAAGCAGTTATTTGTATTTCAGCACATTCATTAAGCACTAATCATGGTTAATTAAGTTGTATGGATACCTGGATTTTTTATGGTTGTCACATCATTGCAGGAGCGCGGTTGCTCCTTGCGACCCAGAAAACTTCAACGGTTTAGCCGAAATTGAAATTCTTGAAACTACATTGTGCATTATTGTTATTATTGTTGTTGTATAATTGATGGATCTGGGTTACTATGTTCGGAAGCACCGCAGCCATTTGCTGAGAGACAAGGGCTGCGACTTCTTCGTTGGTTAGAGGTTCTGCATCACGTCGATGAGGCATTGTCTAAAAAGAACAAGGAAACAGGGGAAACGAGTGAGATTGACAATTGGAAAAACGAAAGAGGTATTGAAAACATCGATAAAACAAAAGGAAGGCGATCATTCGTTCGTTACCTCGAACAAACAAACGACACGCAGTGACTAATCAAAGTAAATGGGCCAATATAATGTATCACTGAAGACATGCTCGCCTATAAGTGAACACTTACCCCAAGAGTTCCCAGGTAAGAGTGACTGGTCCGATACTGCGGATTTGTACCAACACTCTAGCCTTAGACAGAAAACTCAGGGTACAGGCATTCACCCTTCCAGTTTGCACGTGTTCACATTATTTAGACCCAAACTTTGACGAGATTTTGAAAACTTAGAGGGTTCAAAACCTTATAATCAATCATCCAAGAACTGATGATTAATTTTCGAAGCGGATTTGTTATTGTGTTCTCGTTGTGGTTATCACCTAAGGATAGGTGATGGTATTGTTTTAAAATCTAAATGCAAATCTTCTTGCGTTAGGGTCCTAGAAAGTTATAGTCTAGGTCAAATCATTACTAATAACCTAATTCCCTATAACCATTGGCTCTGATACCAACTCTTCTGTCACACCCCGAGCGCGTTAAAACAACGAAACCGCGGCGGAAACGTCAGGGAGTGTTGTAACAGAATTATTGTTTCACAACCATGGATACAAAAGTTTCGTTTTATTGATTCATTTAATAATTTACATTGTCTTAAACCAAACAAATAAGTTACATATCGTCTATCATCGTTATTAAGTCACTAAGGCCTCGTCCAGAACCTAAGTGAATCATGCATCCTAGCAATCAACATCATGCAACACAACCTGAAACATATGTGAAAACAAAGTCAGCAAAGAAATACTGGCGAGCACATAGGTTTTATGAGAGTATCGGATTCATGGCGCGTTTACATATTGCAATACCTCGAAAACCTTGTTTTGAAAAGTATATTATATTGCAACATGATTAACCAACTCAAATCATGTTAGTTAGAATTTATAAAATCTCGTAGCCATGATTCTTAACCCAAAAACATTTGTTTAAGTAAACCAATTCGTAAATTTGTTCTCGTTATAAAACTCGTATGGTTTATATCATTTAGAAAACCTCGTTGAGTGACATCGTTTCAATATCGTATCCCAAGTGAACTAAATAATGACACGGAATGTAATATGATAAAAGCACTTATGTATAAGATGTACCAGCGGCGTATCTACCATGCTTTCATCATACCACACCCGTCCCATTATCTAATCACTACACAAACACCAATCGTTTATCCAAATCGTTTAACTCGTTAAAATCGTTACCAAAATCATTTTCGTTTTAATTGTGAAACTACTTTTGGTCGTCTCGCTAATAACATCCAAACCTTCGTGACTCGACTATCTCGAAAATCGCATTAACAAACCACCAAAGGGTAAGTTAACAATCACAGATTCGATCGTTACCTACATAACCCCCACACATAACCATGCGTGTAGTCTGATAATGGGATTTGTCAGATCCTATGGTATCATAACCTAGTACTGGTCGGTTTGGCCAAAATTAATGAATGTTACTCGTTATGTAACTACAAACATCAAGTTTGTTCACATTATTGAAATCGTTATTAGTTTAATATAAACCATTTAATCGTTTTTGAAACCATCGTTTAAACCTTGAAATCATTTTGCACATATGAATCACCCCAAAACAATTGAAAACAGTAAAATAGAGGAACTATGTACTCACATTGAAGTGCAAAGTATCCTTAGTCTAAAGAACTCAACAAGCTCAGGCAAACCAAGGAAATTCAAGTAGCACCTAGTAATCGAATCACTAGATAAATAATCGACACCTAAATCGGAAGATCGGATAGAATGCGGTCTTGTAAACCAAATGAGTCTTGGAACTCATGTGATATGGTTTAACAAAGCCCACGTTCTAAATCGGAACCTATCCTAAGTGTCGCTACTTTCGACCCATTAAGGTAGCTTACGCTACTTTAACGCGTCGTTCGCGCAAACGTGTGTTCGAGACGTCTAACTAGTCCTATGACAAGTATTATATGCCCTAACCTGTTTTAATATGTTGCATAATCAGTTTAAGTGACAAAAGTTAGGTTACATATGCTTAAATCCAATTATGCATGAAAAGGGCATTTTGGTCATTTTCCTAAGGCATATAAACTACCTATCATACAACTACTTTAAACTATGTGACCATAAGGTATAACCTCGGAAGGTTATTCCCTATACATGCTTGGTCGGATCCTAAAGATCGACCAAACGGGTCGAGTTCGAAAGTCTAAGCGGTGGTTTAGACCACTTGACTTACATGCTTTTATGCATTTTTAAGCTTTTTTAAGCAGCTTTGGACCTCTTGTAAGCTTCTTTCATGCTTTTATGCATTTTTAAGCATGAAAGTCAAACAGTTTTTGACTCTCTGCTTTGACCAGTCTTTGGTCTACACAAAGTTCTTTTGAACTTTGCAACGTGAGCTTAATCACGATGGTTATATTCCCTTGTGACTATACCTACTGATTACCACGTTGATTAGGCGTAGTGACGAGTCATAGTTTCGGTCAAAATACGTATGCGTATTTTGCAACGAAGCTATCTTTGGGTATCAAAACACTTTGTGTTGATGTCAAACTTGTTTTCTAACTTAGTTAAACATGTTTTAACATGTTTAACTCGTCACTTTTAGTTTAGTGCTTATATGGGGTTGTAAGTTAAGCGGTCTAAACAACCGCTTAGACTTTCGAACCCGACCCATTTGGTCGATCTTTAGGATCCGACCAAACATATTTTGTGACCATAGTTGTATAGGAATAACCTTCTGAGGTTATACCTTATGGTCACTTAGTTTAGTTAGTTGTATGATAGGTAGTTATATGCCTTAGGAAAAATGACCAAAATGCCTTTTTTGCGCATAACTTCATTTTAAGCATATGCAACTTAACTTTTGCCATATAAACTGATTATTAAACATGTTAGGGCATATAATACTTGTCATAGGACTAGTTAGGCTACTCGTTTGCTCATTTTGCGCAAATGACGCGTTAAAGTAGCGTAAACTACCTAAACGGGTCATAACGGGTCATAAGCACTTAGGATAGGTTCCGATTTAGAATGTAGGCTTTGTTAAACCATATCACATGAGTTCCAACACTCATTTGGTTTACGAAACCTCATTTTATCCGATCTTCCAATTTAGGCTCGGTTTATTAACATAGTTACCTATATTAGGTGCCGTTTGATTTCCGTGATCCTTCTATCATTGTTTGGTTGTTATCTCAAGACTACTAAGTATTGTCAAGTGAGTATATAGTCCCCTCTTTTACTGTTTCAAATATTTTGGGGTGAAACACATGTGCCTACTTATTACTTTCGTGCTTTTCATGCTTTTATAACATATGCTTGCTATGTTCATGTAGTACATGTATAGTACATGATTTCATCCATGTATGTATGTTTAATTAACATGCGAGCACATTGATTTCATCAACACATTTGTTTCATATGTTTATTTTAGCATATGTACACATTGATTTACATCACATTTTTACTATGTATGTTCATTTAGCATACTTAGTATATTGTTTACACATAACATGCTTACATTTGGTATGACATTTGGTTTGTTTAACGGGACAAAAGTACGTTCTTTAACATTGATCACGCCGCTCGGTAGTAAGTAGTGGTACCATAGGAATTGACAACTCCTGTTTCTGGCTTCCTAGGTTTGTTTGGAAGTAGGAAATGACTGAATCCGATATACATAATTTTTTATAAACCTTTAATTTGTTTAAGGGTTTGTCTTCACAGTCGCAAGGCTTGAATGTATGCGTTTTAACATTACCACATAAGTGTTTGTATCAGTAAAGCATGGATTTTGCAAAACATAACTTTTAACTTAAACTATGATTTATATCAAATGCATTGTTTTGTACATTTTACATACGGGGTTGAGTAAATTCTTTTATTCACCATACACAACATTGATTTTATATAACATTTGGTTACACATTGACATTATACATATGGTTTGAGTAGATATTATTTACTTGCCATACATTACATTCGATTATACATGACATGACTTACATTTGACAGTTGAACATTGTTTACACATAAACATTTCGACATTGGTATAAACAAAACATTTTGGTGGTTATTTAATAAGTGATTTACATAACGAGGCGACGCGTAATATGATAAAAACATGGTGGATACGCCGCTGGTACTTCCTATATATAAGTGCTTTTATGATATTACATATTGTAGCGTTATTTAAATCATTTCAACAAGACATGATATATCTTTTTCAAACAACATATTTTCACAAGATACTGTTCTATAAATGACATAACTTTTACAAATTCATTGTTACCTGGTTATTTATTTAACCAAGCAGTATTCTTTTATATATCATCTGATTTACTTATCGCTTTTCGTATGATTTATAAAAGAAAATGTTTTTCTAAGATTCATGACTAACTTTTTGTTAAACACCGCTTTCAATTACAAGTTATGAATCCAAAATAAATAAACCTATGTATCTCACAGGCATTTTTATGCTAACGTACCTATTTTCACATGTATTTTCAGGTGTTGATGCATAGGATTGGTCAGGATACACTTAGGCGGACTTGGGCCTTAGTGACATAAAATGAAGCAAGAATAGTTTAATTATGTTACGTACTCTTGTTTTCTTTGTTTCAAGACAATGTAACCACTTTGTTAATAAATATAACGAAACCTTAAATACCATGGTTGTGAAACAATAATTTTGCCACTCCATTCCCCGACGTTTCCGCCGCAGTTTGTTGTTTTACGCGGTCGGGGTGTGACAATTAACACAAACATATTCTAAACTCAAGTTTTATACAATTACAGTATTTTGTTAATGTATGAACATCATCAACGTAGTGAAATTTTTATTTATGAGACCTCTAGAAAAAAAAACATTATTACAAAAATAAAAAATTAAAATTAAAATATAATAAAGTGAAAAAAGTTGGTAAGCTTTGTCTTTTGGAAAGACCATTCAACAATTTAGTATAGAAAGTATCTTAATTGCATTAAATACTACATCATAGTTCACATAAAAATTAAATACTAATAATATCAATCATTTAATTTAAGAGATATCACTAATTTATTTTAGCTATATAAATAGAACCATCTATCAAGACTTGTATAAAGCATTGTCACTTTTCTATACCACATAACCTCACCCACCAAGACTAGTTGCTACAACACGATGTTGTTCATAGAATTTCGTCAAATATCTCACATAAATTGTTAAAGAATTGATGAAATCCTATGAACAGTCAACATGTTGTGGAAAATTATAACCATGTTTTTATGAGCATTATTTTCTTTTTACATTTAAGACTAGTTGCTACAACGTGTTGTTGTTCATAGTATTTCTTCAAATATTACACATATCATTTTCAAAAAATTAATAAAATTCTATGAACAGTCAACATCTTGTAGATAATTATAGCCAAGTTTTTGTTGTCCTTATTTTTCTGCATATAATTAAGCTTTGGTTCTTTTTATTTTACTTGTTTTGAATTTCTTCTCTATGTGTCTATGCTAAAATAGATGTATTATTATTATTATTATTTGAAAATTTAAAGTGGAACTCTATTTGAAGGTCAAGGGTTAAAGACTTGAGAAAAACATCACATTTAAAACAAAGTAAAAAAATTAACTGTTAAATATGAAAAAGTATCTTAACTGCATTAACTACTACATCTTATTACGAATGTGTAGTCAAATAACTCAAAATCTTAAGCACTAAATTCAAGTGATATCACTACTTTATTTTAGTTATATAAATAGATCTGTCTAGAAAAACTTATATATAACATTATCACTTTTCTTGCCTACATAAAAATTATAATCTAGCTTGCCTTCATCTACCTATGTCATAAGTTTATTCATAAATGATTCCGTGTGCAAAATTTGAGGGTTTCTATTGATACTATCTGATACAATACGATGTTTTTTTTAGAATTTCGTCAAATATATCACGTATCATTGTCAAAGAATTGATAAAATTCCATGAAGAGTAACCAATTTTTTTTTTGATTTTTTTTTTTTGCGTGTCTTTACTACAGTTACATGTAGTATTATTTATTATTACTAGAAAACTTAAAGTTGAACTCCCCTTGAAGGTCAAGGGTTCAAGCTTTATGAGAAATATCGTATTTCAAAAAAAAAAGTTAAAAATTAACTATTAATTACAAAAACATATCCTAATTGCATTAATTACTACAAAATTTGACGGTTTCCTTCTAGACTAAATGCTACAACACAATATCCCATAATTTCGTAAAATATTAAACATATCATTGTCAAAGAATTGATGCAATTCCATAAACACCCAACTTGTTGTCAGTAATTGTAACCAAGTTTTTGTTACCGTTATTTTTTTAACATGGAACCACGCCTTGCTTCTTTTATTTTACTTGTTTTGATTTTTTTATTTTGTAGGTGTCTTTGTTAAAATTAGATGTATTATTATTATTATTATTATTATAAGAAAATATACAAAATTTTAATACAAAATAAAGAATAATCGACTATGAATTCTCTCATATGACTAACATTTAACCATAAAAAATCAGTGAACCAAAAAAGAACAGAAACCAGATTTTGTGCTAGAGAGATGAACAAAAAAATTGCAATGTTGTTGTTAGTGAGTTGATTGCATCTATAAAGTCCTTTTTTTATAAATAAAAGAACACTTAATGTAAATTCTACAGCAATACTAAACATTTAATGATATAGCTAGTATCTTCTAATCATCTAATTGTGGCACATCAAGTCTATCATCTAATGATTTGTTGTTAGAACAAACAATAACAACAAAGTAGGCAAGGTTTTAACTTAAATTGAAATTACATTTTTTAAAAGCCTTTAAGACATTCCTCTTTCATCCTTTTAAGCTCAACGACTCATTTGTTTGTTTCAGCAATATAACTTCCTTTTTTGTTGGGTGCACTAAGATGTGGTAAGCGATCTTTCTAGTTCTAACATCTTATTCATAATATTAATTTGATTATTGTGTTCCAATGTACAGATCTTTTTTTAGAAAACTAACCCATATTAGGTAAGTGTGAGGGACCGGAGTTTCACTATCACATGGAATCCAATAAAATAGCTAATATAACATGCAAAATATGGATAAGTTTAATTTTACGATGATCCACGCAAAGTGATAGAACCCTATTTTAAACAACCGCTTCATTAATATTCTTAACCAATAACAACTTATCGAAAAAGAAAACTTTGAAATATTACACATTTAATAACCGAGAAGTTCTAGTTACGAATTATATAGGAATACAATTAATAATGCGGGTTAGAATTGTTCATCTGACACAACTTGGTAAACTTAATGTCAAGTCTCCCAAGCTTCCAATCTTGCTTCATACGACACACCTGTTGCTTCATTGTTCCACATTTACAACCACTAGACCCTTAAATACACCTCAACTCCAAAATTAGTTGTCGCTACCACCTGCCTTATCCTCCCTAGTTCACCATGCTTCTGATTTCAACCATTACCATCTATATAGCGCTTTCATGAACCCTAAGTTAATACCTTTCTTTGAACCCTTAATTGGCTCCTCAATTGTTGCACTTCAAATAGATGCTTCATCAACTTACACTTACACTTAATCAGTAATTCAAACACATATGTGTCACACCCCCAAAAATACCCCAAGCGGAAACCCCTGCGAGGCGTGTGATGTACCAGGGTCTAGCCACCAATCACATTGAACTCATACATGATTTTAAATAAAAACTTTCATTCATTAAGATCAAGTGTTACATTACATAAAGTATAACTCAACGTTTTCAGCGGAAGCATAAATCGTTAGTTATGTATTTTGTAATCCAATCATATGAAAGTTATCAGACTCGTCTCATGTTTCCATATGACTCGACCCATGACCACCCCAGCTTCCCAGACAGCAAGTTCCACGTTCCACATATCTATAACCTGCGAGCATGCAAACAAGTGTATCAGACAACGCTGGTGAGTTCACAGTTTTATGAAAACGTTTGGTTACCAAGTGTTTAATCCAGTTTAATAACAATCCCGAAAGTAATGTTGATAATAACTCGAGTACCGTACAAGATGGCGTCAGATTGTTTGCCCATCCCCAATTCCCCCTATCATAGCATTGGTCATGATTAAGGTCATTAGTTCATGCCCATCCTCTCAGGTACGGTGTGAGGTTGCCAAGCCTAATAGCGCTATCAACTAATACCCCGTTACTTCTCAGGTAACTAATTCGGTATAAGATGGGACTTAAAGTGATAGGAAATGAGTGCATTATCTAACATCCCAGTTTTTACCCAAAAGACTTATTCCTCTCAGGAATACCCATTTGATTGTCCCACCCATTGGGACGCATGCTCAAGAGAAATGAACTCACCTTAGATTGCTCGGTATGTTATATTACACATTCCAAGTTGGTTAACTATACCCTACAGTGGTTACCAAGAATAGTCAGTATATTGTTCACATATATCAAGTATCCATCATACACGTTACACAAGTAGCATACAAGTAAAATACACGTCCTTATACAAATCGTAACCATTAATCATGCAACCCATTGATCCATAACATTTATCGTAAAGTCACATAGCAAGTGTATGGGTTTCATATGCCAGTAAATCATATAACAGTACACGTATACTAGCAAGTTGAACTCAAGCATGTAACCTGACATTTTGACACATATGGGCACTTTTAAGATCCAACAGTGGGCGTTTTCAAGTGTGCGGCCCAACGTAGGGTCCGTTAAGAGTGTGTGAGTCCAATAAAATATGTGTTCTCTCTGAATCTATTCAGACTCTCTTAAGTTTTCTTTCTGTCTGCTGAGTATAAATATACCGCAGGTCCACGAAGAACATCCAGTCTACGAAAGATCCCCCACGAAGAACCATATTCCATGAAGAACCTAGTTCTTCGTTGACTAATCTTCTGTGAAGAACCCTGGTTCTTCGTCACTATCGTATATGACGAAGAAGGTCCTTCGTCATGAGGTTTTTCGTGAATGTGCATTCCCACGAAGAACTATTCTTCGTGGGAAGGCTGCATGACAGCAAACATACAGATACATAAAGTAAACAGTTTAATCATCACCATCAACATTAACATTGAGCAATTCTATTCTATTGATAAATATCAGTTGACATCCGAACCATTTCTAGATTAAATTAGTTGTTTGGCTATGACCAGATCAGATCAAACAATTTACATATCAATCAGACAGTTTACCTATTATCATTCTACTCGAAATTAGGGTTTGAACACGGATTTCCAGATTATCATGATTTCCCTAACTATCAATTCACTATATTAACACACTAGCTTAAATTCGTAACATAATTCATCATACCATCATTAGATCTTTGTGAATATCATGCGACAAGATAAATCAAACACAAACATAATACATCATAATCATCAATCAAGCCACTATGCACATTCCTAATCAGCCGATTATCACAAGAATTTACCAAGCACCTATGATCATATTATCATTCATTTATCTGATATTTCACATATATTCAACAAATCCAAACATGATTGGCGACTTCACACCATTCATGTTAACACATCAATCAGTTACACATAGCCGAGCGAAATCAAACAGGATTAGAATAAGCATATTCATACTAACCATGGGATCGTAGGAGGTGTATTGGAGCGAGTGGAGAGTTGCTCTTCGAATGACCTTGCTGCCGTCGCCTACCCAAAGGGATCTAGGGTTTGCAATAATCTTGAAAAAGAGTGTGTGCCCTCCTATATGCATTCACGTTTCCAAGAGGAGAAGATGGGCTGGGGTTCGGTTGGGCTCGGTTTGGGCTTATGGGGACTGGGCCAAGAACAAGCAACAAGAGCAAAGGTGTGGCCCGGTTCTAGCGGTTCTAGTGTGCGACTTAGGTGGTATGCGGCTAAACTTAACCAATCCCACAATCACTTAATAACACTAAATCTCACATGTTATATGTGACAATTGTGCTCTGTAAATGATGTACGATGTAAAACAATGTCAATTATCAATAAAACAATGTGTTTTGGTGTTAATATTTGTGTATTTGTGTTTGATGATTTTTCTATTTGATCCGAGTTCGATTTCAAGCTTTAAATCGCTTTCTGGAAAGTTATACGCGAATTGATGCGTAAACGTAATCAGTTTAACGTGACAAACACTCCGGAACAGTGATATAGGCTTAACATACCTTAAATAACCTTTACATAACTTAGAAATAAGTTTTGGAGGGTTTGGTGTGTCGAAAATAAGTTTTATTCGATAGCAGGGACTATTTGCGTCAAATTGCGAAAGTATGCCGATTTGTACAGTAACGAACATTCCGGAACTTGATCATAATCTAAACATACCTTAAATATCCTTTACATATCTTAGAAATAGGCTTTGAGGGGTTTGGTATGCGAAAATAAACTTTTTGATCAAACAGGGACTAAAAGCGTCAAAAAGTGCATAAGTTTGCATTTTCGCGCATATCTTACGTTCTGAACATATCTGGACATCCAAAAAATTTTTTAATCGTTAAAATATTTTATTTTAGTGATTGAAATGCTAAAACTTCATTCTTTTCGCAATTTGGACCGTACACGCGTTCGTTACGATTTCCGTCGTAATTAACCGAACAACGCAACCGTATAGCCAAATGAACTGACATCCGAGATGTTTTCAAGCATATTTCATGTTCCCTATGCTTTGACTTCATTATGGAGCTTGAAAATGGGCTTGACGGGTGTTAGAAGTGCTGAAACGCGACGAAATAAGCTCAGGGACTAAAACTGCCAAACTGTGAAACTGGCTGATCTGCAGGGTCCTTACGGACCGTATAGACCAAAGCTTATGGTCCGTAAGCTTTTGCCAACTCCATAGAATTCAGAAACTTCCATTCTAGCTATGGAAACTTGATTTAATTCTTGTTTTTGCAATCTATGAGCTTGTTTGTCTGTTTTACAAGTTACCCAATCAATGTTTTACAAGTGTATGGCCATGATTGAGCTTCATAACAAGTGGAATGATCCTATTGATCTTAACTTCCTATAAATAGAAATGGGTTCTCATTTGGTTATTCACACTTAATCTCAAATCTGCTCTAAGTTGGAGTATTCATGTCACACCCCGACCGCGTTAAAACAACAAACTGCGGCGGAAACGTCGGGGAGTATCGTAACAGAATCATTGTTTCACAACACATGGATAAAAGTTCTGTTTTATTGAATTAAGTTTATTACGTTGTATTGAAACTAGAAACAAAACATGAACAAATTAACTTCCATTGTTATTAAGTCACTAAGGCCTCGTCCATTCCTATGTGAGCATGCATCAATATCATCATCGAACATCATCGACTATGGTACCTGAAACATATGTGAAAATACGTCAGCATAAAAATGCCGGCGAGTACATAGGTTTTGTGTGAGTGTAAGATTCATGGCTCGTTACATGTTGCAATACCTCATTAAAAACCTTGTTTTGAAAAGTGTATAGTGTTGCAACATAATTAACCATCTCAAATCAAGTTGGTTATAGTTTACAAAACCTCGCAACCATGATTCTTAACCCAAAATATTTGTTTAAGTAAACCCAGATCGTAAATTGTTTTTGTAATAAAACTCGAATGGTTTATATTGTTAGAAAAACCTTGTAATATAACCTCATTTTGATAACCTTTGCCCAAGTGATCTAGATGACGCAACGATATATAATGTGTTAAAAGCACTTATATATAGGAAGTACCAGCGGAGTATCCACCATGCTTTTATCACATTACACCCGCCCCGTTACCTAATCACTTCCCTAACCCAAAGGTTCAAACAGTTCAAATAGTTCACATAAATCAAACGGTTCCAAATGGTTCACATAGATCAAACAGTTCCAAATGGTTTACATAGATTAAACAGTTCCAAATGGTTCACATAGATCAAATAGTTCCAAATGGTTCACATAGAACAAACAGTTCTAAATGGTTCACATAGATCAAACAGATCCAAATGGTTCACATAGATCAAACAGTTCCAAATGGTTCACATAGATCAAACAGTTCTAAATGGTTCACATTGATCAAACAGTTCCAAATGGTTCACATAGATCAAACAATTCAAATATTTCACATAGTAATATAAACCATAGCATTTGTTTAAAAGACTTGAAATCATTTAGCACATATGAATCACCCCAAAACAGTCGAAAATGGTAAAAGAGGGGAACTATGTACTCACTTGAGGATGCTTAGAAGTCTTTAATAACAACCAAGCAAAGCTAGAAGGATCACGGAATCAAACGGCACCTAATATAGGTAACTATGTTAATAAACCGGAAGATCGGATAGAATGAGGTCTCGTAAACCAAATGAGTATTGTAACTTATATGATATGGTTTAACAAAGCCTACATTCTAAATCGAAACCTATCCTAAGTGCTTTCGACCCATTACGACTCGTTTAGGTAGCTTACGCTACTTTAACGCGTCGTTCGCGTAAAACGCGTTCGGAACGTCTAACTAGTCCTATGACAAGTATTATATGCCTAAACATGTTTAAATATGTTGCATAATCAGTTAAGTAACAAAAGTTTAAGTTACATATGCTTAAATACCAATTATGCATGAAAAGGGCAATTTGGTCATTTTACCTAAGGCACATAGACAACCTATCATACAACTAATTAAACTAAGTGACCATAAGGTATAACCTCGGAAGGTTATTCCCTATACAACTATGGTCACATAATATGCTTTGTCGGATCCTAACAATCGACCAAACGGGTCGAGTTCGAAAGTCTAAGCGGTTGTTTAGACCGCTTATCTTACGACCCTATATAAGCACTAGTCTAAAAGTGACGAGCTAAACATGTTAAAACATGTTTAACTAAGTTAGAAAACAGGTTTTGATATCAAAACAAAGGGTTTTGATACCCAAGAGTAGTTTGGTTACAAAATACGCATAAATACGCATTTTGACCGAAACTACGACTCGTCACTACGCCTAATCAACGTGATAATCAATAGGTATAGTCACACGAGACTATAACCATCGTGATTACGCTCACGTTGCAAAGTTCAAACGAACTTTGTGTTGACCAATAGACTGGTCAAAGCAAAAAGTCAAACATTATTTGACTTTCACGCACGAAAAGCAATAAAAGCCCAAAAGAAGCATACAAAGTGTCCAAGCTAGGGAGAACTTGATCTATAACACTCAGGTATGAAGCAAAGGCTTCAACTTAGAGCTTTAATCAGATCAAGGGTGTTGAAAATGGAATGAGGGCATGGGTATATATAGTTTTTGGTAAACCGTTAGGATCATTTCTTGCAAAAGCAACTTCGATCTTGGCCATCCAAGTGGGCTAATGGTTTTAGAATACCATGGGACATGTTAAACCATCAAAATCCAGCAGATGGTATCCCAAATCAATGGTTAAAACCATCAAAAACAAGCTGTAAGTCCAGATTCAAAGTTTCTGCCAGATAGGGTTTTGGCTACCCGTGACGGAAATAGCCTAGGCTATCGTGTCCCGCCATACCTTTAGATCAGAATTTTCAAATTTGGCAAAACTGGCCCGTGCATGCTTAAAACTTGATTTTTGACACGTTTCAGCCCCGTTAACCCCATTTCAAGGCTCTATAATGAATTTAAAGCATAGGGAACTTGAAATGTGCTCAAAAACATCTCAGATGTCGGTTTGTTTGGTCGTATGGTTGCGTTATTCGGGTAATTAAGACGAAAATCGTAACGAACGCAAAAACGATCCAAATTAAACGACGAATGGTATTTTTGCATTCCAATCACTAAAATAAAATATTTTAATGATTATATAAATTTTTGGATGTCCGGATATATTCAGAACGTAAGATATGCGCGAAAATGCAAACTTATGCACTTTTTTACTCTTTTAGTCCTTGTTTGACCAAAAAGTTTATTTCTTGCGCACCAAACCCCTCAAAGCCTATTTATAAGCTATGTAAAGGATATTTATGGCATGTTTAACTTATGGTCAAGTTCTGGAATGTTCGTTATAGTACGAATCGGCATACTTTCATAGTTTGTCTAAATTAGTCCCTGTAAACGAATAAACTTGATTTCGACACACCAAACCCTCCAAAACTTATTTCTAAGTTATGTAAAGGTTATTTATGGTATGTTAAGCTTATTTCACTATTCCGGAGTGTTTGTCGCGTTAAACTGATTACGTTTACGCATCAGTTCGCGTATATCCTTCAAGAAACCGATTTAAAGCTCGAAATCGAACAAGAATTAATATGTGCAAATGATACACATATTTATACAAATCCCAAGTATGAAGCACAATATTTCATTGATTTGGTGTCTGTTTGATGGTCGTAGAGGCACAGATGTCACAGTCTCCCCTACTTTAGGAAATTTCGTCCCGAAATTTATTCGTAGGAGTATGTTTGTGACGTTGTATTAAATAACCATCAAAGATATGTGAGGCATAATCTTGTCATTTTCTAGTGGATATACTTTAAAGCGAAAAATGAGTGGATGATTCATTTTTCCTTTATAGGTACATCGTCAGAAGTGGAAATGACGGAATAATCAAAAGGATATTCATTTCCCTCAACGGATATTCTTCAGAAGCGAAAATGAACAGATTGAGTCATTTCCTCAACGGGTTCTTCATCAGAAACGGAAATGAAGGGGGTAAACAAAAGGATATTCATTTCCCTCAACGGATATTCTTTAGAAGCAAAAAATGAACAGATTGAGTCATTTTTCTCAACGGGTTCTTCGTCAGAAATGGAAATGAAGGGGGTAAACAAAAGGATATTCATTTCCCTCAACGGATATTCTTCAGAAGCGAAAATGAACAGATTGAGTCATTTTCCTCAACGGGTTCTTCGTTAGAAATGGAAATGAAAGGGTTAAACAAAAAAGATATTCATTTCCCTCAACGGATATTCTTCAGAAGCGAAAATGAACGGATTGAGTCATTTTCCTCAATGGGTTCTTCATCAGAAATGGAAATGAAGGGGTAAACAAAAGGATATTCATTTCCCTCAATGGATATTATTCAGAAAAAAAATGAGCAGATTGAGTCATTTTCCTCAACGGGTTCTTCGTTAGAAATGATAATGAAATGGATAAACAAAAAGGATATTCATTTCCCTCAATGGATATTCTTTAAAAGCGAAAATGAATGGATTGAGTCATTTTCCTCAACGGGTTCTTCATCAGAAATGGAAATGAAGGGGTAAACAAAAGGATATTCACTTCCCTCAACGGATATTCTTTCAGAAGTGAAAAATGAATAGCTAGTTCATTTTCCTTACCGGGTGATTCATCAGAAATGGAAATGAATAGAGTTAACTCTAGACACATGACAGAACTTGTTGTGGTTTCTATGCACTAACTTTCATAATTATGTATGCATCCATAATTATGTAATTCCTTGCACAGTCCGCATAGTTTGTTTTATAATGTGAAGGGGATGGAATTTGAACTAGCTTGAGAAAACTTTGATTAGGTCAATACATAAACACATAAGCACATAATTTTTTTCTTGGTTATTAATTTGTTATCAGTTTGTTATTAATTGTTATTAACTTGTTGTCGATTTGAACTTGGGTATTCAAGGTATACCAGGAACCCAGTCGATGGACTTCAACGTCCTCAAGAATCTATCTGAAAAGATAGAATGATCTTCCAAAAATTCAATTTTCGATTACAAGGAATCATAACATTCGAATTAAGGTACTCAATAATTATGGACTTACAGAAATACACTTAGGTACCCTATTAAGGATTTATAGTGGTACTTTGGGTATTCATCCAGAGTTGTAACTTGCGCCTTGTACTTCATTTCCTTGGAAGAAACGAGTACTTAGGATTTTCGTGGAAAACGCAAGAGATCATAAAATGGAAGAATTTTGGGAGTAGTCTGTTCTTCAAGGAATATGGTTCCTTGATTGTCGGTATTGTAGGGGATTTGTTGTTTATACATGCAACTACATTTGTACATTGCAATGTAAATAAAAGATTTATTTATAAACAACAACAACTGTTTCCTAGACCTTAACAATAAAAGAAAATAATACATAAGGCTTGATTATTTCTAAACAGCGTTGTCTTCCAGTCGGTCAAATGCTCATCCATGCGTTGGATTTTCATTATCAGGCTTTGGGCAATTCTTTCGGAAATGGCCCATCTCGCCACAGCTGTAGCAAGACCCTGGTGGAAAACGAGCTTGAGCAGAATTGTTGTCAGCTTGATTTGGTGCAGCTACAGCTCGGCAAACCCTCGCTGTATGCCCTATAAGTCCACAAATTAGGCATTTGCGGCACTTCACACTGGCATGATGATGAAGGTTACATTGGTTGCACAAGGGTGCAGTTCCGTTGTATGGCTTCCTAGCAGGGGTTTGAGCTGGTTGGTTGGGGACAGCTTGATCATTGTGAGCAACCACGGTGAAGTTCTGAGAAGCCTTTCGCTTCTTGGACTTCTTGGAGGATTCAGTCTGCTCATCCTTTGGTTTCGATTCCTTGATCGGTTTCTTATCACCCTTTCGGAAAAATTTACCTTTCCTGATCTGAGATTCAGTCAAGGTAGCGGATAACTCAATGGCCTGTCTAACTGTAGTGGGGTTGCTACCAATAACAATGTCTTGTACTGAGTCAGGGAGGCCATCAATGTACTTTTCGATTGCCTTATCCAAAGGCGTAAACACGTTCGGGTATAACAGACTTAACTCCTCATAACGGTCCGTGTAGGCTCGATGCTCACCGCTATCTTGCTTAAGATCGTCGAAATCCTTTCCAATGCCCTAATCTCATGACGAGGACAGAATTCCCTCATCATTAGAGCTCGAAGCTCTTCCCATGTTTGAGCCAGTGCCACATCGGCACCCCTATCCCTCATCACACCATTCCACCATGTTCAAGCTCGTTTCTCAAAGACACTTGATGCGAATTCAACCTTTCGCTCATTTTGACACTGAACATATCTGAAGGTGCTCTCTAGACTCTCGAACCATTGCAGAAGTGCAGTTGCTCCTTGAGACCCAGAAAATTTTGATGGCTTAGCTGAGTTGAACGTCTTGAAGTTACAGGGAGCATTATTGTAGACTTGGTAAACTTGGGCAATGAGGTTTAGGAGTACAGCAGCCATTTGTTGCGTAATGATAGCTGCCAGTTCTTCATTAGGTATCTGATTGTCGCGTCATGGAGGCATTCTAAAGGAGGAAGCATGGGAGAAAACAAGTGAAATTGTATTGGGTAAGAATATGATGTTACAATTTCCGACCAAAAAGCGTGGATGATGGTCATTTGTTCGTACCACAAAACAAACAAATGATACAGAAAGGCTGAACAAAGTAAATAGGTCCTCATAATGTATCGCGAAGACATGATTTGGCCGATAAGTGGACACTCACACCAAGAGTTCCCAGGTAAGAGTGACTGGTCCGATTATGTGGATTTGTACGAACACTCTAGCCTTAGACAGAAAACTCAGGATACAGGCATCCACCCTTCTGGATTGCACGTGTTCACATTAATAAGACCCAAACTTTGACGAGATTTTCAAAACTTTGAAGGTTCAAAACCTTATAATAAATCATCCTAGAACAGACGATTAGTTTTCAAAGCATATTTGAAATTTGTGTTCTTGTTGTGGTTGTCACCTAAGGATAAGTGACGGTATTGTTTTAAGATCTAAACACAAGAATCTTGTGGTAGGGTCCTAGGAAGGTTATAGTCTAGGTCAAAGCATTACTAATAACCTAATTCCCTATAACCATGAGCTCTGATACCAACTTTTCTGTCACACCCCGACTGCGTTAAAACAACAAACCGCGGCGGAAACGTTGAGGAGTATCGTAACAGAATCATTGTTTCACAACACATGGATAAAAGTTATGTTTTATTGAATTAAGTTTATTACGTTGTATTGAAACTAGAAACAAAACATGAACAAATTAACTTCCATTGTTATTAAGTCACTAAGGCCTCATCCATTCCTATGTGAGCATGCATCAATATCATCGTCGAACATCATCAACTATGATACCTGAAACATATGTGAAAATACGTCAGCATAAAAATGCCGGTGAGTACATAGGTTTTGTGTGAGTGTCAGATTCATGGCTCGTTTACATGTTGCAATACCTCATTAAAAACCTTGTTTTGAAAAGTGTATAGTGTTGCAACATAATTAACCAACTCAAATCAAGTTGGTTATAGTTTATAAAACCTCGCATCCATGATTCTTAACCCAAAACATTTGTTTAAGTAAACCCAAATCGTAAATTGTTTTTGTAATAAAACTCAAATTGTTTATATTGCTAGAAAAACCTTGTAATATAACCTCGTTTTGATAACCTTTGCCCAAGTGTTCTAGATGACGCAACGATATATAATGTGTTAAAAGCACTTATATATAGGAAGTACCAGTGGAGTATCCACCATGATTTTATCACATTACACCCGCCCCGTTACCTAATCACTTCCCTAACCCAAAGGTTCAAACAGTTCAAATAGTTCACATAAATCAAACGGTTCCAAATGGTTCACATAGATCAAACAGTTCCAAATGGTTTACATAGATCAAACAGATCCAAATGGTTCACATAGATCAAACAGTTCCAAATGGTTCACATAGATCAAACAGTTCTAAATGGTTCACATAGATCAAACAGTTCCAAATGGTTCACATAGATCAAACAGTTCAAATATTTCACATAGTAATATAAACCATAGCATTTGTTTAAAAGACTTGAAATCATTTAGCACATATGAATCACCCCAAAACAGTCGAAAATGGTAAAAGAGGGGAACTATGTACTCACTTGAGGATGCTTAGAAGTCTTTAATAACAACCAAGCAAAGCTAGAAGGATCACGGAATCAAACGGCACCTAATATAGGTAACTATGTTAATAAACCGGACCTAAATCGGAAGATCGGATAGAATGAGGTCTCGTAAACCAAATGAGTATTGTAACTTATATGATATGGTTTAACAAAGCCTACATTCTAAATCGAAACCTATCCTAAGTGCTTTCGACCTATTACGACTCGTTTAGGTAGCTTACGCTACTTTAACGCGTCGTTCGCGTAAAACGCGTTCGGAACGTCTAACTAGTCCTATGACAAGTATTATATGCCTAAACATGTTTAAATATGTTGCATAATCAGTTAAGTAACAAAAGTTTAAGTTACATATGCTTAAATACCAATTATGCATGAAAAGGGCAATTTGGTCATTTTACCTAAGGCACATAGACAACCTATCATACAACTAATTAAACTAAGTGACCATAAGGTATAACCTCGGAAGGTTATTCCCTATACAACTATGGTCACATAATATGCTTTGTCGGATCCTAACAATCGACCAAACGGGTCGAGTTCGAAAGTCTAAGCGGTTGTTTAGACCGCTTATCTTACGACCCTATATAAGCACTAGTCTAAAAGTGACGAGCTAAACATGTTAAAACATGTTTAACTAAGTTAGAAAACAGGTTTTGATATCAAAACAAAGGGTTTTGATACCCAAGAGTAGTTTGGTTACAAAATACGCATAAATACGCATTTTGACCGAAACTACGACTCGTCACTACGCCTAATCAACGTGATAATCAATAGGTATAGTCACACGAGACTATAACCATCGTGATTACGCTCACGTTGCAAAGTTCAAACGAACTTTGTGTTGACCAATAGACTGGTCAAAGCAAAAAGTCAAACATTATTTGACTTTCACGCACGAAAAGCAATAAAAGCCCGAAAGAAGCTTACAAAGTGTCCAAGCTAGGGAGAACTTGATCTATAACACTCAGGTATGAAGCAAAGGCTTCAACTTAGAGCTTTAATCAGATCAAGGGTGTTGAAAATGGAATGAGGGCATGGGTATATATAGTTTTTGGTAAACCGTTAGGATCATTTCTTGCAAAAGCAACTTCGATCTTGGCCATCCAAGTGGGCTAATGGTTTTAGAATACCATGGGACATGTTAAACCATCAAAATCCAGCAGATGGTATCCCAAATCAATGGTTAAAACCATCAAAAACAAGCTGTAAGTCCAGATTCAAAGTTTCTGCCAGATAGGGTGTTGGCTACCCGTGACGGAAATAGCCTAGGCTATCGTGTCCCGCCATACCTTTAGATCAGAATTTTCAAATTTGGCAAAACTGGCCCCTGCATGCTTAAAACTTGATTTTTGACACGTTTCAGCCCCGTTAACCCCATTTCAAGGCTCTATAATGAAGTTAAAGCATAGGGAACTTGAAATGTGCTCAAAAACATCTCAGATGTCGGTTTGTTTGGTCGTATGGTTGCGTTATTCGGGTAATTAAGACGGAAATCGTAACGAACGCAAAAACGATCCAAATTAAACGACGAATGGTATTTTTGCATTCCAATCACTAAAATAAAATATTTTAATGATTACATAAATTTTTGGATGTCCGGATATATTCAAAATGTAAGATATGCGCGAAAATGCAAACTTATGCACTTTTTTACGCTTTTAGTCCTTGTTTGACCAAAAAGATTATTTCTTGCGCACCAAACCCCTCAAAGCCTATTTCTAAGCTATGTAAAGGATATTTATGGCATGTTTAACTTATGGTCAAGTTCTGGAATGTTCGTTACAGTACGAATCGGCATACTTTCATAGTTTGTCTCAATTAGTCCCTGTAAACGAATAAACTTGATTTCGACACACCAAACCCTCCAAAACTTATTTCTAAGTTATGTAAAGGTTATTTATGGTATGTTAAGCTTATTTCACTATTCCGGAGTGTTTGTCGCGTTAAACTGATTACGTTTACACATCAGTTCGCGTATATCCTTCAAGAAACCGATTTAAAGCTCGAAATCGAACAAGAATTAATATGTGCAAATGATACACATATTTATACAAATCCCAAGTATGAAGCACAATATTTCATTGATTTGGTGTCTGTTTGATGGTCGTAGAGGCACAGATGTCACAGTCTCCCCTACTTTAGGAAATTTCGTCCCGAAATTTATTCGTAGGAGTATGTTTGTGACGTTGTATTAAATAACCATCAAAGATATGTGAGGCATAATCTTGTCATTTTCTAGTGGATATACTTTAAAGCGAAAAATGAGTGGATGATTCATTTTTCCTTTATAGGTACATCGTCAGAAGTGGAAATGACGGAATAATCAAAAGGATATTCATTTCCCTCAACGGATATTCTTCAGAAGCGAAAATGAACAGATTGAGTCATTTCCTCAACGGGTTCTTCATCAGAAACGGAAATGAAGGGGGTAAACAAAAGGATATTCATTTCCCTCAACGGATATTCTTTAGAAGCAAAAAATGAACAGATTGAGTCATTTTTCTCAACGGGTTCTTCGTCAGAAATGGAAATGAAGGGGGTAAACGAAAGGATATTCATTTCCCTCAACGGATATTCTTCAGAAGCGAAAATGAACAGATTGAGTCATTTTCCTCAACGGGTTCTTCGTTAGAAATGGAAATGAAAGGGATAAACAAAAAAGATATTCATTTCCCTCAACGGATATTCTTCAGAAGCGAAAATGAACGGATTGAGTCATTTTCCTCAATGGGTTCTTCATCAGAAATGGAAATGAAGGGGTAAACAAAAGGATATTCATTTCCCTCAATGGATATTATTCAGAAAAAAAAATGAGCAGATTGAGTCATTTTCCTCAACGGGTTCTTCGTTAGAAATGATAATGAAATGGATAAACAAAAAGGATATTCGTTTCCCTCAATGGATATTCTTTAAAAGCGAAAATGAATGGATTGAGTCATTTTCCTCAACGGGTTCTTCATCAGAAATGGAAATGAAGGGGTAAACAAAAGGATATTCATTTCCCTCAACGGATATTCTTTCAGAAGTGAAAAATGAATAGCTAGTTCATTTTCCTTAACGGGTGATTCATCAGAAATGGAAATGAATAGAGTTAACTCTAGACACATGACAGAACTTGTTGTGGTTTCTATGCACTAACTTTCATAATTATGTATGCATCCATAATTATGTAATTCCTTGCACAGTCCGCATAGTTTGTTTTATAATGTGAAGGGGATGGAATTTGAACTAGCTTGAGAAAACTTTGATTAGGTCAATACATAAACACATAAGCACATAATTGTTTTCTTGGTTATTAATTTGTTATCAGTTTGTTATTAATTGTTATTAACTTGTTGTCGATTTGAACTTGGGTATTCAAGGTATACCAGGAACCCAGTCGATGGACTTCAACGTCCTCAAGAATCTATCTGAAAAGATAGAATGATCTTCCAAAAATTCAATTTTCGATTACAAGGAATCATAACATTCGAATTAAGGTACTCAATAATTATGGACTTACAGAAATACACTTAGGTACCCTATTAAGGATTTATAGTGGTACTTTGGGTATTCATCCAGAGTTGTAACTTGCGCCTTGTACTTCATTTCCTTGGAAGAAACGGGTACTTAGGATTTTCGTGGAAAACGCAAGAGATCATAAAATGGAAGAATTTTGGGAGTAGTCTGTTCTTCAAGGAATATGGTTCCTTGATTGTCGGTATTGTAGGGGATTTGTTGTTTATACATGCAACTACATTTGTACATTGCAATGTAAATAAAAGATTTATTTATAAACAACAACAACTGTTTCCTAGACCTTAACAATAAAAGAAAATAATACATAAGGCTTGATTATTTCTAAACAGCGTTGTCTTCCAGTCGGTCAAATGCTCATCCATGCGTTGGATTTGCATTATCAGGCTTTGGGCAATTCTTTCGGAAATGGCCCATCTCGCCACAGCTGTAGCAAGACCCTGGTGGAAAACGAGCTTGAGCAGAATTGTTGTCAGCTTGATTTGGTGCAGCTACAGCTCGGCAAACCCTCGCTGTATGCCCTATAAGTCCACAAATTAGGCATTTGCGGCACTTCACACTGGCATGATGATGAAGGTTACATTGGTTGCACAAGGGTGCAGTTCCGTTGTATGGCTTCCTAGCAGGGGTTTGAGCTGGTTGGTTGGGGACAGCTTGATCATTGTGAGCAACCACGGTGAAGTTCTGAGAAGCCTTTCGCTTCTTGGACTTCTTGGAGGATTCAGTCTGCTCATCCTTTGGTTTCGATTCCTTGATCGGTTTCTTATCACCCTTTCGGAAAAATTTACCTTTCCTGATCTGAGATTCAGTCAAGGTAGCGGATAACTCAATGGCCTGTCTAACTGTAGTGGGGTTGCTACCAATAACAATGTCTTGTACTGAGTCAGGGAGGCCATCAATGTACTTTTCGATTGCCTTATCCAAAGGCGTAACCACGTTCGGGCATAACAGACTTAACTCCTCATAACGGTCCGTGTAGGCTCGATGCTCACCGCTATCTTGCTTAAGATCGTCGAATTCCTTTCCAATGCCCTAATCTCATGACGAGGACATAATTCTCTAATCATTAGAGCTCGAAGCTCTTCCCATGTTTGAGCCAGTGCTACATCGGCACCCCTATCTCTCATCACACCATTCCACCATGTTAAAGCTCGTTTCTCAAAGACAATAATGCGAATTCAACCTTTCGCTCGTTTGGACACTGAATATGTCTGAAGGTGATCTCTAGACTCTCGAACCATTGCAGAAGTTCAGTTGCTTCTTGAGCCCCAGAAAATTTTGATGGCTTAGCTGAGTTGAACGTCTTGAAGTTACAGTGACCATTATTGTTTTTATTGTAGACTTGGTTAACTTGGGCAATGAGGTTTGGGAGTACAGCAGCCATTTGTTACGTAATGATAGCTGCCAGTTCTTCATTAGGTATCTGATTGTCGCGTCGTGGAGGCATTCTAAAAGAGGAAGCATGGGAGAAAACAAGTGAAATTGTATTGGGTAAGAATAGGATGTTACAATTTCCGACCAAAAAGCATGAATGATGGTCATTTGTTCGTACCACGAAATAAACAAATGATACAGAAAGGCTGAGCAAAGTAAATAGGTCCTCATAATGTATCGCGAAGACATACTATAGCCTATAAGTGGACACTCACCCCAAGAGTTCCCAGGTAAGAGTGACTGGTCTGATTATGTGGATTTGTACGAACACTCTAGCCTTAGACAAAAAAACTCAGGATACAGGCATCCACCCTTTTCACACCCCCAAAATCCACTTGCGGAGTACCACCGCTTGGAGGCGTGACTGACCAGGATCCGGCCACCAATTATACTAAGCATTGATTAATAGTAAAAATGTTCACCAACCACAATAGTTAGTAAACATCATAGTTTAAAGTTTTAAGTTCAAATGACAATTTAGGTAAGCATCGGAAGCATAAATCAAACAGTTTCAAAACAAAGTTCATAGTTCAAGATTATTTAGAACCCAACACATGGGTTAGACGACCACTACACATTCCCAAGCTGCGAGCTCCTGAGTCACTGGGTACCTGCAAAACATGCAGTAGGGTATCAACAAAAATGTTGGCGAGTTCACGAGTTGTCCAGTTTTTAATTACCAAAAACTTGTTTCACCAATTAATTTATCCGTTTATACATGCCATGGGGAGCTACCCCATAAGTAAGCGACTAAACTGTTTTTACAATACCGAATACTATTCATCCGTACGTTTCCGTAGAGTGCCCCGTTCGTCAATGTTCTATCATCATTGACGCTTTTGCCAGAGTACATTAGTTCACGCCCGATCCCATACGCGGGCACGGTGTGAGGTTGGTGAGACATAAATAGTGCTATCAACTAATAACCCGTTCGCCCGACCCCGGCGACTAATCGGTATTAGGAAGTGAGGACTTGAGTGATAGAGTTTCGTTTAGTGTTGCTTGTTGCATCCAGTATAAACAGTAATTAACTAAAAGTCCCATTTAAGGGGAAGAAAGTAGGTTTGTATCCCTTTTGAGGGGATAGCGTTGTTTAAGTTTTCGTTTCCCAAACCACCGGGAACGCATGCTTTATTAGTTGTGAACTCACCTTGGGTTGCTCGGCAGACCGTTTACTTGGTCAAGTACGTTGGTCACCACGTCCTAACATGGTTACCAGTATAGGTCAGGTTTGGGTACAGGAAGATCACGTATATTCTACACATAGCTAACACATTGCATGCATAACATATAGATATCCACCAAGTTATCGAGCCTGTTCTAATACTTAAGTAGTTAAACAGTAACCGTCTACACCTAACATACAAATCATAAGTGTTATTGGGCCTAGCCAATCATACTAACAGTTAACAGCATCACAGAGTTCAAATAAAACGATATGCACAGTCCACACACTTTTGGCCCAATAACGGAGACAAGCAGCCCAGTCGAGACAAGTTGGTCTCGACTCGAGAACGTGCAGTCTCGAGTCACAACCATGTGATCTCGAGTAATGCAGGCATGAGTCGCAACCTCGGAAGTCTGGAGCTTAGTCTCGAGTCGAGAACAGGAGATCTCTAGTCGAGATCTTGATAGTCTCGGGTCCTTGATGCCTGCCGCTTGGTCTAGAGTTGCCACTTTGGTGGTCTCGAGTTGCAACCGAGGCTCTTGACTCGCAACCACGGATGTGTGCACAAGAAATCCTTCTAGAACCTGTCCAACTCGTACTATCCAATAGAATTGTGATTTCATGAAACTGTGTACTAACCAATTGGATTTCATAAACATGTTTTCTTGTCTAAATTCTAATTAAATCAGATCAAACATCACATATTCAAATGTTTATCTCACATTCAACATTGTTCATCCTATTCAACATTTGTTCATCATATGTTCATATCATATTTAACACATATTCATAATGCCCTTCATGAGATCATTCAACCATGAAATGTTGTAATCAAGGATCAAGTAAATCTTGCATCATCTAAACACACATTTGTCCTAAAATGTCTAACATGAATCGGATAGCAAAAATCATCCTAAGCTATTAATCATTTACCATTCAAAACAATCCTAGCAAGACATTTTTACACAAGAGTTCACACTTTAATCATCATTTCATCATTCACTCAAACAAGTAAACACTCATCATGCATTTTGTCCTCAAACAACCACCTTTATCTAATATTTTTCCATCTATTTTGCAAAGAACAACTAACCAGTTAAAGATCAAGAGTGTGAAAGCGAGTAGGTTTGATGAAAGGAGATCCTCAAGTGAAGAACACGAGCTGATCCAAGGGCCTTTGATGCTTTCAGTTGAATCCGAGAGATGCGGATGAGGGTTGTGGTGGTGTTTTAGGGTTTTAGTGAGAGAGAGAGGGAGTAGGAAAGTGTGGGAGAATGTTGGTTGCCATCATGGGTTTTACATTCTATACTATGGTGCACCATAAAAGGATTCCAAATGGATTCAAGGGAGGGGCGCGGCCCAAACGGCCCAAGCGGTTTTAGTTTACTCGAGACCGAGTATTCTCGAGTTGGGTTCATTGTGGTCTCGGCTCACTTATATTGATATATAACATACGTACATACAACACATAGCATATCAAGATAATCACTACTTTCATTTAATAATTCATACGTGCATACTGCTAATACAAGAGGGTTGCTTGGGAAAATTCCAGAGTGTCACATTATCCCCAAGTTTTAAGAACTTTCGTCCCGAAAGTTAAGGCAGCCATTGTCAAGCTGGTGAGAACGTTTCAACGGGGTGTCACATTATCCCCCCGTTAGTTTGGAATTTCGTCCCGAAATTCGGTTGTAGCTTCAGTGCTGGGAGTTTCATTAGGGAACAACTGGGGATATTTGCGCTTCATCTGGTCTTCCCGCTCCCAGGTAAACTCTGGGCCACATCGCGAGTTCCAACGAACTCGCACGAGAGCCTCTGGCTACGTTTGAGGGTTTTGATCTCTCGATCCGTGATCTCGGTCGGTTCCTCAGTAAAGTGTAGTTGTTCGTCAATAGTAAGTTCCTTGAAAGGAATGACGAGTGTTTCATCTGACAGACACTTCTTCAGATTAGACACATGAAAGACGTTGTGTACCACACTCAGTTCTTCAGGCAGATTCAGCCTGTAAGCAACCTTACCGATCTTTTCGGTAATTTCGAAGGGTCCGACATATTGCGGATTAAGCAGAGCCCGGTCACCAACCTGGAATTCTAGAGGTTTCCTATCCTTATCAGCGTAACTCTTCTGACGGTCACGAGCTGCCGCCATGCGTTGTCTAATCTGGGCAATCTTTTCCGTAGTGTCTACTACAAGTTCTGGACCTGTGATCTGGCTGTCACTAATCTTCGCCCAGCAGAGAGGCGATCGGCATTTACGACCGTACAATGCCTCAAAGGGTGTTGCCTGAATGCTGGTGTGGTAGCTGTTGTTGTAGGAGAATTCTACTAACGGTAGGTGCTTTTCCCAACCCTTGCCAAAATCGATCACACACGCCCTAAGCATGTTTTCAAGGGTTTGGATGGTCCGTTCAGATTGCCCATCCGTTTGTGGGTGATAAGCGGTGCTCATGTCTAAGTGTGAGCCAAAGGATTTGTGCATAGCTTGCCACAACTCAGAAGTAAAACGCGCGTCTCGATCGGAAATAATAGAGGTTGGCACTCCATGCCTCGAAACCACTTCCTTTAAGTAAACCTCTGCTAAGGTAGAGAACTTGTTTGTTTCTTTAATAGCCAAAAAGTGTGCAGACTTAGTTAATCGATCCACTATCACCCAAATGGTGTCATTTCCGCGTTGAGACCTGGGCAAGACAGTAACGAAATCCATGGAAATTTGCTCCCATTTCCATTTCGGGATTTCTGGTTGTTGGAGTAGGCCCGCGGGTTTTTGATACTCAGCCTTGACTCTCGCACAGGTCAAACATTTATTGACATAGGTTGCTATGTGGGCTTTCATGCTAGGCCACCAGTATGAAGTCTTTAAGTCGTGGTACATCTTATCCGAACCAGGATGTACTGAGTAACGGGACTTATGGGCTTCATCCATTACAAGCTCGCGTAAATTCCCATAAAGTGGGACCCATATACGCCCGTTTACGTAGTAAGCACCGTCTTCTTTTTGTTCTAGCCATTTCCTTGATCCTCGCAGGGACTCAGCCCTGATGTTCTCGGCTTTCAATGCTTCAACCTGAGCATTTCGGATTTGGTTAGGGAGGCTGGAGTGGATGGTGAGCTGTAAGGCACGAACACGCTTAGGTTTGGTTTCCTTCCTGCTGAGGGCATCTGCCACCACATTAGCCTTGCCTGGATGAAATTTAATTGCACACTTGTAGTCATTTAGGAGTTCGACCCATCGGCGTTGCCGCATATTCAACTCCTTTTGTTCCATTATGTGCTGGAGACTCTTGTGATCGGTGTAAATCGTGCACTTGGTACCGTACAAGTAATGTCTCCAAATCTTGAGTGCGAAGACCAGAGCTCCGAATTCTAAGTCATGTGTCGTGTAGTTCCGTTCGTGGATCTTGAGTTGTCGTGAAGCGTAAGCAATAACCTTCTTGCGTTGCATCAACACGCAACCTAGTCCTTGAATAGAAGCGTCGCAGTACACAGCAAAGTCATCGGTACCTTCAGGTAAGGAAAGAATAGGAGCACTACAAAGGTTCTTCTTTAGTTCCTGAAAGGCAGACTCCTGAGCATCATTCCATTTGTAAGCGACACCCTTCTGAGTGAGGGTCGTAAGTGGTTGTGCGATCTTTGAAAATCCCTTGATAAATCTTCGATAGTATCCTGCCAATCCCAAGAATTTGCGAACTTTGGTCGGAGTCTTAGGTATAGGCCAATTCTTAATGGATTCGATCTTGGCGGGGTCGACGTGAATCCCATCCTGATTGACTTTATGCCCAAGGAAATGGACTTCTCTGAGCCAGAAATCACATTTCGAGAATTTGGCGTACAGTTGCTCATTGCAAAGGAGTTCGAGAATAAGACGCAGGTGTTGTTCATGCTCCTCTTGACTCTTCGAGTAGATTAGGATGTCGTCAATAAACACAATCACGAACTTGTCGAGGTAGGGTTTGCATACTCGGTTCATGAGATCCATGAAGATCGCAGATGCGTTGGTCATCCCGAAAGGCATGACAAGGAATTCATAGTGACCATAGCGGGTTCTGAAAGCAGTCTTAGAGACGTCCTCATCGCGGACTCTCAACTGGTGATAGCCCGATCGCAGATCAATCTTAGAATAATAGCTCGATCCTTGCAGCTGGTCAAACAGATCGTCGATACGGGGAAGTGGATAACGATTCTTGATGGTAACCTTGTTCAGTTCGCGGTAATCAATGCACATTCGGAATGTGCCATCCTTCTTTTTGACAAAGAGCACTGGGGCTCCCCAAGGTGACGAGCTAGGACGGATAAAACCTTGTCCAATAGTTCCTGTAGTTGAGTAGAAAGTTCCTTTAGTTTTGCGGGGGCTAGTCGATAAGGTGCACGAGCTATAGGTGCTGCTCCGGGAGCTAGTTCGATTTGAAATTCGACCTGACGGTGAGGAGGGAGTCCAGGTAGTTCTTAAGGAAATACCTCAGGATAGTCGCGTACAACTGGAAAATCTTCAATCCTGTTTTCCTTTTTCTGCGTGTCGGCAACAAGTGCTAAGACAGCGGTGTGCCCCTTTTGTAAACACTTCTGGGCTTTTAAGAATGAAATGATGCCTGTGACTTCTCCGCCTTTGTCGCCTTGAACGATAAGGGGTTCGCCAGAAGGACGGGGAATACGAACAACTTTCTCTTGGCAGAGGATTTCAGCTCGATGCTTGGATAACCAATCCATACCAATGACGACGTCGAAGCTTCCGAGAATGATGGGGAAGAGATCGATACGGAAGGTCTGACCAGAAAATTCTAGTTTGCAGTTACGAATAACGTGTGAGGCCTCGAGGTTTCTACCATTAGCTATTTCAACGATGTGCTTAGAGCTTAACGGCATAAGAGTGGACTTAAGCTTCTTACTAATACGTAGGGATACATAACTAGCATCTGCTCCAGAATCAAATTATATGGAAACATAACGATCATTAAGTAGGAACTTACCCGCCATCACGTTGGGGTCGTTCCTTGCTTCCCCAGCTCCAATCACAAAAGCCCTTCCTCTTGCACCATTCCCAGCATTGTTGTTGTTCTGATTTAGTTCAGGGCAATCCTTTCGCATGTGCCCCGTTGCTCCACACTTGAAGCATCCACGGTTGTATCCTTGTTGCTGTTGTGGTGGTTGTTGATTCTGCCTAGCTGGGAGCTGGCTCCTGCAGTCTTTGGCTTCATGCCCCATCTTGTTGCATCGCTGACACTGACCTTTGTCACATGGCCTACTGTGGTGTCGGTTACATTTGTTACACTTGGGGTGGTTTCCTTGATAGCCACCCTGTTGCTGAGGGCCCTTGTTGCTTTCAGTCTTCCTTTACTAAACTGAGGCCTGAGTGGGGTTAGCATCCTTACCCTGATGTCCATCCCACTTTCGTTTGTTATCGCTAGAAGTTCTGGCAGTAGCACTGATCCTTTTGGGCAGCTTGCCCTCCTCCACAGCCTGATCGGTGAGTTTGTGAGCAAGACGGACCACTGGCTGAATGGTATTGAGGTTGGCTGAGGTCACATGGCTCTGAATTTCTAGGGCCAAACCTTTGATGTACAATTCGATCCTTCGATACATAGGTCGGGACATGTTTGGGCAAAGAGCAGCATAGTCGTTGGACTGCTTGGTGTAGGTCTCAATCTCTGATCCAATCATCTTGAGCTCAAAGTATTCGTTTTCGAGCTTATGAATGTCATCCCTGTGACAGTATTCTTCCTTGATCATGTCCTTGAAATCTTCCCACGCAGTAGCATTTGCAGTTTCCAAACCAAGCATCTGAATCTGTGCCTTCCACCATGAAAGCGCGTTTCCTTCAAGCGTACCAGTCGCAAACTTTACCCAGTTAGCAGGGGGACACTCGCAGACAGCAAAGACAGCTTCGGCCTTTTCAATCCAGTGCAGAAGACCGATGGCTCCCTCAGTTCCGTTAAAAAGGAGAGGCTTGCAATCCATGAAGGTTTTGAAAGTACAAACACGTGGTTGCGCAGGCGCTTGCTGACCTGTTGTGAGAAGCGAAGCGAATAGGCTTAGAGGTGAAAAGACGATGCGGGGGTAGGATCTAAACATCCTAAAGTAACGAGTTTACCTCCAGGGTGAGCTGCGAAAGCTGCAGCCACCGTGTTGAGCAAGTTAGTGAATTGAGCCTGGGTCATGTTAATGTTTCCTCTTCCGCGTCCACTCATTGTCTTTATAACCAGAAAACACAGTATGAGTGCGATGTCGTAATGTAGCGAGAGTGAGGTAAAAGAGGGATACGTATCTATCTAATTAGGCACACTAGTATGTATAGTAGAGCAATCAACATAAAGTAAACAAGCAAGTAAACACAAGTCCGAGTTATGAGGTCTAATACGTTGAGTCTTGCCCTTGGAGTGTAGTGTCGTCATGAGTCACGGGTTATAGTCTGGTTTTTCTCAAAAAGATTCCCTTTTTAAAACCAAGTTCACTATAACTAATGGCTCTGATACCAATCTGTCACACCCCCAAAATCCACTTGCGGAGTACCACCGCTTGGAGGCATGACTGACCAGGATCCAGCCACCAATTATACTGAGCATTGATTAATAGTAAAAATGTTCACCAACCACAATAGTTAGTAAACATCATAGTTTAAAGTTTTAAGTTCAAATGACAGTTTAGGTAAGCAGCGGAAGCATAAATCAAAGAGTTTCAAAACAAAGTTCATAGTTCAAGATTATTTAGAACCCAACACATGGGTTAGACGACCACTACACATTCCCAACCTGCGAGCTCCTGAGTCACTGGGTACCTGCAAAGCATGCAGTAGGGTATCAACAAAAATGTTGGCGAGTTCACGAGTTGTCCAGTTTTTAATTACCAAAAACTTGTTTCACCAGTTAATTTATCCGTTTATACATGCCATAGGGAGCTACCCCATAAGTAAGCGACTAAACTGTTTTTACAATACCGAATACTATTCATCCGTATGTTTCCGTAGAGTGCCCCGTTCGTCAATGTTCTATCATCATTGACGGTTTTGCCAGAGTACATTAGTTCACGCCCGATCCCATACGCGGGCACGGTGTGAGGTTGGTGAGAACTAAATAGCGCTATCAACTAATAACCCGTTCGCCCGACCCCGGCGACTAATCGGTATTAGGAAGTGAGGACTTGAGTGATAGAGTTTCGCTTAGTGTTGCTTGTTGCATCCAGTATAAAAAGTAATTAACTAAAAGTCCCATTTAAGGGGAAGAAAGTAGGTTTGTATCCCTTTTGAGGGGATAGCGTTGTTTAAGTTTTCGTTTCCCAAACCACCGGCAACGCATGCTTTATTAGTTGTGAACTCACCTTGGGTTGCTCGGCAGACCGTTTACTTGGTCAAGTACGTTGGTCACCACGTCCTAACATGGTTACCAGTATAGGTCAGGTTTGGGTACAGGAAGATCACGTATATTCTACACATAGCTAACACATTGCATGCATAACATATAAATATCCACCAAGTTATCGAGCCTGTTCTAATACTTAAGCAGTTAAACAGTAACCGTCTACACCTAACATACAAATCATAAGTGTTATTGGCCCTAGCCAATCATACTAACAGTTAACAGCATCACAGAGTTCAAATAAAACGATATGCGCAGTCCACACACTTTTGGCCCAATAACGGAGACAAGCGGCCCAGTCGAGACAAGTTGGTCTCGACTCGAGAACGTGCGGTCTCGAGTCGCAACCATGAGATCTCGAGTAATGCAGGCATGAGTCGCAACCTCGGAAGTCTGGAGCTTAGTCTCGAGTCGAGAACAGGATATCTCGAGTCGGGATCTTGATAGTCTCGGGTCCTTGATGCCTGCCGCTTGGTCTCGAGTTGCCACTTTGGTGCTCTCGAGTCGCAATCGAGGGTCTCGACTCGCAACCACGGATGTGTGCACAAGAAATCCTTCTAGAACCTGTCCAACTCGTACTATCCAATAGAATTGTGATTTCATGAAACTGTGTACTAACCAATAGGATTTCATAAACATGTTTTCTTGTCTAAATTCTAATTAAATCAGATCAAACATCACATATTCAAATGTTTATCTCACATTCAACATTGTTCATCCTATTCAACATTTGTTCATCATATGTTCATATCATATTTAACACATATTCATAATGTTCTTCATGAGATCATTCAAGCATGAAATGTTGTGATCAAGGATCAAGTAAATCTTGCATCATCTAAACACACATTTGTCCTAAAATGTCTAACATGAATCGGATAGCAAAAATCATCCTAAGCTATTAATCATTTACCATTCAAAACAATCCTAGCAAGACATTTTTACACAAGAGTTCACACTTTAATCATCATTTCATCATTCACTCAAACAAGTAAACACTCATCATGCATTTTGTCCTCAAACAACCACCTTTATCTAATATTTTTCCATCTATTTTGCAAAGAACAACTAACCGGTTAAAGATCAAGAGTGTGAAAGCGAGTAGGTTTGATGAAAGGAGATCCTCAAGTGAAGAACATGAGCTGATCCAAGGGCCTTTGATGCTTTCGGTTGAATCCGAGAGATGCGGATGAGGGTTGTGGTGGTGTTTTAGGGTTTTAGTGAGAGAGAGAGAGAGAGTAGGAAAGTGTGGGAGAATGTTGGTTTCCATCATGGGTTTTACATTCTATACTATGGTGCACCCTAAAAGTATTCCAAATGGATTCAATGGAGGGGCGCGGCCCAAACAGCCCAAGCGGTTTTAGTTCACTCGAGACCGAGTGGTCTCGAGTTGGGTTCATTGTGGACTCGGCTCACTTATATTCATATATAACATACATACATACAACACATAGCATATCAAGATAATCACTACTTTCATTTAATAATTCATACGTGCATACTGCTAATACAAGAGGGTTGCTTGGGAAAATCCAGAGTGTCACATCCGGATTGCACGTGTTCACATTAATAAGATCCAAACTTTGACGAGATTTTGAAAACTTTGAAGGTTCAAAACCTTATAATAAATCGTCCTAGAACAAATGATTAGTTTTCAAAGCAGATTCGAAATTTGTGTTTTTGTTGTGGTTGTCACCTAAGGATAAGTGACGGTATTGTTTTAAGATCTAAACACAAGAATCTTGTGTTAGGGTCCTATGAAGGTTATAGTCTAGGTCAAAGCATTACTAATAACCTAATTCCCTATAACCATGAGCTCCGATACCAACTTTTCTGTCACACCCCGACCGCGTTAAAACAACAAACCGCGGCAGAAACGTCAGGGAGTATCGTAACAGAATCATTGTTTCACAACACATGGATAAAAGTTCTCTTTTATTGAATTAAGTTTATTACATTGTATTGAAACTAGAAACAAAACATGAACAAATTAACTTCCATTGTTATTAAGTCACTAAGGCCTCGTCCATTCCTATGTGAGCATGCATCAATATCATCATCGACTATGATACCTAAAACATATGTGAAAATACGTCAGCATAAAAATGCCGGCGAGTATATAGGTTTTGTGTGAGTGTCAGATTCATGGCTCGTTTACATGTTGCAATACCTCATTAAAAACCTTGTTTTGAAAAGTGTATAGTGTTGCAACATAATTAACCAACTCAAATTAAGTTGGTTATAGTTTATAAAACCTTGCAGCCATGATTCTTAACCCAAAATATTTGTTTAAGTAAACCCAGATCGTAAATTGTTTTTGTAATAAAACTCGAATGGTTTGTATTATTAGAAAAACCTTGTAATATAACCTTGTTTTGATAACCTTTGCCCAAGTGATCTAGTTGACGCAACGATATATAATGTGTTAAAAGCACTTATATATATAGGAAGTGCCAGCGGCATATCCACCATGCTTTTATCACATTACACCCTCCCCGTTACCTAATCACTTCCCTAACCCAAAGGTTCAAACAGTTCAAATAGTTCACATAAATCAAACGGTTCCAAATGGTTCACATAGATCAAACAGTTCCAAATGGTTTACATAGATCAAACTGTTCCAAATGGTTCACATAGATCAAACAGTTCCAAATGGTTCACATAGATCAAACAGTTCCAAATGGTTCACATAGATCAAATAGTTCAAATATTTCACATAGCAATATAAACCATAGCATTTGTTTAAAAGACTTGAAATCATTTAGCACATATGAATCACCCCAAAACAGTCAAAAACGGTAAAAGAGGGGAACTATGTACTCACTTGAGGATGCTTAGAAGTCTTTAATAACAACCAAGGAAAGCTAGAGGGATCACGAAATCAAACGGCACCTAATATAGGTAACTATGTTAATAAACCGGACCTAAATTGGAAGATCGGATAGAATGAGGTCTCGTAAACCAAATGAGTATTGGAACTTATATGAAATGGTTTAACAAAGCCTACATTCTAAATTGAAACCTATCCTAAGTGCTTTCGACCCATTACGACTCGTTTAGGTAGCTTACGCTACTTTAACGTGTCGTTCGCGTAAAATGCGTTCGGAACGTCTAACTAGTCCTATGACAAGTATTATATGCCTAAACATGTTTAAATATGTTGCATAATCAGTTAAGTGACAAAAGTTTATGTTACATATGCTTAAATACCAATTATGCATGAAAAGGGCAATTTGGTCATTTTACCTAAGGCATATAAACAATCTATTATATAACTAATTAAACTAAGTGACCATAAGGTGTAACCTCGGAAGGTTATTCCCTATACAACTATGGTCACATAATATGCTTGGTCGGATCCTAACGATCGACCAAACGGGTTGAGTTCGAAAGTCTAAGCGGTTGTTTAGACCGCTTATCTTACGACCCTATATAAGCACTAGTCTAAAAGTGACGAGCTAAACATGTTAAAACATGTTTAACTAAGTTAGAAAACAGGTTTTGATATCAAAACAAAGGGTTTTGATACCCAAGAGTAGTTTGGTTGCAAAATACGCATAAATACGCATTTTGATCGAAACTATGACTCGTCACTACGCCTAATCAACATGGTAATCAGTAGGTATACTCACACGGGACTATAACCATCGTGATTACGCTCACATTGCAAAGTTCAAACGAACTTTGTGTTGACCAATAGACTGGTCAAAGCATAAAGTCAAACACTGTTTGACTTTCACGCTCGAAAAGCAATAAAAGCATGAAAGAAGCTTACAAAGGGTCCAAGCTAGGGAGAACTTGGTCTATAACACTCAGGTATGAAGCAAAGGCTTCAACTTAGAGCATTAATCAGATCAAGGGTGCAGAAAATGGAATCAGGGCATGGGTATATATAGTTTTCAGTAAACCGTTAGGATCATTTCTTGCAAAAGAGGCTTCGATCTTGGCCATCCAAGTGGGCTAATGATTTTAGAATACCATGGGACATGTTAAACCATCAAAATCCAGTAGATGGTATCCCAAAATCAATGGTTAAAACCATAAAAAACAAGCTGGAAGTCCAGATTCAATGTTTCTGCCAGATAGGGTTTTGGCTACCAATGACGGCAATAGCCTAGGCTATCGCGCCCCGCCATACCCTCACTTCAGAATTTTCAAATTTGGCAAAACAGGCCCCAGCATGCTTAAAACTTGATTTTTGACGCGTTTCAGCCCCGTTAACCCCATTTCAAGGCTCTATAATGAAGTTAAAGCATAGGGAACTTGAAATGTGCTCAAAAACATCTCAGATGTTGGTTCTTTTGGTCATACGGTTGCGTTATTCGGGTAATTACGACGGAACTCGTAACGAACGCAAAAACGATCCAAATTAAGCGACAAATGGTATTTTTGCATTCCAATCACTAAAATAAAATATTTTAATGATTACATAAATTTTTGGATGTCTGGATATATTCAGAACGTAAGATATGCGCGAAAATGCAAACTTTTGCTCTTTTTGACGCTTTTAGTCCCTGTTTGACCAAAAAGTTTATTTCTTGCACACCGAACCCCTCAAAGCCTATTTCTAAGCTATGTAAAGGATATTTATGGCATGTTTAACTTATGGTCAATTTCCGGAATGTTCGTTACAGTACGAATCGGCATACTTTCACAGTTTGTCAAAATTAGTCCCTGTAAACGAATAAACTTGATTTCGACACACCAAACCCTCCAAAACATATTTCTAAGTTATGTAAAGGTTATTTAAGGTATGTTAAGCTTATTTCACTATTCCGGAGTGTTTGTCGCATTAAACTGATTACGTTTACGCATCAGTTCACGTATAACCTTCCAGAAAGCGATTTAAAGCTCGAAATCGAACAAGAATTAATATGTGCAAATGATACACATATTTATACAAATCCCAAGTATGAAACACAATATTTCATTGATTTGGTATTTGTTTGATGGTCGTAGAGGCACAGATGTCACAATTCATACTTCATACCTGAGTAATTTGAATCAAATCTTCATTGCTTGGACCTTTTGCAAGCTTCTTTCATGCTTTTTATGCTTTTCAAGCATGAAAATCAAACAGTGTTTGACTTTCTCCTTTGACCTAGATTTGGTCAACACAAAGTTCGTTTGAACTTTGCAACGTGAGCGTAATCACGATGGTTATAGTCCCTTGTGACTATACCTACTGATTACCACGTCGATTAGTCGAAGTGACGAGTCAAAGTTTCGGTCAAAATACATGTTTATGCGCATTTTGCATCGAAGCTATTTTCGGATATCAAAACACACTGTTTTGATATCAAACCTGTTTTCTAACTTAGTTAAACATGTTTTAACATGTTTAACTCGTCACTTTTGGTCTAGTGCTTGTATAGGGTCGTAAGTCAAGCGGTCTTGACAACCGCTTAGACTTTCGAACCCGACCCGTTTGGTCGATCTTTAGGATCCGACCAAGAATATATTGTGACCATAGTTGTATAGGGAATAACCTTCTGAGGTTATACCTTATGGTCACTCAGTTTAATTAGTTGTATGATAGGTAGTTTATATGCCTTTGGAAAATGACCAAAATGCCCTTTTCATGCATAATTGGATTTTAAACATATGTAACCTAACTTTTGTCACTTAAACTAATTATGCAACATATTTAAACATGTTTAGGCATATAATACTTGTCATAGGACTAGTTAGGTGTCTCGAACGCGCTTTTACGCGAACGACGCGTTAAAGTAGCATAAGCTACCTTAATGGGTCATAACGGGTCAAAAGCACTTAGGATAGGTTCTAATTTAGAATGTAGGCTTTGTTAAACCATATCACATGAGTTCCAATACTCATTTGGTTTACGAGACCTCATTCTATCCGATCTTCCGATTTAGGCGTCGATTTATTAACTAGCGATCCGATTACTAGGTGCTACTTGAATTCCTTGGTTTACTCGAGCTTTGCCAGTTCATTTAATCAAGGATACTTTGCACTTCGATGTGAGTACACAGTTCCCCTATTTTACTGGTTTCGATTGTTTTGGGTTGATTCATATGTGTTAAACGATTTCGACGATTTCAAAAATGAATACTATGGTTTATGTTAAACAAGAACGATTTCAATAATGTGAACGAACTTGTTGGACGTATTTACATAACGAATGACATTCATTAACATTGATCAAGCCGACCAGAATTTGGTTATGGTACCATAGGATCTGACAAATCCCGTTATCGGACTGCACCCATGGTTATCTGTGGGGGTTATGTGGATAACGACTGAACCTGTTAATTGTTAACTTTCCCTTTGGTGGTTTTTTAATACGAGTTGAATGATGGACGAGTCATGAAGGTTTGAATGTATTCCACGAGACGACCAAAAGTAGTTTTCACAATTAAAACGAGAATGATTTTAACAAGAATGATGTTGAACGATTGAACGATGTTGAACGATTGAACGAGAACGATTTGAAACGATTGAACGATTAGAACGATTTGAATAAGTTAAACGATTTAAACGAACGATTGGTTTTTGGTTAGTGTTTAGATAATGGGACATGTGTAATGTGATAAAAGCATGGTAGATACGCCGCTGGTACTTCTTATATATAAGTGTTTTTATCATATTACATTTCGAGGTGTTATTTAGTTCACTTGGGCGAACAATTTGAAACAATATCACACAAACGATGTTTATGAAACGATATAAACCATACGAGTTTTACTATGAGAACGATTTATGACTTGGGTTTACATAAACAAATGTTTTGAGTTAAGGTTCATGGCAACGAGATTTTATAAACTATAACCAATCTGTTTTGACTTGGTTATTCATTATACAATACAAACATTTTACAAAATAAAGTTTTCTAATATCGATTAACAAAGTTGTACGAGTTATTTAAACATGTAAACGAGCCATGAATCTGATACTCTCACAAAACCTATGTGCTCACCGACATTTCTTTGCTGACTTTATTTTTACATATGTTTCAGGTGGTGATTGATGATGTTGATTACGAATAGGATGCATGCTCACTTAGGATTGGACAAGGCCTTAGTGACCTAATAACGATGATAGTCTATGTTTAACTTGTTTGTTTTGTTTTAAGACAATGTAAATGGTTAATATCTTAATAAAACGAAACTTTTTGAATCCATGGTTGTGAAACAATAATTATGTTGCTCCACTCCCTGACGTTTCCGCCGCGGTTTCGTTGTTTTAACGTGGTCGGGGTGTGACAGAATAGTTGGTATCAGAGCCAATGGTTATAGGGAATTAGGTTATTAGTAAAGCTTTGACCTAGACTATAACTTTTCTAGGACCCTAATGTGAGTTTCTTGCATTTAGATTTTTAAAACAATACGGTCACCTATCTTTAGGTGATAACCACAACGAGAACACAATAACAAATCCGATTTGAAAATCAATCATCTATTCTTGGATGATTGATTATAAGTTTTTGAAACCTCTAAGTTTTCAAAATCTCGTCAAAGTTTGGGTCTTATAATGTGAGCACGTGAAATCTAGAAGGGTGGGTGCCTGTATCCTGACTTTTCTGTCTAAGGCTAGAGTGTTCGTACAAATCCACATAATCGGACCAGTCACTCTTACCTGGGAACTCTTGGGATGAGTGTCCACTTATAGGCTAAAGCATGTCTTCGCGATACATTATATTGATCTATTTACTTTGATTAGTCACTGTGAATCGTTTGTTGTTCGAGGTAACAAATGAATGATCGCATTCCTTATGTTTTGTCGATGTTTTCAATATCTCTTTTGTTTATCCAATTTTCGATCTCACTCGTTTCTCATGTTTCCTTGTTCTATTTAGAATATGCCACCTAGACGTGATCCCGAACAGGATGCTGCAATCGCAGCTCTTGTCGCTCAGTAAATCGCAGCTGTGCTTCCGAACCTAGTAACTCAGATTAATCAAGCGAACAACAAAAATAACAACAACAATGCTTAGTGCGGTTTTAAAACTTTTAATTCGGCTAAACCATTGAAGTTTTCTGGGTCTCAAGAAGCAATTGCGCTCCTATAATGGTTCGAGAGTTTGGAAAGCACCTTCAGACATGTACAATGTCCGAATGAGCGTAAGGTTGAGTTTGCGTCAAGTGTCTTTGAGAAACGTGCTCTTACATGGTGGAACGGTGTCATGCGTGATAGGGGTGCCGATGTGGCAATGGCACAAACTTGGGAAGAGCTTCGAGCTCTCATGATGAAAGAGTTATGTCCACGTCACGAGATCAGGGCTTTGGAATGAGAATTTGAAAATTTGAAATAAGATGGGGGAGAACACCATGCATATATGGATCGTTATGAAGAGCTCAGTTTGTTGTGTCCTACTATGGTTACCCCGTTGGACAAAGCGATTGAGAGGTATATCGATGGTTTGCCTGATTATGTACAAGACATTGTGACTGGAAGTAATCCTACCACTTTTCGTCAGGCAATCGAATTGGCTGCAACTCTGACTGAATCTCAAGTCAGAAAAGGTAAACTGACTCGCAAGGGCGACAAAAAGCAGTCGACCGATACCGTTCAAGACAAGGGTAAGAAAAGCGAGTCTTCAAGGAGGTCGAGGAAGCGCAAGGCTTCCTAGAACTTTGCAGTCACTGACAGAATGCTTAGAACCCACCAGCACAACCTCCTGTGAAGAAACAATATGCTGGTACCGCACCTCACTGCAATATGTGCAATGGTCATCATGTTGCACATCAGGCTTGTAAACAGTGTACTACTTGTGGTAAACTTGGGCATCTGGCCAACATCTGTCGTTTGGGTCAGAATCAAGCTCCAGTTCAGGGAAATGCTGCTAGATTCCCACCAGGTTCATGTTACAACTGCGGTGAAATGGGTCATTTCCGCAACAATTGTTCGAGGCTTGCAAATCCGAACACGAATGCCAATGCGAATGCGAATGCTAATCCCGCTCATGGACGAGCATACAACTTGAACGCCAATGAAGCTCGTACTGAGAATGAGGTTGTTAATGGTACATTCCTTGTTAACCAACGACCTGCATCTGTTCTTTTTGATTCTGGTGCCGATAGAAGTTTTGTTTCGTTATCGTTTGAGCCTTTACTTGCGATACCTAGAACTAAACTGAGGAAACCCTTATTTTTCGAAGTTGCTACTGGTAAACCACTCGTACTCGATTCTGTGATTCGCGATTGTCAATTGAATCTCGATAACCATCTTTTTTCCTATTGACCTCACCCCGATGCAACTTGGGAGTTTTGATATTATCGTAGGGATGGATTGGTTAACTAAACATCATGCTGAGGTGGTTTGCTTTGATAAGATTGTTCGTATTCCTCTTTCGACTGGTGAAATTCTAGAGGTTCGTGGCAAGAAACCATCTTGTGGTTTGAAACTCATGTCATGTACGAAAGCCCAAAGTTATTTACGAAAAGGATATGTGGCATTTCTGGCACATGTCACCGAGGAGAAAGGCAAGAACAAGTGTATCCAAGATATTCCGATTATCCGAGATTGTCCAGAGGTGTTTCCTGATGAACTGCCTGGTTTGCCTCCAATTCGTCAAGTCGAGTTTCATATTGATCTTGTACCCAATGCCAACCCGATTGCGAAAGCACCTTATTGTCTTGCACCATCTGAGATGCAAGAGTTATCAAAACAGCTTCAAGAGTTATCTGACAAAGGATTCATCCGTCTGAGTTATTCACCTTGGGGCGCTCATGTCCTGTTTGTGAAAAAGAAAGATGGGTCTTTTCGAATGTGTATCGATTATCGTGAGCTTAACGAGCTTACCATCAAGAATCGATATCCCCTACCACGAATCGATGATCTCTTTGATCAGGTGCAAGGTGCTACATGTTTTTCCAAGATCGATCTACGTTCTGGGTATCATCAGCTTCATGTACTTGAAGAAGATATTCCCAAAACTGCTTTCCATACGAGATATGGACACTACGATTTCACTGTCATGCCATTTGGTTTGACGAATGCCCCAGCTATCTTCATGGACTTAATGAATAGGATTTGTAAGCCTTATTTAGACATGTTCATCATTGTGTTCATTGACGATATTCTCATTTATTCAAAGTCTCGAGCCGATCATGAACAACACCTTCGTTTGACACTGGAACTCCTGAAGAAGGAACAACTTTTTGCTAAATTCTCCAAGTGTGAATTCTAGCTTAAGGAAGTTCAATTTTTGGGTCACATTGTTAACGAGCAGGGTATTCAGGTGGATCCTTCCAAAATAGCTGCTATTAAGGATTGGAACACACCTACGACACCGACATAAGTTCGTTCTTTTCTTGGTCTTGCTGGATATTATCGTCGATTTATTTCAAACTTCTCAAGGATCGCGGTTCCACTCACTGCTTTGACTCAAAAGAATAAGCCTTTTGAGTGGGGACCCAAACAAGAAGAATGGTTCCAAACGCTGAAACGAAAACTCTGTGATGCTCCTGTTTTATCTATGCCTGATGGAAACTATGATTTCGTTGTCTATTGTGACGCGTCGAATCTAGGCCTTGGTTATGTTCTTATGTAGCGAGGTAAAGTTATTGTCTATACATCAAGACAATTGAAAGTTCACGAGAAGAACTACGTGACTCTTGATCTTGAGTTGGGTGCTGTGGTTTTTGCTCTCAAAATCTGGAGACACTATCTTTATGGTATAAAGTGTGTGGTTTTCACAGACCACAAAAGTCTCCAGCACATTCTTAATCAGAAGGAGCTGAACATGAGGCAACGACGCTGGGTTGAGCTATTGAACGATTACGATTGTGAGATTCGCTACCATCCTGGTAAGGCGAAGGTCGTAGCCAATGCGCTAAGTTGAAAGGAACGAGTCAAGCTTCATTTTGCTCGCGCTCTTTCTGATATTCAGACTCGTGTCACTCAAGCTCAACGAACTTGTCTTTCACAAAATTTGACGGGTATGGAATTACCACGTCATTTAGAGCTTAAAATCGAAACGAAGGACGATGGTTACTCTATTTCAAGGATCGTTTGTGGGTACCGAAACAAGACAATCTTCGCACTTTAGTGATGGACGAATCTCACAAATCTCAATATTCTATCCATCCTGGTGCTGACAAAATGTACAAGGATCTTCGTACACAGTATTGGTGGCCTGGTATGAAGAAGGATATTGCCTTGTATGTATCGAAATGCCTAACTTGTCTCAAAGTCAAGGCTGAACATCAACGACCATCTGGTTTGCTTTTACAACCAGAGATACCAGTATGGAAGTGGGAGAACATTGCTATGGATCTCATCACTAAGTTATCGCGCACATCTAGAGGTCACGATGCTATTTGGGTTATTATCAATCGATTAACGAAGTCAGCTCACTTTATACCGATTCGTGAGGATCTATCTCCTGATAAACTTGCCAAGATTTATGTTGATGAGATTGTATCTTGACATGGTGTTCCTTTGGATATTATATCTGATCGTGATGCTCGATTTTCATCTCATTTTTGGAAAACCATGCAATCTGCTTTGGGAACTCAACTAAATCTAAGCACTGCTTATCATCCCCTTGGAAGGGAGTGGTGAGATTTAGAAAGAAAGGAAAACTTGCACCACGATATGTTGGACCATTTAAGATTGTTGAAAGAATCGGAAAGGTTGCCTATCGACTTGAGCTACCTCCTGAACTTGGGAATATTCACCCTACTTTCTGCGTGTCCAATTTACGAAAGTGTTTAGCCGATAATGATCTTCACATTCCACTCGACAAAATTCAAGTTGATGAAACGATGCACTTTGTCAAGAAACCTGTGGAGATAATGGACCGTGCAGTCAAACAGTTGAAGAACAAACGAATACGATTGGTAAAGATTCACTGGGAGTCCAAACGTGGCCCCGAGTTTACTTGGGAACGTGAGGACCAAATGAAAGCGAAATATCCACATTTGTTTTCACAAGTTTCCTCTAGTTAAAATTTCGAGACGAAATTTCCTAAAGTAGGGGAGACTGTGACAACTGTGCTTTGTAAATGATGTACGATGTAAAACAATGTCAATTATCAATAAAACAATGTGTTTTGGTGTTAATATTTGTGTATTTGTGTTGGATGATTTTTCGATTTGATCCGAGTTCGATTTCAAGCTTTAAATCGCTTTCTAGAAAGTTATACGCGAATTGATGCGTAAACGTAATTAGTTTAACATGACAAACACTCTGGAACAGTGATATAGGCTTAACATACCTTAAATAACCTTTACATAACTTAAAAATAAGTTTTGGAGAGTTTGGTGTGTCGAAAACAAGTTTATTCGATCACAAGGACTATTTGCGTCAAACTGCGAAAGTATGCCAATTTGTACAGTAACGAACATTCCGGAACTTGATCATAAGCTAAAAATACCTTAAATACCCTTTACATAACTTAGAAATACGCTTTGAGGGGTTTGGTATGCGAAAATAAACTTTTTGATCAAACAGGGACTAAAAGCGTCAAAAAGTGCATAAGTTTGCATTTTCGCGCATATCTTACGTTCTGAACATATCCGGACATCCAAAAATATTTGTAATCATTAAAATATTTTATTTTATTGATTGGAATGCTAAAACTTCATTCGTTTCGCAATTTGGACGGTACACACGTTCGTTACGATTTCCGTCGTAATTAACCGAACAACGCAACCATACAGCCAAACGAACCGACATCCGAGATTTTTTCAAGCATATTTCATGTTCCCTATGCTTTAACTTCATTATGGAGCTTGAAAATGGGCTTGACAGGTGTTAGAAGTGCCGAAACGTGACGAAATAAGCTTAGGGACTAAAACTGCCAAACTGTGAAACTGGCTGATCTGCAGGGTCCTTACGGACCGTATGGACCATATCTTATGGTCCGTAAGCTTGTGCCAGGTCCACAGAATTCAGAAACTTCCATTCCAGCTATGGCAACTTGATTTAATCCTTGTTTTTGCAATCTATGAGCTTGTTTGTTTGTTTTACAAGTTACCCAATCAATGTTTAACAAGTGTATGGCCATGATTGAGCTTCATAAAAAGTGGAATGATCCTATTGATCTTAACTTCCTATAAATAGCAAGGGGTTCTCATTTGGTTCTTCACGCTTGATCTCAAATCTGCTCTAAGTTGGAGTATTCATACTTCATACCTGAGTAATTTGAATCAAATCTTCATTGGTTGGACCTTTTGTAAGCTTCTTTCATGGTTTTTATGCTTTTCAAGCATGAAAGTCAAACAGTGTTTGATTTTCTACTTTGACCTCGATTTAGTCAACACAAAGTTCGTTTGAACTTTGCAACGTGAGCGTAATCACGATGGTTATAGTCTCTTGTGACTATACCTACTGATTACCACGTCGATTAGTTGAAGTGACGAGTCAAAGTTTCGGTCAAAATACGTGTTTATGCGCATTTTGATCGAAGCTATTTTCGGATATCAAAACACTTTGTTTTGATATCAAACCTGTTTTCTAACTTAGTTAAACATGTTTTAACATGTTTAACTCGTCACTTTTGGTCTAGTGCTTGTATAGGGTCGTAAGTCAAGCTGTCTTGACAACCGCTTAGACTTTCGAACCCGGCCCGTTTGGTCGATCTTTAGGATCTGACCAAGCATATATTGTGACCATAGTTGTATAGGGAATAACCTTCCGAGGTTATACCTTATGGTCACTCAGTTTAATTAGTTGTATGATAGGTAGTTTATATGCCTTAGGAAAATGACCAAAATGCCCTTTTCATGCATAATTGGATTTTAAACATATGTAACCTAACTTTTGTCACTTAAACTGTTTATGCAACATATTTAAACATGTTTAGGCATATAATACTTGTCATAGGACTAGTTAGGCATCTCGAACGCGCTTTTGCGCGAACGACGCGTTAAAGTAGCATAAGCTACCTTAATGGGTCGTAACGAGTCGAAAGAACTTAGGATCGGTTCCGATTTAGAATGTAGGCTTTGTTAAACCATATCACATGAGTTCCAATACTCATTTGGTTTACGAGACCTCATTCTATCCGATCTTCCGATTTAGGCGTCGATTTATTAACTAGCGATCCGATTACTAGGTGCTACTTGAATTCCTTGGTTTACTCGAGATTTGCTAGTTCATTTAATCAAGGATACTTTGCACTTCGATGTGAGTACACAGTTCCCCTATTTTACTGTTTTCGATTGTTTTGGGGTGATTCATATGTGTTAAACGATTTCGACGATTTCAAAAACGAATACTATGGTTTATATTAAACAAGAACGATTTCGATAATGTGAACGAACTTATTGGACATATTTACATAACGAATGACATTCATTAACATTGATCAAGCCGACCAGTATTAGGTTATGGTACCATAGGATCTGACAAATCCCGTTATCGGACTGCACCCATGGTTATGTGTGGGGGTTATGTGGATAACGACTGAACCTGTTAATTGTTAACTTACCCTTTGGTGGTTTGTTAATACGAGTTGAACGATGGACGAGTCATAAAGGTTTGAATGTATTCCACGAGATGACTAAAAGTAGTTTTCACAATTAAAACGAGAACGATTTGAACAAGAATGATATTGAACGATTGAACGACTTTGAACGATTGAATGATTTGAACGATTTGAACGATTTGAACAAGTTAAACGATTTAAACGAACGATTGGTTTTTGGTTAGTGTTTAGATAACGGGACGGGTGTAATGTGATAAAAGCATGGTAGATACGTCGGTGGTACTTCTTATATATAAGTGTTTTTATCATATTACATTCTGTGGCGTTATTTAGTGCACTTGGGCGAACGATTTGAAACAATGTCACACAAACGATGTTTACGAAACGATATAAACCATATGAGTTTTACTACGAGAACGATTTACGAGTTGGGTTTACATAAACAAATGTTTTGAGTTAAGATTCATGGCAACGAGATTTTATAAACTATAACCAATCTGTTTTGACTTGGTTATTCATTATACAATACAAAGATTTTACAAAACAAGGTTTTCTAATATCGATTAACGAAGTTGTACGAGTTATTTAAAAATGTAAACGAGCCATGAATCTGATACTGTCACAAAACCTATGTGCTCGCTGGCATTTCTTTGATGACTTTATTTTTACATATGTTTCAGGTGGTGATTGATGATGTTGATTACGAATAGGAAGCATGCTCACTTAGGACTGGACAAGGCCATAGTGACCTAATAATGATGATAGACTATGTTTAACTTGTTTGTTTTGTTTTTGTAAATGGTTAATATCTTAATAAAACAAAACTTTTTGAATCCATGGTTGTGAAATAATAATTCTGTTTCTCCACTCCCCGACGTTTCCGCCGCAGTTTCGTTGTTTTAACGTGGTCGGGTTGTGACATCATCAATCAAGTATAAATCAAACACGTTTACTAGAATCACGCAATGAGCATACGTAGCAATACTCGTTTAACAATCATGGAACTAGGTAACACTGATCATAAAAGTTCAGGTTGTCACATCATCCCCAACTTGAAAGAAATTTTTTCTCGAAATTTAGTAAGCAGTCTCAGCGAAAAGGAGTGATAGCTCGAGTGATAGCCTAGGATGACTGTGGATTTTCCTCAGGTGCCACATCATCCCCAACTTGAAAGGGAATTTCGTCCCGAAATTCACCAGTTGCATCAGGATTTGATTCAACAGTTTCCAACAGGTTAGGACACTTGAGCTTCTTCTGGACCTCGTGTCCCCATGTGAATTTCGGTCCTCGCCTTGGGTTCCAACGAACCCTCATAATTGTGATTCGACTGTGCTTTGGTTCCTCCACCGCTGCAACTTATCGTCGAACTATGGTTCTTGCAAGGAGACCGCAAGTGTTTTGTCAGGCAAACACTTCTTCGGATTTGAGATGTGAACAACGGCGTGAACATGAACCAGTTTGTTAGATAACTCGAGTTTGTAGGCCACCTTGCTGATTCTCTCCAGAATCCCGAATGGCGCGACGTATCTTGAATTAAGTTTGATGCGCTTCCCCAAGCGCACCACACCCCTCCAGGGTGAAACTTTCTATACAAAACGATTGCCTACTGTGAATTCTAAAGATTTCTTATGCTGTACAGCTTTTTTTGTGGTTACGTGCTACCGCCGTACGATTTCTGATCTAACAATCTTCTCAGGAGTTTCGAGTGCAAGTCCTGAACCTGAGCGGAGGTGTTTGAATACTAGAATGGTAACCATTGCAGTAAAACTCTACCAGAGGTAAATGTTTCTCTAACTTTTACCAAAGTCAATCACTCATGCTCGCAACATGTCTTCGAGTGTCTGGATGGTTTGTTCACTCTGACCGTCTGTCTGAGGGTGATAAGTAGTGATCATGTCTAGATGTGAGCCAAGGGATTTGTGTATTATCTGCCACAAATCAGGTATAAACGCAGATCGCGAATAGAGGTAAATGGGGGGGGGGGGTTGGCACCTCGTGCCTAGAAACCACCTCTCACAAATAAGGGTCAGCGGGCTGCGAAGACTTGTCAGCTTATTTGATCGCAAGAAAACGTGCTGATTTCATGAGACGATCAACGATCGCCCAAATGGTATTGTTTCCGTTTAGAATTTTTAGGTTGACCAGTGACAAAATCCATGGTAGTCTGTTCTCATTTCCATATTGGTGTTTCTGGTTGCTGGAACAAATAAGATGGTCTTTGACATTTCCCTCCTTGACTCTCGCACAAGTCAAACATCGTTCGCGTATATTGCTATGTGGGCCTTCATGCCCGGTAACTAGTACCAGATTTTTGGGACCTACTACATCCTATCAAAAACTCAGACAAATAGAATATTGAGACATGTGTGCTTCATCCACCACAAGTCCCCTGAGATTGTCGTATAGTGGGATCCATATTCGCTCGATGAAGTAGTGAATACTGTCCAATTTTGCTAAAAGTGGCTTCCCCATGCCCCGCATGGATTCAGCTTGAAGATTCTCTTCCTTCAATGCTTTGGTTTTGACAGAACAAATCTGGTCAGGTAGGCTAGAGTCGATGGTGAGTTGCAAAGCTCGTACATGTTTAGGTTTTATAGTCGTAATTGTTTAAGAGTTCCATCCAGTGATGCCGTCGCATGTTCAACTTTTTCCGATTCACAAATATACTGAAGGCTCTTGTGATCGGTATAGATAGTGCAGTTGGTTCTGTCCAAGTAATGCCTCCAGATTTCCAGCGCAAAAGCCACAACCCTCTACCCCAATTCGTGAGTGTGACACCTGTGTCACTTCAACCTTCATACAAATACCCAACCAATGAAATATTGTATTTCATACTTGGTATTTGTATAAATATATGCATCGTTTGCACATATCAATTCTTGCTCGATTTCGAGCTCTAAATCACTTTCTGGAAGGTTAAACGCGATCTGATGCGTAAATATAACTAGTTTAACACAACAAACACTCCGGAATAGTGACATGGGCTTAACATACCTTAAATAACCTTTACATAACTTAGAAATAAGTTTTGAAGGCTTTGGTATGGCAAAAACAAGTTTATTCGCTCACCGGGACTACTTGCGTCAAACTGCAAAAGTCTGCCGTTTCGTAAGGCAACGTACAGTCCGGAACATGATCATATGCTAAAAATACCATAAATAACCTAAGCATAGCTTATAAATAAGCTTTGAGTGGTTCGGTGTGTGAAAATATGCCTATTTGATCTTACAGGGACTAAAAGTGTCAAAAACGGCGTAAGTTTGCATTCTCGCGCATATCTTACGTTCTGACCACATCTGGACATCCAAAATTTTTGTACACACTAAAATATTTCTATTTTAGTGATCGGCATGCAAAAATATCGTTCGTCGCTTAATTTGGTTCGTTTTCGCGTCCGTTAGAGTTTCGTCGTAATTTAACGAATAACGCGACCGTACGACCAAACGAGCTGGCATCTGAGAGTTTTCCGAGCACATTTTGAGTCCTCTAAACTTTATTGACCTTGTAGAGCCTTGAAAATGGCTTAGCAGGGGTCAAAAGGGGCTGAAATGGGCTTAAAACAAGTGCAGGGGCCTGAACTGCAATTACATGAAACTGTTGCTGATCTGGGGAGGCCAGGCGGGCCGCGTGACCCCTCCCCCATACCTTACGCGGGCCGTGTAAGGTGCCCAGCAACATAAAACGTGTTTTTGAGCAGATCAGCTGTTTCCTTGTATTTTCTTGCAACTTTCTTGTGTAGTGACCAAGTTTAAGTGTCCCCCAAGTCCCTCAATCATATCCTAACATGTGTAGGGCTGGGATCATGCTTGATCACCACAAAAAATGATCTTGATGGCTCTTGATTCCTATAAATAGGCATGCCATTTCCTCATTTCAGCTTACACTTGATCTAAAACTCTCTAAGTTGATGTTTTATAACTTCATACCTGAGAGTTTATAAGATCAAGTTCAAGCAAGGACCTTTTGTAAGCATTCCTTCATTCTTTTATTGCTTACTAGTTTAAAAAGTCAAACAGTGTTTGACTTTCAGTTTGACCAGTCAATTGGTCAAGTCAAAGTTCAATTGAACTTTGTAACATGATTGTAATCACGATGGTTATAATCCTTAGTGATTATGCCTACTGATTACCACGTTAACTAGGTGTAGTCACGAGTCAAAGTTTCGGTCAAAATGCGTTTAAGCACGCATTTTGAAACGGAACTATTTTCGGGTATCAAAACCCATTGTTTTGATACCAAATCAGTTTTCTAAGTAGGTTAAACATGTTTTGACATGTTTAACTCGTCACTATTAGTTTAGTGCTTGTTTAGGGTCGTAAGTTAAGCGGTCTAAACAACCGCTTAGACTTTCGAACCCGACCCATTTGGTCAATCATTAGGATCCGACCGAGCTTGCTTAGTGATCATAGTTGCATAGGGAATAACCCTGAGGTTATACCTTATGGTCACATAGGAGTGGTTAGCTATTCGTTAATTGGTTTACATGCCCATAGGAAATGACCAAAACGCCCTTTTTTAGCATAAATCCGTAATGTACATATGTGAACACATTTTTGACATCTAATCTGAATTAGTAACATTTTAGGGTATAATTGGGCATGTAAGACTTGACATAGCTCATAGATAACCATCCGAACATAGTTTTGCACAACCGATGCATTATAGTAGCTTATGCTACCATAATGGGTCGAAACGGGTCAAAAGCACTTAGGAAGACTTTCAAATCAGAATGATAACTCTATTAAATCATACCATATGAGTTCAAATACTCATTTGATTTATAGAACATCATTCTATCCTATCTCCCGATTTAGGGTCCGATTATTAACATAGTTACCTACATTAGGTGCCGTTTGATTCCGTACTCCCTCTAGCTTTGCTTGGTTGTTGTTCAAGACTTCTAAGCACCCTCATGTGAGTACATAATTCCCCTCTTTTACTGTTTTACATGTTTTGGGGTGAAGCATGTGTACCTATTTGTTATGTTCACGATTTCAAAGTATAATTGATTATACATATTAGTACTTATCTTTTGATAAACCGACTGATTATTTATGGTTTAAACTCTAATTTTTCCAAAGAGTATAAAATAAATTGTTGGATAGTACATATTTTGTTCACCAGACCGATTGGTAGTATGATATAGCGCTATAGGATTTGACACCACATTCCTGTTGTCATGGAATGTCTGAAACCAATTTGTTTCTCCATCCAAATAGGGTTTGCCTTTGTGTTATCCCTATAGTCTCAAAGGTGTATTTTGATGCACTAGGTCTGATTGAATTCTTAAATCACATTTTTATTGTATATTTTATTATACTCCCAAAAGTATAGTTTGATGTACTCTCATGTGTGATATTGTACATAAACAACAAATATTTTGATTAACTACCAAAACATATTTTAATATGTTATTTATTCAACCAAAACAGAGTTAAATATGTTATATATAAATCCAAAGTATACTTTTGATATACTATCAAAAACGACTATTTTGACAACTAAAGTATATTTAATATACTATCTGTTTAACGATGTTGGAACCGAAATATACTTTGACATATTACCTAATCGACTTTCTTAAAACCAAAGTATATTCTTATATATACTTCATACATTTTATCCAAAACATTATTTTATAAACTCACTTTATTTGATTATTTATTTATGCATCATTCTTTTATATCAACAAATTTCTCATAAGTTTTCACATGATTTTATAAAGAAAACATTTTTAGATTCATGACTACTTTTTGTTAAAACATTCTTTTAAACTTATAAGTCATGAATAATGCATAAACAAAACCTATGTATCTCACAGGCATTTTTATGCTGACGTACCTATTTTTACACATGTTTCAGGTACTGCTTGTGATGATTGTTGATACATGCTATACATTGGATGGACTCGTGCCTTATCAACTTTAAAACTTGAAAGATAATAATTGTATTAATTTGATTTGATTTAAATGATGAGTTCAATAATTCAATAAAACGAAATTATTTAATCCATGGTTGTGAAACAATGATTCTGTTACAACACTCCCCGACGTTTCCGCCACATTTTGTTATTTTACGTGGTCGGGGTGTGACAGAAAAGTTGGTATCAGAGCCAATGGTTATAGGGAATTAGGTTATTAATAATGCTTTGACCTAGACTATAACCTTCCTAGGACCCTAACACAAGTTATCTTATGTTTAGTTTTAAAACAATACCGTCACCTATCCTTAGGTGACGACCACAATAAGAACACAAATTTCGAATCCGCTTTGAAAACGAATCATCTGTTCTAGGATGATTGATTACTAGGTTTTGAACCCTATGTTATAAGGTTTTGAACCCTCTTAGTTTTCAAAATCTCGTCAAAGTTGGGTCTAAATAATGTAAACACATGCAAACTGGAAGGGTAAATACCTGTACCTTGAGTTTTCTGTCTAAGGCTAGAGTGTTCGTACAAATCCGCAGTATCGGACCAGTCACTCTTACCTGGGAACTCTTGGGGTGAGTGTTCACTTATAGGCGAGCATGTCTTCGGTGATACATTATAATGATCCATTTACTTTGATTAGTCACTGCGTGTCGTTTGTTTGTTCGAAGTAACAAACAAATGATCGCCTTCCATATGTTTTGTCGATGTTTTCAATACCTCTTTTATTTTTCCAATCATCGACCTCACTCATTTCTCATTTTCCCTTGTTCCTTTTTGACAATGCCTCCTCGACGTGATGCTCAATCTTTTACTACTGAGGAACTCACAGCCCTTGTTGCTCAACAAATGGCTACAGTGCTTCCAGGTGTAGTAACTCAGATTCATGAGATATATAACAACAATAACACCCAGTGTAATTTCAAGACCTTCAACTCTGCCAAACCTTTGAAGTTTTCTGGATCTCAAGGAGCAACCGCGCTCCTTCAATGGTTCGAAAGTTTGGAGAGCACATTCAGGCATGTGCAATGCCCGAATGAGCGTAAGGTTGAATTTGCATCCAGTGCGTTCGAGAAGCGTGCTCTTACATGGTAGAACGGTGTGATGCGTAATACAGGTGCCGATGTGGCAATGGCACAAACCTGGGAAGAGCTACGGGCTCTAATGATGAAGGAATTATGTCCGCGTCATGAGCTCAGGGCTTTGGAACGGGAATTTGACGATCTTAAACAAGACAGCGGTGAACATCGAGCCTATACTGACCGTTATGAGGAATTGAGCCTGTTATGTCATGCCATGGTCACGCATGTGGAAAAAGCGATTGAGAAGTACATTGATGGTCTTCCTAATTTAGTTCAGGATATCGTTACTGGCAGCAACCCTACTACTGTCAGACAGGCCATTGAATTGTCTGCCACCCTGACTGAATCCCATATCAGGAAGGGTAAGCTTTTTTGAAAAGGCGACCCAAGACCATCTGATAAGGCTGCTCAAGTTGAACCAAAGGAAAAACAGGCCGAGGTATCCAAGAAGAAGAAGCGTAAGGCTTCTCAAAACTGTGCCATAACTGCTCAGAACAATCAGGTTGCACCAAACCAACCAGCACAACCTCGTAAGAGGAAAAATTATGTTGGTACTGCACCTTTGTGCAATAAATGCAACCGTCATCATCTGGAGCAAGAGCAGTGTCACAAATGTACCCACTGTGGAAGATTGGGACATTTGGTCGATACATGCCGTTATGCAAATCCTGCTGCTGTTCAAACACAGTTCCCACCAGGGTCGTGTTATAATTGTGGTGACCTCACTCACTACAGAAACAATTGCCCAAGACTTGTTAACGCAAATCCAGCACGTGGACGAGTGTTTAACATCAATGAGGCAAACGTGAACAACGATGCAGCAGTGAACAATTAGTCTTTTGTATTTCCTTGTTTGTTATCTTTTGACGTTGGGAACAATTCAGTTGTTATATAAATAAAATTTGATGTTTCAATTTTATTTTACAAAACTGATACGATTGTGTGAATATTTGATCCAACCCTTCGATGCCGATAAACTACTCGTGTGGTTCTGTCATTTCAAGATCACTTGTGATCTCCTCGAAAATCTTAAATACTTGTTTCTTTTTAAGAAACAAAGACAAATCTCTATTAAGGTCTTCTTATCTTCATCTTTATATTTAAAGTGCCAAATGGAATTCATGGATTGGGTTCCTAGTGTGCTTTGAATACTCATGTGCTCAATTAACAAGAAAATTAACAAAATGAAGATCAAGACAAACAATTATGTGATTATGTATGTGTTTTCTTATATGTTCCATGTTTTTATCCAAATCCTCACAGAATCTTCCATATTTCAATATGAGGGATTCATAATAGGATATCAAAAGGTACTATCTTAAATCCTTAATGGACTTCTACGTCGTAGTTAAGTCCCTTGGATTATAAAGTACTATTCTATAATTGGACCCCTTGAGTGGTCTGGTCAAACTGATTGATTCAAAAATCTGGTTAAAAATATCATTTGATGATATAACTAAAAAGATCCCTTAAGTGGTCAATTTAAGGAGATCATACGACGGTCTAGTTTAAAAGATCATGTGTTGATCTAATTAAAAAGATTGTTCGTTGATCTAATTAAAAAGATCCTTTGGTGGTCTAGTCAAATCATTTCATGTTTATTCGATTGATTTTTCTCCTACACATTATGAAATGAACTGTGCGGACTGTGCAAGGAATTACGTAATTATGGATGCATACATAATTATGGAATTCAGTGCACCGAAACCACAACAAATTTTGTCATGTGTTAAGACTTATAGTGATGAGAATAACGAAACGGGAACAATGTAAAAAGGGCATGGTGGATACGCCGCTGGTACTTCCTATATATAAGTATTCCTTATTACATTGCGAACGTAGCATTATTTAAGTTACTAGAAGTCCTGGACCTTAACCAACGTCATTTTATTTTACACTCTCCGACTCTGTCTTCGAGCACACACACCAATTTCCTATGATAAGTCTTCATAAGAAACATTCTTCTGTCCGTAGTTCGAAACTCCATGTTTTGTTACTACAAGGACTTCACTTTGATAGTTGACAATTTCGCTAAGAATCCAGACATGACCTAGTGTTTTACTTAGGGTTTGAGGGATTCATTCGAAGGCGAAACAATCACAGTTGTCTTCACAGGTTTCCTCTAAAATTAAATTTCGGGACGAAATTTCCTAAAGTAGGGGAGACTGTGACACCTGTGTCACTTCAACCTTCATACAAATACCAAACCAATGAAATATTGTATTTCATACTTGGGATTTTGTTGGACCCAGTATGGGCTCAAGACAACTTCTTTTCATGTAATATGGCAAGTGATTTCAGTAAATGTGAAAAATATGTGCGGAAATGGAAATCAGACTTTCAAGAAACAAGACCTATAGAATTATCAAGTTTATATCACTTTGAAACAAAATGGTTTACAAGGTGATTGTAAGATTATTATCTAGTACAAACGAATCTTGAATTCTGTGGGTGAGAGGGCAATGGAGTTTGTATGTATGTATGAATGCTAAGCTTCAAACTCTACTTTGCTTCTCCTGGTTTAGCCTTCTATTTATAGACGGCTTGGTGCATGTATAAACAATAGTTTATTCATGCAATAATTCCTGCAAAAAGTAGCCAATTGACATATTCATTAATTCCAACGTTCAAGTTGCCTTTTTCATCATGATATCAATTAATGTCAACTTGCTTCGGTAGGTGTGGCAGGACAGAACCAATTTCAGACAAGTGGGTTATTTCATCAGAATTCTGATAAGCCACTTCATCAGAAATTCTGATGAACAAATCATCAGAAAACTCCTGATGATCAGAATTGTCAGATACTGATGATATTTCATCAGAAATATCATCAGATCCATCAGAATTGACCTTTTCTGATAATCCAACTTAGCTCTTGATCAACTTGTGATTCTTTGAATTGATTATGTGCATTCCAGTTATCCCATCTGATCTTCTTTTTCTAGTTCATGATCTTCAGGACTGTGATCTCTTCATAGATCCAGTTGATTGTGATTTTCTTCAATACTTACAAATAAAGTTTCCTAACAGTTTCCCCCTAAGTATTGTAAGAAAATAAACTACCTCATAAACAGAAAATTTCCAAACAGTGGAAATATAATACTTGCAAAATTAAACCAGTTACTGATGTTAAAGAAAAACAAATTACATAAAAGATGAGAAATCAAATAAATAGTTTCTTCAGTTAAGTCTCGCTCTTTTATGTGTATCTCCTATCTTTAGCTTCTTTTTGTAGGAGATATATTTGTTGCAGCTGACATACATGTCTTTGTACCATTCTCTTGCTTGGATCCATTCTTCAATCATCTGTTCAATTTCTTTTCTGCTTCCCTCCAAGTTCTTTTCTATCTTCTGAAGATGTTCTTGTCTTTTGTTCATGGTTTTCAAGATATACCTCAGAGTTTGATTTGAGTACTTGCAGATGTCAACACTTCTGAACATAGCTTTGTTGTTATCATGATCTCTAAAGATTACACCATAATCTTGTTCTTCATTTCTATTTGTCAGCATAATGATGTCTCCGGATCTTGCATCTTCCACTATGTCTGAAGGAACTTTTGTCTTTGGTGACTTGATATACACCTTTTTGTTGTGTACATGCTCAAAATTGATGCATAGATCAAAGTCTGAAAAAGCTATTCTTTCAAACAGCAGTATTCCAGCCTTTGATATGCCATTTAATGCTCTTCTGACTTCTTGATTATTTTTCTTTTCCTTTTCATAATGATCCTTCATAAACAAAATGTCTAAAGGATGCAACTGGTCAGCTATTTCTTCATCAGTCACCTTTTGTTCTTCTCCATTCTCCCTCTGAAGTGTGTATCTGTTTTGCACATGAGTTCCTCCAACATCATCAATTGTACTCTTTATTTCACTCACCTTTAGAATTCTTTTTACTGGATTCCAATTTTGTTTGTGAATGCTACTTGGCCCTCTTTTTATCCTTTCTTCTCTTAACTCCAGTCTGGTAGGAGATAGTGATCTTGGTGCTTTATCTTCTTTCGTTAAGTAGTAACTCACCAGATTGGACTCAGGGAATATCATTACATGCCTGGCAATCTCTTTAACCATGATAGACTTGGTTTCAGAGATTTTTCTCTTAACAGTCTTTGATTTTGTTGCTGACTCACCTTCTTGTTCCCATTCATTCATTGTTTGAATATTCATATACTTACTTATTGCTGAGTCATCAGATATTGTTGGATTTGGGACAGATGCTAGCAATTTCAAATTTGTAATAACTTGTGGTTTTGCGGTTGCTAACCTTTTCAGCAATTCATCTTTTGGGACGTTCGGAGGAGGACCCATCACTGTGGTTCTAGCTTTTGTGATTGGTGTGGTTGATGATTGTTGAGGAGTTGACTTTGGAGCTTCTTGATGTGAGCTTTCAGCAGGAATTTCTTTCATGAGTTCTTGTGGATCCAATTTGGCCATTTTTGCAATAATGAATTGCATCTTTTCTATCAGTTGTTGCACCTCCTTTACCTGTTTTGAGTTGCTGTTTATGTTTTTCTGAATATTCGTGAATTCTGTTTGAGCTTTTGTTTGAATAACAGCCCATTCTTTTGACAGCTTCTCAAGGGCATTTGTGATACTATTATTACTTGCCCTTAGTATGGTAACTTCTTCCAAAACTCTGTTGGTACAACTTGGCTGCCTTGATTCAATCACATTTGCAACTTGTGCTTTAATCTTTTCTATTTCTGTTAGAATCGTTCGGATTTCTGATGCAGAGATGTTGGATTCTAGTGCCTTTTCTTTCATCTTTTGAAGAGACTTTAGTGCTTCAGTATTTTCTTTGGTTTGTTTCTTTATTTCTTCTTCTGATTCTGATAAAGTCTTCATATCTGCCCTTTGACCTTGTATTTCTGACAGCAACATATCAAGTTTTTCTTCCACTGGATTTCTTTTGCAGACTTTGTAAACATTTTCTAGCGCTTTTTCTAAGTTTTCTTGATTTATGGATTTTTCAGGGATAGTTGGAACAACAAATGCTCCTTCTAACATTCCAGCTGCAGACACATCTGCTGCTGTTTTAGAAATGATAGGGTTACTTTTGGCTTTACCAGATTTTGGTGTAGCTTTAAGTTTACCAGAATCATCTCCACCAGTGATGAAAAAATCATTTTCACCCAGGATTTCCTTATGTCCTTGAATCATATCAACATATGATCCTCCATAAGTTTTTGAGGTAAACAAATTACCTTTAACCAGATTTCCTTGATCAGTTTCCTGATCTCTATCTGTTGGGATCTCATCCTCTTCCTCATTTTCTGATTCAGAGTTGAGATTTATGGAACTAGTAACCTCCTCATCAACCTTAGTTGTTCTGTATTCTATCTTGTAGGATACATTCACTGAGCTTTCTGATTTTGTTTCTTCTCTGTGAGATTCAACTAAAACAGTTTTTAATAGAGATGTACCGGCAATGTGAGATTCACCATAATGTATGACTTCAGTAGCTTCAATCTCAGCAGCATGTGTTTCTTCACCAATATTTGATTCTGCAAAATGTTCTTGATGAATTTCAAATTCATGATGAATTCCATCTTCATGAATCTGTTCACTTTCAGCATGTTCTTCCTTGTTCTCTGGTGAGTTGGCTATCTCCAAGCTAGCTGTCTCCAGAATTCTTTTTCCTTCTGCACCCTCTTTTTCTGATGGTGAGGACTTCTCATCATCTCCTTTTTCTGTTGATAAAGAGCAGTTCACAACTTCTCTGCTTGGCTCTTCTATTGGAGAGTTTGATTTGGTCAGAAGTTTTTCTTGTTGTATTCTGTATTGTGAGTCTGGTGCAATGAAGCATAACATGCTTTCTGGTAACAAAGGGATATCTTTGTCTGATTCCCATCCATGATTGGAACTCCAGGCTTTCATTGTTTTTGATCAGTTCCTCCTATCTTTGAGGTGAGACATTTGTTTAACACTTCCATCATCACTTGCCAGATGGCTGGCAATTCACTTCTTCTTATTGCTCCAATTTTGTTGACATCTCTTTTCTTGTATCCAAGCCCAATGACGAAGTTCAATAAATCTTCTTTGCTTGGGGCTTCAGTGTAACTGCCAAGAATAGGCAATCCAAGCCATTCTCTTACTCTTGCTAGAGTTAATGTTACATAGACACTTCCTCATACATGAGCAGACACCTGATTTTCTTTAACTTCATTAAAGGTGTAAACAAATTGCTGTAGCATCCTTTCTGGTATTTCTCTTTCTTTTGTCAGTGCTCCTGAGATTGGGCATTTTGTAAGATATTCTACCAGAAGTTGACATCTTTTATCATACTCTGAATACTCTGTATTCATCAGCAGATTGTTTTCCTTCATTAGTAGAAATTCTGCTTCCTCGACAAAAGGTACTTCATGTTGAATGATTGGAATATTTAGGTTAACTTCTACCATTTTTGGTCTCTGTGAGTTAGGGTTTGAAATTTAGGGATTTTTTATTTATGAGTGAAAAACAGAGGATTTTAGGATATGAGGAAATTGAGAGTATTGTGGGTGTATGAAGTAGGAGTTGGAGGGGTATAGAACGTGGTATGAGATAGTGATAAAGAGATCATTAATTGTCTTTATAACTGTTAGATCGTGGATGCTCAGTTTTTGGTTCAAAAAAATAACCGTTGGATCGTGGGTGTTAAGACATTAATGAAATTGTTTATCATGGCATCGTGGTTATCCCCTTTCAACTTGACTCTTCAATTTGTAGTTTCTTCAATCATTTCTTGAAAGTGTTGCACTAATTTTTGATTGGAGAAAGCTATCGGTTCTATGACACCTTTTCATTTTTGTGGTCCCTATTAGATAATAGGTCCAATCACCTTTCTTCATATGGATCCTCTTTTCTTTGTAAGTCAAAGTCCCATTCTGATGATGTTATCAGAAGTTCAATCATAAATCTGTTGAACATATGTATTTTGTTCTAACTTATGTTGACCTTTTAGGTGTGGTCAACATAAGTTAACAGAATTTTCAATAGAATTTCTTGGTTGAATTTTCCCCCTAAACTTGTGAACCTCTTCAGCAGTTTTTTTTTTTTTTTTTTTTTTTTAAGATGAGAGGGAATAAAGAAAGATCAGAAGACTCACATTTGTTTTTCTGGTAGCATCCAAGTTTCTTTGCCTTTTCTGATATTTTCTAAAAACATTTTGTTATCATTGAAGTTTTATCAGAGAAAAATTTAAGATCCATTTTTAAATAACCAGATTTTGTCCCCTTTTATCAGAAAATTTTGAGTTAGTATTTTGATTTCTGATGATCATTTTATCTTTACCTATTTCCCAGAAATATAAACTATAAACCAGAAAACTAGCAAGCAAAAATATTAACATAATAACAACAAAACTTGTACAAATAAAGCAAATAAAACCTAATCAATATCTACCCCTTCACCATGTTCCATTTCCAATAGTAACAACAGGTCAGTTATCACCCCAGAGTTGTTGTTAGTGGGTACAAGCACGCTGAGACCCATGTTTTCTTGAAGTCTCATGTCAGCCCTTGGATAACTTGTAGGAATGCCTGCAAAGTCTAGCTGACTCGTGATTATCTTTGTTAGAAAACGAGGATACATCAAGAATGGCTTGGCAACCCACATGTTACTTACAAAATCACTCATCAGATAATGAGAGAAGTTGTAAGGTACTTTAAGTACCAGTGCCTGTATAGGCTCCATCAATTTCAGAGATATTTCATGATGATTGATGACCTTCTTTGAAAAACATGCACCCATCTGGGTGACCAGATATTGCCATGGCTTTTTAAAGCCATTTTTGTTGATTGCCCGTTGTTGGTTTGGTGTGTGATAACCCATTTCCCTCAAGACATTTTCCTTCTGATTCCTTATGAACATCAGAACGTCATTATCATCATTTAGTTGAAGAGCTGTCCTGATGGTGGCTTCATTTAACAGAATTTGCTGATTTAGCACCTCACTCTTGATGGTCTTCTGCTCCCTATTTTGATACTCAGATAGTGTTGCATTTTTCCAGAAGATTTGAAGAATCTCTAGATGAACACTTATGTGAGCAGTGAGGGCATAGCTCAAGTTGCTATTCATGAGCATCTTGAATACAACTTGACACCCTTCCCACTGAGGACCTTCCAGATTTGTCCTCAATCTTAGGTTATGATATGAATAAAGAACTAGAGGGAAACATTCATCTTTGATGGAGTTCATTTTGTGAGTGTGTGTTAATATGTGATGAAGAAGAGAAGTGAAGATGACAGATTTTAGCTCAAAGTGGTGAATATTTATAGTAAATTTAATATTTGCTATAAATGGAAGCTACCAACTTGTGGATTTTCTTCACCGCAATCTTTGTTATTTTAATGATTATCAGAGGACAGAAAAAAAAATAACAGAGATAAGTTCCTTCTCCACTACATTTGCATTAATTTATCTAGGCGGCTAATTTCTGGTAATTTATCATTGTAGCCTGCCAATATGTCACTTCAACCTTCTTAAGCATGATGGGGTATAATAAATGAAGGAGAGAGAAATATCTATTTTAACGAGTTCCCAGAAATTTTCTGTTTGAATGACGTTAGCAGCACTAACAAGGGAAAATTTGTTTTAATATAAAAAAAAATTCAAACACGGAGGAAAAAAATTTAAACAAGAAATATGAATGTGGATGTTGTCATGCAGTACTTTGTTTTAATGAACAATGATAATTCTGATTATCAGCATTTTTACTTATGGTTCACCAGAATTCTGATGAAGTTGTCAGAGTTTCTGATAAGTGGACAAATTTTCTGGTGGTTTATCAGACATATGAATTTGATTATCACTAAAGCAAATTATCAAGCATTTTTACAGGTGATAAAATTACCTGAGTAGTTTTTACCATTGAACTGACCATAACAAAGCAAATTATGTGATAAGCCTTTCAACAAGGACTACTCTCTTTTATGGTCAGACATCCATACCTTTTGCATTCATATCCCATGAACCTTCCTTTCACTTCATTTCAAAGTTTACCAATCTACCCAGCTTTGAAACAAAGTTGCTGAGTAAGCTCCTGTCCCCAGTCATGTGCTTGGAGCTTCCTGAGTCGCAGTACCAGATCTGCTGCACATGATGGTCCTGAAATGAAATGATTAGAGGGTTTTTGGTACCCAGGCATGCTTGGGTATTGTTTCTGATGGAATTTGAATCATTTTTTTTATTTCTTCTTGGTTTTGCATCAGAAACTCTGTTATATGCTGAGCCATTAACAGATTTTACATTTTTCTTTTGAAGATGGTGTTGAACAAGCTTCAGTATGTCAACACACATACAAGAGTTATCAGAATTTTCTGATAGTTCTTCTTGTGATGGAATGAGTGGATAATTTTGAAAAGATGAGTGAACTGCTTCTGGAGTTTTTACAGATTCTTGACTGCATTCACTCTTGTTTGTTTTGAAGTTAGGTTTTTCAAAAGAATATTCAGAACAGGTTGTTTTGCAAGATTCAGATTCAGATTCTGATACTAAATTATCAGAAAGCTGATGAGTTGCTTTTACAAAGATAGTGGGTTTGTGTCTATTTGATCTTGTAAAACTTGTATAGCCTAAACCCTCTCCTTTGTTCTTTGGTGTGGACTCAATAAAATTTATGAACTCTTTAGCCTGTTGAAAACCTCTTACATTGATTTCTTTATCATTGATTTTCTTGTAAAGATCTTTTCTTTCATTTTCATAAAATTCAATTTTTGCTCTTTGATCTAAACTATTCTCTATAAGAAGTTGGTTTTCAAGAATGATTTTATTCAAAGTCCTTTGCAACTCATCAGATTTTCTAATATCTGATTGATGTTTTTCTTTCAGATTTAGAAAATCTGACATGAGCTTGTTTAGTTTGTGTTCAAGATCAAGATTGTCTAAATTTACCTTTTGTTCTGATGTTTCTGGTAGTCCTTCAGAGAGTGCCATGAGGCAGAAATTTGCCAATTCTTCTTCATCATCAGAAGAATCATCAGATAACCATGTATCTGTTCCAGCAATTAAGCTTACTTGTTGCTGCTTCTTTGCTTCTTCAAGCTTTTTCTCATAATAGGCAACATCCTTCAGCTTTTTGGTCTTACATTCTGATGCATAATGACCTCTTTGCTTGCACTTGTAACACACAACTTTAGCCTTCCCTTTATCCTTTGATCTAATCTCTTCTTTAGATCTTCCATCCATTCTTCCTTTGTCACTCTTCTGGTATCTCTGGTTACCTCCCCTCAACCTCTGCTCAAATGTTTTGGTGAGCAGTGCTATTGCTTCTGCAAAAGCTGAAAAATCTGATGATGCATCAGAAGTTTCAAGATTTTGGCTGGTTGATGTTTGTGGATCATTGATTGTTGTTGATCTTTGTGAGTTTGAGATAAGAGCTAAAGATCCCCCTCTTTGAATAGTTTCTTCAAATATTTCTTCCTCTCTGGGGATCAAGATGCTGTATAAGTCGTGAAGACTCATGTTTCCTAGTTCTAAGGTTGATGATAAAGTCATGGTTAGACTTCTCCATTCTCTAGGAAGGGCATCAAGAAATTTTATGTTTCTTTCATCCTTTGATATGTATCATTTAACCTTTCATTTGGCAAACTTTTAAACCTTTCATAAGATGAGACATTATTTGTTCTCTTGTTTCTTCTCATCCTTTCTCCTCCACAAAGATTTTCCAACTGATCCCATATTTCCTTAGCTGATGCACATGCATCAACTTGTGAAAATATGTCATTAGGGATGGCCATTATTAAAAGTGACTTTGCCCTTTCATCCCCAGCCACCAGATCCTTGTCTTACGCACTCCAGTTTATTTCACTTTTGGGAGCGCGAGAGGCAGGGATAGCTGGTGATTGATCAGTTGTTGGAATAGCAGGTATATCAGTCATTGGTGTATGTGGCCCCTATCAATGGATTGAAACAGAGCTCGGTCATGACCATTAAGGAAATTGACCATCCTGATTTTCCATTGGGGGTAGTCCTCTCTGACCAGAGTCGGAGGTTTGGACATAGAACTAATGTTAAAAGCATTATTCCAGGATTGAAAGCTGGTCATATTTAGAGAAAAGAAGATGAGCGATTGATCGTTTGAAAATAGTTTATTCAATCTACTCTGATACCAATTGTTGGACCCAGTATGGGCTCAAGACAACTTCTTTTCCTGTAATATGGCAAGTGATTTCAGTAAATGTGAAAAAGATGTGCGGAAATGGAAATCAGACTTTCAAGAAACAAGACCTACAGAATTATCAAGTTTATATCACTTTGAAACAAAATGGTTTACAAGGTGATTGTAAGATTATTATCTAGTACAAACGAATCTTGAATTCTGTGGGTGAGAGGGCAATGGAGTTTGTATGTATGTATGAATGCTAAGCTTCAAACTCTACTTTGCTTATCCTGGTTTAGCCTTCTATTTATAGACGGCTTGGTGCATGAATAAACAATAGTTTATTCATGCAATAATTCCTGCAAAAAGTAGCCAATTGACATATTCATTGATTCCAACGTTCAAGTTTCCTTTTTCATCATGATATCAATTAATGTCAACTTGCGTTGGTAAGTGTGGCAGGACAGAGCCAATTTCAGACAAGTGGGTTATTTCATCAGAATTCTGATAAGCCACTTCATCATAAATTCTGATGAACAAATCATCAGAAAACTCCCGATGATCAGAATTGTCAGATACTGATGATATTTCATCAGAAATATCATCAGATCCATCAGAATTGACCTTTTCTGATAATCCAACTTAGCTCTTGATCAACTTGTGATTCTTTGAAGTAGATTCTGTGCATTCCAGTTGTCCCATCTGATCTTCTTTTTGTAGTTCATGATCTTCAAGACTGTGATCTCTTCATAGATCCAGTTGATTGTGACTTTCTTCAATACTTACAAATAAAGTTTCCTAACAGATTTGTATAAATATATGCATCGTTTGCACATATCAATTCTTGCTCGATTTCGAGCTCTAAATCACTTTCTGGAATGGTTAAACGCGATCTGATGCGTAAATATAACCAGTTTAACACAACAAACACTCCGGAATAGTGACATGGGCTTAACATACCTTAAATAACCTTTACATAACTTAGAAATAAGTTTTGAAGGATTTGGTATGGCAAAAACAAGTTTATTCGCTCATAGGGACTATTTGCGTCAAACTGCAAAAGTCTGCCGTTTCGTAAGGCAACGTACAGTCCGGAACATGATCATAAGCTAAACATACCATAAATAACCTAAGAATAGCTTAGAAATAAGCTATGAGTGGTTCGGTGTGTGAAAATATGCTTATTTGATCTTACAGGGACTAAAAGTGTCAAAAACGGCGTAAGTTTGCATTCTCGCGCATATCTTACGTTCTGACCACATCTGGACATCCAAAATTTTTGTACACACTAAAATATTTCTATTTTAGTGATCGGCATGCAAAAATATCGTTCGTCGCTTAATTTGGTTCGTTTTCGCGTCCGTTTGAGTTTCGTCGTAATTTAACGAATAACGCGACCGTACCACCAAACGAGCCGACATCTGAGAGTTTTCCGAGCACATTTTGAGTCCTCTAAACTTTATTGACCTTGTAGAGCCTTGAAAATGGCTTAACGGGGGTCAAAAGGGGCTGAAATGGGCTTAAAACAAGTGCAGGGACCTGAACTGTAATTACATGAAACTGTTGCTGATCTGGGGAGGCCAGGCGGGCCGCGTGACCCCTCCCCCATACCTTACGCGAGCCGTGTAAGGTGCCCAGCAACAGAAAACGTGTTTTTTGTGCAGATCAGCTGTTTCCTTGTATTTTCTTGCAACTTTCTTGTGTAGTGACCAAGTTTTAAGTGTCCCCCAAGTCCCTCAATCATATCCTAACATGTGTAGGGCTGGGATCATTGCTTGATCACCACACAAAATGATCTTGATGGCTCTTGATTTCTATAAATAGCCATGCCATTTCCTCATTTCAGCTCACACTTGATCTAAAACTCTCTATGTTGATGTTTTATAACTTCATACCTGAGAGTTTATAAGATCAAGTTCAAGCAAGGACCTTTTGTAAGCATTCCTTCATTCTTTTATTGCTTACTAGTTTAAAAAGTCAAACAGTGTTTGACTTTCAGTTTGACCAGTCAAATGGTTAAGTCAAAGTTCAATTGAACTTTGTAACGTGATTGTAATCACGATGGTTATAATCCTTAGTGATTATGCCTACTGATTACCATTTTAACTAGGTGTAGTGACGAGTCAAAGTTTCGGTCAAAATGCGTTTAAGCACGCATTTTGCAACGGAACTATTTTCGGGTATCAAAACCCATTGTTTTGATACCAAATCAGTTTACAAGTAGGTTAAACATGTTTTGACATGTTTAACTCGTCACTATTAGTTTAGTGCTTGTTTAGGGTCGTAAGTTAAGCGGTCTAAACAACCGCTTAGACTTTCGAACCCGACCCGTTTGGTCAATCATTAGCATCCGACCAAGCTTGCTTAGTGATCATAGTTGCATAGGGAATAACCCCTGAGGTTATACCTTATGGTCACATAGGAGTGGTTAGCTATTCGTTAATTGGTTTACATGACCATAGGAAATGACCAAAACGCCCTTTTTTAGCATAAATCCGTAATGTACATATGTGAACACATTTTTGACATCTAATCTGAATTAGTAACATGTTAGGGTATAATTGGGCATGTAAGACTTGACATAGCTCATAGATAACTATCCGAACATAGTTTTGCACAACCGACGCATTATAGTAGCTTATGCTACCATAATGGGTCGAAACGGGTCAAAAGCACTTAGGAAGACTTTCAAATCAGAATGATAGCTCTATTAAATCATACCATATGAGTTCAAATACTCATTTGATTTATAGAACATCATTCTATCCTATCTCCCGATTTAGGATCCGATTATTAACATAGTTACCTACATTAGGTGTCGTTTGATTCCGTACTCCCTCTAGCTTTGCTTAGTTGTTGTTCAAGACTTCAAAGCACCCTTATGTGAGTATATAGTTCCCCTCTTTTACTGTTTTAAATGTTTTGGGGTGAAGCATGTGTACCTATTTGTTATGTTCACGATTTCAAAGTATAATTGATTATACATATTAGTACTTATCTTTTGATAAACCGACTGATTATTTATGGTTTAAACTCTAATTTTTCCAAAGAGTATAAAATAAATTGTTGGATAGTACATATTTTGTTCACCAGACCAATTGGTAGTATGATATAGCGCTATAGGATTTGACACCCCATTCCTATTGTCATGGAATGTCTGAAACCAATTTGTTTCTCCATCCAAATACGGATTGCCTTTGTGGTATCCCTATAGTCTCAAATGTGTATTTTGATGCACTAGGTCTGATTGAATTCTTAAATCACATTTTTATTGTATATTTTATTATACTCCCAAAAGTATAGTTTGATATACTCTCATGTGTGATATTGTACATAAACAACAAATATTTTGATTAACTACCAAAACATATTTTAATATGTTATTTATTCAACCAAAACATAGTTAAATATGTTATATATAAATCCAAAGTATACTTTTGATATACTATCAAAAACGACTATTTTGACAACTAAAGTATATTTAATATACTATCTGTTTAACGATGTTGGAACCGAAATATACTTTGATATATTACGTAATCGACTTTCTTAAAACCAAAGTATATTCTTATATATACTTCATACATTTTATCCAAAACATTATTTTATAAACTCACTTTATTAGATTATTTATTATGCATCATTCTTTTATATCAATAAATTTCTCATAAGTTTTCACATGATTTTATAAAGAAAACATTTTTAGATTCATGACTACTTTTTCTTAAAACATTCTTTTAAACTTATAAGTCATGAATCATGCATAAACAAAACCTATGTATCTCACATGCATTTTTATGCTGACGTACCTATTTTTACACATGTTTCAGGTACTGCTTGTGATGATTGTTGATACATGCTATACATAGGATGGACTCGTGCCTTAGCAACTTTAAAACTTGAAAGATAATAATTGTATTAATTTGATTTGATTTAAATGATGAGTTCAATAATTCAATAAGACGAAATTATTTAATCCATGGTTGTGAAACAATGATTCTGTTACAACACTCCCCGACGTTTCCGCCACGTTTTGTTGTTTTACGTGGTCGGGGTGTGACAGTGAGTCGAGTAATTCTTCTCGTAAATATACAACAGTTGAGAAATGTAAGCTATTCTTTTCTCGCATTGCATTCGCACACAACCAAGACCTTGAGTAGAAACGTCACAGTGCACCACAAAATCCTCCGTACTATCGAGTGAGAGCAATATCGGTGCACTGCAGAGTTTTCATTTCAAGAGCAGGAAGGCATCTTCCTGTTTGGTTTCCCATGAATACATCACACCTCCCTGTGTCAATGCGGTAAAAGCTGAGCGATCTTTGAAAATCCCTTGATGAATTTGCGACAGTACCTAGCGAGACCAAGAAATTGTTGCACCTCCGAAGGATTCTTTGGTGCTGACCAACTTTTAGTAAGATGGATCTTAGCGGAATCCATTTGTATTCCCAATGTGTTGACTACGTGGCCAAGAAAGTGTACTTCTCGAATCCAGAAGTCACAATTAGAAAATTCGTGTAGAGTTGCTCCTCCCCCAGGAGCTCTAAGATAAAACACAAGCGTCGCTCGTGGTCCTCCTCTCTCTTAGAAATGATTCAAAACGTCATCATTAGACACGGTTGATGGAGTCAGCGAGATGAGGTTTACACATACGATTCATGCGATCCATAAGGTTGCTGGTGTGTTGCGTAACTTGAATGACATGAACAGAAAATAGAAATGGTTGTACTGCGTTCGAAGTGCTGTTTTAGGAACGTCCTCTTCTTGGACTTACATCTGATGATAACCCGTTCGTTAGTTGAGCCTCGAATTGGAGCTTGATCCTCGCAAATGGTCAACAGATAGTCAATACATAGTCGAGGCTAACGGTTCTTGACGGACACCTTGTTGAGTTCTCGATAATTAGCACACATACGAAAAGGCCTATCCTCCTTCTTCATGGATAGAACTGGGGCTCCCCAAAGCGAAGAACTAAGTCCGACAAAACTCTTGTCCAATAATTCCTGAAGTTGATTAAACAATTCTTGCAACCCTCCTGGTGCAAGACGGTAAGGAGTACGAGTAATCAGGGCTGCCTCTGGCGTGAGATCAAACTGAGATTCTACCTAACAGTTGTGGAAGTAAACCTGAAAGTTCTTCGGGTAGTACATCGGGTGAAATCACGAACAATTGGTGGATCCTCGATCCTCTCTTCCATAGCCTTAGCATCAGTAACGAGTGCTAACATAGCGGGATAATCCCTCCGTAGACACTTCTGGGCTTTCATAGCTGAAATGACACTAACCTTTGCACCACTCTGACACTTTAGGATAGACAACGATTCTCCACTAGGAAGAGGGATACGCAAAATTTTCTCTTCACAGGGTATATCAGCGTGATATCTAGATAACCAATCCACACTAACTACTACATCGAAACTATCAGGGGTAGTAGAAGGAAGGTCGATCATCGAACACTTAACCCACAAGGTCGAGTTTGCATCCCAACGAACATATGAGGCTTCAATTGACTGGCCATCAGCCGGTTCCACAACAGGTTTGGTTTCATGAAGTGTCGGTGTCCAACAAAACAGGGGAAGAAAGGTTATTCACAAAACGTATAAGTCACTATGCTGTTATCATGCCTGGCGTCACCCACGCCAGCCATAAGTACTCCTCAACGAGCACCATTTTCACCGTCGTCGTTATCGTCGAAGTCTCCTTTATTCCCATACTGAAGATTTTGAGTACGAACACTTTGTTGCCACCGTGGACATTGTCTCTAATGTCGCTGCTTTGGAAACAGTTCTCTGTGATCTTTTGCCAATAGGGTCCACCTTCTCGTTGTTCTTGTCGCGTCCTAGGGTACTACCCATGTCACTGATAACTACACGTTCCATACTCCGGTCAATTGTCAGCGTTTATGCCCCGATTGATTCGTAAGAGTTGGCTCCCAAGGGTCGCCGACTGGGGTTAGGGGCTCGATTGAAATCAATCTGCTGGTGTTCATTGTCAGAAATTAGAGCCGTCATATTACTGGGGTCGGTGAGGTATCATGTTCTACTTCTTGTCCATCGGTCTTGTGTGTTGATTGTATAATGCACGGTAAGTTGTTAAAGAATTACAGAGGTGACCCTATTTCTGGATCTGAGGCATCAACTCATTGAGTTCAAGTAAACCAGAAAAGTGAGGAAGTATAGACCAAACATTCGACGCTTCAACAACTAACTCAAGGACGTTCGCACTAGCACCTCACATTCTTATACGGTTCGCTAGACATTCAGATGAGTGTTCGGATAACACTCGATAGCATCGAGTTTCGTAAAGACTCAGAGGAGAGTGAAAGGATCACGTTCAAATAGGAGACAATCATTGCTATGACCCCTATGGATTGTTGTGTTTCACATTAGGTCGAATAATGGAATGGAACCCCTTTCACACTTGTTAGGCCTCGCCGGGACTCACATACACCCCACATTATTATTATGTGTGCACCCACAATAATAATATGATTTGCATGTTCGTCTCAGTTCCTCCTAACTCGGGTTAAATGGTTCCTCAAACTCGAGTAGCAGGACAAGGAACATCACAAAACATGGGTCACGAATGTTTAGGGGAAACCCCACACTATCAATCACATAACACAGGCAAGTAACTCATGAATTCATATTGTAGTGCTAAATGTGCTATCACATGCAATATCATACATATGTGTTCACTAGTTATGCAGTGCACTGAGTAAACGAGAGACGAACCTTGCAATCTGGAGCTGAGTGTCATGGTCGTATTTAGTACTGTCCGGTTATAGTCTGGTTTTATAAAAACGTTTTAAAACCAAGTTTACTATAACTAGTGGCTCTGATACCAAACTGTCACACCCCCAAAAATACCCCAAGCGGAAAGCCCCGCGAGGCGTGTGACGTACCAGGATCTAGCCACCAATCACATTGAACTCATACAAGATTTTAAATAAAAATTTCATTCATTAAGATCAAGTGTTACATTACATAAAGTATAACTCAACGTTTTTAGCAGAAGCATAAATCATTAGTTATGTATTTCGTAATCCAATCATATGAAAGTTATCAGACTCGTCTCGTGTTTCCATGTGTCTCGACCCATGACCACCCCAGCTTCCCAGACAGCAAGATCCACGTTCCACATATCTATAACCTGCGAGCATGCAAACAAGTGTATCAGACAACGCTGGTGAGTTCACAGTTTTATGAAAACATTTGGTTAGCAAGTGTTTAATCCGGTTTAATAACAATTCCGAAAGTAATGTTGATAATAACTCGAGTACCGTACAAGATGGCGTCAGATTGTTTGCCCGTCCCCAATGCCCCCTATCATAGCATTGGTCATGATTAAGGTCATTAGTTCACGCCCGTCCTCTCAGGTACGGTATGAGGTTGCCAAGCCTAATAGCGCTATCAACTAATACCCCGTTACCTATCACGTAACTAATTCGGTATAAGATGGGACTTAAAGTGATAGGAAATGAGTGTATTATCTAACATCCCAGTTTTTACCCAAAAGACTTATTCCTCTCAGGAATACCCATTTGATTGTCCCACCCATCGGGACGCATGCTCAAGAGAAATGAACTCACCTTAGATTGCTCGGTATGTTATATTACCCATTCCAAGTTGGTCAACTATACCCTACCGTGGTTACCAAGAATAGTCAGTATATTGTTCACATATATCAAGTATCCATCATACACGTTACATAAGTAGCATACAAGTAAACTACACGTCCTTATACAAATCGTAACCGTTAATCATGCAACCCATTGATCCATAACGTTTATCGTAAAGTCACATAGCAAGTGTATGGGTTTCATATGCAGTAAATCACATAACAGTACACGTATACTAGCAAGTTGCACTCAAGCATGTAACATGACATTTGACACATATGGGCACTTTTAAGATCCAACAGTGGGCATGTTCAAGTGTGCGGCCCAACGTAGGGTCCGTTAAGAGTGTGCGAGTCCAATAAAATCTGTGTTCTCTCTGAATCTATTCAGACTCTCTTAAGTTTGCTTTCTGTCTGCTGAGTATAAATATACTGCAGGTCCACGAAGAACCTGCAGTCTATGAAAGATCCCCCACGAAGAACCATAGTCCACGAAGAACCTAGTTCTTCGTTGACTAATCTTCTGTGAACAACCATGGTTCTTCGTCACTATTGTATATGAAGAAGAAGGTCCTTCGTCATGACGTTTTTCATGAATGTGCATTCCCATGAAGAACTATTCTTCGTGGGAAGGCTGCATGACAGCAAACATACAGATACATACAGTAAACAGTTTAATCATCACCATCAACATTAACATTGAGCAATTCTATTCTATTGATCAATATCAACTGAGATCCTAACCATTTCTAGATTAAATCAGTTGTTTGGCTATGACCAGATCAGATCAAACAATTTACATATCAGTCAGACAATTTACCTATTATCATTCTACTCGAAATCAGGGTTTGAACATGGATTTCCAGATTATCATGATTTCCCTAACTATCAATTCACTATATTAACACACTAGCTTAAATTCGTAACATAATTCATCATACCATCATCAGATCTTTGTGAATATCATGCGACATGATAAATCAAACACAAACATCATACATCATAATCATCAATCAAGCCACTATGCACGTTCCTAATCAGTCGATTATCACAAGAATTTACCAAGCACCTATGATCATATTATCATTGATTTATCTAATATTTCGCATACATTCAACAAATCCAAACATGATTGGCAACTTCACACCATTCATGTTAACACATCAATCAATTACACATAGCCGAGCGAAATCAAACAAGATTAGAATAAGCATATTCATACTAACCATGGGGTCGTAGGAGGTGTATTGGAGCGAGTGGAGGGTTGCTCTTCGAATGACCTTGCTGCCGTCGCCTACCCAAAGGGATCTAGGGTTGGCAATAATCTTGAAAAAGAGTGTGTGCCCTTCTATATGCATTCACGTTTACAAGAGGAGAAGATGGGCTGGGGTTCGGTTGGGCTCGGTTTGGGGTTATGGAGACTGGGCCGAGAACAAGCAACAAGAGCAAAGGTGTGGCCCGGTTCTAGCGGTTCTAGTGTGCGACTTAGGTGGTATACGGCTAAACTTAACCAATCCCACAATCACTTAATAACACTAAATCTCACATGTCATCAATCAAGTATAAATCAAACACGTTTACTGGAATCACGCAATGAGCACACGTAACAATACTCGTTTAACAATCATGGAACTAGGTAACACTGATCGTAAAAGTTCAGATTGTCACAATATGGGTAACCTAACGTCATGGAACCACGGGAGGTTCTCCACAAGCATGGTAAATTAGAGCACTAAACTAATTATGCACACAATATCTACTTTGAATAGGTTTATCACTTCACATAATGATATATTATAAAACCTTTTGATTTAACACGCATTATAGAATGTTGAGTAACATTCTAAGCGTTAGAAATTAAAATGATGAAAGCACATTTTCATATATAAATTTTAAGGAAGTTGGTTTTGCTATTAACAGAAGTAGTTACCATTTAATGCTTAGTAAAAGTTCAAAAGCTTTCGTTGTGAATTCTTTAATTACTATGTGCTCTGATACCAACTTGTAATACTTATCTGTTTACCATGATTATATCTGATTGATGTTATAGTAAAAAAAATATATGTTTTGAATAAAATCATTTATGTTCATGAACTCACCAGTTGACTCCCAAATATTGTTCGGGCACACATCCTAAGTGCCATGTGATTGCAGGAATCGAGGATGATAAGACTAGCATATGAGGACATAGAGGTCTAGAGGGCTTTTGAAGATTTAGATCTCTAGTCTAGTTTAACTGATGAAAATGTTATTGTATAATAATACATAAGTAAAGTACTCTTTAATGTTTAATAAAAGTTTAAAAGCTTTCGTTGTGAATTCTCTAATTACTATGTGTTCTGTATATTCGATGCGTAACACTCCCCAGAGCTTATCCTGGGATGCGGGTGTTACATACCACCTGCTCTTTTTCGGGGTATTTCATCAATCATCAACATCTAGGTAGTGTGGAAGAATTGATGAAATTCTATGAACAATGAACATGTTGTGGATAACTTTTGATGGTGTTTGGGAGAAGCTCAACATATTAAGAGAAGTTGCTACAAACTGCTCTTGTTCATGCTATTTCGTCAATCGTCAACATCAAGGTAGTTTTGAATAGTTGATGAAATTCTATGAACAATGAGCATGTTGTGGGTAACTTTGGAAGCGTTAATGAATTTTGGGTGTAGCTCAGGATATTAAGAGAACTCGCTACCAGCTCTTTTTCATGGTAATTTACTCAATTGTCAACATCAAGGTAAGGGTAGATGAAATTTTTTGAACAATGAGCATGTTATGGATAATTTTGAATGGTTGGTTAAATTCAACTAAAAATGTTGCTAATTTTTGAAGGATTGAGATAATTCTATGAACAATGGTGGATTACTTCATCCTGAAGGACAAAGTAATCAATTAACATAAAATCACATCATGTCCTATTTTTGTTATTTTATTTATAATCCCAAGTCTCATTCTCTCAACCTCGGAAAACATGAAAGAGATATTAACTAACATATTTGAAACCTTATTTATCAACACAAAATAGGTTTTTTTTTTTGTTTTTGCAAGAGCATAGTTTACTTAAAAAAAAAGTTCTTCAATTGTACAAGAGTAAAATTAAAACGTATGAAAATAAAAAAGTATCAAAGAGATATTTGTTAAATATCTATGCTCTTTAATTTTTATAACTAGACAATTGACGTCAAAAGTGATATCATTATAAGGAGTAGTTGTTTAAAAAAACATGTTAATGTGGAGTATTTAAATTACTAATGAGAAGCCGAGTCTCCTTCCCGAGGATCTTAAAGATTTTGTACAGTGTACATATTAACGAATCTAGTATCACCATTTCAAACTCTAACCAATTTGAGTCGTAATATTTATTAGAAGTTTAAACGTGGCGCTATTATATGATGTTTAAAAAAATCAACTTTCAATAATACATCGACCCACTCCATTTAACAAACTTCAAATTTTCATTAGCATTTATTTTGAACTTGCACATGTAAATGTCTTCCACTAATCCCTGATATAAAACCGGATCTTGATAGTGAGTTTTTTACAATTACCAAATGAATGAATCCAGAATCTCTTATTACGTGACTATCAAAGATCTCAAGTATGCAGCATATACAATAAAGGAAGAATTACTTTGACGGGACTAGTGAGGTATTTTCAGTGAGTATTAGACGGCAACAAGGGCATTGTTTTTCAATGGGTATGAGATAATTATAAGAATAAATATCTACCAAGCTAAAATGCTTTAATCATGTGCTGAAAGTGAGACTGTGATTTTGATTTAATTAGACATTTCTGTGTAACCGAACTAACATAATCCCCTATATTGGAGATTATAGAAAACTTAGATCATCTATTAACCCTATTATAATTTCTTAATCTTGGAAAAAGACTATGAAGCTTTTGGTGTCATGAAATTATAGTGACGATCTAAGGCTTTGAATAAAACCTTTTAGCCAAAACCACGGTTTGAAATGATTGTAAAGTTGCTAATGGAAGAACGGTATTAAATGAAAATGTTAGTCTACTTAAACAGAGTATAAAACTGGCAAATTAATTGAAGTGTAATGCATCTGAAGGAATAACATTCCAATGTTTGCGGCTAAAATTTATACCATAACGTACAAAACTATGCATTTATGTCAAAGTACTAACTCTTAATTAACAAATTAAACATCTTGTTCTTTTAAAATTAAAGAGAATATAGAATGTTGTATACTTTTTTGAAAAAAAATGTTGTTTATCTTTGCATTATGATGTATTTTTTTGTTGATTTTTGTTTTAAACTTGTAGTTGTTTTAAAAAAATTTCAAACTGTAAGTTTTTTGTTTCTGTTTGTAGTGTTTTTCCATCATCAACTTTTCAACCTCTGTAACTAAATTTATTGACATCATGTATTTTCTTTAAGAAAATCGAAATTTGCTTTAATACAAACATATTCTAAACTCAAGTTTTATACAATTACAATATTTTGTTAATGTTTGAACATCATCAACGTAGTGAAATTTTCATTTATGTGACCTCTAGAAAAAAACATTATAACAAAATTAAAAATTAAAATATAATAAAGTGAAAAAAGTTGGTAAGCTTTGTCTTTTGGAAAAACCATTCAACAATTTAGTATAGAAACTATTTTAATTGCATTAAATACTACATCATAGTTCACATAAAAAATTAAATACTAATAATATCAATCATTTAATTTAAGATGTATCACTAATTTATTTTAGCTATGTAAATAGAACCATCTACCAAGACTTGCATAAAGCGTTGTCACTTTTCTATACCACATAACCTCATCCATCAAGACTAGTTGCTACAACACGATGTTGTTCATAGAGTTTCGTCAAATATCTCACATAAATTGTTAAAGAATTGATGAAATCCTATGAACAGTCAGCATGTTCTGGAAAATTATAACCATGTTTTGTGAGCATTATTTTCTTTTTACATTTAAGACTAGTTGCTACAACATGATGTTGTTCATAGTATTTCTTCAAATATTACACATATCATTGTCAAAGAATTAATAAAATTCTATGAACAGTCAGCATCTTGTAGATAATTATAGCCAAGTTTTTGTTGTCCTTATTTTTCTGCATATAATTAAGCTTTGGTTCTTTTTATTTTACTTGTTTTGAATTTCTTTTCTATGTGTCTATGCTAAAATAGATGTATTATTATTGTTATTATTTGAAAATTTAAAGTGGAACTCTATTTGAAGGTCAAGGGTTGAAGACTTGAGAAAAACATCACTTTTAAAACAAAGTAAAAAAATTAACTATTAAATATGAAAAAGTATCTTAATTGCATTAACTACTACATCTTATTACGAATGTGTAGTCAAATAACTCAAAATCTTAAGCACTAAATTCAAGTGATATCACTACTTTATTTTAGTTATATAAATAGATCTGTCTAGGAAAACTTATATATAACATTATCACTTTTCTTGCCCACATAAGAATTATAATCTAGCTTGCCTTCATCTACCTATGTCATAAGTTTATTCATAAATGATTCCGTGTGAAAAATTTGAGGGTTTCTATTGATACTATCTGATACAATACGATGTTGTTTTTAGAATTTCGTCAAATATATCACGTATCATTGTCAAAGAATTGATAAAAAACATGAAGAGTAACCAAATTATTTTAGATTTTTTTTGCGTGTCTTTACTACAGTTACATGTAGTATTATTTATTATTACTAAAAAACTTAAAGTTGAGCTCCCCTTGAAGGTCAATGGTTCAATCTTTATGAGAAATATCGTATTTCAAATAAAATGTCAAAAATTAACTAATAATTACAAAAACATATCCTAATTGCATTAATTACTACAAAGTTTGAGGGTTTCCGTCTAGACTAAACGCTACAACACAATATCCCATAATTTCGTAAAATATTAAGCATATCATTGTCAAAGAATTGATGCAATTCCATAAACACCCAACTTGTTGTCAGTAATTGTAACCAAGTTTTTGTTACCGTTAGTTTTTTAACATGGAACCATGCCTTGCTTCTTTTATTTTACTTGTTTTGATTTTTTATTTTGTAGGTGTCTTCATTTGAAACCTTATTTATCAACACAAAATAGGTTTTTTTTTTTTTTTTTGCAAGAGCATAGTTTATTTAAAAAAAAGTTCTTCAATTGTGCAAGAGTAAAATTAAAACGTATAAAAATAAAAAAGTATCAAAGAGATATTTGTTAAATATCTATGCTCTTTAATTTTTATAACTAGACAATTGACGTCAAAAGTGATATCATTATAAGGAGTAGTTATTTAAAAAAACATGTTAATATGGAGTATTTAAATTACTAATGAGAAGCCGAGTCTCCTTCCCGAGGATCCTAAAGATTTTGTACAGTGTACATATTAACGAATCCAGTATCACCATTTCAAACTCAAACCAATTTGAGTGGTAATATTTATTAGAAGTTTAAACGTAGCGCTATTATATGATGTTTAAAAAATCAACTTTCAATAATACATCGACCCACTCCATTTAACAAACTTCAAATTTTCATTAGCATTTATTTTGAACTTGCACATGTAAATGTCTTCCACTAATCTCGGATATAAAACCGGATCTTGATAGTGAGTTTTTTACAATTACTAAATGAATGAATCCAGAATCTCTTATTACGCAACTATCAAAGATCTCAAGTATGCAGCATATACAATAAAGGAAGAAGTACTTTGACGGGACTAGTGAGGTATTTTCAGTGAGTATTAGACGGCAACAACAACATTGTTTTTCAATGGGTATGAGATAATTATAAAAATTAATATCTACCAAGCTAAAATGCTTTAATCATGTGCTGAAAGTGAGACTGTGATTTTGATTTAATTAGACATTTCTGTGTAACCGAACTAACATAATCCCCTATATTGGAGATTATAGAAAACTTAGATCATCTATTAACCCTATTATAATTTCTTAATCTTGGAAAAAGACTATGAAGCTTTTGGTGTCATGAAATTATAGTGACGATCTAAGGCTTTGAATAAAACCTTTTATCCAAAACCATGGTTTGAAATGATTGTAAAGTTGCTAATGGAAGAACGGTATTAAATGAAAATGTTAGTCTACGTAAAAAGAGTATAAAACTGGAAAAATAATTGAAGTGTAATGCATCTGAAGGAATAACATTCCAATGTTTGCGGCTAAAATTTATACCATAACGTACAAAAATATGCATTTATGTCAAAGTACTAACTTTTAATTAACAAATTAAACATCTTGTGCTTTTAAAATTAAAGAGGATATAGAATGTTGTATATTTTTTTGAAAAAAAATGTTGTTTATCTTTGCATTATGATGTATTTTTTAATGTTGATTTTTGTTTTAAACTTGTAGTTGTTTTAAAAATTTTCAAACTGTAAGTTTTTTGTTTCTGTTTGTAGTGTTTTTCCATCATCAACTTTTCAACCTTTGTAACTAAATTTATTGACATCATGTATTTTCTTTAAGAAAATCGAAATTTGCTTTAATACAAACATATTCTAAACTCAAGTTTTATACAATTACAGTATTTTGTTAATGTTTGAACATCATCAACGTAGTGAAATTTTTATTTATGTGACCTCTAGATAAAAAAACATTATAACAAAATTAAAAATTAAAATATAATAAAGTGATAAAAGTTGGTAAGCTTTGTCTTTTGGAAAAACCATTCAAGAATTTAGTATAGAAACTATTTTAATTGCATTAAATACTACATCATAGTTCACATAAAAAAATAAATACTAATAATACCAATCATTTAATTTAAGAGATATCACTAATTTATTTTAGCTATATAAATAGAACCATCTACCAAGACTTGCATAAAGCATTGTCACTTTTCTATACCACATAACCTCATCCATCAAGACTAGTTGCTATAACACGATGTTGTTCATAGAGTTTCGTCAAATATCTCACATAAATTGTTAAAAAATTGATGAAATCCTATGAACAGTCGGCATGTTGTGGAAAATTATAACCATGTTTTTGTGAGCATTATTTTCTTTTTACATTTAATACTAGTTGCTACAACATGATGTTGTTCATAGCATTTCTTCAAATATTACACATATTGTAACACCTCGAAAATTTACGTCCCATAATGTATTGACACGTGTCATGGGCCTTGAATATGTGAAAACATACTTTAGAGGGACTAAAGTTGACAAACAGTGAAACTGTGTGAATATAAGGGTCCAAAGTGTCAACAATGGATAAATAGGCTCTAAAATAACCCTACATGATGTTTATAATCTTAAACGGATAAATCATGGATCATACGAAGCGGAAAATGAAAGAAAGTGAGGATTTACAAACTACAGGGGCTAAATGTGTCAACATGTTGAAAGTATACCTCTGAGTGACCTTTTGGCAAACCCGAAGCTTTGTAATGATAAAATATACTCACTAGAATATGTGATAAAAATTTCATCAAGTTTCGTTATCGTATGAGAAAGTTATGATCAAAACCGTGCACGAAGGGTTAATTGCGTTAACGTTGAAATTCGAGACTTTTCGGGTAAGCACAAAGTTACCCAAGTACTTTACCATGTTTATAAAAGTCCCAAGGTCCTTAAAAATCAGATTTGAGGGTCTATTAAGCAAGAAAAATAAGCAAAACCATGTTGTAAAGGACCAAAGACTGATTTGTGAATAAAGGAAACTTGGATAGCTAGTTGCCCACTTATACGCGGCCCGCGAGAGGCCTGTCGCGGCCCGCCTACAAGCTGCCAGCGACAGCAGCTAACAGATATCAGTTAACAGGTCTGTTTCTGTTGCTTAACAGCTATGAATCGATACAAGGGGCTCTCCAATGGGTTTTAATGCATGTAAGGGCACTTGTCCTCTTCTTACAACATCAGTAGACCTTTGTGGCAGCCTATAATCAGATCAAAATTGTGATAAAAGGGACTTGAAGCTTGTAACATTCATCACTTGCAACTTCAAAAATTCACAAGATCATCTCTGGAGCTCTCTGGACATCAAGCCAACTTCCTAGTGATCTCTAAGCTTAATTAGGACTCTTGTAAGTATTCATAACCCTCTCAAATTCGTTCTAGCTTAGTTGTTTAACCGATAGTCAAACCATTGTAATTTAAACTTGACTTTCTGATTAAACGAAATTTGCGCAGTCATTTCTCGAATTGAAAGTACCTACAGGTTGGTATTTATGTGGGTAACAAACCCCTAAAAGGGTATTTTCAGATTCCCACTCTAAGTATGTTAATTGTCGAGTCAAAGCTTTTCTTAAAAAGTCAACAGAATGAATATTTGCAAAATTAAGCATAATTAGCAATGTAGGCTACATGCAACCTATTTGATCATCAAAATAACTTTGTAACTAATGTAAGAACATGTTTCAACATATTCAACTCGACAATTTTCAGTTTAAACCCGAATCGGAACCGAAAGTCGCATAAATTGACTTTTGCTTTGACTATCAGTCCTGATCCGTTCATGCATGTTTGAGATTTGCCTTAGAGCTTATTTTGGACCAATTTTCATATAAGTTTAACTCTCTGAGATTTTACAACTTGGTTCAACACTTATCCGATTCATATGCATGTTTCCGGTTTATGCTTAAAAGTTGACTATTATGCCCTTTTGACTATAAAACGTGATTTTTGAAAAAGTGAAAGAGTAGAAACATTTTTTACTGATTTATAAACTTGCACCTAAAATTTGATATCAGTTTGTGGTCTAGATTAAGAGTTATGCTCATTATCGTAATTTGAAAGCCTTATGTTACTTAAACGGCGTAATTAGCATATAACCTATTTAAACCCACTTTTTGATACCAAACTTTTTACCCACTGATATAATATAATATTTTGGGATTTTTAAAGATTTTTATTTAATTTTTGGCTGATCGTATCATAGGTCTCTAAGTTTAATTCGGTAAATACCGAATTTGCCCTTTTAAGCCATAAAATGAGTTTTACAAATCCTTTTGACCCCAAACCTTTTTCTACTGATTTTATTTGATAAATAAAATATTTTGAGCATTCTGGAAATATAAAAATATTAGCTTTCTTTTAAAAACCCGGAAACGGCTCTAAATCGCCTTTTTAAGCGTTTTTATCGCATAGTATGCACTATAACCATATTAAACATATAAGGTTGATACCTACTGATGTTTTTAGTATATTTTTATATAATAACAGTAAGTATAAGTTTTTGAACTCAGGTTTCCAGTTTTGACCTTTTAAGCCCTTGTGAAATTACCAAAATACCCCTAATGAGCATAGTTTGGTTTTAAATGATAAGTTTCACATATGGGTCATACCTTACTGTTATAACTTGTTAAATTAAGTATATTTACTGTTTAAACCAGACCTGTAACTCAGATTTCTAATTTAACTCTTTTATAATCTTTTAAATGACCAAAATGCCCTTATGAGGCATAATTGGTGTTTAAATCCATTTTGGGCATAATAGAAGATATCTTACTGATATTATAACATATTTAGAGCATATTTTCTCAGGGAACTTGCATATGACTCTTACGGTTACCCGTAACGCTCTTTTCGCGTTCGGTTCGGTTTATGTAACTAGTTTGCATAAATTGACCGAGACGGGTCAAACATTATCATTTTTGTCTCAAAATCCAGAATGTATTTAGTATACCCATATTATATAAGTATTCAAACTTGTCGGGTCTAAATCACATTCTATCCGGTCTTCGCTTAATCGTGCGTTTGAACCGTATCGTTCTTAAAGCTAACCGGTCTAAGCTTAAGCTTAAATAAAGACTCGTTAGAAATCTAATAGGTTATTATAAACCTTCATTCCAGATTAGGAGCACCGGTAAAAGCTACCTTCACTTGCTTATTGTGAATTATACTTTACTCAGTAAATACTTTTAACTTATTTTCCCTATACGGGCTTGGGTTACGGTATATAGAATACCGCTTGATCGAGCATCAAATTCTTACATCGATTGGGTGGTTAATTGAATAATTTGATCAGCTCGTTTAAACAGTTTTGTTCACTTAAAGCCTTTGGGGGGTTAATGACCATGTCCCGGATATCCTCGGCATCATCTTACGAGATGGCCACGACCTGAGCACGGGGTGTAGGCGTACACCTGTCAGTGTATAACTCTATATTGTGGTGGGTCTATTGATCTTTAACCCGGACAAGATCCGGGCCACTGAACGCACAAGTAACATGTAATTCGTTCACAAGTTTATATTAAATAATTGACCCAAGTTATAAAAATGTTTTGTGCCATGAGCATTCAAATCAATTTTCAACTCTTTTCAAAATGAGTCAGTTAAATTGTATTTACCAGTGTAAACTGACGTATTTTTCCCAAAAGGTTAAGTGCAGGTACTACACGTAATAGGCTGGCTGTCTTCTAGAGCGTCCACAATAAGTCTCGCAAGCTTGGACGACAATAAACTGTTGAACAATATCTTATTTTATTTTGATCCGCCTGTGGATCCGTTTCAACTATTAGTGATATTTAATATTACACTTTATTAAAAGTTGAAATGAATCTATCTTTGCTTCCGCTGTGCATTTATATATTGTGTTGATTGTCTATGATGATACCAACTACGTCACTATACTCCCCACCGGGCCCACCGGTGACACGTGGAAAATAGGGGTGTGACAGGTTGGTATCAGAGCCAACTCTGAGTGAATTAAACACTAGTCTTTTGTGTTTAATCTCAGTTACACAATTGCACATTACTCGATTCTCGAGTCTAGACAAAGAACTTCGGAATTTTCCAAATTTTTGGTTTTATTTCTAACTTTGTCTTATATATTTTTGTTGTATCACTTGTTGGTTTTTGACAGGTTGTCAACATGCCGCCACGTATGAGAGGAAGAGGAAGGGGAAATGGAGCACATGTAGCCCCAAACGACCACGAGGCCGGACCGTCACACCGGCGAACACCTTCGGATCCTCATAACACAGATGCTCATGATCTTTGGAGGTCTCTTACCGAACCAGCTAGGCGCTCAGTCTCACTGAGTACCTCTCCTTCAATCCCACACTCCTTTGGGCCTCATTCGGAGAATGAGCCCCACAACTCTCAACAGTCCTACATTCCCCTACTAGGACACAATTCATCCTTTAACCATCCATCACCCTTTAACCATCCATCACCCGTCTTTCAGGGTCAGTTCAACCCTGACGACTACTTAGGAGCAGCAGTGGGTTTTAACCCACTTGGACCAGAAGACCACTTTTCTGGTGGCAACCCGATGGACATCGATGAAGATACTGATCCTGCAATGCCACCATCAGGAACACCGAACCACCCCATCGAGATTTCAGATGGGTCACCGTTTATGGGATCACCTTACAATGGTCCCGACAGCTTTGAGGAGAACTTCAAGCAGTATGACTGGGCATTTACTCCCAGTTATCATAACTCTCCCCTGCACCAGCCACATCACTCTCCCTTGCACCAGCCACATCACTCTCCCTTGCACCAGCCACACCACTCTCCCCTGCATCAGCTACAGCAGCAGCAGAATCCTTCCGAGGATTCCCGACTTGTCGCGGTCACTCCGCCGCCACCACCGCCTCAGCTTCAACCTCCCTCGCCTCCGAGGCGAAGGAGAACGACAGCGCGAATATCCGCACAAGGAGGAGTGCGCATCAGCACCCCTCCACATTCAGGTGGAAGTCGGTACTCACCTGTCCACGAAGAACCAGAGATGGGTGAATCCTCACACCCCGTCTCTGAAGTAGTCTCTGCGCCAGTCGCGCCACAGCCACCATTGGGTTTTGGAGACCCAATTCCCACTTATACAGGTGCTGCAGCATTCAACCCCTTCGAGCAGCAGTTCCCCACAGGTTACAACTTTACAGAAGATCCCTACTGGGTAGCGGCAAACTCTCTCTAACCGGGAGGTTCTTACGGAGGTCCCTGGGCTACGGGACACTCGACCTATGGATACCCATCATATGGGTATCAGCAGTCACAGCCTCCTCAACCTCCGCTTTATCAACCACAGCCTCCTCAACCACCGCATTATCAGCAACCACCTCAGGCGCCGGCGATGTCACCGCCCCAAATGCAAGAAATCCTTCATGAGATACAAGAGGTGCGTCAAGAGATGCGACATGAGTTGCGGCATGATCGGAGGCATAACCGGGGAATGTTTAAGAAGATGGTGGATTTGATTAAGGGTAAAAGCAAGAAGGGTCACTGAATCCTTTGTTTGTTTGGTTATCTTAGTGTGGTACTCATGTCCCTGCGTGGACATATATTTATTTCAGTAGTCTACCCCTGCGAGGGTATTTCTTTCTGTTCTGCCCCTGCGTGGGCATATCTTTTTATTTGACCCCTGCGTGGGTTTGTTTATTTTGTTAGTTGGCCCCTGCGTGGGCATGTTGTTTATGTAAAAGACCCGTTTAGGGCAAACTCGTATTGGTTTAAATTTTTAATGGTATGGTTAATTTAAGTTTTTCATTTTAAAAATTATGTGCATAAACATAGTGTATAAATAAATGAAAAATAACATTTATCATTTTGATTTACCATTTTAATAATATAATAAGGATCATAAAAAGTTAAAACCTAGCTGTTATGTTATCATAAATCTAGCCAATATGGTAGAACCTGTTTAAAAAGATTCAAATCTCTGTTAACATCTGTAAACATGTTAACATTCTTGGCTAGTGTGATCCGTAAAATCACACACGCCACCCTTTTAATAAATTATCCAAGTTTAATATTTCTATATATATTTGGTTGTGACATAATGCCTATGGGTTATAATTAATGTCATATAAAACAAAAAGGCAGCCGTAGTTTATAAACTCCCTGCCAAGAAAAGGATTGATTTGTCTTATTTATTCAAACTTTAATCCTACAAGATCTAAATTTATAATTTAGAAATTTGTCTACGAGACTAGGCTTATTATGCCAATATTATATTTCATTCTAAAAAGATTATTAGTAAAAATCCTGAATGAAATTATTAAATTAACTAATATGGCTTTTATTTACCATGGTTAATAAATCGTCAAGAACGATAATACTGTTTAGGCTTCTAAATAGACCTTGTCCTTATTTTATGTAGCAGTTAAGACTACATGGCTAAGTCTGAAGAATTAAACAGTCGTCCAGCAGAAAACCCTGAAAATGCTAAGATGTTAGTAACTGGTGCGGAGTTGAAAGCGTTAGTAAATGATGCTGTTGTCGAAGCACTAAATAGGCAATTTAGTGATGCAAGCGGGACCCGAAGTAGGACCCGATCCGCATCACGTTCCAAGCCAAGGACACACTCGGAGGCTCATAGCAAACCGCCCTCTAAGAAAGGTGAACCTAAGAAAGATGAGCCCAAGAAGGATAATGATTGACACTCATCAAATCAAAATAGTGTTCCCCCAAAGAAGAAAGAGTTTGATGCTAAACCTCATACCAAATCATGTACTTACAAGTACTTCGTTTCTTGTAAACCCAGAGACTTTACTGGGGAGAAAGGAGCGGTCGATTGCATGACCTGGTTGGACGAAATGGATACGGTGGTGGACATCAGCGGTTGTGCTGAAAGAGATGTAGTGAAATATGTATCCCAGTCATTCAAGGGAGAAGCACTAGCGTGGTGGAAGTCACTCATCCAAGCCGCTGGAAAGATCACACTTTACAATATGTCATGGGATCAGTTCGTTGCCCTTATTAAAGAGAATTATTGCCCACAACACGAAGTTGAAAGGATCGAGTCAGACTTCTTATCTTTGGTGATGAAAAATTTAGACTGCCAGGCATACCTCACCACTTTCAATACTCTATCTAGGTTGGTTCCGTACTTGGTAACCCCAGCGCCTAAAAGGATTGCCCGTTTCATCGGGGGTTTAGCCCCTGAGATTAAAGCAAGTGTTAAGGCATCGAGGCCTGCAACTTTCAGATCAGCAGCTGATCTATCTCTCTCTCTTACCTTGGACGTAGTCAGGTTGAGAGCACTCAGAAATTCAGAAGAGAACAAAAGGAAGCGTGAGGACGATACCTCACGAAGATCAGGTAAGAAACACCGAGGAAATGACGACCACAAGAAAGGGTCGAGGTCTAGGAGAGATGGGCAACAATCGGGGGACAAGCCCAAATGTAAAACTTGCAAGAAGAACCATTTTGGGAAATGTCGATTTGAGTCGAAATCCCAGTCTCACGTGAGATCCTGTGGGATTTGCAAATCTACGGATCATAAGACTTTGGAGTGTAAGAAGCTAAAGGATGCAACATGCTACGGTTGCAACGAAAAAGGGCACATTAAGTCTAATTGCCCAAGGAACACCAGGAAAGCCGAAGACGGGAAGAAGACCAATGCGAGGGTCTTCAAGATGGACGCTAAGGAAGCTGTTCAGGATGACAACGTGATTACAGGTACTTTCCTCGTAAATGATGTTTTTGCTAGAGTATTGTTTGATTCTGGAGCAGATAAGTCTTTTGTGGATAATAAGTTTTGTGACTTGTTAAAATTACCTGTAAAACCCTTAAGTGTGAAATATGAGGTGGAATTAGCTGATGGAACCATAGAAACCGCCTCAACTATTTTAGATGGATGTGTTATATCCATTAGGAATCATTCTTTTCCTTTGTCCTTACTTCCCTTTAAGCTAGCCGGTTTTGATATAGTTATAGGAATGGATTGGTTATCGCATAACCAAGCCCAGATTGTGTGCAATAGAAAGCAAGTGGTAGTCAAAACTCCGTCTGGTGAGTCGCTCACCATTCAGGGGGATACCCAGCATGGATTGCCTGAGCAAGTGTCCATGCTCAAGGCATCCAGGTGTCTGAAGAAGGGTTGCGTCATTTATATGGCACAAGTTACTATTGATGAACCAAAGCCCAAGATCGAAGACATTCCTGTCATTTCGGAATATCCTGAAGTTTTTCCCGAAGAACTACCTGGTTTACCACCAGATAGACAAGTGGAATTCTGGATTGACATCATCCCGGGTGCAGCACCAGTAGCAAGAGCACCTTATAGGTTAGCACCAACGGAGATGAAGGAGTTAAGGACGCAATTAGAAGATCGGCTAGCCAAAGGTTTTATTAGACCTAGTTCGTCTCCTTGGGGAGTGCCGATTTTGTTTGTCAAGAAGAAGGATGGATCGATGCGTCTGTGCATCGATTACCGTTAACTTAATAAGGTAACTATCAAGAATAGGTATCCTTTGCCCAGGATCGACGACCTGTTCGATCAATTGCAAGGGGCAAGCTACTTCTCTAAGATTGACTTGAGGTCAGGCTATCATCAGTTAAAGGTCAAGGATGAAGATGTGCACAAGACAGCGTTTAGGACTCGTTATGGACATTACGAGTTCCTAGTGATGCCTTTCGGGCTCACTAATGCACCGGCAGCATTCATGGATCTCATGAATCGCGTCTGCAAGCCTTACTTAGATAAATTCGTCATCGTCTTTATTGACGACATCCTTATTTATTCGAAGAGCCAAGCTGACCACGAGAAACACCTTCGTTGTATTCTGAAACTTTTACATCATGAGAAACTCTACGCCAAATTTTCGAAGTGCGAATTTTGGCTTCGAGAAATCCAATTCCTTGGACATGTGGTAAGTGAGCGTGGTATCCAAGTGGACCCCGCTAAAGTAGAAGCAGTTATGAATTGGCAAGAGCCAAAGACGCCTACTAAGATTCGCAGTTTTCTGGGTTTAGCAGGATATTATAGGCGCTTTATCGAAAACTTTTCAAGGATTGCTGCGCCCCTAACTTCGTTGACACGTAAGAAGGTTAAGTTTGATTGGGGCCCTAAGCAGCAGGAATCCTTTGACATTCTGAAGAAAAGGTTGAGCAATGCACCAGTGTTAACATTGGCCGATGCTATAGAAGAATTTGTGGTGTATTGTGATGCATCACACACTGGTATGGGCTGTGTACTCATGCAAAAAGGCAAGGTTATTGCCTACGCTTCACGACAGTTAAAGGTACACGGGAAGAACTACACCACCCATGATTTTGAACTGGGTGCCGTTGTATTTGCATTAAAACTTTGGAGACACTACTTGTATGGTACCAAGTGTGTGATCTATTCAGATCACAAGAGCCTTCAACATTTGTTCAATTAGAAGGACTTGAACATGCGACAAAGAAGATGGATGGAAACTCTAAATGATTATGATTGTGAAATAAGATACCATCCAGGCAAGGCAAATGTAGTTGCTGACGCCTTAAGCAGAAAAGAAAGAGTGAAGCCGATAAGAATCAATGCCAAGCGCATTGAAATAAGGAATAGTCTGAACGAAAGGGTGTTAGCTGCACAGAAGGAAGCTATGCTGGAAGCTAACTATCCCGAAGAAAAACTAGGAGTAACTGAGGAGCAGTTATCCTATGACAAGGACGGAATGCTAAGATTGAATGGACGAATATGGGTTCCAGTTTATGGAGGACTTCGAGATGTTATCCTCCAGGAAGCCCACAGTTCCAAATATTTCGTTCATCCTGGAGCTGATAAGATGTACCAGGATCTAGAAGCAAACTACTGGTGGATTGGTTTGAAAAAGTCTGTAGCTGCTTATGTAGCTAAATGTTTGACTTGTGCGCAAGTCAAAGATGAACACCAGAAGCCGTCAGGTTTGTTACAACAACCTGAAATTCCCACATGGAAGTGGGAGATGGTGACGATGGATTTCATCACCAAATTGCCAAAGACGAGAAAGGGAAATGATACTATATGGGTCATAGTGGATAGACTAACGAAGTCAGCACATTTTCTACCCATAAAGGAAACTTACAGCTCAGATATGTTAGCCCAGTTATACGTTGATAAGATTGTAGCTTTGCATGGAATACCTGTGTCTATTATCTCTGACAGATATACTAGATACACGTCACATTTTTGGAAGAGTTTCCAACAATCTTTGGGCACTCGTTTGAATTTTAGTACGGCTTATCATCCTCAAACTGACGGTCAGAGTGAGCGTACTATTCAAACGTTGGAAGACATGCTACGTGCATGTGCGATCGATTTAGGTGGTAATTGGGATAAAAACCTACCACTAATTGAGTTCTCCTACAACAATAGCTACCACACCAGCATAAAAGCTGCGCCTTTTGAGGCCTTATATGGTAGAAAGTGTAGATCGCCCATTTGTTGGGCGGAAGTTGGAGATGTCCAACTATCAGGACCAGAGATAGTTTTTGAGACGACGGACAAGATTGTCCAGATTCGCGATCGTTTGAAAGCTGCCAGGGATAGGCAGAAAAGTTATGCGGATCCAAAGCGTAAGGCTTTTCACTTCGAAGTGGGTGATAAAGTGTTGCTTAAAGTATCACCCTGGAAGGGGGTGATGCGATTTGGTAAGAAAGGCAAGCTAAGCCCGAGATACATAGGACCTTTCGAGGTTATCGAACATGTCGGGTCAGTTGCTTATAAGTTAAACTTGCCTGAAGAGCTTAGTCCTATCCATAATGTGTTCCACATCTGTAATTTGAAGAAGTGTTTCGCTGATGAATCACTAGTTATACCACATACGGATGTACATATAGACGAAAGCTTGAAATTTGTGGAAAAGCCATTATCGATTGAAGATCAACAGGTGAAGAAGCTTCGAAGGAAGCATGTACCTATTGTTAAGGTCAAATGGGATGCCCGTAGAGGTCCCGAATACACATGGGAGGTAGAATCCACGATGAAAGAAAAATACCCTCATTTGTTTCAGTAAACCTCAAGGTCGAGATTTCTTTTAAGGGGGTGAGGATGTAACACCTCGAAAATTTACGTCCCATAATGTATTGACACATGTCATGGGCCTTGAATATGTTAAAACATACTTTAGAGGGACTAAAGTTGACAAACAGTGAAACTGTGTGAATATAAGGGTCCAAAGTGTCAACAATGGATAAATAGGCTCTAAAATAACCCTACATGATGTTTATAATCTTAAACGGATAAATCATGGATCATACGAAGCGGAAAATGAAAGAAAGTGAGGATTTACAAACTACAGGGGCTAAATGTGTCAACATGTTGAAAGTATACCTCTGAGTGACCTTTTGGCAAACCCGAAGCTTTGTAATGATAAAATATACTCACTAGAATATGTGATAAAAATTTCATCAAGTTTCGTTATCGTATGAGAAAGTTATGATCAAAACCGTGCACGAAGGGTTAATTACATTAACGTTGAAATTCGAGACTTTTCGGGTAAGCACAAAGTTACCCAAGTACTTTACCATGTTTATAAAAGTCCCAAGGTCCTTAAAAATCAGATTTGAGGGTCTATTGAGCAAGAAAAATAAGCAAAACCATGTTGTAAAGGACCAAGGACTGATTTGTGAATAAAGGAAACTTGGATAGCTGGTTGCCCACTTATACGCGGCCCGCGAGAGGCCTGTCGCGGCCCGCCTACAAGCTGCCAGCGACAGCAGCTAACAGATGTCAGTTAACAGGTCTGTTTCTGTTGCTTAACAGCTGTGAATCGATACAAGGGGCTCTCCAATGGGTTTTAATGCATGTAAGGGCACTTGTCCTCTTCTTACAACATCAGTAGACCTCTGTGGCAGCCTATAATCAGATCAAAATTGTGATAAAAGGGACTTGAAGCTTGTAACATTCATCACTTGCAACTTCAAAAATTCACAAGATCATCTCTGGAGCTCTCTGGACATCAAGCCAACTTCCTAGTGATCTCTAAGCTTAATTAGGACTCTTGTAAGTATTCATAACCCTCTCAAATTCGTTCTAGCTTAGTTGTTTAACCGATAGTCAAACCATTGTAATTTAAACTTGACTTTGTGATTAAACGAAATTTGCTCAGTCATTTCTCGAATTGAAAGTACCTACAGGTTGGTATTTATGTGGGTAACAAACCCCTAAAAGGGTATTTTCAGATTCCCACTCTAAGTATGTTAATTGTCGAGTCAAAGCTTTTCTTAAAAAGTCAACAGAATGAATATTTGCAAAATTAAGCATAATTAGCAATGTAGGCTACATGCAACCTGTTTGATCATCAAAATAACTTTGTAACTAATGTAAGAACATGTTTCAACATGATCCACTCGACAATTTTCAGTTTAAACCCGAATCGGAACCGAAAGTCGCATAAATTGACTTTTGCTTTGACTATCAGTCCTGATCCGTTCATGCATGTTTGAGATCTGCCTTAGAGCTTATTTTGGACCACTTTTCATATAAGTTTAACTCTCTGAGATTTTACAACTTGGTTCAACACTTATCCGATTCATATGCATGTTTCCGGTTTATGCTTAAAAGTTGACTATTATGCCCTTTTGACTATAAAACGTGATTTTTGAAAAAGTGAAAGAGTAGAAACATTTGTTACTGATTTATAAACTTGCACCTAAATTTGATATCAGTTTGTGGTCTAGATTAAGAGTTATGCTCATTATCGTAATTTGAAAGCCTTATGTTACTTAAACGGCGTAATTAGCATATAACCTATTTAAACCCACTTTTTGATACCAAAATTTTTACCCACTGATATAATATAATATTTTGGGATTTTTAAATATTTTTATTTAATTTTTGGCTGATCGTATCATAGGTCTCTAAGTTTAATTCGGTAAATACCGAATTTGCCCTTTTAAGCCATAAAATGAGTTTTACAAATCCTTTTGACCCCAAACCTTTTTCTACTGATTTTATTTGATAAATAAAATATTTTGAGCATTCTGGAAATATAAAAATATCAGCTTTCTTTTAAAAACCTGGAAACGGCTCTAAATCGCCTTTTTAAGCGTTTTTATCGCATAGTATGCACTATAACCATATTAAACATATAAGGTTGATACCTACTGATGTTTTTAGTATATTTTTATATAATAACAGTAAGTATAAGCTTTTGAACTCAGGTTTCCAGTTTTGACCTTTTAAGCCCTTGTGAAATTACCAAAATACCCCTAATGAGCATAGTTTGGTTTTAAATGATAAGTTTCACATATGGGTCATACCTTACTGTTATAACTTGTTAAATTAAGTATATTTACTGTTTAAACCAGACCTGTAACTCAGATTTCTAATTTAACTCTTTTATAATCTTTTAAATGACCAAAATGCCCTTATGAGGCATAATTGGTGTTTAAATCCATTTTGGGCATAATAGAAGATATCTTACTGATATTATAACATATTTAGAGCATATTATCTCAGGGAACTTGCATATGACTCTTACGGTTACCCGTAACGCTCTTTTCGCGTTCGGTTCGGTTTATGTAACTAGTTTGCATAAATTGACCGAGACGGGTCAAACATTATCATTTTTGTCTCAAAATCCAGAATGTATTTAGTATACCCATATTATACAAGTATTCAAACTTGTCGGGTCTAAATCACATTCTATCCGGTCTTCGCTTAATCGTGCGTTTGAACCGTATCGTCCTTAAAGCTAACCGGTCTAAGCTTAAGCTTAAATAAAGACCCGTTAGAAATCTAATAGGTTATTATAAACCTTCGTTCCAGATTAGGAGCACCGGTAAAAGCTACCTTCACTTGCTTATTGTGAATTATACTTTACTCAGGTAAATACTTTTAACTTATTTTCCCTATACGGGCTTGGGTTACGGTATATAGAATACCGCTTGATCGAGCATCAAATTCTTACATCGATTGGGTGGTTAATTGAATAATTTGATCAGCTCGTTTAAACAGTTTTGTTCACTTAAAGCCTTTGGGGGGTTAATGACCATGTCCCGGATATCCTCGGCATCATCTTACGAGATGGCCACGACCTGAGCACGGGGTGTAGGCATACACCTATCAGTGTATAACTCTATATTGTGGTGGGTCTATTGATCTTTAACCCGGACAAGATCCGGGCCACTGAACGCACAAGTAACATGTAATTCGTTCACAAGTTTATATTAAATAATTGACCCAAGTTATAAAAATGTTTTGTGCCATGAGCATTCAAATCAATTTTCAACTCTTTTCAAAATGAGTCAGTTAAATTGTATTTACCAGTGTAAACTGACGTATTTTTCCCAAAAGGTTAAGTGGAGGTACTACACGTAATAGGCTGGCTGTCTTCTAGAGCGTCCACAATAAGTCTCGCAAGCTTGGACGACAATAAACTGTTGAACAATATCTTATTTTATTTTGATCCGCCTGTGGATCCGTTTCAACTATTAGTGATATTTAATATTACACTTTATTAAAAGTTGAAATGAATCTATCTTTGCTTCCGCTGTGCATTTATATATTGTGTTGTTTGTCTATGATGATACCAACTACGTCACTATACTCCCCACCGGGCCCACCGGTGACACGTGGAAAATAGGGGTGTGACACATATCATTGTTAAAGAATTAATAAAATTCTATGAACAGTCAGCATCTTGTAGATAATTATAGCCAAGTTTATATTGTCCTTATATTTCTGCATATAATTAAGCTTTGGTTCTTTTTATTTTACTTGTTTTGAATTTCTTTTCTATGTGTCTATGCTAAAATAGATGTATTATTATTGTTATTATTTGAAAATTTAAAGTGGAACTCTATTTGAAGGTCAAGGGTTGAAGACTTGAAAAAAACATCACTTTTAAAACAAAGTAAAAAAATTAACTATTAAATATGAAAAAGTATCTTAATTGCATTAACTACTACATCTTATTACGAATGTGTAGTCAAATAACTCAAAATCTTAAGCACTAAATTCAAGTGATATCACTACTTTATTTTAGTTATATAAATAGATCTGTCTAGGAAAACTTATATATAACATTATCACTTTTCTTGCCCTCATAAGAATTATAATCTAGCTTGCCTTCATCTACCTATGTCATAAGTTTATTCATAAATGATTCCGTGTGAAAAATTTGAGGGTTTCTATTGATACTATCTGATACATTACGATGTTGTTTTTAGAATTTCGTCAAATATATCACGTATCATTGTCAAAGAATTGATAAAATTCCATGAAGAGTAACCAAATTATATTAGATTTTTTTGCGTGTATTTACTACAGTTACATGTAGTATTATTTATTATTACTAGAAAACTTAAAGTTGAGCTCCCCTTGAAGGTCAATGGTTCAATCTTTATGAGAAATATCGTATTTCAAATAAAATGTCAAAAATTAACTATTAATTACAAAAACATATCCTAATTGCATTAATTACTACAAAGTTTGAGGGTTTCCGTCTAGACTAAACGCTACAACACAATATCCCATAATTTCGTAAAATATTAAGCATATCATTGTCAAAGAATTGATGCAATTCCATAAACACCCAACTTGTTGTCAGTAATTGTAACCAAGTTTTTGTTACCGTTATTTTTTTAACATGGAACCATGCCTTGCTTCTATTATTTTACTTGTTTTGATTTTTTATTTTGTAGGTGTCTTCATTTGAAACCTTATTTATCAACACAAAATAGGTTTTTTTTTTTGCAAGAGCATAGTTTACTTAAAAAAAGTTCATCAATTCTGCAAGAGTAAAATTAAAACGTATGAAAATAAAAAAGTATCAAAGAGATATTTGTTAAATATCTATGCTCTTTAATTTTTATAACTAGACAATTGACGTCAAAAGTGATATCATTATAAGGAGTAGATGTTTAAAAAAACATGTTAATGTGGAGTATTTAAATTACTAATGAAAAGCCGAGTCTCCTTCCCGAGGATCCTAAAGATTTTGTAGAGTGTACATATTAACGAATCCAGTATCACCATTTCAAACTCTAACCAATTTGAATCGTAATATTTATTAAAAGTTTAAATGTAGCGCTATTATATGATGTTTAAAAAAAATCAACTTTCAATAATACATCGACTCACTCCATTTAACAAACTTCAAATTTTCATTAGCATTTATTTTGAACTTGCACATGTAAATGCCTTCCACTAATCTCTGATATAAAACCGGATCTTGATAGTGAGTTTTTTACAATTACCAAATGAATGAATCCAGAATCTCTTATTACACGACTATCAAAGATCTCAAGTATGCAGCATATACAATAAAGGAATAATTACTTTGACGGGACTATTGAAGTATTTTCGGTGAGTATTAGACGACAACAAGAGCATTGTTTTTCAATGGCTATGAGATAATTATAAGAACAAATATCTACCAAGCTAAAATGCTTTAATCGTGTGCCGAAAGTGAGACTGTGATTTTGATTGAATTGGACATTTCTGTGTAACCGAACTAACATAATCCCCTATATTGGAGATTATAGAAAACTTAGATCATCTTTTAACCCTATTATAATTTCTTAATCTTGGAAAAAGACTATGAAGCTTTTGGTGTCATGAAATTATAGTGACGATCTAAGGCTTTGAATAAAACCTTTTAGCCAAAAACCATGGTTTGAAATGATTGTAAAGATGCTAATGGAAGAACGGGATTAAATGGCAATGTTAGTCTACGTAAAAAGAGTATAAAACTGGCAAAAGAATTGAAGCGTAATGCATCTGAAGGAATAACATTCCAATGTGTGCGGCTAAAATTTATACCATAATGTACAAAACAATGCATTTATGTCAAAGTACTAACTTTTAATTAACAAATTAAACATCTTGTAATTATAAAATTAAAGAGGATATAGAATGTTGTATTTGTTTTGAAAAAAAAATGTTGTTTATCTTTGCATTATGATGTATTTTTTTATGTTGATTTTTGTTTTAAACTTGTAGTTGTTTTTAAAATTTTCAAACTGCAAGTTTTTTGTTTCGGTTTGTGGTGTTTTTCCATCATTAACTTTTCAACCTCTGTAACTAAATTTATTGACATCATGTATTTTCATTAAGAAAATCGAAATTTGCATTAACACAAACATATTCTAAACTCAAGTTTTATACAATTACAATATTTTGTTAATGTTTGAATATCATCAACGTAGTGAAATTTTTATTTATGAGACCTCTAGAAAAAAAACATTATTACAAAAATAAAAATTAAAAATTAAAATATAATAAAATGAAAAAAGTTGGTAAGCTTTGTCTTTTGGAAAGACCATTCAACAATTTAGTATTGAAACTATCTTAATTGCATTAAATACTACATCATAGTTCACATAAAAAATTAAATACTAATAATATGTCACACCCCGATATTTCCACATATTACCGGTGGGCCCGGCGGGGAGTATCGTGACGTAGTTGATATCATCATAGTCAATACACACAATATAATAGCACAGCGGAAGGCTTGGTTAATAAACTATTACAAACCATAATGTCTGAGTGTCCAAATGAAAGAATATACAGACTTGGTTGTAATAAGATCCACAGGCGGATCATAAATAAAATACAAGAAAACGGAAAATAACAGACTTCAGGTATCTAGGGATTTGCAAGATCCTCTTATATGACACCTAGTAGCTCCAGCCTATTTACGAGAAGTACCTGTCAATCAGTGTTTAGAAAAATACTTCAGTTTACACTGGTAAATACAATTAACTGACTCATTTGAAAACATTTATGAAAATTGATTTAAGTGCACAAGGCATAAATCATTTATAACTTGGGACAATTATTTAAGATAATCTTGTATACATATTTATATGTTTGTCATATAATTGGGGCCGGTTGGAAGCCGGTCATGATTAACCGACTCACCACTTATAGAACCCACAAAGGAGTTATCCCCAACATGTGGGTTTATATTTTAGCATTTGCATCTGTCAGGTGTATGCCTACACCCCGTGCATAGTTCGTGGCCATTTTAAAATGAAATGAGCCGAGGATATCCAGGACACGATCGAATTAACCCCCAATGTTTATGTTATCAAACAAGACAGATTAAAACGGGTTATGTAAATTTATTAATCACAGTCCGATTAAATGATTTCATACCCGACCAAGTGGTATTATTATAATACCATATCCCAAGCCCGTATAAGGGAAAATAAGTTAAAAGTATTTACCTGAGCTAAAAGTGAGAATTAACTCAGCCATATATTCCTAAAGCTTTATGATGATACCTTCTACTGGATCCTACTTAATCTGAATAGAAGGTTTAATAACCTATTAGGATGCTAACGGGTCTTTAGTTAAGTCAAAGACTTAGACCAGCTAGCTAGAAAGAAACTTTACGGTTCTAAACGCTAGATTAATCGGAGACCGGAATAGAATGTGGTTTAGACACCACAAGTTTGGATACTTGTATAATATGGGTAACCTAAACACATTCTGGAATTTGAGGATTTAATGATAAGGTTAAACCCGTTTCGGCTATTTTACGTAAACTAGTCACATAAACCGATCCGAATGCATAAATGCATAACGGGTAACCAAATGAATTATATAAAGGTCTCAAATGTTAATATGCTTAAAATATGTTAATATATCAGTAGGATGTTAACATATATGCCCAAAAAGTAATTAAAACCAATTTAAGTCCCGTAAGGGCATTTTGGTCATTTTAATAATTATAAAAGAGATTTTTTAATAAACTGAAGTTCTGGTCTTTGGTAATCAGTAAAAGTATTTATTTTATCTCATTACATCAGTAAGATATTACATATATGTGAGGTTTACCATTTATGGCCAAATTATGCCCTAGAAGGGCATTTTGGTCATTTCACACTTGCTTTTAAGGACATTCTTGGAAGTCTGAGTTCATGACTTATACCTACTGTAATAATATTGAAATTTGTTTAAAAAATTCAGTAGGTAACAAGTCTTAGATGTTAAATATGGTTTTAAATCATACTATGCACCTAAATAGTATAAAACTCGCTAATTGACGATAATCAAGATGTTTATGTAAATATGAGATTTTGATCAGTTTTAAATGCTCAAAATAATTTATTTAATGTATGAAATCAGTAGAAAAAGGTTTGGCATTCAAATCATTTGTTAATCTCATTTTATGCATGAAAAGATTATTATCGTCATTTACCGAATTACACAAGAACTCTATGATTTAATCAGATTATAATCTGACCAAAAATCTTAAAAATCCTTAAAAATAATATCTTAACAGTAGGTAATGAGTTTTGGTTCAAAATCCAAATTTAAACATGCCTTACGCAAGATATCGCAAATTAAATAATAAAAAGCTTCTAATTATGATATCGAGCATAACTTCTGTTTGCGACCAAGAACTGATGTCAAATTTTCGGGACAAGTTTATCTATCAGTAGCAAAGGTTTTTGTCCACTCACATTTCTAAAAATCTCAATTATATGTCAAAAGGGCATTTACGGCATTTATAAGCATACTAACAAACATCAGCATATAATTCAAACTAATAAGGACCAAGCAATATAACATAAGAGGGTTATACTACAGTATAATATGGTCCTAATGGAAGCTTAAAACATGGAAGAATTAAGCTTAAATAGGTCAGAACTAAAAGTCAAAGCAAAAGTCAAGCTTTTGCGACTTTCGGTTATAAACTGACCTTAGACTGATAATTGTCGGGTTAGACTTGTTTAAACATGTTCTAATACTAATTACCAAGTCATTAGAATGTTAAAATATAATTTATAACTTATGTTTTATTAGTTTAAATCATTTTTAAAGTTTCTGTCTAGTTTGACTTTTTGACTAACTAGTTTGACCCGACAATTAACTAGTCAAACGAACTAATTAGGAGGTGCCCTTTAAGGGTTAATCACCTACATTAATATGCTCCTATAACCACTTTTATTTCATTCAGTGGCTGGACCATTTATGATTAAACCAAAACTCAAAGTCTGATTACGATATATTTGACTTTTCGGTTTTTAAGCTAATAAAATGGACTAAGCAGGGACTAAAACACTTAAATAAGGTCCTTGCTATCTTTTCACCTAATGCTGGCTATCTCCAGAAGTGAGTGTTTGAAGTTGTTGCAACCAAATGAACAAATGAACTAAGGCTCCTTATATAGCAAATTGCCATGCACTAGGATGTTTGCAGCTGTTTTGGAGGCATCTAGGATCACCCCAGGTGTCCTAGTGGTATTCTAAAACCATCAAATAGCTCCTGGAATCGAAAAATTGGCTCCAAAGTCGGTGTAACAGGCTGCAACATGCAGCTGCCAGTTTTTTGGACGCTGGCAGCTGCCACGCGGCTCGCGTAAGTATTCACAATGGGCTACGCGGCCCGTGTAAAGGGGTGGCCCAAGTTAAAAATGTTCAATTGTTGGCAGATTCAGTCCCTGGACCTTCTAAAGCTTTATTTCTTTCATTTTTGGCATATAAGGCCCTTGTAGTTAGTTTGTAGAGGTTCAAGGGAGTATAACCAAACTCCATTAGGCCCGGTTTCGTTAATTGATCACTGAAAACATAAGTTTTGCCTCATTGACACTTTAAACCCTAATTATTGGGAATTTGCATAAACAACGTATAACGATCTCGAAACCTCATGAAATTTATATCACTTACTCTTGAGAGCATATTTGAATGTTTTGAAGCCTCGGGTTCGTTAAAAGGTCACTCAGAGGTAAGAATTAACATGTTGACACATTTAACCCCTGTAGTTTAAAATCTTCCAATTATTTTCACAAACGGCTTCTTATATCCAATTAATCACTCGTTTAAGAATATATTCTTCATGTGTGGTCATTCAGAGGCACAAGTTTGGCATGTTGACACTTTTAGTCCCTTCGCATACATAATTTCATCATTTGTCAACTTTAGTCCTTCAAACTCAATCTTTCACATATTTAGAGTTTAGGGCACGTGTCTTTACTTAATTGGACACGTTTTTACATGATGTTACATCCTTACCCCCTTAAAAGAAATCTCGACCCTGAGATTTACTGGAATAAGTGAGGGTACTTCTGTCGCATAGTGGACTCGACTTCCCACGTATATTCGGGGCCTCTACGGGCATCCCATTTAACCTTTACTATAGGCACGTGCTTTTTTCAGAGCTTTTTAACCTGACGATCCTCGATCGATATATATCTTTCAACAAACCTCAGGCTTTCATCAATCTGTACGTCTTTATGAGACATAGCTAGCGATTCATCAGCTAAACATTTCTTGAGATTACAGATGTGGAACACATTATGAATTCCACTCAGCTCTTCAGGCAAGTTTAGCTTATAAGCTACAATGCCGACACATTCGATGATCTCGAATGGTCCAATATATCTAGGACTTAACTTTCCATTTTTACCAAAACGCATCACACCTTTCGATGGTGATACTTTCAGTAAGACTTTGTCGCCCACTTCAAACTTTAGATGTTTCCGCCTCTTATCAGCATAACTTTTTTGCCTATCCCTGGCAGCTTTTAGGCGATCACGAATCTGGACAATCTTGTCCGTCATTTCAAGGACTATATCAGGTCCTGATAACTGAGCTTCTCCTACTTCCGCCCAACAAACAGGCGTTCTGCATTTCCTTCCATATAATGCCTCAAAAGGCGCAACCTGAATTCTAGTATGGTAGCTATTGTTATAGGAGAACTCGATCAAAGGTAGGTGGTCATCCCAACTACCTCCCAAATCAATAACACATGCTCGAAGCATGTCTTCCAAGGTTTGAATTGTACGCTCACTCTGCCATCAATTTAAGGATGGTAAGCAGTACTAAAATTCAAACGAGTGCCTAAAGATTGTTGGAAACTTTTCCAAAAGTGAGAGGTGTATCTAGTATCTCTATCAGAAATAATAGACACCGGCACTCCATGGAGGGATACAATCTTATCCACGTATAACTGGGCTAACTTATCAGAGCTATGAGTTTCCTTGATGGGTAAGAAATGTGCTGACTTGCTCAGTCGATCAACTATAACCCATATAGTATCGTTTCCATGCCTTGTTTTAGGTAACTAGGTTATAAAATCCATGGTTACCATCTCCCACTTCCATGTGGGAAGTTCTGGCTGTTGTAGCATGCCTGATGGCTTTTGGTGTTCAGCTTTAAACTGAGCACAAGTCAGACACTTAGCTACATGTGTGGCAATAGATTTCTTCAAACCTATCCACCAATAATTAGCTTTCAAATCTTGATACATCTTGTCACCTCCAGGGTGAACTGAATATTTGGAATTGTGAGCTTCCTGGAGGATTATATCTCAAAGCCCTCCATGAATAGGAACCCAGATTCTTCCATTCATTCTAAGAATTCCATCCTTGCCAGGTGTTAACTGTTCAGTAGTTACACCTAACTTTTCATCTGGGAGGTTAGCTTTTAAAACAGCATCTTTCTGTGCAGCTAATAGCCTTTCATTCAAGCTGTTCTTGAGTTTAATGCTCTTGGCATTAATCCTTATAGGTTTGACTCTTTCCTTTCGGCTTAGAGCATCAATGACTATATTTGCTTTGCCAGGATGGTAGCGAATTTCACAATCGTAATCATTTAGAGTCTCCATCCAGTGACCCTGCCTCATATTGAGCTCTTTTTTATTGAATAAGTGTTGGAGACTTTTGTGATCCGAATAGATCACACATTTTGTTCCATACAAATAGTGTCTCCATAACTTTAGTGCGAATACAACGGCACCCAACTCCAAATCATGGGTGGTGTAATTCTTTTCGTGCACCTTTAGTTGTCGCAATGCATAGGCAATCACCTTGCCCTTTTGCATAAGTACACAACCCATACCGGTGTGTGACGCATCACAGTAAACGACAAACTCTTCAATTCCTTCGGGCAATGTTAACACCGGAGCATTGCTCAATTTCTGCTTAATAATTTCAAAAGATTCTTGTTGTTTTGGACCCCAATCAAATTTCACATTCTTACGAGTCAGAGAAGTCAATGGTGCAGCTATCCTAGAGAAGTTCTCAATGAATCTTCTATAATATCCAGCTAAACCTAGAAAGCTGCGAATTTCTGTAGGCGTCTTTGGTGCTTCCTAGTTCATGATGGCTTCTATTTTGGCGGGATCTACTTGGATGCCACTCTCACTAACAACATGTCCAAGGAATTGGACTTCATGAAGCCAGAACTCGCACTTGGAGAATTTAGCATATAGTTTCTCCTGCCGAAGCAATCCTAAAATACATCGAAGGTGTTTCTCATGGTCAACTTGATTACGAGAGTAAATAAGTATGTCATCTATGAAGACAATGACAAACTTATCTAAGTATGGCTTGCAGACTCTATTCATGAGGTCCATGAATGCTGTTGGTGCATTAGTGAGCCCAAAATGCATCACTAAAAACTCGTAATGCCCATATCTCATTTTGAACACTGTCTTAGGTACATCTTTAGTTCGGACCTTGAGCTGATGATATCCGGATCTCAAATCAATCTTCGAGAAGAAGCTCGCCCCTTGGAGCTGATCAAATAAGTCATCGATCCTGGGTAAGGGATAACGATTCTTGATCGTTACCTTGTTTAGCTCACGGTAATCAATTCATAAGCGCATTGATCCATCCTTCTTTTTTACAAACAATATTGGAGCTCCCTAAGGCGAAGAGCAAGGTTGTATAAAATCTTTTTCCAGTAAGTCATCCAATTGAGTCTTGAGCTCTTTCATTTCAGTAGGCGCTAGACGATAAGGTGCTCGTGCAATTGGTGCAGATCCTGGTAGAATGTCTATCCTGAACTCGACTTGCCTCTCAGGAGGTAATCCAGGTAATTCATCAGGAAAGACATCAGGATACTCTGAAATGATTGGAATATCTTTGATCTTGGGTTTCGGGTCATTCATAGTCACTTGTGCCATATAAATGACACATCCGTTCTTTAGAGACCTTGATACTTTGAGAATAGACACATTGTTGGGCAACCCATATTGTGTATCTCCTTGAATAGTGACGGATTCACAAGAAGGGATTTTGATGATAACTAGCTTTTTGTCACAGCCAATTTGGGCTTGGTTATGCGACAACCAATCCATGCCTAAAACTACATCAAACCCAGCTAATTTCATTGGCAAGAGTGATAGCGGGATAGAATGATTCTTAATGGATATGATGCATCCATCAAGAAGAGTTGAAGTTGTTTCTAAGGTACCATCGGCAAGCTCTACCTCATATTTTATGTCTAGAGTCTTAATAGGCAGATTCAGTATATTACAAAACTTATGATCTACAAAGGACTTATCAGCACCTGAATCAAATAAGACTCTAGCATAATTGTTATTAATGAGGAAGGTACCTGTTATGATGTTCTCGTCGTTCACCGCCTACCTTGCATTCATTTGAAAAACCCTAGCATTGTTTTTCTTCGCCTCTTCGGGTTTCTTAGCATTCTTGGGGCAATTGGTCTTGATGTGCCCCTTTTCATTGCAACCGTAGCAGGTTACATCTTTAATGTTTCGGCACTCTACAGACTTGTGCCCTTTCTTCTTACAAATCCCACATGGTTTAGCTTGTGGGTCTTGGTTGCACTTTCCAAAGTGCCTTTTGTTGCAAGTCTTGCACCTGGGCTTGTCACTTGATTGCCCTTTCTTAGAACCAAAGTTCCCTTTATTCTTCTTGTTAGATTGAGGGGACTTGTCTTCCTCCATCTTCCTCTTCCCGTCATCGGTAGATTTATTTGCCCTACTCCTCACAACATCAAGAGTAAGGGACAAAGATAGATCCACAGCAGATCTATATGTAGCAGGCTTAGAAGCCTTGACATTTCCTTTCACTTCAGGGGCTAAACCACCGATGAAACGCACAATGCGTTTGGGTTCAGGGGTGACCAAATATGGTACAAGTCTCGACATCGAGTTGAAACTGGTCACATAGGACCTACAATCCAAATCCTTCATCACCAAAGTGAGGAAGTCAGTCTCTATTCTTTCGACTTCATGCTGAGGACAATATGTGTCCTTCACAAGATCAACAAACTTGTTCCATGAAAGGTTATACAGAGGAACCTTTCCAGTGGATTGCACCAATGCTTTCCACCAAGTGAGGGCATCGCCCTTGAAAGATTGAGACACAAACTTAACTATATCTTCCTTAGCGCATCCACTGATGTCAATCACAGTCTCTAATTCATCTAACCACTTCATACAGTATATTGCTCCCTTTTCTCCTGTGAAATCTCTCGGTTCACAGGAGACGAAGTATTTATATGTACAACCCTTGTTGTACTCAGGAGCCTGATTAACAACAACTTGTCTCTGTGGTTCACTTTTCTGATTAGATGAGAATGGGACTTTGTATGAGTTTTGGACCGAACATTACTCGGTTCCTTGAACTTATCATCCACAGCCTGAGCAACTGCTACGGTTGATGTGCGTTAGGTGTGATAGGTTTTTAATGTATAATTTAAGCCCTTTTACACTTTTTAGCCAAGTTTTAAATTTATAAAATACGATATTTACTAACACTAAACACACATATGGGCAAGTGCACCCATCGTGAGCGTAGTATAGTGTTGGTAATATACCGAGGTCGTCCAAGGACACAAGAGCTTTAAATACTGGTTTATCCTCAACGTCTAATCAAATCAAAAGTCCAGAAAAAGGCTTTTAACTAAAAATAAAACTAACTAAAATGCTGAAAAATAAAATAAAATAAAAACAGATAGACCAGATGAATCACTTGGATCCGACTCGTGTGTAGTGTAACCTTTAATTATTTTCGCACTTTTGCACTTTTTAAGAGATTATCTTAGTTATTGTAGTAGGCCCCTCTTTTGAAGGTGACGTTACCCTCAACCCAGTAGTTTGAGTCAGCAAGGATACAATCCTAAAGGGTTGGATTATTGAAAGATAATTAATTAAATTATTAAAGCATAATGTGTTAGGCCCCTCTTTTGAAGGTGACGTTACCCTCGGCTAAGTAGTCTGAGTCAGCAGGGATACAGTCCTAAGTAGACGGGTTAAAGTTTTAATAGTAACTTACATATGAGGGGATCAAAGAGTTTGGACCCCCGCCATCCAATACCGGTGGGTTTCGAAGGAGGTCCTACTAAATTTGTCCCAGGTCCTTGCAGAATCTATACACTGAACAAGGCAAGACTCTTACCAAACCGTTCCCTTAACCCCCGACCAGGTAGCCAACATACCTCCATATAGACCGTGGAGATATGAATGGTGAAAATCTTTTATTTTATATAGACAGTAAAATAATGCCAAGACACCACGGACAAACGATAAGGAAGACTCACCTTCAACATAAGAAACTAGTTATTAAAGTCATTAATACATAACCAAATAAAAAGTGCGAAAAGATTAAAAATAAAAAGTATTACACTAGACACTTGTCTTCACCAAGTGATGTAAGAGGCTTAGGCAAACATGGCCTTTGATTATCAAGAACTCTTACGATCAATCTTGGATCCCGAGACGACTCACACACTCTATGATGGATGATAGATGATGGTGGTGGATGATGGTGTTGTGGTGGAGTGGTGGTGGAGTGTGGGTGAAGTGTGAGAGAGGTGGTGTGCCAAGGGATGGTTTGCAAATGAGCCAAGCACCCCTATTTATAGCCTAAACAGCAGCTCGGGCACGGCCCCGTGTCCATCCTCCTTCTCTTTCTTCATTAATTGCAGTTTGTCTGCATTAGTTGACCACGCCCCCGTGTCCGCTGGGCACGACCCCGTGTGCAGAAGCATATCTGTACTATCAAGATTTCCCCAGATTCTGCGAATCTTAGAGTTGACCACGGCCCCGTGTCTGCTGGGCACGCCCCCGTGGTGGGTGATAGAAGCTTCTACAACTTTGTCTTTTCTGCAGACACTTGGGCACGCCCTCGTGCTCATTGAGCACGGGGCGTGTTCAGCCTTCTGTTCTCTTGTTTTTTGCTTGGGAAGTTGTTGTCGGGGGGTCGGGCATGCCACGTTTATTCCTTTTCTTGTATTTATGTTAGATTTAGCTGCCTTTTTTGCTTCTTTTGTTCATTTGAGCTCATTTAATCCTGAAAATACAAAAGGAAGACAAAAACACACTTTTTCCAACATTAGTACTAAAAAAAGGTTAGTTTTATGCCACATTTGATGTTGTTTATATGTTGCATTTTGCACACATCAAATACCCCCACACTTGAATCTTTGCTTGTCCTCAAGCAAAACTCTTTATAATGTGGCTTTACACTCCCAAATGGAATGGGTAGAAGAGAAGGTTTTTGGGCTTGTCATAGAGTGTCGGGATTTCCAAGATTCTTTATTAAGTTTTATTTTATTTATTTACAATCCTATTCGTCATGATTTATTTAAAACATTACATAAGATAAATTACTTATTAGGGTATAACATGCCTTTTTAAAATTCGACTTATATACAAGTTCACATACCTCACGAGGATCACTCAACACTCGGCCGAAGATGTTTTTTAGTGAATCACTCGAGAGCGGCATGGAACTTACTCCTACCATAAGCTTGCCAAGCAATCAATCCTCCTCCTTTTTAGCTATACACCTTTGTAAATATCAAGAGGACTTTTTGGGTGAAGGGTTAGGCTTGGTGTTGGTGCATATGTCTGTCGACTTCGTCTGGTATCGAGTCTTGTATTCGTTTAGATAGATCAGGGCACGCAAAACGAGAAATGTGGGTGTGAAGTCATTTCGCACGAAATAGCAAACAACTATTTCGTACAAAATCAATCGTTCATTTCGCGCGAAATGATTATTTCATGTGAAATTGATTTCGTACCAACTGTTTCGTGTGAAATAGGCTGGCCTATAAATACCTGCCTTGTGATTTCATTTGTAACTTTCTGATTCCAGAGCCGAAGTGCTGCTGAAGTGTCTACTCGCTGTAAAACGTTGTTATATCAATCAGAAAGACAATTAAAGTGAATATCTAGCTGAATCGAACTCAATACGTTAGTTTCCGCCTCTCGTATTGAGAAGAACACCTCTGAACGACTCGTTTCGGTCGTGAAAACGATCCTACAAGTGGTATCAAAGCTCAGGAGGAGGAGTTCTTACCGAATTCAGCTTGTTTTCATCAATTTTCTGACTTCTACACCATCTTTTCAAAATTAAACAAGATTTGACGGTTAAAATGGACTGAATTTCTCATATTATAAGCGAAACAGTGTTTTAACAAAGCCTTGAAAGAATTGGACCAAAATTCAAATTTAAACCTGATCAAATTGACAAAAATATGGCCGACATGATGACATCAGCAGCATTTCGCACGAAATAGACCTCTTCATTTCGTACGAAATAACCTTTGTGATTCATTTCGCACAGAATAGAACTTTCATTTCGCACGAAATCAGTATTTCGTTTGAAATTTGGTTGATTTCGCACGAAATCATTATTTCGTGTGAGCTATTTCGTACGACATCACTATTTCGTACCAAAGGGTTTTCATTTCGTTTGAAAACTTCATTTCGCTTGAAGTTTGATCCTATTTCGTACGAAATCACTATTTCGCACCAAAGGAGTTATTTCGTGTGAAAGTTCTCATTTCGTGTGAATATGTATTTCGTTTGAACTCATCATTTTAATGTGAAAGTTGATTTTTCAGGTTGTTTGAGAAATTCATTTCATTTGAAAGCTGATGTTGTGAAACTAGTTCCCGAATCATGGAAGAGGAATTCTACAACGCATTTTCTACTGCCCCAACTACTCCAGCTACTATTGCTAAAAGCATGAACATGGAAAATGAGACTGGAACTTTACAAAAACCCCCGAAACTCATGGGCATTGAGGAATACTATGGTTGGAAAGACCGATTTGAAAACTGGGTTCAAGCAAATCATTTGAGGTCTTGGGAATGTATTGAGAAAAAGTATGTTAAGCCTTGTACAGATTTGGGAGTTATAAAAGCAATTTCTGAATTGACGGATAAAGAACGAGACGTGTACAAAGCAGAAAAGATGATGACCAGTCTGTTACAGTAAGCTGTGAAAGAAGACATATTCATTTTACTTCAACATGACAATACTTCACGTTCGATTTGGGAATCACTTCGAATCAAGTTTGAGGCAAGTGAAAAGATGATTAGGAGTAAAAAATCATTGCTAAAGAAAGAATTTGACTTGTTTACGAGTCTGCCGGGTGAATCTTCAAAGAAGCTGATTGAAAGATATTAACAGTTAGTGAGATCTTTGTCTTTGTTAGAAATAGTCAAAGATCAAGAAGAATGGGTGGACAAATTAGCTGATGCATTACCTTAGAAAGAATGGGGTACATTTTTTATGATCTTGAAAAACACTGGTGAATATGACAAATTGACAATTTCCCATTTCATTGAAAAGATTGAGGGTCAAGATCTTGAACAGTAAAAGATTGCAAGGATGAACAATCCAAGTGGTCAACAAGACATCAAAATGTATTACAAAGGAAGTGTTCAGGATGTTGAAGCGAGTCCGAAAGTCCAAACTGCTTTCAGTGCTGAAAACTCATCTGGATCAGTCAATCAAAGTCCAAATAGTAACAATGGATTTTCTTCATATCCAAGTGTTAGTCCAAAGTCAACCTCAAGTCATCAGTTCCAAAGCTCAAATAGCGGGAATGGTCATGTTTTACATTGCAACATCGCGTTGCATCTTCAGAATGGTCACAATTTCTCTGAAGAGGTTGCTAAAGGTCACATGTCATTACTTGCTACTGTGTTAGAATCATATGAAGGATTGGTTGCTAGAAGGATCGGAAATCCAATGCTAACAAAAGAGGATTACGATCTGATAGATGCTGAAGAAATGGAGCTTATGGACATTAAATGGTGTTTAGCTAGTGTTTTGAGGAGAGCTGAAAAATTTAAGATGATTACAGGAAGAGATGATTTCAGGGATGCTAATGTTTCTACTTTGGGGTTTGATAAATCCAAAGTTACTTGTTTTCGATGCAGGGAGAAAGGACATTTCAAGAGGGAATGTAAAAATCGAGAAGCTAGTGGAGCACAGAATTTGTTTGGAAATAATGATTATTACCGGAAAGCCATATATCAACAAGTTGCTCATCAACCATATCAACAACAAGAACCACAAACTGAACATGCTAAAAAGGCGATTGAAGAGTCAAACAAGAAAGCTTATTTTGGTATAATTGATCAAGATGATGAAAAAGTGGCAGAGGGTTTCAGTTGGGACAAATACATACCACCTGATTCAAAAGTAGTAGCTTTCATTGCACAAATCATTCAAGAGCAAGATTTGATGATATAATGGATGAAAGGAATTGCTAGTGATGAGAAGAATCAAGATGGAGATTTTGTTACTTCAAATGATAGTTCAGAAAGTACTCAAGTTTTTGATCAATCATCATCTGATGACAGTGATGATGAAGAAGAGATACAAATAAACATTGGAAAATCTATGTTATCTCCTGAAAGTTTTCAATTTTATTTTGCAGATAGATTGGAGAAGCTGAAGGAGAGGCGAGCAGCAAAAGAACAAAAGAAGATGAAATGTGAGAGTGTTGCTCAAAAAGAGAAGACTGAACAAAATGAAGAAGTTAAAGCTGCTTTGAAGACGGTTGAATCTGAGAAGGTGGTTGAAGTTGATAAAGTAGTTGAAGAAGAAAAGGTTATCGAAGTTGAAAAGATTGTTGAAGTCATCAAACCGTGTCTAAAGTGTTTGGAATCTTGCAAACAGTGTGAAGAGAAAGATGAGAAGTTGAGTGAGCTAGAAAAGATGAAAGAAAAATTGTTGTTCGATGTCAACTATGTGAAAGAATCGTATGACGTGTTGAATAGAACAGTAAATGGTTTGCAAAAGACAAACTCTGAAAGAGAAGATGCATTAACAATGATGAATGCAGTGATGATGTCAAAGCAGAAAGCCATCAATCATTACATTGAGGAATGTGCAAAGTTGAAGCAAGAGTTGGAAACAGAAAAGATAGAGAATGAAAGAATCAGAAGATTGTTGCAAAGCTATTCTAGTTCTGATTATCTGATTGATAGAATTTATCCAACTGTTGCAGATTTAGAAGTTTTTCAAGAAAAGAAGACCGAAGAGAAAGATACTGGTAAGAAACACAGTGTCAGTTACAACAAGTGTCCGCCTCCGATCTGGGAAGGTTATTATCCAAGAAAACCAAATGAGGAGCAAGTAAAAAAGGCAGTCAATATAAAATTGAAGTCCGAAACAACTGATGAATTACCAGAAAACATTGACGTCATGTTCACATCATCTGACACTGATCATGAGTCTGAATTAATAAAAAAGGTGTTCGATCAAGTGTTGGATAAAGATGAGGAGTCAGAGTCAAAGTCTGAGTCTGAAAGTTCGGGATCATCATCAGTTAACAGTAAAAAATCGTCGGTCAAACGGGTGTACAATAAATAATTCATGTTATCAAAATCTAATTTGAATGACGAACCAATCAAAGTGGCATATACTTTGAATGATTCAGACAAATTATATTCTGATGAGGAATTTCCAATAAGAAGTGTTCAGATTGAAAAGATCAAAAAGGTTTTCAAATTAACAGAAATTAACATTTCTGAAATAAAAGATGTAAAGCTTAGTGAAAAACCTAAAAAGTACACTTCAAGAATTCAACAAAAGATAAATAAGAAAATGGGTTACAGTTCTGGTTTAGGTTTTCAAAAGAAACCAAACCATAACGGTACTTTCAAAAAGAAAGGACTTGGTTTTATTCCACCGAAAAATCATAAAAATGAAAAAACTTATAAACCAAAAACTGTGTTTGTTTCAGGAGCAAGTTCGGAAGAAGAAGAAGAAGAAGAAAAGAGCTCATTCTGGAAGCAATCGAACAAAGAATTCCTTGCAAAGAGGCAAGAAGTAATGAAGAATGGAGCTAATCAGAAGAAAGAGACAAGAACCTGTTACAGATGCAATGAAGTGGGTCACATTGCATGGAACTGTCCAAAAGCAACAAAAACAAAACAGGAAGTCTTGTATAAACTGAAAGAAAAAAATGTTGACAAAACCGAACCACCAACTGAACAGTTTAAAGTGTTCAAAAACTCTAAATTTGAAGTTGGTGAATGTTCGAAAAGGTTTTACAGAAGAAGGGTAAACCTTAACAACCAAACATGGGTTGTTAAGAAATCAGATGTGAAATCTGGCAATGAATCTGATTCCACAAAATCAGAGGAGCCACAAGTTGAGGTTAAAAGTGATAATTCAGTCCCTTCAATGGATGATGTCAATTTTCCACCATTGAGGATTGAAAACTTTAAACAAAAAGTTGGAAAAGTTGAGATCTCAAATCAATTCTATTCTGAAAAGAAAGAATTTGATGTCGAGAAAGCGTTTAATGGGAAAGTGAAACATATTTTTGGGAAAATGGTTGATGGGAAGGCCAAAGGGGTGAAAGAATTTTATGAAGAAAAAAGAAATGTTGAAACCCCAAATGAGATTGAAAAGGACACATCCAAGTTTGGTCAGGCTTGGATGTCTGTGTTTCATATGTAAAAATCCTGAGTTGCCGGAGCTTCCAAGTTGGTAATCGTGGAGCATAAATCGGCATCTTTCTTAAAAAGTGAAAAATGTCATATTTTAATTTTCAAGTGATATTGTGATTCGTACCTACAAGTGGTTAATCAAGGTGATTAAGTTGAACTTGATTTAACTTTCATGCAAGTGGTTGAAAAGCAATGTGATGAAACCCCAACAAAACTAATTTTCTGGAAAAACCATTTTGATTAAAACAAACTTAAGTGTTTTGAAATCTTAATGGGAAAATAGTTTGTTGACAGGGGGAGTTCTGATTGTTTATGCCAAGTGAATGGCGATTTAAAGCGATTCACAACAGTTGTCATTTGTTTGTACAGTTTATTTTCAAATTTTCCTTGAAAATCAAAATTGAAACATATTTTGATTTTAGGGGGTGTAAAAATTTTAGAAATTTCGAAAATTTGAAAAATACCAAAACATGATAAAACCATAAAAGGCCAAAAACATTGAAAAAGTCAAAATGAGTTTTGTTGTAAAAAGAGGAAATGATAGTACATCAGTGGACTATCAGTGCACGCTAGATAAATGTAAAGTTTTATAAAGTTTTAAACAATTTCACTAGGGATGTGTCGATAGGCTCAGCTAAGACTAGTAGTTTTGCGAAAATGATACAAACATAAAGCAAAAAGCCTAAGTCTGGTGGGAAACACGGTCGAACGCATAGTACTTAGTTTTGTCCTTCTTGACTGTGTGCCTGCTCGGTAATTGCTGAGTGTCAAAAGACATAAAACCGGTTAAATTTGTGAAATTTCACAATTTTGCTGAAAAGTCACTGTGATTCTGTGTTTTCATTTTGCAAAGACTTAAACTTGTTTTATTTCTTTATTTTGTTTAAGCATTGGACATCCTCTGCGTATACGAAAGTATCGACCTGGATGTTAGTGCCTAAACGTTCTGCTTTATTTTCTTTGGTGTTTCGTTTAAGCTTTGGATCACCTCTGCGTATACGGGAGTATCGACCCGGTGGTTAAAGCCTAAACAACTTCAACTTGTTTTTATTTCTTATTTTGTTTAAACATTGGACTTTCTCTGCGTATACGAAAGTATCGACCTGATTGTTAATGTTTAAACATTCTGCATTTTTTTTACACAAATCACAGTTGATGAAAGTTTAAAGGCATTACGTGAGTTAGTGTATTGCATGATGAGGGGATATGCTAAGATCGTGGGGCGCATAAGACTTTTAGTGCTACCTAATGTACCCTAATCGTATCAATAAGCATTACGAACATCTTAGAGGAGTTTAAGTAGACCACAATATCGATGATCTAGGGTGAATTGTTGTTGGGATTGAACCCTACCAGAGGAACAGATAATTAAAGCCAAAACTGGATCAGAGCAGTGGATCCAGAATAAGCAGATGTTACATACAAGTCTCTCCCCTTGAAAGTGGTTTCAACAACTGCTGACCTCCTATCTACTGATCGTACAAGCTACTGACCGTCAAACTGCTGCTCAAGTAAAGACCTGATGAAAGACTAAAGCTCTGTTGTTCAATCTACTGCCTTGAGTCAAACACTGCTGATCCGGGCAAATACTGCTGGGTTCACAGCAGTGGAGGGATGCAGCAGTTGTTTATTCTGTCTTTATGAAATGTAATGTAATAAGCAGTAGTTAATATAGCAGTGTTTGTATAGATCAGGGGTTAGAGTTTGTTAGGAGGTTAGATGTCACTTTCATGGTGACGTCAGCTTAGATGCTCAGTAGTTTGCTAGTGCCTATAAATAGAACAATGCTCTGTACTGTTCTATTAGCTCTTTGCAACATCGTCTTCTTTGCACGAACAAACACTGAGCTCTGGCTGAGGGGGAGTTTGTATTCAATCATTGCAATTGTAATCGTAATTGAAATAAATTCAATCTTTCGGTTCATTGTGAAAAATGTTTGATCAAAGCATTACTCTCGTTTGATTGTATGCAAAGTTTGTTTCCATCTTAATTCCGCTGCACAACTCATTCATTTCCATCTTAATTTCAAACGTAAAATACAATCAAAACCAAACTCAGATCCAACAATTGGTATCAGAGCTAGGACAGTCAAATTTGATTTAATAATCATTTTGACATAAATAGTTCAGCTCAAAATCGTTGATATCGATAGTTTGTTCGTTTTTGTTGAAAAACAGAGCAAGGTTTAATCACAATTAAAGTTGATTAATCAGTGTCTGTAAAACAACCATGATGACGTCACAATCACAAGATGATAAGAATAATGTTGGCTCGCTTTTTAAACCACCCATGCTTAAACGTAATGAATACAACATCTGGGAGAGAAGGATGGGTCACATCCTTGCTCAACAAAACACTGGATGTTGGAGGTCTGTTGTCTTTGGTCCCCATGTTCCTATGGTGCCAAGTGCTGAGGATCCAAAGAAGTTCGTACCAAAACCTTATGAAAACTATACTGAAACTGATTTTCAAAAGTTCGAACTCGATGCCAAAGCATTTAGCATCATAGCATCTGCATTACCAAATGAGATCTATGCTGGACTGTTACATTGTAACAGTGCCAAAGAGCTATGGGATGCATTGAAGGAACAGTTTGGGGGAACCGAAGAAGTTATTGAAAACAATAGGGAAATTCTGAATCAGCAGTATGAAACCTTCTATCACATTAAGGGTGAAACATTGACCCAATAGTTTGAACGTTTTAGTTGTCTCATCAGTGAGCTAAGGCTTGTTAAGGTTGAATTTCCAAAATCAACACAAAATAGCAGGTTTCTTAGATCGCTACCTGATAAATGGGACATAATTGCATTTGTGACTAGAAACTCTGTTGGGTTCAAAGATCTGACCCAACTTCATGGTAGACTCCTGACCTATGAAAGGGAGTTGAACCAGAAAAAGAAGTTGCAAGAGTCTGGAAAAGCTACTGATGATTACTCATTCGGTAGCACAGCTCTTCTTGGTCAGGAAGAATCTGGTAGCAGTAGTAAGGAACAGGGTTATGATCATTTCATTGATATAACAGCTGGTGGAAACTTTACCAACCCTGATCCTCACTCTGCAAATTATGCTTTTACTGCAAACACTGAAAACCAGATGTCAGATAATTTGTGCTTTGAACTCAATGATTTGCAACATTTTAATCCCACTGACTTAGAGGAGATGGACATTTTGCATCAGTTGGCTTTGCTTAGTGTGAGAATAAGCAAATTCTACAAAAGAACAGGGAGAAAGTTCCCAGGGTTACATGGGAATCTAAGGGTTGGGTTAGATAAATCAAAAATCAAGTGTTACAAGTGCAATATGCTAGGTCATTTCGATAGGGAATGCAGGAGTCAAACTACTGGTCCTATAATCACTCATCCTAGCTCAAACCCTAGACCTCAAAATCAAAGCACTGTGCACTATACCGAATATACCCCTGCAGCTCATGCTAACACTGCTCATTATGCTACTGCCCCTGTGCCTGTGCATTATGTCCAAACCACTGTTCCACAGATTCAATATGTTCAAACCCCTGTCCCCCAGGCACAAGTGCAACCTGTTGCACCTCAAACAGCTGCTCCAGCAGTGGTACAACCAGATCAGCAAAGCTTTTTCACTCAAGGCTTTGTTGACTGGAGTAGCATGCCTGATGAGCTTGGTGATGAAAATTTTGCACTCTATGCTTCTATTGAACCTTCTAATGATGAATTTTTTTTATGGCATTAGAGTCAATACCAGAGGGGATTGAAACTGAAGGTGAACAACTAAGTGATGAAACAGTGGATGAGGTGACTGAAGTAGTTGCTAATGCAGTTGCTGGTGAATTGCTGCTGGGAGAAAATTCAGAAACCCTGATTGAACCACTGACAGACCCATGGTCCAAAGAGGACAAAGAAGAAGAGGAAGAAAAGAGAGCAGGTGAGAAGGAAGTAAGAGCTGATGATGAAGAAAATCATCAATGTGATTGTGCAATGATGGCTGCTGCCAAGGTATCTCCTCAAGTTCTTGAAAAACTGTGTTCTGACAATTGCATTATTGCTTTTGCTAAAATCAAAGAGGTAAATGAAAACCTTCAGAATAAAATCTTAACTGATGAAGTCAAATTTGAAAGTTCTTTAAAAGAACTTAAAAACAAATTGACTGAAAAAGAGAAAGAGATCAGCAGTCTTAAAGAAGAGCAAAGCATAACCAAAACTCAACTCCAAACTATGGTAGAAAAATACCAAGTTTGCAAAAAGGAGTTGGAGTCCACCCAGATCACCTGTGAAAAATGGGTGGAATCATGCAAAGGGTATGAGGTTATGCTTGAAAAACAGATTAAAAGCAATGTAAAATTTGGTGTTGGTTATAGAAAACATGATGATGAAAACACTGCTTTTGAAAACTCTGTTCAAACCACTGATGTAACAACTGAGTTCATCCCCACAAACAAGAATGGCCAAGAAGTGAAAATCACTGATAAACTTGGTAACAAAATCACACTTGACAGACCAATGGGATCCTCTACTTTTGAGGAGCTTGAAAATTATCAGTTTAAACCAAAATGGTCTGATGAGTGTGATATTCTTGAAAATTTCAAGCCCATGGACTTTACATCAACTGATGGTGTTAAAGCTCCAAAAGCTAAAGTCATTCCTCTCAAGGACATCCCAACAGAGGTTAAAACCTCTGCTGTAAAGGAGTCCGAAAAGAGAAAGAAGAAAGAAAAGATCAATAACCTGTTTTGTGAATTCTGTGAGAAACGGAATCATCTAACAAAAGACTGTTTCCATTTAAAAGCTTATGATTTGAACAAAACAAGTGTCATTGTTCCAGCTGAAAGCTGCATTGTTTGTGGTAAAACAAACCACAAAACTCAAGCATGTGTGTATCTCAAAAACTTTGACGTGAAAAAGAATGAGTACATTGCTAAAACATCCTTGAGTCCATCAACATCATCTGTCAAATTCACCAAGAACCAACCACTGTTTGTGCCAGTTCAAACAGCTGTCACAAAACAGCTGAACCAAACATCTGTCAAAAGAGATGTTCAGGTTACTGATGCACCCCCTGCCAATCAGTTCAGAAAAGGCAAGGAAAAACAGTCTTACCAAAGGATTTCACACGTTTATGAGGCCTACAAAAGGCCCTCTAAACCTAAAGTGAACATGCATCCTTTTGGGTACCAACAGGTGATTGGTCAAGACCCCCAACAGTGGTTAGCAAGAAACAGTACTAAAACTGTCCAAACCCTTGACCTAACCACTGTCCATCAATGTGCATCCATCCCAGACACTGTTGAGACCCCATCCAAAGCCTTATTGGCTTTGGAAACCCTAATGAACTAATCCTTTTACTTCATGTGCAGGGAGCTTCTGCCTGTTTAGATAGCCTTTGGTATGTTGATAGTGGAGGCTCCAGGCACATGACTGGATGTAAAGCCCTACTCAAAGATTTCAAAATTCATGGAGGGGGTGATATATCCTTTGGGAATAACAGTAAAGGAAAAGTTCTGGGGTCTGGTACAGTACAGTCTGGAAATGTAAAATTTGAAAATGTCAATCTGATAGACAGTCTGAAATTCAACCTCCTGAGTGTTTCACAAATGAGTGACAAGGGGTATGGGTCATTCTTCACAAAGGAGTGTTGTAGGATTGTTGGACCAGAAATGGTCAAAAAGATTGAAGCAATAATAAAAACTGGTCAAACAAAACTTGTTGCTCAAAGAAGTGGCAATGTTTATGTTGTTGATATATCAAAAGAGTGTCCCAGAGATGATGCTTGTCTGTTCTCAGCTGCCTCTAACAAAGAGACAGAACTTTGGCACAGAAGACTGGGCACACAAATCTTAAGACAGTCACTGAAATTTCAAAAAATGGTTTGGTAAGAGGCCTACCACAAAAATTGTTTTCATGTCCTGAACATTGCATTTCCTGTTTAAAAGGAAAACAACATAAAAGTTCTTATAAGTCCATTGAAGAGTCCAAAACAACCCAGTGTTTGCAAATGCTGCACATGGATTTGTTTGGCCCAGTTCAAGTCATGAGTCTCAAAAAGAAAAGATATTGCTTGGCTATTGTTGATGACTTTTCTAGGTTTACATGGACTTTCTTTTTACACTCAAAAGATGAGACTGCAGGCATTTTGCAAGACTTTGTGACACAGGTTGAAAAGCAATTTGACCTTCCAGTGAAAAGCTTCAGGAGTGACAATGGCACAGAATTTAAAAATAAGGAGTTGGATGCCTTCTGTGTGAAGAAAGGGATTGTAAGGCAGTACAGCATCCCTAGAACACCAGAGCAAAATGGGGTAGTTGAAAGAAAGAACAGAACTTTGATTGAGGCTGCCAGAACCATGCTTGCTGATTCAGGTTTGCCATTAACTTTCTGGGCAGAGGCAGTAAACACTGCTTGCTATGTCCAGAACAGAGTTTTAATAAACCCCAGGCACAAAAAGACTGCTTATGAAATTCTGTATAAAATCAAACCACTGATCTCATACTTCAAGGTGTTTGGCTGCCCATGCTTTATTTTGAACTTAAAAGATTCCATTTCAAAATTTGCAGCCAAAATTGATTGTGGTTATCATCTGGGGTACTCAACCACTGCCAAGGCCTACAAAGTGTTTAATACACGGACCAAGGCAGTGGAGGAGACTTTGAATGTAAAGTTCAATGAACTTTCATCAATGAAAATTCCAGCAAATCCTGCAGATCTGTTTGATCTTGATAAATTCACTTTTGAAAATACTGCTGTCAAGACTAACAGTGCAGGTCCATCAGAGGATTCAACACCAGACTATGGGTATGAAATCATCATCCCTCAAAAGTCTGTCAAAATGGGAAGAGCAACAGATGTACAAAACAGCTGTCAAAGCTCAACCACTGCTACCTCAACAGTTGTTGACCAAAGTAGCCCATCAACCACTGCTTCCACATCAAACACTGCTGATAAAAGTCCCCAAACAGTGGATAAAAGTCAGCAGGTGTCCACACCTTTACCACCTATTCCACCACCTTTTGAAGCCACCGCTGGGTCATCAAAGTCACCAGCAATGGTTAGCTCATATGATACACATCTGCAGCCTTCACCAACAAATGCCATCATTCCATATCAAGGAGATCTAATCTACTTGAGATCTCATCCACCTGACCAAATCATTGGCAACATCAATGAAGGGGTGCTCACAAGAAGCCAAACCCAAAACATTTGTCTTTTTGCTGGTTTTCTATCACTCCATCAGCCAGTCAAGTACCAAGAGGCACTGAAAGACAACAGCTGGGTAGAAGCCATGCAAGAGGAGCTCCAACAGTTTAAAAGACAACAAGTATGGGAACTTGTACCACTGCCAGAAGAGGTTAGTCCCATTGGCACAAAGTGGATCTTCAAGAACAAAACTGATGAAAGGGGTATTGTTGTCAAGAATAAAGTCAGGCTTGTGGTTCAAGGTTATAGACAGGAAGAGGGGATTGATTATGATGAAACATTAGCCCCTGTTGCAAGATTGGAAGCCATTAGACTGTTCCTAGCCTTTGCTGTTAACCACAACATGAAGGTGTTTCAAATGGATATCAAAAGTGCTTTCCTCTATGGTACAATTCAAGAAGAGGTGTATGTTTGTCAACCTCCAGGTTTTGAGGATCCATTTTATCCAGATCATGTCTACAGGCTGAACAAAGCCCTGTATGGCCTGAAACAAGCACCAAGGGCCTGGTATGAAACTCTTTCCACCTTTCTACTTTCAAATGGTTTCAAAAGAGGTACCATTGATAAAACACTGTTTCTTAAATGGAGAGGAAAGGATTTAATGATTGTCCAAATTTATGTGGATGACATTATTTTTGGAAGCACATGTAACAAAATGTGTGAAGAGTTTAGGGAACTCATGACAGTTGAGTTTGAAATGAGTGCAATGGGTGAGCTGCAATGCTTTCTTGGTCTCCAAGTTCAGCAAATGCAAAATGGTACTTTCATTCATCAAAGCAAATATGCAAAAGAACTTTTAAACAAATTTGATATGAATGATTGTAAACTATGCAGCACACCCATGGCAACAAATAAGCTTGTCATGTCTTATGAAAAGGATGAGCTGATTGACCAAACTCTATATAGAAGCATGATTGGGTCTTTATTGTACCTAACTGCATCTAGGCCAGACATCATGTTTGCAACATGTGTTTGTGCAAGAAGTCAATCAGCCCCTAGAAAATCCAATCTTATTGCTGTAAAAAGAATATTCAGATACATAAAAAGTGCTCCCACACTTGGTATCTGGTATCCAGCTAATGGGAATATCAAGCTTTCAGGATTTTCAGACAGTGACTTTGCTGGATGTAACACCACAAGGAAGTCCACATCAGGAGGGTGCCAGTTTCTAGGTGATTGCTTAGTTTCATGGCAAAGCAAAAAGCAAGCAGCTGTTTCAACATCCACTGCTGAAGCTGAATACATTGTTGCTGCAAGCTGTACAGCCCAACTCCTGTGGCTTCAAAATCAGTTGCTGGATTTTGGTATCACTGCCTTAAAGACACCACTCATGTTGGATAGCCAGGCAGAAGAAAATATCATCAAAAATCCAGTTTCCCATTCAACCACCAAACACATCGACATCAGACATCACTTTGTGAGGGATTGCTATGAAAAAGGTTTGATTTCTCTGCATCATGTTCCAACTAAAGACCAGCTGGCAGATGTGCTCACAAAAGCATTGGATACTGCCACCTTTGAAAGCTTGGTCTCTAGAATTGGCATGCTAAACATGGAATAACAAGCAAAAATCTTGTTTTTCTGTGAATAAAAGCATTAAAATGTTTTCAGAAAATTAAAAATCCATCCTTAAAAATAGCTAAAAATGAAATTTTCATTAAAATCCTTAAAAGTCTGCCATAACCACTGATTGTTCAAAAGTCTGCTCTACTTCAAAGTCTGTCCACTACTGAAAGCCATCCTCTGTCCACTTATTTCCTTGATAAACTCTGTTGTTCAAAAGCAGTGTCTTATCCACTGATATGCTATCCACTGATAGTGAAAATCATCCACTGCTTCCATTTTACCGTTGTAACCACTGCCTTCATCAGTATCTTTCATAAAAGTACTGTCCTTCATTTCACCAGGGTTTGGCATGTGGGCAGTACATAGTGGTCAGTACTTTTGTAACCGCTGCCACATCAGCCTTCACTTTTTCCTCTATAAAACCCCCACTTCACTTCAAAAACAGGGTTTTACTGTCGAATTGAATTCTCAAAAATTCTTTTCTCAAAGAAGTTTCTTCATCAAATTCCTTCATCACTTTCTTCGATCATCATCTTCAAAATGACAAAATCGAAGCCATCTGCAAAATCCACTTCCAAATCATCTTCGAAAGCGGCCTCTCAAAAGGCAACGCCCACTGAAATTCCACACAAACCATCTCACAATCTTCTGGGTCTCCTCACAAAACCCGGCACTACAGACGCCTTCGATTCCATCCTTGCTATCATCTCCGCATCAAAGTACAAAACTTTGTTAACAGCGGATGCACCAATTTACTTGACAACCCAAAGAGAGTTTTGGAAGAATGCAACCCTTGAAAAACAAGGTGACAATGTAACAGCCATCAACTCTTCTCTAAAGGGTAAAGCCGTCAAGATTACACAACAATCAATTTCAGAAGTCTTTCAACTCAAGGATCAGGAAGGTAAAACTTCGTTCCCTAAAAATGAGTTAAAAAATTACTTTATTGAAAGAGGGTATGCTGACACAATGATGAAGAAAGCTACCTTACAAAAGGGTTTCTTTCCTTCTGCAACAAGATTTTTATTCCATACCCTCCTAATGTGTGTTTCAAACAAAACCACTTCTTTCAATGAAATACCATTAAAGATTCAAAATCTGGGATATGCTATTCTTCAAGAAGAAAATTTTAATTATTCTCGGGAAATCTTTAATGATTTGGTTAACAATGTTGAAACAAAATCATTCCTACTATTTCCAAGGTTTTTAAGTTATTATTTAGAAAAGAAATTCAGTAAGGATGATATTGCTGCAATAAATCAAGGTGAGTATTTTCAAATGCACAGCTTAACTGCTGAAACTTTTTCAAGAATGTTAACACCTTGCAAAACACAAGCAGAGGTGCCTGAGCAGAATTTAGCAGCTATCACTGCTCCTCAGGTATCTGCTGCTGAGCCCACTGCTCAAGGTGATCAAAACAGCAGAACAACTGTTTTGAAACCCACACCTAAAATCACCAAAAAGCCAAACAAAAAGAAAAATCCAAAACCCCCCAAACCCATCAAAAAGGCACCTCTGGAGGATGAGATACCAGAGCTACTGCCAGTGACAACACAAAAGTCACAAGAAACCACTGCTGCTACTTCCTCACAGCAGTTGGTACAAATATCTCAACCCATAACCACAGCTCCTCCTGCTTCTTCACAAAAAGAACAGGTTGTAAAAATTGGGAGACCACATCATGATGCTCTGGAATCACTTGATTCCATCATCCACAACCCACAGCCCAGGGCAAATCCTCCTTCCACACCAAACATGACGTCCACAATTCCCTCACCAACCAAACTCCTGTTGGATGCAATTGATTTGAACCAGGAACTAAACAGTCATTCTCAATCACCCATCAATGAGAATATACCTCAACAAATGACTGGGTCTGATGTATCAATCTTTGCTAACCCACCAACACAACCTGAGGAGGTTACACCCTTTGAGTTACAAGTAACTCTTGGTGGTAATCCAAGTGAAGCAGCCACTACAAGTGCTGAACCCATTGGTTTGCAGTTGGACAGTGGTTACATTAATAAGACTTCCTTGGAGGCAATTCCTTCCATAGCACCTCTGACATCTACCAGTGGACTTTTCTTGGCTACTGGCAACATCAAAAGACTGTCAAGTGTTGAAGGAAGAAGACCCCAGTACCGAGAAAAAGGGGCATCAGTGGTTAATGTTTGGAGTACACTCTCTACCTCAACCACTGATAAAACCACTGCTAGTGGGAAATCAGATGATCCCATTAAATTGGGTGATGATTTTAAGTACCAGAAATTGACGGATCGTGTTGAAAAACTTGATAACTCTGTTGCAGAACTCAAAGATATGCTGCAACAGGTGTTACAAATACAAAAGGTACAATCCACTGCTGTTCCACCTCAAGCACCTGCTCCACCATAAGCACCTGCTACAAATGAGCTCTGGAATCTATTTCAATCTTTTCTCCATCAGCAAGCACAAATGGCAGATCAGTAACATGAAAAACATGTACAAGAGCTGAGAAACACTATGGAGTCTAGATTCAAGAACACACAGGCTGATCTCAAGGCTCTAAAAGCCCAGATCTTACATACCACTGGCACTGCTCCTCCAACTGTCCTATTTATTGATCAACTCCCTCCAGATAATGCCAAAAAGGGGGAGAAAATTCAGGAGTGGAAGAAGTAGGGTATAGATGATGGTCTTTATCTTGAACCAGAAAGAGAAAACATGACCAAAAATATCCCTATGCCAGATGGTAGCAAGAAAATTGATGAGACCACAAATGAACTGGCAGAAGCAGTTGTAAGTGTCAAAAAGGAGAGAGAGGCCAAGAAGAAAGCCAGGGTGGATCATCCAGATCAGTGGGCACATCCCCGTGTTCATCCTACTATCTAACTTAAAACCGGATTGTCAGTTCCAAAGATTGGGCACGGGGCGTGTTCAGCGGGTACGGCCCGTGCTGAGTTCTGCAGAAGCTGAAAAATTAAGAAAATCCTAAAAAAACAGAAAAATTAGAAAAAAAACGATTAGGCCGTTGATTCCTAACTTTCTTAAAATCCTTGTGTCCCTGGAAGCGGCGCCAAAAACTTGATGTGCGTTAGGTGTGATAGGTTTTTAATGTATAATTTAAGCCCTTTTACACTTTTTAGCCAAGTTTTAAATTTATAAAACACGATATTTACTAACACTAAACACACATATGGGCAAGTGCAACCATCGTGAGCGTAGTATAGTGTTGGTAAGATACCAAGGTCCTCCAAGGACACAAGAGCTTTTATTACTGGTTTATCCTCAACGTCTAATCAAATCAAAAGTCTAGAAAAAGGTTTTTAACTAAAAATAAAACTAACTAAAATGCTAAAAATAAAATAAAATAAAAACAGATAGACAAGATGAATCACTTGGATCCGACTCGTGTGTAGTGTAACCTTTGATTATTTCCGCACTTTTTCACTTTTTAAGAGATTATCTTAGTTATTGTAGTAGGCCCCTCTTTTAAGAAACTAGTTATTAAAGTCATTAATACATAACCAAATAAAAAGTGAGAAAAGATTAAAAATAAAAAGTATTACACTAGACACTTGTCTTCACCAAGTGATGTAAGACACTTAGGCAAACATGGCCTTTGATTGTCAAGAACTCTTACAATCAATCTTGGATCCCGAGACGACTCACACACTCTGTGATGGATGATGGATGATGGTGGTGGATGATGGTGTTGTGGTGGTGGTGGAGTGTGGGTGAAGTGTGAGAGAGGTGGTGTGCCAAGGGATGGTTTGCAAATGAGCCAAGCACCCCTATTTATAGCCTGAAAGCAGCTCGGGCACGGCCCCGTGTCCATTGGGCACGGCCCCGTGTCCATCCTCCTTCTCGTTCTTCATTAATTGCAGTTTGTCTTCATTAGTTGACCATGCCCCCGTGTCCGCTGGGCACGACCCCGTGTGCAGAAGCGTATCTGGACTATCAAGATTTCCCAAGATTCTGCGAATCTTAGAGTTGACCACGGCCCCGTGTCCGCTGGGCACGCCCCCGTGGTGGGTGATAGAAGCTTCTACAACTTTGTCTTTTCTGCAGACACTTGGGCACGCCCCCGTGCTCATTGAGCACGGGGCGTGTTCAGCCTTCTGTTCTCTTGTTTTTTGCTTGGGAAGATGCTGTCGGGGGGGGGGGGGGGTCAGGCATGCCACGTTTATTCCTTTTCTTGTATTTATGTTAGATTTAGCTGCCTTTTTGCTTCTTTTGTTCATTTGAGCTCATTTAATCCTGAAAATACAAAAGGAAGACAAAAACACACTTTTTCCAATATTAGTACTAAAAAAAGGGTTAGTTTTATGCCACATTTGATGTAGTTTATATGTTGCATTTTGCACACATCACGGTTATCATCGCTTGCAATTTAGCACCAGTGATATTAATCCTGGTATTATTGTTTCCTTCCACGGGATGACTGTTTGCTTCGTCAGAGCCAGCCATGATTCGAGTACTATATCAAACAAATATGATATATTTAAATTATATAATGAATCATCGCATTGATGATTAGATGGTCATCGTATTATTAAACCATATAGACCATTTTAAATAAAAAGCGATTTAATCATAATTTGCCTAGGCTACAACAGAACCATTATAAGCAATCAATAGGATATATTCCTTTATATTTATTAGACATGGAATATAAATCACAACTGTCAATTTCATGAAAGACATTTTCATATAGCACAAGGCTTGTCTCGAAGGACATTTTGATGGCATAAAAGGCTTTGTCACAAGGACGATTAGAATATAACCAATGATCTCTTGGATCAGTGGTCTTTTAAGGGTCGAACATAGTTCATCGCCTTATTGACAAAAAGTTTATAAAATAAAACTATCGTTTTCATTATTACACCTTTGCTTATATGCATACATCTCAAATGGATGCTTTTGTGTATACATCATATTGATGTTTATTAGCCACAATTAACATTGATCATAAAGGCTATGAAAGTGACTTGGAAAGATCCAAGTACATTTGGAAGCTTGTGTGGTTTTTTGTACCGCACTACCAGGAATGTTAACATGTTTTCATATGTTAACAGGGAATTATTTTCTTAAAAAGGTTGTACCATCATAGCCATTAATATTTTGGCTAGGTTATACCCCTAAGAATTTCTTTGGCAGATCAATTTAAAATTGAAATGATATAGTGTGATGATGTAATAAAATACATATTTAAAATCCAAAAATAAATTCCATTAAACCATTAAAACTATTACAACGATGCCCTAAACAGGACTTGAAATAACACACTGCCCACGCAGGGGCTACAGAAATAGAAATAAGTCCACGCAGGGACTCGGTACTGAAAATAAAAATGTCCTCGCATGGACTTGATTAAAAAGACAATACAAGATAAAATAAACAACTTCCTACTTCTTTTTGCCTTTGATGAGACTCGCAAGGCCCTTGAGAAAGCTGCTTTGCTTCTTATTGGTTTCATCCGCTTTACGCTCAACCCTGTCTAACCTCTGCAGAATCTCCTGGGTTTGCTCCTGTTGGGGAGGAGGAGGTTGCTGGTAAGGTGGGTATTGATACCCTTGCACTGGATATCCAGTTGGGTAAACTGGAGGATAAGATGATGGATAAAGTGCATTATACTGTGATGCCGTAAGATACGGATCTTGGGTTCCATAATCTGTTGGATATCCAGATGGGTGATACCCAGATGAACCTGGGTATGTTGGTATTGGGTTGTCAAAACCCACTGGCGGTGGCGGTGGTGCATAAGAAACTGGCAAGGGATTGTCTTCCGGCACCGCATGCGAGGGTCCACCCATTTGGGGGTCCTTGGAAATAGGAGGGTATGAGCTTGAACCTTGAGGGGAACTGAACTGTGGTCCCCCACGCACAAACATTCGAGCATTCCTCATTCGCCTAGGCGGCACTAGAGGTGGTTGAGGTGGTTCCTCAATAGGTAGAGGTGGTGGGGTAACCGCTTGAAGATACGGTTCATTCAAAGGAGGTTGAGCAGGAGAGTTATGATACGAAGGGGTGAATTCTCATTCATACGTGGCCCACCTTTCGGCAAAATAATCGGGCCCTTGGTATGGCGATCCTTGATATGGAGAACTGCTGGATATGCTGATAGGGTGGCAAGGTGTTCCGGTTTGCAGTTCTGGATCAGGGTCGTCATCCATCTCCATCTCTTGAGAAAAAGTGGTCTTCGGGTCCTAAAGGATTGAAACCCAGAAGATCGTTGACATAGTCGTTTGGGTTGAACTGGGCTGGGGAATAAGTGGAATCGGAGTGATGGAAAGAATGGGAATGCAAAGAATGGTAAGACTGGTGCGAATGGTGAGAATGGTGTGAATCTTGTGTGTGATGGGAATGCTGGGGCTCGTCAGGAATAGGCGGCCCAAATATGGATGAAACGAGGGTGATTAACTCAACGAGACCGAGTGTCTCGCGGGTTCAAACGAATGACCCCAACGGTCATGCGAATTCAAGCTAGAAAATGACGCAGACGAAGTGCGCCTATGGGAAGGTCCTGCATGTCCTGATGGTCCACCTCTCATTGGACCCTTTCCCTTGCCTCGTACACGTGGCGGCATCTTTGATGATTAAACCTGTCAAAACAAGTAAAATAAAATATAAACAACAAAAGGAAAGTTAAGAATAAATCCTAGGTCATATGCCTAGACTCGGAAGTCTAAGGAATGTGCTTATTGTGTCATTGAGATTAAACACAAAAGGTTAGTGTTTAATTCACTCAATGTTGGCTCTGATACCAACCTGTCACACCCCGATATTTCCACATATTACCGGTGGGCCCGGCGGGGAGTATCGTGACGTAGTTGATATCATCATAGTCAATACACACAATATAATAGCACAGCGGAAGGCTTGGTGAATAAACTATTACAAACCATAATGTCTGAGTGTCCGAATGAAAGAATATACAGACTTGGTTGTAATAAGATCCACAGGCGGATCATAAATAAAATACAAGAAAATGGAAAATAACAGACTTCAGGTATCTAGGGATTTGCAAGATCCTCTTATATGACACCTAGTAGCTCCAGCCTATTTACGAGAAGTATCTGTCATTCAGTCTTTAGAAAAATACGTCAGTTTGCACTAGTAAATACAATTAACTGACTCATTTGAAAACATTTATGAAAATTGATTTAAGTGCACAAGGCATAAATCATTTATAACTTGGGATAATTATTTAAGATAATCTTGTATACAGATTTATATGTTTATCATACAATTGGGGCCGGTTGGAAGCCGGTCATGATTAACCGACTCACCACTTATAGAACCCACAAAGGAGTTATCCCCAACATGTGGGTTTATATTTTAGCATTTGTATCTGTCAGGTGTATGGCTACACCATGTGCATAGGTCGTGGCCATTTTCAAATGAAATGAGCCGAGAATATCCAGGACACGGTCGAATTAACCACCAATGTTTATGTTATCAAACAAGTCAGATTAAAACGGGTTATGTAAATTTATTAATCACAATCCGATTAAATGATTTCATACCCGACCAAGTGGTATTATTATAATACCATATCCCAAGCTCGTATAAAGGAAAATAAGTTAAAAGTATTTACCTGAGCTAAAAGTGAGAAGTAACTCAGCCGTATATTCCTAAAGCTTTATGATGATACCTTCTACTGGATGCTACTTAATCTGAATAGAAGGTTTAATAACCTATTAGGATGCTAACGGGTCTTTAGTTAAGTCAAAGACTTAGACCGGCTAGCTAGAAAGAAACTTTACGGTTCTAAACGCTAGATTAAGCGGAGACTGGAATAGAATGTGGATTAGACCCGATAAGTTTGGATACTTTTATAATATGGGTAAACTAAACACATTCTGGAATTTGAGGATTTAATGATAAGGTTAAACCCATTTCGGCTATTTTACGTAAACTAGTCACATAAACCGATCCGAATGCATAAATGCATAACGGGTAACCAAATGAATTATATACAGGTCTCAAATGTTATTATGCTTAAAATATTTTAATACATCAGTAGGATGTTAACATATATGCCCAAAAAGTAATTAAAACCAATTTAAGTCCCGTAAGGGCATTTTGGTCATTTTAATAATTATAAAAGAGATTTTATAATAAACTGAAGTTCTGGTCTTTGGTAATCAGTAAAAATATTTATTTTATCTCATTACATCAGTAAGATATTACATATATGTGAGGTTTACCATTTATGGCCAAATTATGCCCCGGAAGGGCATTTTGGTCATTTCACACATGCTTTTAAGGACATTTTTGGAAGTCTGAGTTCATGACTTATACCTACTGTAATAATATTGAAATTTGTTTAAAAAATTTAGTAGGTAACAAGTCTTAGATGTTAAATATGGTTTTAAACCATACTATGCACCTAAATAGTGTAAAACTCGCTAATTGACGATAATCAAGATGTTTGTGTAAATCTGAGATTTTGATCAGTTTTAAATGCTCAAAATAATTTATTTAATGTATGAAATCAGTAGAAAAAGGTTTAGCATTCAAATCATTTGTTAATCTCATTTTATGCATGAAAAGCGTATTATCGTCATTTACCGAATTACACAAAAACTCTATGATTTAATCAGATTATAATCTGACCAAAAATCTTAAAAGTAATATCTTAACAGCAGGTAATGAGTTTTGGTTCAAAATCCAAGTTTAAACATGCCTTATGCAAGATATCGCAAATTAAATAATAAAAAGCTTCTAATCCAAGTTTAAACATGCCTTATGCAAGTAGCAAAGATTTTTGTCCTCTCACATTTCTAAAAAACTCAATTATATGTCAAAAGGGCATTTACGGCATTTATAAGCATATTAACAAACATGAGCATATAATTCAAACTAATAAGGACCAAGCAATATAACTTCAGAGGGTTATACTACAGTATAATATGGTCCTAATGGAAGCTTAAAAAATGGAAGAATTAAGCTTTAAAAGGGTCAGAAGTGAAAGTCAAAGCAAAAGTCAAGCTTTTGCGACTTTCGGTTATAAACTGACCTTAGACTGATAATTGTTGGGTTAGGCCTATTTAAACATGTTCTAATACTAATTACCAAGTCATTAGAATGTTAAAATATAATTTATAACTTCTATTTTATTAGTTTAAATCATTTTTAAAGTTTCTGTCCAGTTTGACTTTTTGACTAACTAGTTTGACCCGACAATTAACTAGTCAAACGAACTAATTAGGAGGTGCCCTTTTAAGGGTTAATCACCTACAATAATATGGTCCTATAACCACTTTTATTTCGGTCAGTGGCTGGATCATTTATGATTAAACCGAAAGTCAAAGTCTAATTACGATATATTTGACTTTTCGGTTTTTAAGCTAATAAAATGGACTAAGCAGGGACTAAAACACTTACATAATGTCCTTGCTATCTTTTCTACACTTCTTAATCTTCTCCTAATGCCGGCTATCTCCAGAAGTGAGTGTTTGAAGTTGTTGCAACCAAATGAGCAAATGAACAAATGAACTAAGGCTCCTTATATAGCAAATTGCCATGCACTAGGATGTTTGCAGCTATTTTGGAGGCATCTAGGATCACCCCAGGTGTCCTAGTGGTATTCTAAAACCAACAAATAGCTCCTGGAATCAAAAAATTGGCTCCAAAGTCTGTGTAACAGGCTGCAACATACAGCTGCCAGTTTTTTGGATGCTGGCAGCTGCCACGCGGCCCGCGTAAGTATGCACAATGGGCTACGCGGCCCGTGTAAAGGGGTGGCCCAAGTTAAAAATGTTCAATTGTTGGCTGATTCAGTCCCTAGACCTTCTAAAGCTTTATTTCTTTCATTTTTGTCATATAAGGCACTTGTAGTTAGTTTGTAGAGGTTCAAGGGAGTATAACCAAACTCCGTTAGGCCCGGTTTCGTTAATTGATCACCGAAAACATAAGTTTCGCCTCGTTGACACTTTAAACCCTAATTCTTGGGAATTTGCATCAACAACGTATAACGATCTTGAAACCTCATGAAATTTATATCACTTATTCTTGAGAGCATATTTTAATATTTCGAAGCCCCGGGTTCGTTAAAAGGTCACTCAGAGGTAAGAATTAACATGTTGAGACATTTAACCCCTGTAGTTTAAAATCTTCCGATTATTTTCACAAACGGCTTCTTATATCCAATTAATCACTCGTTTAAGAATATATTCTTCGTGTGTGGTCATTCAGAGGCACAAGTTTGGCATGTTGGCACTTTTAGTCCCTTCGCATACATAATTTCATCATTTGTCAACTTTAGTCCTTCAAACTCAATCTTTCACATATTTAGAGTTTAGGACACGTGTCTTTACATAATTGGACACGTTTTTACGTGGTGTTACATAATATCAATCATTTAATTCAAGAGATATCACTAATTTATTTTAGCTATATAAGTAGAACCACCTACCAAGACTTGCATAAATCATTGTCAGTTTTCTATGCCACATACCCTCATCCATCAAGACTAGTTGCTACAACACGATGCTGTTCATAGAGTTACGTCAAATATCTCACATAAATTGTTAAAGAATTGATGAAATCCTATGAATAGTCAGCATGTTGTGGATAATTATTACCATGTTTTTGTGAGCATTTTTTTTCTTTTTACATTTAAGACTAGTTGCTACAACATGATGTTGTTTGTCACACCCCCCAAAATACCACATGCGGAAAATCCCCACGAGGCGTGTGACGCACCGGGATCTAGCCACCAATCACATTGAACTCATATTAATATTTCAAATAAAACTTTCATTCATTAAAATAAAGTATTACAAAACATTTATGGTACACGACATGTTCAGCGGAAGCATAAATCATTAATTACGTTTTTTTATAATCCCAGTATGATAACCATTAGACTTGTCTCGTGATTCCATGTCTCTCGACCCATGACCACTCCAGCATCCCAGACAGCAAGTTCCAATGATATGTACCTATAGGCCAGCAAGCATGCAGAAAAGTGTATCAGCATAACGCTGGCGAGTTCACAGTTTTGTTTACCAAAAAATCGTGTTACATGTTTTGCTGTCAAAAGTTTAGTTCAGAAGCAATTCCAAAAACAATGTTGATAATAACTCGATACCGCAAGATGGATCCAGTTTGTTTGCCCTTCCCCAATGCTCTATCAGACATTGGTCGAGTGGTTAAGGTAATTAGTTCACATCCGTCCTCCCCGGTACGGTGTGAGGGTGCCAAACCTAATAGGGCGCTATCAACTAAATACCCCGTTGCCTCCTTGGCAACTATTTTGGTAGTAGATGGGACTTAAGTGATAGAAAATGAGTGTATTATCCAACATCCCAGTTTAATATTCTAGTTAAACCCAATTACCCAATATTCTTCTCCTGAATATTTACCAGATGTCCCTCCCCGGGACGCATGCTTGAAAAAGAGCAGTGAACTCACCTTAGATTGCTCGGTATGTTACGTTACATTACCCGTTCCAAATTGGTCAACCAAGCCCTACCGTGATTACCAAAGATAATTAGTTTGTATGCATATAAGCCACGTATTCCACATTCACAACACAAGTAGCGTACAAGTAGTGCACATATCGTAATACAAATCGTAACAAAGAATCACGCAACACACAAATCATAACATCCATTGTAACAATCAGTTTTTGCATACTATTATACCATGCACTCAAGTAGGTTGTGTGTAATAGACATCACCACATAACACATAGCAACCATTTGATTCATATACGAGTTCATGTCATAAGTCAGAACATCACATAACAATCTAACAATTCATTTACGTGTCATACGAGTGAGGCTAGTGTGCGACTATATATATAAGTGTGCGACTCGGCTTCCGTTCGTGGCCCACTGATGTGCACAAAATGCAACATATAAATTACATCAATTGTGGCATAAAACTAACCCTTTTTTAGTACTAATGTTGGAAAAACTGTGTTTTTGTCTTCCTTTTGTATTTTCAGGATTAAATGAGCTCAAATTAACAAAAGAAGCAAAAAGGCAGCAAAATCTAACATAAATACAAGAAAAGGGACAAACGTGGCATGCCCGACCCCCGACAACATCTTCCCAAGCAAAATCAAGAAGACAGAAGACTGAACACGCCCCGTACTCAGTGAACACGGGGGCGTGCCCAAGTGCCAGCATAAAAGACAAAGCTATAGAAGCTTCTATCACCCACCACGGGGTCTGCCCAGCGGACACGGGCCGTGGTCAACTCTAAGATTCGCAGAATCTGAGGAAATCTTGATAGTAGAGATATGCTTCTGCACACGGGGGCGTGCCCAGTGGACACGGGGGCGTGGTCAACTAATGCAGACAAACTGCAATTAATGAAAGAAGAGAAGAGGATGGACACGGGGCCATGCCCAATGGACAAGGGGTTGTGCCCGAGCTACTGTTCAGCCTATAAATAGGGGTGCTTGGCTCATTTTCAAACCATCCCTTGGCACACCACCTCTCTCACACTTCACCCACCACCCACCACCATCACAACACCATCATCCATTGTCCATCATAGAGTGTGTGAGTCGTCTCGGGATCCAAGATTAATCGTAAGAGTTCTTGACAATCAAAGGCCATGTTTGCCTAAGTCTCTTACATCATTTGGTGAAGACAAGTGTCTAGTGTAATACTTTTTTATTTTTAATATTTTCGCATTTTTTATTTGGTTATGTATTAGTGACTTTAATAACTAGTTTCTTATGTTGAAGGTGATTCTTCCTTATCGTTTATCCGTGGTGTCTTAGCATTATTTTACTGTCTATATAAAATAAAAGATTTTCACCATTCATATCTCCACGGTCTATATGGAGGTATGTTGGCTACCTGGTCGGGGGTTAAGGGAACGGTTTGGTAAGAGTCTTGCCTTGTTCAGTGTATAGATCCTGCAAGGACCTGGGTCAAATTTAGTAGGACCTCCTTCAATACCCACCGGTATTGGATGGCGGGGGTCCAAACTCTTTGATCCCCTCATATGTAAGCTACTATTAATACTTTAACCCGGCTACTTAGGAATGTATCCCTGCTGACTCAGACTGCTTAGCCGAGGGTAATGTCACCTTCAAAAGAGGGGCCTACCATAATATGCATTAATAACTTAATTAATTATCTTTCAATAATCCGACCCTTAGGATTGTATCCTTGCTGACTCAAACTACTGGGTTGAGGGTAACGTCACCTTCAAAAGAGGGGCCTGCTACAATAACTAAGATAATCTCTTAAAAAGTGCAAAAGTGCGGAAACAATCAAAGGTTACACTAAACACGAGTCCGAGCCAAGTGATTCATCTTGTCTATCTGTTTTTACTTTTATTTTATTTTCAGCATTTTAGTTAGTTTTTATTTTTCTTGTTTAAAACCTTTTTCTAACTTTTGATTTGATTAGACGTTGAGGATAAACCGGTACTAAAAGCTTTTATGTCCTTGGACGACCTCGGTATCTTGCCAACACTATACTACACTCACGATGGGTGCACTTGCCCATATGTGTGTTTGGTGTTAGTAAAATATCGTGTTTTATAAATTTAAAACTTGAATAACGTGTAAAAAGGGCTTAAAATATACTTAAAAACATATACACACTCGCACACATCAAGTTTTTGGCGCCGTTTCCGGGGACACAAGGATTTTAAGAAAGTTAGGAATCAACGGCCTAATCGTTTTTTCTAATTTTTCTGTGTTTTTTTAGGATTTTCTTAATTTTTCAGCTTCTGCAGAACTCAGCACGGGTCGTGCCCGCTGAACACGCCCCGTGCCCAATCATTGGAACTGGCAATCCTGTTTTAAGTCAGACAGTAAGCTGAACACGGGCCATGCCCACTCAACACGCCCCGTGCCCAAGTTTCAGTTACTGAAAAAAGAACCGTAAGATCCCGACGGTTGGTAATTTCTGACACAAACATGAGTGATACTGATATTTTTTACTTTCGGCACTCTTATGGTACGTGGTGTCAAATATGTGGTGGTTCCCATAAAGAATTAGAATGTTATTTTCTAAATTATAAGCCCCACTATATAGACCCATCGTTTTCCCGTAGCCTTAAGAGGGGCGAAAGTAAAAATAATCCCTATCTCTCCCTCGAATGCTCTCAACCGGATCTTCTAGGAGAAATGCTTCTTGATGAACTGTTTCAATTAGAAGATCTAATTCTTAATTGGTTAAGAGAACTTAAGATGGATTTCAATAATTTATCTCAAGACGATAACCAAGAAGAATTGTTGGGATCGCATTCAAATAAAAACAACTTCCTTGTTCCCAATGTTACCTCTAACTCCAGCGAGGACTTGAGCGATAGTCATCCCTGTGTCGATTGTGCCGTGAAGGACTCCCCATCGACTTCGTTCGATGCATACATAGACCTGAGCGATTCGGCATACACATTCTTTAACGAGAGCCCGGGAAAGGGTTGGACTTGTCCACCTACATATAGCATAGGAATCACCCTCACCGACAACCTCTTGCGTTCTCGTCTTAATCTAGAGCAATTAAGGTATCTTAGGCACTTTGGGGTTGTTCCATCCAGTAAGGAACCGCCCGATCTGGATAAATTCATTAAAAATAAGAAAACTCCATAAGACAGCTTCTAGACACGGGGCCGTGTCCAGGTCAACACGCCCCCGTGTCCACCAAAAGATTCCTTTCTGATTTTTATCAGAATACACACAAAATGTGTCAGGATTCTGTCTGCACACGGGGCCGTGTCCAGCCGACACGGGGCCATGTGCAGCGTGCTGTCGTTTTCTATAAATGCAGCAAGATTCCTGCTCATTTGGACCACTCCAAAAACAGAGATTTGTTGGGATCTTCATTCATACCATCCTAGGTATATTCTAAAAGAAGGTTCTCAACAACCATCTTGTCTTTTCCACTTTTGTTCATTGCCTTCTTCTTCTTCAATTTTCACTCAATACCTCCATTAAAGCTTGAAATCTCCATGGTTCCAAGCTTTATTGTAATGTTTATAGGGCTATTATTCAAGGAATCTTGTTTAAAATAAGTGATACAACTTTGTTTTAAATTGTTTATGCTTAAAAGTACCTTATAAATTAAAAAAAAGTAATTTAAAACTACAAGATTCCTTGCTCTAAAAACCCGCAAAAGGCTGAACACGGGGCTGTGTTCATTGAACACGGGGCCGTGTCCTAGGTATTGTTCCATAAAAGTTGAGCTCTTTTCGGTCTGTGTTCTCAGAATGGCGAGCAGAACAAGCGGAACACCTTCGTCACAATCAAGGAACAACCGGCAAGGGAGGAGGTCATCAACGGTAGAGGACTCTCTTGTAAACTACGTTTACGCCTTAAGAGAGGCCATTGATGTCGGGGGTGGAAGAAGCATTGGTCGACCATATTAATCATTTGACGGTGGGGCTAGAAGGATGTCTCCGAGAAGTCAACCTTTTGCACCAAATGTTGAACATTCTCGCCTCGCCTCCTTTGGTACCGATTATCACCCAAAGGGCATGGAATGTGGTACCGGAAGTCATCATTCCAGCCGAATGGAACGCCATACATCCGGAACCCCCTCGAGACATACTCCAAGGGGTTCTGATTGGTGTCACCACCCCTCCACAAGATGTTGAGGAACATGAAGCCGCCTCCTTCCTCCTGAGAGAGATAGAGGAATGGCTCTAGCAACATCTAGGGAACACCACTCGGCTCGGAGATCTACAAAACTTTTAGATACCGAAAAACTATTTCCAGAATTTTGGTTCTTATTGTATTAGTAGAGCTCCTTAGGATGATCTTACGTATCACCTGACCTATCTATTTTAGGACCCTTAAATTTTATTTTCTGTTTTGTTTTCAACTTTTTAGGATTATTATGTAATTCTCTCTATGACTTAATGAGTGATGGTTTAAGTAATTTGGTGTTTGGATGATGTTGAAATGAATAAAACACACTCGGGATGGTGAAGGATAACAAGGGAAACTTGAACCAGCACCCCATGCACGAAAACAGGGCAATCCGACAAAATTTTCTTCATTACAGCAAGTTCAGCACGGGCCGTGCCCACCCAACACGGCCCCGTGCTGCACAATCTGCAGAAAATGCCCAGTTCAGGTAACTGGACACGGGTCGTGTTCACCCAACACGCCCCCGTGCCCAGGCTTCTATTTTCTTTATTCATTTCTGTTACTAGTGATCTGAACACGGGGCCGTGCCCGGACACCACAGGGCCGTGTCCAGACGCCCAGTAACATAAATTTTGCTTTTTCACACCTTTTTACACATCCAATCAACCTAAAAACTTATTTTTGGGACACATTGAGGACAATGTGTAATTTAAGTGTGGGGGGGATGCTAAAACCTTGAAACTTGCAAGTCCTAATCACAAGCCTTACACAAAACTCTATTGGAACCGCTAATCACCCCAAATTTTTTCAAAAATTTTTCATTTTTCTTACTTGTCTAGGTTTAACTTGGGAATTTCAAATTCTAAAAAAGTTATATTTTTACAAATTTACAACCGATAGCGTCGTGATAAAAAGAACCAACATAAGAAAATTATGAAACGACATGACAAACTTAGTTAAAATTTGATTATATATACTTGATTACATAAAAACTCATTCCCACAAAAGTGAGTTTTGAGCCTTTATTGAGCATACAAATACATATCTTTAAACTAAATGCTCATTTTTCGTTTCTTGTGTGAATAGCCGCTTGGTTCTTACGACTCTAGAACTTGCCACGACGATACATTCCCGGTCCTTACCAACTTAAACCCGAGTAAGTAAATGATGGAGGCATTAGGACTAACCCTTTTTCATTTCTACACCATTAATATTTTTTTACCACCTACCCAAAAATCCCCCTAGTTAACCCCTTTGAGCCTAAACCTTTTCATTTCTTAACCCAAAAACAAACACCCTTTCACCCACCAAAACCTTTTTATTTTTAACCCTTTTTTTTAGTAACAAGCTCGGTTTTTCATATGACTTTTCAAAAAAAAAATTGTGTTGATGATGAAGCGAAAGAGAAATAAACAAACAAGTTCATCAAAAATAACTTTGTTTGAATAATGGCTTCATCAAAAATAAAAATTGCAAAAAAAATAAAAAGTCTTACGAAAACCGACGCTTTTACGCCTTTCGCCCTTTTTCTAACCACTAACCCAACTACCTACCTTTAACCCAAGCCTAACCCTTCACCCAAAAGTCCTCTTGATATTTACAAAGGTATATAGTTAAAAAGGAGGATGATTGATTGCTTGGCAAGCCTATGGTAGAAGTAAGTTCCATGCCGCTCTCGAGTGATTCACTAAAATACATCTTCGGCCGAGTGTTGAGTGATCCCCGTGAGGTATGTGAACTTGTATATAAATGGAATTTTAAAAAGGCATGTTATGCCCTAATAAGTAATTTATCTTATGTAATGTTTTAAATAAATCATGACGAATAGGATTGTAAATAAATAAAAATAAAACTTAATAAAGAATCTTGGAAATCCCAACACTCTATGACAAGCCCAAAAACCTCTCCTCTACCCATTCCATTTGGGAGTGTAAAGCCACATTATAAAGGGTTTTGCTTGAGGACAAGCAAAGATTCAAGTGTGGGGGTATTTGATGTGCACAAAATGCAACATATAAATTACAACAATTGTGGCATAAAACTAACCCTTTTTTAGTACTAATGTTGGAAAAAATGTGTTTTTGTCTTCCTTTTGTATTTTCAGGATTAAATGAGCTCAAATTAACAAAAGAAGCAAAAAGGCAGCAAAATCTAACATAAATACAAGAAAAGGGACAAACGTGGCATGTCTGACCCCCCGACAGCATCTTCCCAAGCAAAATCAAGAAGACTGAACACGCCCCGTGCTCAGTGAACACGGGGGCGTGCCCAAGTGCCAGCATAAAAGACAAAGCTATAGAAGCTTCTATCACCCACCACGGGGGCGTGCCCAGCGGACACGGGGCCGTGGTTAACTCTAGGATTCACAGAATCAGAGGAAATCTTGATAGTACAGATATGCTTCTGCACACGGGGGCGTGCCCAGCGGACACGGGGGGCGTGGTCAACTAATGCAGACAAACTGCAATTAATGAAGGAAGAGAAGAGGATGGACACGGGGCCGTGCCCGAGCTACTGTTCAGCCTATAAATAGGGGTGCTTGGCTCATTTACAAACCATCCCTTGGCACACCACCTCTCTCACACTTCACCCACCACCCACCACCATCACAACACCATCATCCACCACCATCATCCATTCTCCATCATAGAGTGTGTGAGTTGTCTCGGGATCCAAGATTGATCATAAGAGTTCTTGACAATCAAAGGCCATGTTTGCCTAAGTCTCTTACATCATTTGGTGAAGACAAGTGTCTAGTGTAATACTTTTTATTTTTAATTTTTTCGCATTTCTTATTTGGTTATGTATTAATGACTTTAATAACTAGTTTCTTATGTTGAAGGTGATTCTTCCTTATCGTTTGTCTGTGGTGTCTTGGCATTATTTTACTGTCTATATAAAATAAAAGATTTTCACCATTCATATCTCCACGGTCTATATGGAGGTATGTTGGCTACCTGGTCGGGGATTTAGGGAACGGTTTGGTAAGAGTCTTGCCTTGTTCAGTGTATAGATCCTGCAAGGACCTGGGTCAAATTTAGTAGGACCTCCTTCAATACCCACCGGTATTGGATGGCAGGGGTCCAAACTCTTTGATCCCCTCATATGTAAGCTACTATTAATACTTTAACCCGGCTACTTAGGACTGTATCCCTGCTGACTCAGACTACTTAGCCGAGGGTAACGTCACCTTCAAAAGAGGGGCCTACCATAATATGCATTAATAACTTAATTAATTATCTTTCAATAATCCGACCCTTAGGATTGTATCCTTGCTGACTCAAACTACTGGGTTGAGGGTAACGTCACCTTCAAAAGAGGGGCCTACTACAATAACTAAGATAATCTCTTAAAAAGTGCAAAAGTGCGGAAATAATCAAAGGTTACACTAAACACGAGTCCGAGCCAAGTGATTCATCTTGTCTATCTGTTTTTACTTTTATTTTATTTTCAGCATTTTAGTTAGTTTTTATTTTTCTTGTTTAAAACATTTTTCTAACTTTTGATTTGATTAGACGTTGAGGATAAACCGGTACTAAAAGCTCTTGTGTCCTTGGAAGACCTCGGTATCTTGCCAACACTATACTACGCTCACGATGGGTGCACTTGCCCATATGTGTGTTTGGTGTTAGTAAAATATCGTGTTTTATAAATTTAAAACTTGACCAACATGTAAAAAGCGCTTAAAATATACTTAAAAACATATACACACTCGCACACATCACCCACTGTCGAGATGTGCGGGCCAATGATGTATAAAGCCCAGATACGGTGTGCGACTCAAGACAAGTGTGTGATCAATGACACTTAGGCGAGGTGTGCGATTTGGTTCGCATTTGGGTGTGGTCTGGCCCAATCAAGTGTGCGACCCAAATTGAACTTGTGCGATTCACCATGGACTGTGCGATCCAGGTTTAACCCGTGGCCCAGCCATTCAGCGCTTGGCCCAGAACCCAAAATAACTCTCCTAGGCCCATATATGTGTTCGACCAGGCCTCAATTGTGCGACCAGGAGGGCGTGTGAAGTCTGTTATCATTTACCGTGAATTACGGTCCACACCGTAATCAGCCATGATCCTCCCTATTTATCAGTTATTTCCATAACAACAATTTACAATACACACATGCCCATGATTGATTAATCAGTTACACATTTTGAAGTTCATGCACCTAATCCAATATCTAGTAACTTCCTTAGCATTCATATTCCAAACAATTGAACAGCATGACTCTTCCAACAACAATTCAACATTATGCAGCTCTAATTCATGAACTCTTCCTCATTATTAATCCTAATCTGATCTTACATAATTGAATTCACCTCATCATAATAATTGATCATATCATATAACACCAATGAATATTGTCTAACATCATGCAACCCTAATCTGCTGACCATCAACATATTCGGTTTCTATAACAGTTTATGATCAAGATTCATACATCAAACCCTACTTCTTGCTTTGATCTCCTATATACCATTACAATATAACACATAACACACATATTCAAGAATGACTAATGGTATGAATCAACATATTGATAAACATACTAACCGAGTGCTAGACCAAGAAAATTAATGCTTTGAGAAGGGGAGAGTTCCGGTAGGATTGAATGGCCGCTGATCCAAGTGAGGAGGATAAAAGATCTCCATCCCAAATTAGAAGGAATTAGGGTTTCTACCTGCTGAATTTTGCAACCAAATAATTACTGTTAATCATTTGTATAACACCCTTAATGGGGTTTGCGGTTTAGGCTTAGGGTGTGTTGGCCGAGTACAATTTAGCCAACAAGAAGGAAAGTTTGGCCCAAGCTAAAGTGTGCGATTGGGTCATATTTCCTGCCTCGGTTTCATGAGATTAGTTTACACAACACCCAAATAGCTCACTTGCATTCTATTGCGTAAATATGACCAAACGGGTTTACTAGAGTATGCACCTAGTTACAATGTATGATGACAGATTAAACTCAACGATACAAGTTAGTGATCGGGAAATCAGGTAATAATAACCTTGAGAGTTTAGGTTGTCACATCATCCCCAACTTGAAAGAAATTTCGTCCAGAAATTTGATAAGCAGTCTCGGAGAAAAGAAGCGATAGCTCAGGATGACTACGGGTTTTCCTCAGGTGTCACATCATCCCCAACTTGAAAGGGAATTTCGTCCCGAAATTCGCAGGTTGCACCAGTATTGAATTCAACAGTTTCCAATGGGTTAGGGTACTTGAGCTTCATCTGGTCTTCGTGTTCCCATGTGAACTCCGGTCCACGTCTTGAGTTCCAACGAACTCTCATAATTGGATTTCGACTGTGCTTTGGCTTCTCAACAAAGTGCAACTTATCATCGATCTATGGTTCTTGCAAATAGATCACAAGTGTTTCGTCAGGTAATCACTTCTTCAAATTAGAGACATGAAAGACATCATGAACATTACCTAATACATCAGGCAATTCAAGTTTATGGGCCACTATACCGATTCCTTCCAGAATTCTGAATGGACTAACGTATCATGGATTAAGTTTGTCGCGCCTCCCAACCGCACTACACCCTCCCAAGGTGAAACTTACAACATAACACGATTGCTTACTGCGAGTTCTAAAGGTTTCTTATACTTAGCAACACGATTACCATTCTTAGGCTGTCACCCATCTCAGCCCAGTAAAGAGATCGGCATTTTCGTCCATACAATGCCTCGAACAGAGCTGCCGGAATACTAGAATGGTAACTGTTGTAATTGTCTCAACTTTTACCAAAGTCGATCACACATGCTCGCAGCATGTCTTCGAGTATCTGGATGGTCTGCTCACTCTGACCATCAGTCTGTGGGTGTGATAGGCAGTGCTTATGTCTAGACGTGGGCCACAGGAGTTGTGTGATGCCTGCCACAAATTGGGTATAAACGTAGATCACAATCAGAAGTAATAGAAGTTGGCACCCCGTGCCTAAAAACCGCCTCTCTCAGAGAAATATTCACAACCTGCGAAGACTCGTCAGTTTCCTTGATTGCAAGAAAGTGTGCTGGTTACGTGAGTCAGTCAACGATCACCCAGGTGATGTCGTTTCCGTTTCAAGTCTTAGGTAGGCCAGTGTCAAAAACCCATGGCAGTCTGTTCCCGTTTCCATATGGGTGTTTCTGGTTGCTGACACAAACCAGAAGGTTTCTGTTATCCCACCTTGGCTTTCGCATAAGTTAATCATCATTCACATACATGGTTATGTGGGCCTTCAAGCCCGATCCCCAGTACAAGATCCCTAGATCCTAATACATGCTATCAAAACCCAGACGAGTAGAATATCGAGACTTGTGTGCTTCGTCCAACACAGGGTCCCTAAAATTGCCATATGGTGGGACCCATATTTTCTCCATGAAGTAGCGAGTGCCGTCCGATTTGCCAAAATTTGCTTCCCCATGTCCCGCATGGATTCAGCTTGAAAATTCTCTTCCTTCAACGCTTCAGTTTGGGGCAAAACGAATCTGATCAGGTAGGTTAGAGTCGATGGTGTGCTGCATAGCTCGTACACGTTTAGATCTCACCGTTGTACTCGTACAACGGTTCCACACCGCGACGCGGCTGCTTGTTCAACTTTTTCTGATTCACTAATATACTGAAGGCTCTTGTGATCAGTGTAAGTAGTGCATTTGGTACCGTACAAGTAATGCTTCCAGATATGAAATCCAAAGACCACTGCTTCCACCCCAAGTTGGGATTCGTGCAATCCTTCTTGTAAATCCACAACGTAAGCTATCACTTTCCCGGTTTGCATCAGCACGCAACCGAGACTCTGATTCGAAACATCATGGTACGCTTCCAGACAACCCGTACCCTCGATTTAAGACATTACTCAGTGCATTGCAGAATTGGGTTTCAAAGCTGAAAAGACGTTCTCCTGTTTTGTCCTCCACGGATACACAACACCCTGCTGTGTTAAAGCGATAAAAGCTATGCGATCTTCGAAAATCCCTTGATGACTCTGCGATAGTACTTAGCGAGACCAAGAAACTGTCGTACCTCCGAAGGACCCTTCGGTGCCGGTCAATTTCGAATAGAATGGATCATTGCGGGATCCACATGTATCCTCAATTCATTGACTATGTGACCAAGAAAGGGGTGCTTCTCGGGTCCAGAGATCGCACTTAGAAAACTTTGTGTAGTGTTGCTCCTCCCCCAGGAGCTCTCAGATAAGACATAAGTGCTGCTCATGGTGTTCCTTTCTCTAGGGAATGATTCAAAACATAATCAATAAACACGGTTGATGAATTCGGCGAGTCGAGGTTTTCACATACGATTCATGTGATCCATAAGGCTGCTGGAGTGTTGGGTAACTTTGAATGATATGAACAGAAAATTGTGATGGTCGTACTGCGTTCGAAATGCCGTTTTAGGAACATCCTCCCCTTGGATTTCCATCTGATGATAGCCCAATCTTTTGTCAACTTTCGAATAGGAGCTTGACCCTTGCAGCTGTTCAAGCAGGTCGTCGATGCGAGGTAGGGGGTGGCGGTTTCCGACTGTCACCTTACTGTGTTTACGGTAATCGATGCACATACAAAAGGACTCGTCCTTCTTTTTCACAATAGAGCTCGGGCTCCCCAAAGCAAGGAGCTAGGTCAGTTAAAACGCCTGTCCAGCGGTTCCTGAAGTTGATTAGGCAGTTCTTGCAACCTTCCTGATGTGAGACGGTAAGGGGTACTAGAAATCAGGGCTGCTTCTGACATGATACAAATCTGAGGTTCCACCTAACGATGTGGAAATGATCCTGGAAGTTCTTCGGAAAGCACATCGGGAAAAATAACGAACAACCGGTAGATCTTCGCTTTTTCTCCATCTCGGGCTGAGTACCTATAACCAGTGATACGATAGTTGGATAGCTGAAACGCTTCTCGATTTCCTTAGTCGAAGTGATACTGACAATCAGTGAATCTCCACCAGGGAGAGGTATACATGCGATTTTATCTTTACAAGGGTTTCTGCTCGAGGCTTGGACATCCAGTCCCTACCAACGACCACATCAGAGCTTTCAAAAGTGACGGGAAAAGAGTCAATGTCGAATACTGGACCTAAAAGATCGAGTTGCACCCTAAGTGAACGGGCGAAGCTTGAATTGACTTACCGTCAGCAAATTTTGCAAAGTGCTCGGTCTCATGAAGTATCGGGGTTGAACAGAATAGAGGCGAATGGCTTAATCACAAGACGTATAGATCACTATGTTGTTGTCATACTTGGCGTTACCTACGCCAATCTTGAATGCCCTTCTACGAGCACCACTTCCATTGTCGTTGTCATTGTTACGGGGATTCCCAATACTATTATTGTTCTCGTGGTTGTTAACATTGTATCTTAACAGTGGCCAATCCTTCTTGAAGCCACCTTCATTTCCATACTGTAGGCTACGATTACGAGTACTTTGGTGTCGCCGTAACTGCTGCCTCTAATGTTGTTTCTTGTAACAGAGCCCTGTGATTTTTCACCAAAAGGGTCCATCTTTTCACACTCCGTGTCACGTCATAAGGTACTACCCATTGCGCTAGCAGTTACACATTCCACACTCTAGTCAGTTGTCATCGTTTATACCGCGATTAATTCGTAAGAGTTGGCTCCTAGAGGTCGCTGACTAGGGTTAGTAACTTGATTGAAATCAATCTGTTGGTGTTCGTCGTCGGAAAGCAGGGTCGTCCTAATACTAGGGCCGGTAATGTATCACGTTCATCTTCTTATCCATCAGCCTTGCGAGTCGATTGAACAATGCACGGTAAGTTGCTAGAGAGTACAGAAGTGGTCATACTTCAGGATCTAAGGTGTCAATTCATTGAGTTCAAGCATACGAGAAAAGTGAGAGAAGTATAGACCAGACATTCGACGTTGCGCCATCCAACTCAGAGACGTTCGTACTAGAACCTAACATTCTACACGGTTCGCTAGACGTTCAGATGGGTGTTCAGGTAATACTCCATAGCATCGAGCTTCGTGAAGATTCAGAGGAAAGTGGATGGATCACGTTCGAATAGGAGGCAATCATTGCTATGAACCCTATAGATTGTTTGTTTTTCTCATTAGATCGAATAATGGAACCGAACCCCTTTTACACTTGTTAAGCCTCACTGGGACTCACATGCACCCCACCTTATTATTATGTGTGCATCCACAATAATATTGTGATTTGCATGCTCATCTCAGTTCCTCCTAACTCATGTCAAATGGTTCCTCAAACTAAAATGACAAATGGAGGTTGTCAAACGACAAGATCACAGAAATCTAAGGACTACGACATCCTAACAATGCATCATAATGTAAACAAGCAATTCATGTAATTATGCTATAGTGACGAGTGTGTGTCTGTATGCTACATCATAAACAAGTGTACACTAGTCATGTAATGTATACAACAGGTGAAAAGACGAACCTTGCAATCTAGAGCTGAGTGTCATGGTCGTATTCACGTATCCAGAACTACTTGGTTATAGTCTGGTTTTATAAAAACATTTTTAAAACCAAGTTCACTATAACCAGTGGCTCTAATACCAATCTGTCACACCCCCAAAATACCACATGCGGAAAATCCCCACGAGGCGTGTGACACACCAGGATCTAGCCACCAATCACATTGAACTCATATTAATATTTCAAATAAAACTTTAATTCATTAAAATAAAGTATTACAAAAATTTTATGGTACACGACATGTTCAGCGGAAGCATAAATCATTAATTATGTTTTTCCTAATCCTAGTATGATAACCATTAGACTTGTCTCGTGATTCCATGTCTCTCGACCCATGACCACTCCAGCATCCCAGACAGCAAGTTCCAATGATATGCACCTATAGGCCTGCAAGCATGCAGAAAAGTGTATCAGCATAACGCTGGCGAGTAGTCAGTTTTGTTTACCAAAAATCATGTTACATGTTTTGCTGTCAAAATTTTAGTTCAGTTCAGAAGCAATTCCAAAAACAATGTTGATAATAACTCGATACCGCAAGATGGCTCCAGTTTGTTTACCTTTCCCCAATGCTCTATCAGACATTGGTCAAGTGGTTAAGGTAATTAGTTCACGCACGTCCTCCCCGGTACGGTGTGAGGGTCCCAAACCTAATAGCGCTATCAACTAAATACCCCGTTGCCTCCCCGGCAACTATTTCGGTAGTAGATGGGACATAAGTGATAGAAAATGAGTGTATTATCCAACATCCCAGTTTAACATTCCAGTTAAACCCAATTACCCAATATTCCTCCCCGGAATATTTACCAGATGTCCCTCCCCGGGACGCATGCTTGAAAAAGAGCAGTGGACTCACGTTAGATTGCTCGGTATGTTACGTTACATTACCCGTTCAAATTGGTCAACCAAGCCCTACCGTGGTTACCAAAGATAATTAGTTTATATGCACATAAGCCACGTATTCCACATTCACAACACAAGTAGCGTACAAGTGGTGCACATATCGTCATACAAATCGTAACAAAGAATCACGCAACACACAGATCATAACATCCATTGTAACAATCAGTTTTTGCATACTATTATACCATGAACTCTAGTAGGTTGTGTGTAATAGACATCACCACATAACACATAGCAACCATTTGATTCACATACGAGTTCATGTCATAAGTCAGAACATCACATAACAATCTAACAATTTATTTACGTGTCATATGAGTGAGGCTAGTGTGCGACCATATATATAAGTGTATGACTCGGCTTCCGTTCGTGGCCCACTGTCGAGATGTGCGGCCCAATGATGTATAAAGCCCAGAGACGGTGTGCGACTCAAGACAAGTGTGCGATCAATGACACTTGGCCGAGGTGTGTGATCTGGTTCACATTTGGGTGTGGTCTAGCCCAATCAAGTGTGCGACCCAAATTGAACTTGTGCGATTCACCATGGACTGTGCGATCCAGGTTTAACCCTTGGCCCAGCCATTCAGTGCATGGCCCAAAACCCAAAATAACTCCCCCTAGGCCCATGTATGTGTGCAACCAGGCGTCAATTGTGGGACCAGGAGGGCGTGTGAGGTCTGTTATCATTTTGTCGTGAATTACAGTCCGCACCGTAATCAGCCATGATCCTCCCTATTTATCAGTTATTTCCATAACAACAATTTACAATACACACATGCCCATGATCGATTAATTAGTTACACATTTTGAAGTTCATTACCTAATCCAATATCTAGCAACTTCCTTATCATTCATATTCCAAACAATTGAACATCATGACTATTCCAACAATAATTCAACATCATGCAGCTCTAATTCCTGAACTCTTCCTCATTATCAATCCTAATCTGATCTTACATAATTGAATTCACCTCATCATAATAATTGATCATATCATATAACACCAATGAATATCGTCTAACATCATGCAACCCTAATCTGCCGATCATCAACATATTCGGTTTCTATAACAGTTTATGATCAAGATTCATACATCAAACCCTACTTCATCCTTTGTTCTCTTATATACCATTACAATATAACACATAACACACATATTCAAGAACGACTAATGGTACGAATCAACATATTGATAAACATACTAACCGAGGGCTAGACCAAGAGAATTAATGCTTCAAGAAGAGGAGAGTTCCGGCAGGATTGAATGGCTGCAGATCCGAGTGAGGAGGAGAAAAGATCGCTGTCCCAAGGTAGAGGGAATTAGGATTTCTACCTTGTGAATTTTGCAACCCAATAATAACTGTTAATCATTTGTATAACACCCTTAATGGGGTTTGCGGTTTGGGCTTAGGGTTTGTGGGCCGAGTACAATTCAGCCAACAAGAAGGAAAGTTTGGCTCAAGCTAAAGTGTGCGATTGGGTCATGTTTCCTGACTCGGTTTCATGAGATTAGTTTACACAACACCCAAATAGTTCACATTCATTATATGGCGTAAATATGACCAAACAGGTTTACTAGAGTATGCACCTAGTTACAATGTATGATGACAGAAAAAACGCAACGATACTAGTTAGTGATCGGGAAATCAGGTAATAACAATTGTGAGATTTCAGGTTGTCACATTGTTCATAGTATTTCTTCAAATATTACACATATCATTGTCAAAGAATTAATAAAATTCTATAAACCGTCAGCATCTTGTAGATAATTATAGCCAAGTTTTTGTTGTCCTTATTTTTCTGCATATAATTAAGTTGTGGTTCTTTTTATTTTACTTGTTTTGAATTTCTTTTCTATGTGTCTATGCTAAAATAGATGTATTATTATTATTATTATTTGAAAATTTAATGTGGAACTCTATTTGAAGGTCAAGGGTTGAAGACTTGAGAAAAACATCACATTTAAAACAAAGTAAAAAAAAATTAACTGTTGAATATGAAAAAGTATCTTAACTGCGTTAACTACTACATCTTATTACGAATGTGTAGTCAAATAACTCAAAATCTTAAGCACTAAATTCAAGTGATATCACTACTTTATTTTAGTTATATAAATAGATCTGTCGGAAAACTTTTATATAACATTATCACTTTTCTTGCCCACATAAGAATTATAATCTAGCTTGCCTTCATCTACCTATGTCATAAGTTTATTCATAAATGATTGCGTGTGCAAAATTTGAGGGTTTCTATTGATACTATCTGATTCAATATGATGTTGTTTTAAGAATTTCTTCAAATATATCACGTATCATTGTCAAAGAATTGATAAAATTCCATGAAGAGTAACCATATTTTTTTAGATTTTTTTTTTTTGTGTCTTTACTACAGTTACATGTAGTATTATTTATTATTACTAGAAAACTTAAAGTTGAGCTCCCCTTGAAGGTCAAGGATTCAAACTCTATGAGAAATATCGTATTTCAAAAAAATGTCAAAAATTAACTATTAATTACAAAAACATATCCTAATTGCATTAATTACTACAGAATTTGAGGGTTTCCGTCTAAACTAAACGCTGCAACACAATATCCCATAATTTCGTAAAATATTAAACATATCATTGTCAAAGAATTGATGCAATTCCATAAACACCCAACTTGTTGTCAGTAATTGTAACCAAATTTTTGTAACCGTTATTTTTTTAACATGGAACCACGCCTTGCTTCTTTTATTTTACTTGTTTTGATTTTTTATTTTGTATGTGTCTTCGTTAAAATTAGATGTATTATTATTAATATTATAAGAAAATATACAAAATTTTAATACAAAATAAAGAATACTCGACTATGAATTCTCTCATATGACTAACATTTAACCATAAAAAATCAGTGAACCAAAAAAAGAACAGAAACCAGATTTTGTGCTAGAGAGATGAACAAAAAAAATTGCAATATTGTTGTTAGTCAGTTGATTGCATCTATAAAGTCCTTCTTATAAATAAAAGAACACTTAATGTAAATTCTATAGCAATACTAAACATTTAATGATATATCTAATATCTTCTAATCATGTAATTGTGGCACATCAAGTCTATCATCTAATGATTTGTTGTTAGAACAAACAATAACAACAAATTAAGCAAGGTTTTAACTTGAATTGAAATTACATTTTTTAAAAGCCTTTAAGACATTCCTCTTTCACCCTTTTAAGCTCAATGACTTATTTGTTTGTTTCAGCAATATAACTTCCTTTTTTGTTGGGTGCACTAAGATGTGGTAAGCGATCTTTCTAGTTCTAACATCTTATTCATAATATTAATTTGATTATTGTGTTCCAATGTACAGATCTTTTTTTAGAAAACTAACCCATATTAGGTAAGTGTGAGGGACCGGAGTTTCACTATCACAAGGAACCCAATAAAATAGCTAATATAACATGCAAAATATCGCTAAATTTAATTTTACAACGATCCACGCAAAGTGATAGAACCCAATTTTAAACAACCGCTTCATTAATATTCTTAACCGATAACAACTTATCGAAAAAGAAAACTTTCAAATATTACACATTTAATAACCGAGAAGTTCTAGTTACGAATTATATAGGAATACAATTAATCTTGGAAAAAGACTATGAAGCTTTTGGTGTCATGAAATTATAGTGATGATCTAAGGCTTTTAATAAAACCTTTTAGCCAAAAACCATGGTTTAAAATGATTGTAAAGTTGCTAATGGAAGAACGGTATTAAATGAAAATGTTAGTCTACGTAAAAAGAGTATAAAACTGGCAAAAGAATTGAAGTGTAATGCATATGAAGGAATAACATTCCAATGTTTGCGGCAAAAATTTATACCATAACGTACAAAACAATGCATTTATGTCAAAGTACTAACTTTTAATTAACAAATTAAAATCTTGTGATTATAAAATTAAAGAGGATATAGAATGTTGTATTTTTCTGAAAAAAAATTGTTGTTTATCTTTGCATTATGATGTATTTTTTTATGTTGATTTTTTTTAAACTTGTAGTTGTTTTTAAAATTTTCAAACTGTAAGTTTTTTGTTTCTGTTTGTAGTGTTTTTCCATCATCAACTTTTCAACCTCTGTAACTAAATTTATTTACATCATGTATTTTCATTAAGAAAATCAAAATTTGCATTAACACAAACATATTCTAAACTCAATTTTTATACAATTACAATAATTTGTTAATTTTTGAACATCATCAACGTAGTGTAATTTTTATTTACGAGACCTCGAGAAAAAAAACACTATTACAAAAATAAAAATAAAAATAAAAATAAAAATTTAAAATATAATAAAGTGAAAAAAGTTGGTAAGCTTTGTCTTTTGGAAAGACCGTTCAACAATTTAGTATAGAAACTATCTTAATTGCATTAAATACTACATCATAGTTCACCTAAAAAATTAAATACTAATAATATCAATCATTTAATTCTAGAGATATTACTAATTTATTTTAGCTATATAAATAGAACCATCTACCAAGACTTGCATAAAGCATTGTCACTTTTCTATACCACATAACCTCATCCGTCAAGACTAGTTGCTACAACACGATGCTCTTCATAGAGTTTTGTCAAATATCTCACATAAATTGATAAAGAATTGACGAAATCCAATGAACAGTCAGCATGTTGTGGAAAATTATAACCATGTTTTTGTGAGCATTATTTTCTTTTAACATTTAAGACAAGTTGCTACAACATGATGTTGTTCATAGTATTTCTTCAAATATTACACATATCATTGTCAAATAATTAATAAAATTCTATGAATAGTCACCATCTTTAAGATAATTATAGCCAAGTTTTTGTTGTCCTTATTTTTCTGCATATAATTACGCTTTGGTTCTTTTTATTTTACTTGTTTTGAATTTCTTTTCTATGTGTCTATGCTAAAATAGATGTATTATTATTATTTGAAAATTTAAAGTGGAACTCTATTTGAAGGTCAAGGGTTGAAGACTTGAGAAAAACATCACATTTAAAATAAAGTAAAAAAATTAACTGTTAAATATGAAAAAGTATCTTAACTGCGTTAACTACTACATCTTATTACGAATGTGTAGTCAAATAACTCAAAATCTTAAGCACTAAATTCAAGTGATATCACTATTTTATTTTAGTTATATAAATAGATCTGTCTAGGAAAACTTATATATAACATTATCACTTTTCTTGCCCACATAAGAATTATAATCTAGCTTGCCTTCATCTACCTATGTCATAAGTTTATTCATAAATGATTTCGTGTGCAAAATTTGAGGGTTTCTATTGATACTATCTGATACAATACGATGTTGTTTTTAGAATTTCGTCAAATATATCACGTATCATTGTCAAAGAATTGATAGAATTCCATGAAGAGTAACCAAATTTTTTTAGATTTTTTTTGCGTGTCTTTACTACAGTTACACGTAGTATTATTTATTATTACTAGAAAACTTAAAGTTGAGCTCCCCTTGAAGGTCAAGGGTTCAAGCTTTATGAGAAATATCATATTTCAAAAAAAAATGTCAAAAATTAACTATTAATTACAAAAACATAACCTAATTGCATTAATTACTACAAAATTTGAGGGTTTCCGTCTAGACTAAACGCTACAACACAATATCCCATAATTTCGTAAAATATAAAACATATCATTGTCAAAGAATTGATGCAATTCCATAAACACCCAACTTGTTGTCTGTAATTGTAACCAAGTTTTTGTTACCGTTATTTTTTTAACATGGAACCACGCCTTGCTTCTTTTATTTTACCTGTTTTGATTTTCTTTTTATTTTGTAGGTGTCTTCGTTAAAATTAGATGTATTTTTATTATTATTATTATTATTATTAGAGTAAACTGCAATTTTACACCCTGAGGTTAGGGGCATTGGCACTCCTACCCCCCCTAAGGAAATAATTGCAATATTACACCCTACGGTTAACCCTTATGTCTCACTTTTACCCCCCGCCGTTAAAGTGGGTAACAGATCTGTTACCTCTAAGGTGAAATGACTATACTACCCTTACATTTTACCCCCCAACATTCCTGTTAAGTCGCACAATTACCCCCTGAAATTTACAAAACCCTTCCCGCCAAAATCAAATACCTGTTCTATGATTCTAAATAAAAAATCTGAACCTGTTTTTTGATCTAAAACCTAATAGTTTCATTTTGAACACGTAATCTGAAACAAAACACCAAAAGCTTTTTTGATCAAGATGGAGATCATTAGATTGTTAATCCTAATGCATTGTGTCCTCATTGCCGCCAACACATGAACACTGTGATGACCTTTGTGGCTGGTAATGGTGCGGCTAAAGTGGCGGGAGAGGGTGGTGGTTTTGTGAAGGGGGTTGTGACAGGCATGGTGATGGATGATTTGGTGGTTAAGCCCAGTTTTGACATGGTGATGGATGGTTTGCAGGGTCTGATGTTGATGGTGGTTAAGCCTCATTGCAGTGCAAAGGGCTCGTTGCAGGCCTCATTACTGTGTGACAGACATGGTGATGGATGGTTTTGAAGGAAATGTCATTTTAGAGCATACATCAACATACCTGTTCAACCAGTGTGATCAACCAAGTAAACTGTCATTTTAGAGCATACATCAACATACAGCAACTGTGAACATTGAAGGAAATGTTTGGCTGTTTTGCTTCTTTCTACATACAGCAACATACAGCAACATATTCAAACATAATGTCAACAACCTAATTTTGATCAAACAAAATACCTGTTGAAAATTAACTATAAGGTGTTCAAACCAGTCATACCTGTTCAAAAGCTTACCCAAAAGCTTTTTTGATCAAACATATTCAAACATAATGTCAACAACCTAATCAAACAACATACCTGTTCAAAAGCATACATGCAATGTGAACAAATCAAGCATACCTGAACATATGCACATACAGCAACCAGGGTGGTGGTTTTGTGAAGGGGGTTGTGACAGACATTTTAGAACATACAGCTGCAAATGCATACAATCAAGTAAATTGTCAAACATACAATCAAGTAAACTGTCAATCAAGTAAACTGTCAAACATTGTGAAGGGGGTTTTGGCTTAGTAAACAAGCTGCAAATGCATACAATCAAACATAAGGTTCAGATTTCATGCCCAACTTTCAGAACATTCAGTGTGATCAACCAAGGAAACTGTCATTTTAGAACATTCAGGTTAGTAAACAAGCTGCAAATGCATAATCAACCTGAATGTATGCATTTTAACACAGAGGATATAGGAGATTGTATGCATTACCCAAAAGCTTTTTTGATCAAACATAATCAAACATAATGTCAACAACCTAATTTTGATCAAACAAAATACCCAAAAGCTTTTAGACAAAAGCTAAATAAGTTACCTTAGGTTAACCTACATATTACACAAAAGCTTCGATTAAGTTAAGTTAACCTACATATTACACAAAAGCCTAATAACTACTAGACTAAACATCCGCTCAACTCTCCGGTGGTAGATGGAAGTTGAGGACAGGCCTCCCAAACACAGAGACCACCAGGTGGAACACCAAAGATGAGCTTGATAAGCTCATCATCAGGTCAACTGTAAAAAAACCAACATGAACCAAATCAGACCCTAAGCCCTGTGTATAACATGATAATGACTAAATCTGACCCTGATTAACTAACATTGGCAGATTGTACCTTTCGTGTAGCGGATGATATAGCGGATTAGCCAAAAGAAGACCGGCATTTCGACTGATAGCGGCTGTGGTTGTGATCGGACGATGGTGGAGAAGAAGGTTGAAGCGGCTGTGGTTGTGATCGGACGATGGTGGAGAAGAAGGTTGAAGTTTGGAGTCGCCGGTGTATGGTGGAGAAGAAGGTTGTGATCGGAGCGGCTGTGGTTGTGATCGGAGAAGAAGGTAAGAGATCAATGGTGGGAAGGTGGGGGGGGGGGGGTAATTGTGCGTGGGTATGTTACTTATAGGGTTTAGTTTATCCAAGAAGCTTTAGATAAGAGTGAAAGGACAATTTTACCCTTTGACCTTCATGTTATACAGTTGACTGTTAGCCCACTTTAACGGCGGGGGGTAAAAGTGAGACATAAGGGTTAACAGTAGGGTGTAATATTGCAATTATTTCCTTAGGGGGGTAGGAGTGCCAATGCCCCCTAACCTCAGGGTGTAAAATTGCAGTTTACTCTTATTATTATTATTATTATTATTATAAGAAAATATACAAAATTTTAATACAAAATAAAGAATAATCGACTATGAATTTTCTCATATGACTAACATTTAACCATAAAAAAACAGTGAGCTAAAAAAAGAACAGAAACCAGATTTTGTGCTAGAGAGATGAACAAAAAAAATTGCAATGTTGTTGTTAGTCAGTTGATTGCATCTATAAAGTCCTTCTTATAAATAAAAGAACACTTAATGTAAATTCTATAGCAATACTAAACATTTAATGATATATCTAATATCTTTTAATCATGTAATTGTGGCACATCAAGTCTATCATCTAACGATTTGTTGTTAGAACAAACAATAACAACAAAGTAGGCAAGGTTTTAACTTGAATTGAAATTACATTTTTTAAAAGCTTTTAAGACGTTCCTCTTTCATCCTTTTAAGCTCAATGACTTATTTGTTTGTTTCAGCAATATAACTTCCTTTTTTGTTGGGTGCACTAAGATCTGGTAAGCGATCTTTTTAGTTCTAACATTTTATTCATAATATTAATTTGATTATTGTGTTCCAATGTACAGATCTTTTTTTAGAAAACTAACCCATATTAGGTAAGTGTGAGGGACCGGAGTTTCACTATCACATGGAACCCAATAAAATAGCTAATATAACATGCAAAATACGGCTAAATTTAATTTTACGACGATCCAAGCAAAGTGATAGAACCCTATTTAAAATAACCACTTCATTAATATTCTTAACCAATAGCAACATATCAAAAAAGAAAACTTTGAAATATTACACATTTAATAACCGGTAAGTTCTAGTTATGAATTATATAGGAATACAATTAATAATGTGGGTTAGAACTGTTCATCCGACACAACATGGTAAACTTAATGTCAAGTCTCCCAAGCTTCCAATCTTGCTTCATACGACACACCTGTTGCTTCATTGTTCCACATTTACAACCACTAGATCCTTAAATACACCTCAACTCCAAAATTCGTTATCGCTACCACCTGCCTTATCCTCCGTAGTTCACCATGCTTCCGATTTCAACCATTACCATCTATATAGCGCTTTTATGAACCCTAAGTTAATACGTTTCTTTGAACCCTTAGTTGGCTCCTCAATTGTTGTACTTCAAATAGATGCTTCATCAACTTACACTTACACTTATTCCCTAATTTGAACACATATGGGTAACCTAAAGTCATGGAACCATGGGAGGTTCTCCACAAGCATGGTAAATTAGAGCACTAAACTAATTATGCACACACTATCTACTTTGAATAGGTTGATCACTTCACATAATGATATATTACAAAACCTTTTGATTTAACACCCATTAAAGTATGTTGAGTAACATTCTAAGCGTTAGAAATTAAAATGATGAAAGCACGTTTTCATATATAAATTTTAATGAAGTTGGTTTTGCTATTAAGAGAAGTAGTTACCATTTAATGCTTAATAAAAGTTCAAAAGCTTTCATTGTGAATTCTCTAATTACTATGTGCTCTGATACCAACTTGTAACACTTATCTGTTTGCCATGATTATATCTGATTGATGTTATAGTCGAAAAATATATGTTTTGAATAAAATCATTTATGTTCATGAACTCACCAGTTGAGTCCCTAATATTTTTCGGGCACACATCCTAAGTGCCATGTGATTGTAGGAATCGAGGATGAGATTAGCATATGAGGAGATAGAGGTCTAGAGGGCTTTTGAAGATTTAGATCTCTAGTCTAGTTTAACTGATGAAAATGTTATTGTATAATAATACATATGTAAAGTACTCTTTAATGTTTAATAAAAGTTCAAAAGCTTTCGTTGTGAATTCTCTAATTACTATGTGTTCTGTATATCCGATGCGTAACACTCCCTAGAGCTTATCCTGGGATGCGGGTGTTACATACCACGTGCTCTTGTTCACGGTATTTCATCAATCATCAACATCTAGGTAGTTTGGAAGAATTGATGAAATTCTATGAACAATGAACATGTTGTGGATAACTTTTGATGGTTTTTGGGTGAAGCTCAAGATATTAAGAAAAGTTGCTACAACTTGCTCTTGTTCATGCTATTTCGTCAATCGTCAACATCAAGTTATTTTTGAATCGTTGATGAAATTCTATGAACAATGAGCATGTTGTGGATAACTTTGGAAGCATTAATGAATTTTGGGTGTAGCTCAGGATATTAAGAGAACTCGCTACTAGCTCTTTTTCATGGTAATTTACTCAATTGTCAACATCAAGGTAAGGGTTGATGAAATTTTTTGAACAATGAGCATGTTATGGATAATTTTGAATGGTTGGTTAAAGTCAACTAAAAATGTTGGTAATTTTTGAAGGATTGAGATAATTCTATGAACAATGGTGGATAACTTCATCCTGAAGGACAAAGTAATCAATTAACATAAAATCACATAATGTCCTATTTTTGTTATTTTATTTATAAGCCCAAGTCTCATTCTCTCTACCTTGGAAAACATGAAAGAGATATTAACTAACATATTTGAAACCTTATTTATCAACACAGAACAGGTTTTTGTTTTTGTTTTGCAAGAGCATAGTATACTTTAAACAAAAAGTTCTTCAATTGTGCAAGTGTAAAATTAAAACGTGTGAAAATAAAAAAAAAAGTATCAAAGAGATATTTGTTAAATATCTATGCTCTTTAATTTTTATAACTAGACAATTGACGTCAAAAGTGATATCATTACAAGGAGCAGTTGTTTAAAAAACATGTTAATGTGGAGTATTTAAATAACTAATGAGAAGCCGAGTCTCCTTCCCGAGGATCCTAAAGATTTTGTAGAGTGTACATATTAACGAATCCAGTATCACCATTTCAAACTCTAACCAATTTGAGTCGTAATATTTATTAGAAGTTTAAACGTAGCGCTATTATATGATGTTTAAAAAACTCAACTTTCAATAATACATCGACCCACTCCATTTAACAAAATTCAAATTTTCATTAGCATTTATTTTGAACTTGCACATGTAAATGTCTTCCACTAATCTCTGATATAAAACTGGATCTTGATAGTGAGTTTTTTACAATTACCAAATGAATGAATCCAGAATCTCTTATTACGCGACTATCAAAGATCTCAAGTATGCAACATATACAATAAAGGAAGAATTACTTTGACGGGACTAGTGAAGTATTTTCAGTGAGTATTAGACGACAACAAGAGCATTCTTTTTCAATGGGTATGAGATAATTATAAGAATAAACATCTACCAAGCTAAAATGCTTTAATCATGTGCTGAAAGTGAGACTGTGATTTTGATTGAATTAGCCATTTCTGAGAAACCGGACTAACATAGTCCCCCTATATTGGAGATTATAGAAAACTTAGATCATCTATTAACCCTATTATAATTTCTTAATCTTGGAAAAAGACTATGAAGCTTTTGGTGTCATGAAACTATAGTGACAATCTAAGGCTTTGAATAAAACCTTTTAGCCAAAAACCATGGTTTTAAATGATTGTAAAGTTGCTAATGGAAGAACGGTATTAAATGAAAATGTTAGTCTACGTAAAAAGAGTATAAATCTGGCAAAAGAATTGAAGTGTAATGCATCTGAAGGAATAACATTCCAATGTTTACGGCTAAAATTTATACCATAACGTACAAAACAATGCATTTATGTCAAAGTACTAACTTTTAATTAACAAATTAAACATCTTGTGATTATAAAATTAAAGAGGATATAGAATGTTGTATTTTTTTGAAAAGAAAGTGTTGTTTATCTTTGCATTATGATGTATTTTTATGTTGATTTTTGTTTTAAACTTGTAGTTGTTTTTAAAATTTTCAAACTGTAAGTTTTTTGTTTCTGTTTGTAGTGTTTTTCCATCATCAACTTTTCAACCTCTGTAACTAAATTTATTGACATCATGTATTTTCATTAAGAAAATCGAAATTTGCTTTAACACAAACATATTCTAAACTCATGTTTTATACAATTACAGTATTTTGTTAATGTTTGAACATCATCAACGTAGTGAAATTTTTATTTATGAGACCTCTAGAAAATAAAAAACATTATTACAAAAATAAAAATTTAAAATTAAAATATAATAAAGTGAAAAAAGTTGGTAAGCTTTGTCTTTTGGAAAGACCATTCAACAATTTAGTATAGAAACTATCTTAATTGCATTAAATACTACATCATAATTCACATAAAAAATTAAATACTAATAATATCAATCATTTAATTCAAGAGATATCTCTAATTTATTTTAGCTATATAAATAGAACCATCCACCAATACTTGCGTAAAGCATTGTCACTTTTCTATACCACATAACCTCATCCATCAAGACAAGTTGCCACAACACGATGTTGTTCATAGGGTTTCGTCAAATATCTCACATAAATTGTTAAAGAATTGATGAAATCCCCTGAACAGTCAGCATGTTGTGGGAAATTATAACCATGATTTTGTGAACATTATTTTCTTTTTATATTTAAGACTAGTTGCTACAACATGATGTTGTCCATAGTATTTCTTCAAATATTACACATATCATTGTCAAAGAATTTATAAAATTCTATGAACAGTCAGCATCTTGTAGATAATTATAGCCAAGTTTTTGTTGTCCTTATTTTTCTGCATATAATTAAGCTTTGGTTCTTTTTATTTTACTTGTTTTTAATTTCTTTTCTATGTGTCTATGCTAAAATAGATGTATTATTATTTGAAAATTTAAAGTGGAACTCTATTTGAAGGTCAAGGGTTAAAGACTTGAGAAAAACATCACATTTAAAACAAAATAAAAAAATTAACTGTTGAATATGAAAAAGCATCTTAATTGCATTAACTACTACATCTTATTACGAATGTGTAGTCAAATAACTCAAAATCTTAAGCACTAAATTCAAGTGATATCACTACTTTAGTTATATAAATAGATCTTTCTAGGAAAACTTATATATAACAATATCCCTATTCTTGCCCACATAAGAATTATAATCTAGCTTGCCTTCATCTACCTATGTCATAAGTTTATTCATAAATGATTCCGTGTGCAAAATTTGAGGGTTTCTATTGATACTATCTGATACAATACGATGTTGTTTTTAGAATTTCGTCAAATATATCACATATCATTGTCAAAGAATTGATAAAATTCCATGAAGAGTAAACAAAGTTTTTTAGATTTTTTTTGCGTGTCTTTACTACAGTTATATGTAGTATTATTTATTATTACTAGAAAACTTAGAGTTGAGCTCCCCTTGAAGGTCAAGGGTTCAAACTTTATGAGAAATATCGTATTTCAAAAAAAAAGATAAAAATTAAGTATTAATTACAAAAACATATCCTAATTGCATTAATTACTACAAAATTTGAGGGTTTCCGTCTAGACTAAACGCTACAACACAATATCCCACAATTTCGTAAAATATTAAACATATCATTGTCAAAGAATTGATGCAATTCCATAAACACCCAACTTGTTGTGAGTAATTGTAACCAAGTTTTTGATACTGTTACTTTTTAACATGGAACCACGTCTTGCTTCTTTTATTTTACTTGTTTTGATTTTTTATTTTGTTGGTGTCTTCATTAAAATTAGATGTATTATTATTATTATTATTATTATTTTTATTATTGTTATTATTATAAGGAAATATACAAAATTTTAATACAAAATAAAGAATAATGGACTATGAATTCTCTCATATGACTAACATTTAACCATAAAAAAATAGTGAACAAAAAAAAGAACATAAACCAGATTTTGTGCTTGAGAGATGAACAAAAAAAATTGCAATGTTGTAGTTAGTCAGTTGATTGCATCTATAAAGTCCTTCTTATAAATAAAAGAACACTTAATGTAAATTATATAGCAATACTAAACATTTAATGATATATCTAATATATTCTAATCATGTAATTGTGGCACATCAAGTTTGTTATCTAATGATTTGTTGTTAGAACAAACAATAACAACAAAGTAGGCAAAGTTTTAACTTGAATTGAAATTACATTTTTTAAAAGCCTTTAAGACATTCCTCTTTCACCCTTTTAAGCTCAATGACTTATTTGTCTGTTTCAGCAATATAACTTCCTTTTTTGTTGGGTGCACTAAGATGTGGTAAGCGATCTTTCTACTTCTAACATCTTATTCATAAAATTAATTTGATTATTTTGTTCCAATGTACATATCTTTTTTTAGAAAACTAACCCATATTAGGTAAGTGTGTGGGACCGGAGTTTCACTATCACATGGAACCCAATAAAATAGCTAATATAACATGCAAAAGTTGGCTAAATTTAATTTTAAGACGATCCAGGCAAAGTGATAGAACCCTATTTTAAACAACCGCTTCATTAATATTCTTAACCAATAAGAACTTATCGAAAAAGAAAACTTTGAAATATTAAACATTTAATAACTAAGAAGTTCTAGTTACCAATTATATAGGAATACAATTTATAATGCGGGTTAGAACTGTTCATCCGACACAACATGGTAAACTTAATGTCAAGTCTCCCAAGCTTCCAATCTTGCTTCATACGACACACCTGTTGCTTCATTGTTCCACATTTACAACCACTAGATCCTTAAATACACCTCAACTCCAAAATTCGTTATCGCTACCACCTGCCTTATCCTCCCTAGTTCACCATGCTTCCGATTTCAACCATTACCATCCATATAGCGCTTTCATGAACCCTAAATTAATACCTTTCTTTGAACCCTTAATTGGATCCTCAATTATTGTACTTCAAATAGATGCTTCATCAACTTACACTTACACTTAATCCCTAATTCAAACACTTAGGGGTAACCTAAAGTCTTGGAACCATGGGAGGTTCTCCACAAGCATGCTAAATTGGAGCACTAAACTAATTATGCACACGGTATCTACTTTGAATAGGTTGATCACTTCACATAATGATATATTACAAAATCTTTTGATTTAACACCCATTATAGAATGTTGAGTAGCATTCTAAGTGTTAGAAATTAAAATGATGAAAGCACGTTTTCATATATAAATTTAAATGAAGTTGGTTTTTCTATTAAGAGAAGTAGTTACCATTTAATGCTTAATAAAAGTTCAAAAGCTTTCGTTGTGAATTCTCTAATTACTATGTGCTCTGATACCAACTTGTAACACTTATCTGTTTGCCATGATTATATCTGATTTATGTTATAGTCGAAAAATATATGTTTTGAATAAAATCATTTATGTTTATGAACTCACCAGTTGAGTCCCAAATATTTTCCGGGCACACATCCTAAGTGCCATGTGATTGCAGGAATCGAGGATGATAAGACTAGCATATGAGGAGATAAAGGTCTAGAGGGCTTTTGAAGATTTAGATCTCTAGTCTAGTTTAACTAATGTAAATGTTATTGTATAATAATACATATGTAAAGTACTCTTTAATGTTTAATAAAAGTTCAAAAGCTTTCGTTGTGAATTCTCTAATTACTATGTGTTCTGTATATCCGATGCGTAACACTCCCTAGAGCTTATCCTGGGATGCGGGTGTTACATACCACCTGCTCTTGTTCAGGGTATTTCGTCAATTATCAACATCTAGGTAGTTTGGAAGAATTGATGAAATTCTATGAACAATGAACATGTTGTGGATAACTTTTGATGGTTTTTGGGTGAAGCTCAAGATATTAAGAGAAGTTGCTACAACCTGCTTTTGTTCATGCTATTTTCTCAATCATCAACATCAAGGTAGTTTTGAATAGTTGATGAAATTCTATGAATTTTGGGTGTAGCTCAGGATATTAAGAGAACTCACTACCAGTTCTTTTTCATGGTAATTTACTCAATTGTCAACATCAAAGTAAGGGTTGATGAAATTTTTTGAACAATGAGCATGTTATGGATAATTTTGAATTGTTGGTTAAATTCAACTAAAAATGTTGGTAATTTTTGAAGGATTGAGATAATTCTATGAACAATGGGGGATAATATAACAACCCTCCAAAATAATTCCGACACCCTAAAAAATATTTAAAATATCCCAATACGTCCTAAAATACACCCCGTATATGAAAACAGGCCCCAAATACCTTTATTATTATTAAAATTAATTAAAAAACAAAATTTAGTGGGCCGTCACGGGGCGCGAAAAAGCCCTTGAGGGCCGTTGCGGGGCGCGAAAGAGCCCTTGAGGGCCGTCGCGGGGCGCGAAAGAGCCCTTGAGGGCCGTCGCGGGGCGTGAGCGCTTGGCCACCCTGTCACACCCCCAAAATACCACATGTGGAAACCCCCGCAAGGCATGTGACGTAACAGGATCTAGCCACCAATCACATTGAACTCATAACAAGATTTCAAGTAAGAACTTTCATTTATTAGAAAAAGTCGTACAAACATTTTATTGTTCAGCGGAAGCATAATACAATAGTTATGAATTTCATAACCCAAGTGAATAAAAATCAATAGACTTGTCTCATGATTCCATGTAACTCGACCCATGACCACTGCAGCATCCCAGACAGCAAGTTCCAATGATATGTACCTATAGACCTGCAAGCATGCAGAAAAGTATATCAGACAACGTTGGTAAGTTCACAGTTTTGTTTACCGAGAATCGTGTTACATGTTACATGTTTTACTGTCAAAAGTTTAGTTCAGTTCAAAAGCAATTCCAAGAACAATGTTGATAATAACTCGATACCGTACAAGATGGCTCCAGATTATTTGCCCGTCCCCAATGCCCCTATCAAAGCATTGGTCATGATTTAAGGTAATTAGTTCACGCTCGTCCTCCCCGTTACGGTGTGAGGGTGCCAAACCTAATAGCGCTATCAACTAATAACCCCGTTGCCTCCTCGGCGACCTTTTCGGTAGAAGATAGGACTTAAGGTGATAGGAGTAAGTGTATTATCCAACATTCCGGTTTAACATTCCAGTCAAACCCATTACCCAATATTCCTCCCCAGAATATTTACCAGATGTCCCTCCCCGGGACGCATGCTTGAAAAAGAGCAGTGAACTCACCTTAGATTTGCTCGGTATGTTATGTTACATTACCCGTTCCAAGTTGGTCAACCAAACCCTACCGTGGTTACCAAAGATGATCAGTTTCGTAAACACATATCTAGATCACGTATTCAACAAGTCACATGCAATACCATTGTCACGTAACACCTAGCAAGTGTTTGGATTTCATACACGTTTATAACACAAGTTCATGTTCCCAACAGTAGTTACCAACAACATCAGTTTCATAATAATCAAATCACACATTGTCACAGATTGCATTCACTGCAAAGACTACCATAAATCGCATAGCAAGTATTCAGTTCCCATACAAGTCCACATCCCATGTGCATAACGCATAATAACATTCAACAGGTAAGTTTGCTACTCACACAAATCACATCAGATTTCTCACTCTTAATCAGCATTATTAACGTACCACAAATAGAATTTATAAACACAATATTCATTATCATATTCATCACAAGTTGTTGCACTGTTCTGCCCAGTTACTCTCCACGGAGAAGAATCCTTATGGCGAAGTCTATTCTTCGCCGGGAATGAATGCGGCGAAGAATCCAAGGGGTTCGCCAAGCATCAGTCGACGAAGACCTATTCTTCTTCGGAGTCGTGTACGGCGAAGAACCATGAGAGTTCGTCAAGAATTAGTCGACGAAGAATCATATCCTTCGTCGACTCGAGTTCTTCGTGGGAAACCTTCATCACAGCTCCTCAATAGATAATCCTAACACTAATCGGATCAAACCCAATATACAAACAACAAGCTTATTTTCATTAGACATAACCCCAAACACCCACCATTTAGAATAGATTTCAACACGATTTAACAGTTAACACTTTTTGACTTGTTTCCGAGCAGATTAATGATGGTATTGTTGCCGTTATTTTATGATGTTCATACAATGGCAGTTTCATCTTTGCTAACCTAATCAATGCCAGACTCTATGATTCTCAATGACTCGATTGTCATAAGCACAAAATAACACTTTGATCAGATTCGTGCACATCGTTGGCACTAGCATTATGAACACGTAACCCTAGTTTCCTATATACATCAATTATCATCATAATCACAACAATATTTACATCGATTCAAGAATCACGTTTCAACATACAAAACCATGTCGATTTGCAATTAATCCCATACTAACAATTATTATTCAGTAAGCCTAATCACAGTCAAGAAAACTCAGATTAAACAGGAATCATAGACTACCCGTGAGACGTGGAGCATAAGAAGATCATGGATAGAATCGCTGGAACGAGAGGGAATATGCGGCTGTCGATCATCAAGGAGATCAAAGAGTGTGCTAGGGTTTACTATAGTGTTGTGTTCTCCAGGATATCAAACTATCCTAACCCTCATGCGTATAAGAACACTTAGAAAGAGCGGGCCGAGCCCAGCTGGGTTTCATTTGGGTTGAGGCCCTTGCGGCGAACAACACCTTCGACGAAGAATCAAACTTCGTCGAATGCTGATGATGAAGAACTGATGACAGAGAATCAAACTTCGTCGAGAACTGTTTGTGATGAAGAACCAAACTTCGTCAAGAAATGGGGAAGTTATGAAACATAAACTATTCTTAAGTTTTCCTTAAACAACCAACATAACAATACTTTAATCATATATACATCGTGCACATGTTAAACGTAAAACGAATTATGAAAACAGGGAAATAAGTAACTCATAGAGAAAGGACCTTGAAATCTCTGGTTGTCACATCATTCCCAACTTGAAAGAAATTTCGTCCCAAAATTGATAAGCGGTCAGAGAGGGAATTGAAGTGATGAGTAGATCAGGATGACTGTGGGTTTTCCCCGGGTACCACATCATCCCCAACTTGAAAGGGAATTTCGTCCTGAAATTCGACAATGACATCAAAAGTTGATTCAACCGCTCGAACAATTGCGGATACTAGAGATTCATCTGACCTTTGCGTTCCCACGTGAACTCCGGTCCATGTCTTGAGTTCCAACGAACTCTAACGATTGGAATTCGACTATGTTAACGGACCTTGACTTCCTGGTCCATGTTTTCAATGGATTCCTCAATAGTAAGGCTATCACAAGTGTTTCATCGGACAAACGCTTCTTTAGGTTCGAGACATAAATGACATCGCGAACGTTACCCAATTCGTCTTGCCACGTTTTCCAAAGCGCACCGCACCCTCCCAGGGTGAGACTTTCAATCATGACACGTTCGCCCGCAACAAACTCCCAGCGTTTCCTAAGCTTATCAGCTTTCCTGGCAATCACGCGTTCCCGCCATACGATTCCCAATCTAAACAATCTTCTCAAAGGTTTCAAGTACAAGTCCCGGACCTGTGATTAGGTTGTCACCCACCTTATTCCAATAAGGAGATCGGTATTATCATCCATACAATGCCTCAAACAGAGCTGTCTGAATACTAGAATAGTAACTGCTACAGTAGAACTCAACCAAAGGTAAGTGTCCTTCCAATTTTTACTAAAGTCAATCACACACATGCTCGCAGCATGTCTTTGAGTGTCAGGATGGTTCGTTTACTCTGACCATTTGTCCTACGGTGATAAGCATTGCTCATGTCTAGACGTGGGCCAAGGGTGTTGTGTATTGCCTGTCATAAATCAGGTATATATCAAAATCAGAGGTAACAGGAGTTGGCACCCCGTGCCTAGAAACCGCCCTTCACAGGTAATTATTTACAGGATACGAAGACTTGTCAATTTTTCCTTGGTTGCAAGAAAGTGTACTGGTTACATGAGACAATCAACGATCACCCAGGTGATATTGTTTCCGTTTTGAGCTTTAGGTTGACCAGTGATAAAATCTGTGGTAGTTTGTTACCATTTCCAAATGGGTGTTTCTAGTTGCTGACACAACCCATGAGGTTTCTGATGCTCCACCTTGACTTTCGCATAAGTCAAACATCGTTCACATACATCGCTATGTGGGCTTTCACATCTGGTCACTAGTACAAGATCCTTAGATCCTAAGACATTCAATCAAAACCCGAACGAGTAGAATATCGAGGCTCGTGTGCTTCGCTCAACACAAGTTCCCTAGGATTGCTGTATAGTGAGACCCATATTCGCTCCATGAGGTAGTGGGTATCGCCCGATTTTAGATACAAGTCGTTTTTCCACGTCCCGCATGGATTCAGCTGGGAGGTTCTCATCCTTCAACGCTTCGGTTCGAGCAGAACGGACCTGATCAGGTAGGTTAGGTTCGATGGTGTGCTGCAAGGCTCGTACACGTTTAGGTTTCACAGTCGAAATCATTCAAAAGTTCCATCCAGCGATGCCATCACATGTTTAGCTCCTTCGAAACAAGGCTACATGGGAGGCCCTTGTGATCAATCTAAGTAGTGCATTTGGTACCATCCAAATAATGCCTCCGACTTGAATCCAAAGACCATGGCTCCTACCGCAGGTTGTGACTCATACAATTCTTCTTGTAAATCCACTACGTAAGCCATCACCTTCTCGCGTTGCATCGGCGTGTAACTGGGACTCTGATTCGAACCATCATGGTATACTACTAGATCACTTGTACCCTCAGGTAAAGACGATGCTCAGTGCATTGTAGTGTTGGGTTTCAAAAGCTGAAAAGATGTCCTCCTATTTTGTCTCCCACGAATACACAGCACCCTGTTGTGCTAAAAAGATTAAAGTTGTGCGATCTTCGAAAATCCCGTGATGAATCTGCGATAGTATCTAGCGAGACCAAGAAATTGTTGTATCCCCGAAGGACTCTTTGGTGCCGATCAATTTCTAATAAAATGGATCTTAGCGAGATCCACGTGTATCCCCGCTTTGTTGACTACATGACCAAGAAAGTGTACTTCTCGAATCCTGAAGTCACACTTAGGTAGACTTCGCATGGAGTTGCTCATCCCCTAGGAGCTCTAAGATGAAATACAAGTGCCGTTCATGGTGTTCCTTTCACCTGGAAGTGATTCAAAATGTCATAGATAAACATGGTTGATGAATCTGGCGGGATGAGGTTGACACATACTACTCATGTGATCCCTAAGGCTACTGGTGTGTTGGATAACTTAAACAACAAGAACAAAAAATCGTAGTGGCCGCACTGTGCCTGTAATCGCCGTGTTAGGAATCATCCTCCCCTGGGTCTTCCATCAGGTGACAGTCCGATCTTAAGTCGGTTTCCGAATAGAAGCTTGATCATTGCAGCGGGTCAAGCAGGCCGTCGATGCGAGGTAGAGGGTGACGGTCTATGATTGCCACCTTGTGGTAGTCTGTACACATATGAAAGAACTCGTCCTTCATTTCCACAATAGAGCTCGGGCTCCCCAAGACAAGGAGCTAGATCAATAAATCTCCCACCCAGTAGTTCCTGAAGTTGATTGGACAGTTCTTGCAACCTTCTTAGTGTTAGGCGATAAGGGGTACTAGAAATCAGGGTTGTTTCTATCGTGATACAAATCGGTAGGTCTTCGATCTTCTTCTCCTCGGGCTGAGTACTTATAACTAGCGATAGGAATACAGGATAGCTGAAATGCTTCTAGACTTCCATAGTCGAAGTGATACTGACATTCAGTGAATCCCCACCAGGGAGAGATATACGAGCGATTTTTATCTTAACAAAGGTTTCTGCTCGATGCTCGGAGAACCAGTCTATACTAATGACTACATCAAAGCTTCCAAGGGTAACAGAGAAAGAGTGAATGTTGAACACATGACCTACAAGTTTGAGGTTGCACCCTAAGCGAACGTGTGATACTTCAATTGGCTTGCCATCAGCCACTCCTACACGTGTCTTGCTTCAAGAGGTATCAGGGTTGAACAGAAAAGAGACGAAGCGATTATTCACTAAAAACGTACAGACCACCAAGTTGCTATTACACCTGGTGAACATGTGAGACTTCAATTGGCTTGCCATCCCCGGGACGCATGCTTGAAAAAGAGCAGTGAACTCACCTTAGATTTGCTCGGTATGTTACATTACATTACCCGTTCCAAGTTGGTCGACCAAACCCTACCGTGGTTACCAAAGCTGATCAGTTTCGTAAACACATATCTAGATCACGTATTCAACAAGTCACATGCAATACCATTGTCACGTAACACATAGCAAGAGTTTGGATTTTATACACGTTTATAACACAAGTTCATGTTCCCAACAGTAGTTACCAACAACATTAGTTTCATAATAATCAAATCACGCATTGTCACAGATTACATTCACTGCAAAGACTACCATAAATCGCATAGCAAGTATTCAGTTCCCATACAAGTCCACATCCCATGTGCATAACGCATAATAACATTCAACAGGTAAGTTTGCTACTCACACAAATCACATCAGATTTCTCACTCTTAATATGCATTATTAACGTACCACAAATAGAATTTATAAACACAATATTCAATATCATATTCATCACAAGTTGTTGCACTGTTCTGCCCAGTTACTTTCCACGATAAAGAATCCTTATGGCGAAGTCTATTCTTCGCCGGGAATGAATGCAACAAAGAATCCAAGGGGTTCGCCAAGCATCAGTCGACGAAGACCTATTCTTCTTCGGAGTCGTGTAAGGCTAAGAACCTTGAGAGTTCGTCAAGAATCAGTCGAACACGTAACCCTAGTTTCTTATATACATCAATTATCATCATAATCACAACAATATTTACATCGATTCAAGAATCACGTTTCAACATACAAAACCATGTCGATTTGCAATTAATCCCATACAAACAATTATTATTCAGTAAGCCTAATCACAGCCAAGAAAACTCAGATTAAACAGGAATCATAGACTAACCATGAGACGTGGAGCAGAAGAAGATCATGGATAGAATCGCTGGAACGAGAGGGAATAGGCGGCTGTCGATTACCAAGGAGATCAGAGAGTGTGCTAGGGTTTACTATAGTGTTATGTTCTCTAGGATATCAAACTATCCTAACCCTCATGCGTATAAGAACACTTAGAAAGAGTGGGCCGAGCCCAGCTGGTTTCATTTGGGTTGAGGCCCTTGCGGCGAACAACACCTTCGATGATGAATCAAACTTCGTCGAATGTTGATGACGAAGAACTGATGACGAAGAATCAAACTTCGTCGAGAACTGTTTGTGACGAAGAACCAAACTTCGTCAAGAAATGGGGAAGTTATGAAACATAAACTATTCTTAAGTTTTCCTAAAACATCCAACATAACAATACTTTAATCATGCATACATTGTGCATATGTTAAACGTAATACGAATTATGAAAATAGTGAAACAAGTAACGCGTAGAGAAAGGACCTTGAAATCTCGGGTTGTCCCACACCCGCCCTCACCCGGTGTCGCCACGTGTCGGACTCGTGTCGAGCCTAGCATCCGAGTCAGCCAAGCTAGGGCCTACCCTAGCTGGCGTCGCGGGCCGCGAAGCGTTCCCTGGTTTCCGTCGCGGGGCGTGACGAGGTCGACGAACAACCCTACAAATAGGGCCATCAGCTTTCAATTCCGATCGTTCACAACTTTATTTCTCTCTCAATTTCTATATAGTATACACTATACCCGGGCATTATACCTCCCTAATTAGCGAAGCCCTGCCTCGTTGAGGGAATATGCGGCTGTCGATTACCAAGGAGATCAGAGAGTGTGCTAGGGTTTACTATAGTGTTGTGTTCTCTAGGATATCAAACTATCCTAACCCTCATGCGTATAAGAACACTTAGAAAGAGTGGGCCGAGCCCAGCTGGTTTCATTTGGGTTGAGGCCCTTGCGGCGAACAACACCTTCGATGATGAATCAAACTTCGTCGAATGTTGATGACGAAGAACTGATGACGAAGAATCAAACTTCGTCGAGAACTGTTTGTAACGAAGAACCAAACTTCGTCAAGAAACGGGGAAGTTATGAAACATAAACTATTCTTAAGTTTTCCTAAAACAACCAACATAACAATACTTTAATCATGCATACATTGTGCATATGTTAAACGTAATACGAATTATGAAAATAGTGAAACAAGTAACGTGTAGAGAAAGGACCTTGAAATCTCGGGTTGTCACACACCCGCCCTCACCCGGTGTCGCCATGTGTCGGACTCGTGTCGAGCCTAGCATCCGAGTCAGCCAAGCTAGGGCCTACCCTAGCTGGCGTCGCGGGCCGCGAAGCGTTCCCTGGTTTCCGTCGCGGGGCGCGACGAGGTCGACGAACAACCCTACAAATAGGGCCATCAGCTTTCAATTCCGATCGTTCACAACTTTCTTTCTCTCTCAATTTCTATATAGTATACACTATACCCGGGAATTATACCTCCCTAATTAGCGAAGCCCTGCCTCGTTGTAAGTATCATAACCCCTAGTTACGTATTAGATACAATGCCCGATTGATTTAGGGTTCCGTAACGGCTGTCGAGGTTCTGCCTGATGTAGTCGTTGGAATGCCGTCTCGGGGAGGGTATTACTAATGTAAATATTGGGTTATTATACTAACACGTGTGCATTCTGTAATTAATAGATAATCATCAAGAAATCCTAAAGGAAAACCCTAAGACAACAATGTGAGTAATCCTCATTTTGTGTAATCCTTTTTTTGAATAATCCTCTTTTTGTGTAAACCTTTTTGTGAGTAATCTCCTTTTTGTGAACCTTTTTGCAAACTGTTTTACAAAACCTCAAATGTTTTAAATTATAATTAAACAGTAATTGAGTATTTGTATTCTAGAATTATCGTCAGTATGTTGGGGTTTTGTATACAAAATTTGTTACTACATTGTAAGTAGTAACATGACCACAAGTCGGGTTGACAGTACCGTGGGTGGTAATTAAAGTAGATGGAAACAAATGTAATTGTGCGACCCCCCTCAATACTGTAAAACGGTTTTACTTATCTTGATTGAACTGGGATTCACTCACCAGTATTTCTCACTGACAAAATGTTTTTAAACTCGTTTCAGGTAACAAAATGTAAAAGCCAAATAGAAGCCAGCTGGACAGCACTGAAGGCTTGGAAAAGTGGCTATAAAGTTACCTAAAATAAAGAGATGTTTTTATTTAAAAAAAATAGGGTTTATCCCTATAAAATGTGTGTACTCGAAACTTGGGAATTTCTCATATGTTTAATATTATAAAAGCATGGTATTTTACTATGATAAAACATTTCCTAACTACGGTCCTGATGTAAATTCCGCTGCTAAACTGATAAACACCGATACCACTGAAACTGGCCGCGACCGCTCGTTCCCGGGTAATTAGGGACGGGGGGTTGCGACAGAAGGTGGTATCAGAGCTAAGCCACAGATTCAGCCACAGAAGTGTTCTGCTAACACCAAAATTTATTCAATATGTTAGGAAATTAATTACGGAACTACGTGCATATCTGTATATTATCGTTGTGTGTTATTTGACTATTTGTTAGTTTACAATATGAGCGACCAAGGACCTTCCGACGCTTACCGTCAGTTGTCCAGCTCACCTAGGGACGAAGGCACCTCTTCACAGCCTACCCTCTCAGGGTATTCAACTGACAATGAAGATGGGATATTCGTGTTCAAGGCCTAATCTGAAGAGCCACTAAGAGAGAACAAGTTACAACAACAGCGTGCTTTAACAGTCGTAAAGAGAAAAACAGATGCTCACACTCAGGATATGCTCAATAGGAGTCTAGCAAATTTCCATATCTTAGCAACTACAGCTGCAGACCCTAATCTAGAGCAACTCATAGAACCCCAACCATTACCACTATTTCCCACACAACCAATGGAAATTGAAGTCAACTCAGAAAACCAACTCCCAATGCCTGATGTTGACCCCACTGAGATACCTAGAGTAGCAGCACCCAATCCCTTAGACCCAGACTACAACCCGTGGTTTGACGACCATAGGGATTACCAACAACGTTACCCAATACCAGAGGAACCCATGCCAAACCTAGTAGCCTGCCCACACTTGGACCCTCTAGACCCCTACTATGATAACGACTAATACATCAGGGAAATTCTAGAGAATCCTTACCCTTACCAAGAACCCATGCCTCAGTTCCCAAACCCAGTACCAGCCCCTGCACCCCCAATGAGTGCAGAAATTGTGCAAGAACTCCGAACCTTTAGTGAGGAGATTTTAGAAGGTAGTGAAAGGATGAGGCAGATAGGAGAACGATTCGTCTGGAAGTATGACGAGCGTAATATGGAGTTCTGGATGAACCCATGCCCGTAATAAAAATAATAATATAATAATAATAATATAATTATATATATATATATATATATATATGTGTGTGTGTGTGTGTGTGTGTGTATGTTTGAAAAAAAATCTAGATAATAGCTATGGATCCATAATAGTATTGTAATTTTAAATTCCAGTTCCAGTTGTATTACATGCATAATATATAAGAAAGAGTAAAAGTCACAATGTTTGACGATTTTGATCAATATGTGTGTTGTGTGATTGTTTGCATTAAATATTATCTTGTGATATTAATGATTGGCAAATGTTTAAAATTCAGATGGACAATGAAGTGAACCAGGAAAACCAGAGTAACAAACCAGAATAACGATAACCCGAAGAACCATAATAATGGAAACCAAGTGGATAACAGTGCCATCCAACACATAGTTGCACAAGGGATTATAGACGCAATGTCATATATTATTAAAACGGTTAAGGAAGCGGATAATAAAAGTAACCATGATAGTAAACGACCCACTGAACCAGAACACGGCATAAATAATGGACCCATACTTCAAGTGCCCATTCCCAAAAGAAGAAGAACCATGTCTTATAAAGAATTCTGGTCTTGTAAACCAATGGAATTCTCGGGAAATGAAGGGGCCATTGCAGCTCTACGCTGGATAGAAAAGACTGAGGCAGTCTTAAAAATAAGCAAGTGCGCGGAAGAGGATAAGATAATGTTTGCTTCCAATCTATTTAAGAACTCAGCACTAGAATGGTGGAACACTATCCTCCAATCCAGAGGAAGTGACAGGGTTTACAATATGGAATGGGAGGAATTTAAGAACATGGTGGAAAGGAAATTATGCCCTCCCAATGAAAAAGAACAGATAGCAAATAAGTTCTTAAACCTTAGGATGACTAGAGTTGATAGTAAGGGTTATACTACTACATTCTTTGAATTGGCTAGAATAGTACCAACCCTTGCATCACCAGAACCAGTATTAATCTCCCGTTACATCTGGGGATTAATCAGTGAGATTAGGCATGTAGTCAAGGCAGCTAGACCCTAAACCATAGAAGAAGTAGTAGAACTAGCAAACACCTTGACTGATGAATTAGTGCGTACACGAGAAGAGGATCAGAGGAGGAACCTAGCTCAAAGGCTTACCCCAAGAATTTCGTTATGGAAATTCCAACCGTGGGAAAAATGTAGGTTCTACCTCTGCACCTTATTGTAAGGCCTGCAAGAAGAAGCATTCAGGAAGATGCTCCAACTATTGTAATTTCTACAAGATACCAGGACACAAGGAAGAAAATTGTAGGAAGAAACCTAATAATGAAATGTGCTTCAACTGTGGAGAAAAGGGTCACATCAAACCGAACTGTCCGAAACTAGCTCCAGCCATGGGCAACAAGACTACTAAAAATGCTAGAGCATTTGTTCTAACTGCAGAAGAAGCAAAGATGATTCCGGACGTGATTGCCGGTACGTTTTTAGTTAATTATGTTTTTGCTAAAGTATTATTTGACTCTGGTGCGAACCAAAGTTTTATTAATACTTCATTTTGCAAACTTCTCAATCAACCATTAACTAAACTCCCACAAGAATGTTTAGTAGAAACAGCAAATGGAGAAACCATTAAGATTTCCGAAATCTTGCAGGGAGCAAGAAGAGAATTTTTAAATCAAAAGTTTATTGCAAACCTTTACTCAATGAATCTGGCAGGATTTGATGTTGTATTAGGAATGGATTTGTTAATAGCCAATAAAGCCAGTATTTTAGGTGATCAAAAGTCAATCCAAGTAAATTCACCAAGGGGTGAAAAGATCACAATTAAAGGAGATAAACCATCTAGATCCACGAAATTTATCTCTGTGATGAAAACAACTAGTTATATAAGAAAAGGATCATTAGTGTATTTGATTTCTATAATCACTAACACTAAAGGAAAAGAACTGAAGGATATTCTGGTAGTATCCCAATTTCCAGATGTGTTTCTAGAAGAATTGCCAGGATTACCGCCGGACAGAGAAGTTGAATTCAGAATCCATTTTCTACCAGGAACAGCACCAATTGCCAAAGCACCATACCGCTTGGCACCAGCAGAAATGCAAGAGTTAAAGAAACAGTTAGACGAACTGTTGGAGAAAGGATTCATACAACAAAGTTCATCACCGTGGGGAGCACCAATTTTATTTGTCAAAAAGAAAGACGGGTCAATGCAAATGTGCATTGATTACCGTGAATTGAACAAAGTCACAATTAAAATTCGGTACCCATTACCGTGAATCGATGATTTGTTTGATCAGTTGCAAGGAGCTCGATTTTTCTCTAAGATCGATTTACGCTCAAGATATCATCAATTAAAGGTATAGGAAGATGACATTCCTAAGACCGCATTTAGAACAAGGTATGGCCATTATGAATTTACTGTCATGCCATTCGGTTTAACCAATGCCCCATCCGCATTTATGGACATGATGAAACGAATATGTAAATCATATTTGGATAAATTCATAATTGTCTTTATAGATGATATTCTCATTTATTCTAAGAATAAAGAGGAATATACAGCACATCTGCATGCACTTCTAGCTTTATTGAGAAAAGAAAAGCTTTATTCAAAATTCTTGAAGTGCGAGTTTTGGTTAGAAGAAGTGCAGTTTCTTGGACATTTAGTTAATCATGAAGGAATTCATGTGGATCCCACCAAGATCGAGGCGATTACTAAATGGTAAACTCATGAATCACCAACCGAGGTTAGAAGTTTCCTAGGATTAGCCGGTTATTAGAGAAGGTTTATTCGAGATTTTTCTAGAATAGTCATTCCCTTAACTAAGCTAACCCGTAAATCTGTTAAGTTTGAATGGGGACCAAAACAAGAAGAAGCCTTTAGAATTCTTAAGCATAGATTAACCAACGCACCCATACTAGCGTTACCAGAAGGAACTGAAGACTTCGTAGTCTATTGTGACGCTTCTAAGTTAGGTTATGGATGTGTATTGATGCAACGTCAAAAGGTTATAGCCTATGCATCTAGACAACTTAAGAGTCGTGAAGAGAATTATTCAACCCATGATTTGGAATTTGGAGCCATAATTTTTGCCATTAAGATTTGGAGACATTGCCTTTATGTTAGTAAGTTTACCATTTTTACTAGATCATCAGAGTTTAAGGTATGTTTTCGGGAAAAAGGAGTTGAATATGAGACAGAGACGCTGGATGGAAATTCTTAGTGATTATGATTGTAATATCCAGTATCATGCAGGAAAGGCTAATGTAGTTGCTGATGCTTTAAGTCGAAAGTATCACGAAAAGCCAAAAAGAGTACGTTCTCTTAAATTAAATCTACAAGTAGATTTAAATGAACAGATTAGAAAAGCACAAGAATCAGTAATCAAGGATGATACTGAAAAGTTAAAAGGAATGATTAAGGAATTAGAACAAGGAACAGATAGAATCTGGAGATTCCATAAAAAGAGGATGTGGATACCTAAATTAGGAAACCTACGTCATCGTATATTAGAAGAAGCCCATAAGTCTAAGTATACGATGCATCCTGGAAATGATAAAATGTATCAAGACTTAAGGAAAAATTTCTGGTGGATAGGAATGAAAAAGGATATAGAAACATATGTTTCTATGTGTCTAACTTGTTCGCAAGTTAAAGCTGAACACCAGAAACCCTCAGGTTTGTTACAACAGTTAGAAATGCCAGTTTGGAAATGGGAATTGATAACAATGGATTTTGTTACCAAATTACCCAAGACAAGAAAAGGTAATGATACAATTTGGGTGATTGTAGACAGATTAACTAAGTCAACTCATTTCCTACCAATGATGGAAACTTTCAGTATGGAACAGTTAGCTAAATTGTATGTAAATGAAATAGTTTCATTGCATGGAATTCCTTTATCAATTGTTTCTGATAGAGATAGCCGTTTTACCTCTCATTTTTGGACAAGTTTCCAAAAAGCAATCGGAACTAAGTTGAATCTAAGCACCGCTTATCATCCTCAAACAGACGGACAAAGCGAAAGGACAATTCAGACAATGGAGGATATGCTTAGAGCTTGTGTAATTGATTTCGGAGGTAATTGGGACGATCATCTACCATTAATAGAATTTTCTTATAATAATAGCTATCACACCAGTATCAATGCTGCACCATTCGAAGCACTCTATGGACGAAAGTGCCGAACTCCAGTCTGTTGGGCAGAAATTCGAGAAAAGCAACTATCAGGACCTGAGATAGTACAAGAAACAACCGACAAGATTGTTCAAGTCAAGGAAAGACTAAAAACAACACGTGATCGATAGAAGAGTTATGCAGATAATAGGCAAAAACCGTTGGAGTTTCAGATAGGAGACAAGGTGTTGTTGAAAGTTTCCCCCTGGAAAGGAGTGGTAAGATTCATCAAGATGGGAAAGCTAAGCCCCAGGTATGTTGGATCTTTTGAGATTATTAGAAGAATAGGACCTGTAGCCTATCAGCTACAACTGCCAGAGGAAATGGCAGGAATACATGATGTATTTCATGTATGTAATCTCAAAAAGTGCTTAGCTGATGAATCACTGGTAGTACCTCTTAAGGATATAGAGGTAAATGAGCAGTTAAAATTTGTAGAAAGACCTCTACAGATTGAAGACAGGAAAGTCAAGAACCTCAAACACAAGAGATTGGTTCTAGTTAAAGTGAAATGGGACTCCAAAAGGGGACTAGAATACACATGGGAGCTTGAATCAGAAATGCAAAGGAAATATCCACACCTATTCCAGTAGACCTCAAGGATGAGTTCTAAAACAAGGTGGGGAGGATATAACAATCCTCCAAAATAATTCCGACACCCTAAAAATATTTAAAATATCCTAATACGTCCTAAAATACACCCCATATACGAAAACAGGCCCCAAATACCATTATTTTGATTAAAATTAATTAAAAACAAAATTTAGTGAGCCGTCGCGGGGCGCGACAGAGCCCTTGAGGGCCATCGCGGGGCGCGAGCGCTTGGCCACCCGCCCTCACCCGGTGTCGCCACGTGTTGACTCATGTCGAGCCTAGCATCTGAGTCAGCCAAGCTAGGGCCTACCCTAGCTGGCGTCGCGGGCCGCGAAGCCTTCCATGGTTTCCGTCGCAGGGCGCGACGAGGTCTACGAACAAACCTATAAATAGGGGCCATCAGCTTTCAATTCCGATCGTTCACAACTTTCTTTCTCTCTCAATTTCTATATAGTATACACTATACCCGGGAATTATACCCCCCTAATTAACAAATCCCTGCCTCGTTGTAAGTATCATAACCCCCGGTTACGTATTAGATACGCTGCCCGATTGATTTAGGGTTCCGTAATGGCTGTCGAGGTTCTGCCCGACGTAGTCGTTGGAATGCCATCTCGGGGAGGGTATTATTAACGTAAATATTGGGTTATTATACTAACACGTGTGCATTGTGTAATTAATAGATAATCATCAGGATATCCAAAAGGAAAACCCTAAGACAGCAATGTGAGTAATCCTCTTTTTGTGTAAACCTTTTTGTGAGTAATCCTCTTTTTGTGTAAACCTTTTTGTGAGTAATCTCCTTTTTGAGAACCTTTTTGCAAACTGTTTTACAAAACCTCAAATGTTTTAAATTATAATTAAACAGTAATTGAGTATTTGTATTCTACAATTATCGTCGGTATGTTGGGGGTTTTGTATACAAAATTTGTTACTACACTGTGAGTAGTAACATGACCACAAGTCGTGTTGACAGTACTGTGGGTGGTAATTAAAATAGATGGAAACAAATGTAATTATGCGACCGCCCTCAATACTGTAAAACGGTTTTACTTATCTTGATTGAACTGGGATTCACTCACCGGTATTTCCCACTGACAAAATGTTTTTAAACGCGTTTCAGGTAATAAAATGTGAAAGCCAAATAGAAGCCAGTTTTTGTTGTCCTTATTTTTCTGCATATAATTAAGCTTTGGTTCTTTTTATTTTACTTGTTTTAAATTTCTTTTTTATGTGTCTATGCTAAAATAGATGTATTATTATTATTATTTGAAAATTTAAAGTGGAACTCTATTTGAAGGTCAAGAGTTGAAGACTTAAGAAAAACATTACATTTAAAACAAAGTAAAAAAATTAACTGTTAAATATGAAAAAGTATCATAATTGCATTAACTACTACATCTTATTACGAATGTGTAGTCAAATAACTCAAAATATTAAGCACTAAATTCAAGTGATATCACTACTTTATTTTAGTTATATAAATAGATCTGTCTAGGAAAACTTATATATGCCATTATCACTTTTCTTGCCCACATAAGAATTATAATCTAGCTTGCCTTCATCTACCTATGTCATAAGTTTATTCATAAATGATTCCGTGTGCAAAATTTGAGGGTTTCTATTGATACTATCCGATGCAATACTATGTTGTTTTTAGAATTTCGTCAAATATATCACATATCATTGTCAAAGAATTGATAAAATTCCATGAAGAGTAACCGAATATTTTTAGATTTTTTTGCGTGTCTTTACTACAGTTACATGTAGTATTATTTATTATTACTAGAAAACTTAAAGTTGAGCTCCCCTAGAAGGTCAAGGGTTCAAGTTTTATGAGAAATATCGTATTTCAAAAGAAATGTCAAAAATTAACTATTAATTACAAAAACATATCCTAATTGCATTAATTACTACAAAATTTGAGGGTTTCCGTCTAGACTAAACACAATATCCCATAATTTCATAAAATATTAAACATATCATTGTCAAAGAATTGATGCAATTCCATAAACACCCAACTTGTTGTCAATATTTGTGACCAAGTTTTTGTGACCCTTATTTTTTTAACATGGAACCAGGCCTTGCTTTTTTTATTTTTCTTGTTTTGATTTTTTATTTTGTAGGTGTCTTCGTTAAAATTAGATGCATTATTATTATTATTATTATTATTGTTATTATTATTATTATTATTATTATTATAAGAAAATTTACAAAATTTTAATACAAAATAAAGAATAATCGACTATGAATTCTCTCATATGACTAACATTTAACCATAAAAAATCAGTGAACCAAAAAAAGAGCAGAAAAATAGCAGAAACCAGATTTTGTGCTAGAGAGATGAACCAAAAAAATTGCAATGTTGTTGTTAGTCAGTTGATTGCATCTATAAAGTCATTCTTATAAATAAAAGAACACTTAATGTAAATTCTAGAGCAGTACTAAACATTTAATGATATACCTAATATCTTCTAATCATGTAATTGTGGCACATCAAGTCTATCATCTAATGATTTGTTGTTAGAACAAACAATAACAACAAAGTAGGCAAGGTTTTAACTTGAATTGAAATTACATTTTTTAAAAGCCTTTAAGGCATTCCTCTTTCATCATTTTAAGCTCAATGACTTATTTGTTTGTTTCAGCAATATAACTTCATTTTTTGTTGGGTGCACTAAGATGTGGTAAGCGATCTTTCTAGTTCTAACATCTTATTCATAATATTAATTTGATTATTGTGTTCCAATGTACAGATCTTTTTTTAGAAAACTAACTCATATTAGGTAAGTGTGAGGGACCGGATTTTCACTATCACATGGAACCCAATAAAATAGCTAATATAACATGCAAAATATGCTAAATTTAATTTTACGATGATCCACGCAAAGTGATAGAACCCTATTTTAAACAACCGCTTCTTTAATATTCTTAACCAATAACAACTTATCGAAAAAGAAAACTTTCAAATATTAGACATTTAATAACCGAGAAGTTCTAGTTACGAATTATATAGGAATACAATTAATAATGCGGGTTAGAACTGTTCATCCGACAGAACATGGTAAACTTAATGTCAAGTCTCCCAAGCTTCCAATCTTGCTTCATACGACACACTTGTTGCTTCATTGTTCCACATTTACAACCACTAGATCCTTAAATACACCTCAACTCCAAAATTAGTTATCGCTACCACCTGCCTTATCCTCCCTAGTTCACCATGCTTCTGATTTCAATCATTACCATCTATATAGTGCTTTCATGAACCCTAAGTTAATACCTTTCTTTGAATCCTTAATTGGCTCCTCAATTGTTGTACTTCAAATAGATGCTTCATCAACTTACACTTAATCCCTAATTCGAACAAATATGGGTAACCTAAAGTCATGGAACCATGGGAGGTTCTCCACAAGCATGGTAAATTAGAGCACTAAACTAATTATGCACACACTATCTACTTTGAATAGGTTGATCACTTCACATAGTGATATATTACAAAACCTTTTGATTTAACACCCATTATAAAATGTTGGGTAACATTCTAAGCGTTAGAAATTAAAATGATGAAAGCACGTTTTCATATATAAATTTTAATGAAGTTGGTGTTGCTATTAATAGAAGTAGTTACCATTTAATGCTTAATAAAAGTTCAAAAGCTTTCGTTGTGAATTCTCTAATTACTATGTGCTCTGATACCAACTTGTAACACTTATCTGTTTACCATGATTATATCTGAATGATGTTACAGTCGAAAAATATATGTTTTGAATAAAATCATTTATGTTCATGAACTCACCAGTTGAGTCCCAAATATTTTTGGCACACATCCTAAGTGCCATGTGATTGCAGGAATCGAGGATGATAAGACTAGCATATGAGGAGATAGAGGTCTAGAGGGCTTTTGAAGATTTAGATCTCTAGTCTAGTTTAACTAATGAAAATGTTATTGTATAATAATACATATGTAAAGTACTCTTTAATGTTTAATAAAAGTTCAAAAGCTTTGGTTGTGAATTCTCTGATTACTATGTGTTCTGTATATCAGATGTGTAACACTCCCCAGAGCTTACCTTGGATGCGGGTGTTACATACCACCTACTCTCATTCTATCAACCTTGGAAAACATGAAAGAGATATTAACTAACATATTTGAAACCTTATTTATCCATACAAAATAGGTTTTTTTTTTTTTTTTTTTTTTTTTTTTTTTGCAAGAGCATAGTTTACTTAAAAAAAAGTTCTTCAATTGTGCAAGAGTAAAATTAAAACGTATGAAAATAGAAAAGTATCAAAGAGATATTTGTTAAATATCTATGCTCTTTAATTTTTATAACTAGACAATTGACGTCAAAAGTGATATCATTATAAAGAGAGTTGTTTAAAAAAACATGTTAATGTGGAGTATTTAAATTACTAATGAGAAGCCGAGTCTCCTTCCCGAGGATCTTAAAGATTTTGTACAGTGTACATATTAACGAATCCAGTTTCACCATTTAAAACTCTAACCAATTTGAGTCGTAATATTTATTAGAAGTTTAAACGTAGCGCTATTATATGATGTTTAAAAAAAATCAACTTTCAATAATACATCGACCCACTCCATTTAACAAACTTCAAATTTTCATTAGCATTTATTTTGAACTTGCACATGTAAATGTCTTCCACAAATCTCTGATATAAAACCAGATCTTGATAGTGAGTTTTTTTACAATTACCAAATGAATGACTCAAGAATCTCTTTTTACGCGACTATCAAAGATCTCAAGTATGCAGCATATACTATAAAGGAAGAATTACTTTGACGGGACTAGTGAAATATTTTCAGTGAGTATTAGACGACAACAAGAGCATTGTTTTTCAATGGGTATGAGATAATTTTAAGAATAAATATCTACAAAGCTAAAATGCTTTAATCATGTGCTGAAAGTGAGACTGTGATTTTGATTGAATTAGACATTTCTGTGTAACCAAACTAACATAATCCCCCTATATTGGAGATTATAGAAAACTTAGATCATCTATTAACCCTATTATAATTTCTTAATCTTGGAAAAAGACTATGAAGCTTTTGCTGACATGAAATTATAGTGACGATCTAAGGCTTTGAATAAAACCTTTTAGCCAAAAACCATGGTTTGAAATGATTGTAAAGTTGCTAATGAAAGAACGGTATTAAATGAAAATGTTAGTCTACGTAAAAAGAGTATAAAACTGGAAAAAGAATTGAAGTGTAATGCATCAGAAAGAATAACATTCCAATGTTTTCGGCTAAAATTGATACCATAACGTACAAAACAATGCATTTATGTCAAATTACTAACTTTTAACTAACAAATTAAACATCTTGTGATTATAAAATTAAAGAGGATATAGAATGTTGTATTTTTCTGGAAAAAAAATTGTTGTTTATCTTTGCATTATGATGTATTTTTTATGTTGATTTTTGGTTTAGACTTGTAGTTGTTTTTAAAATTTTCAAACTATAAGTTTTTTGTTTCTGTTTGTAGTGTTTTTCCATCATCAACTTTTCAACCTATGTAACTAAATTTATTGACATCATGTATTTTCATTAAGAAAATCAAAATTTGCATTAACCCAAACATATTCTAAACTCAAGTTTTATACAATTACAGTATTTTGTTAATGTTTGAACATTATCAACGTAGTGAAATTTTTATTTATGAGACCCCTAGAAAAAAAAACACATCATTACAAAATTAAAAATTAAAATATAATAAAGTGAAAAAAGTTGGTAAGCTTTGTCTTTTGGAAAGACCATTCAACAATTTAATTTGAAAAAAGTATCATAATTGCATTAAATACTACATCATAGTTTACATAAAAAATTAAATACTAATAATATCAATCATTTAATTCAAGAGATATCACTAATTTATTTTAGCTATATAAATAGAACCATCTACCAAGACTTGCATAAAACATTGTCACTTTTCTATACCACATAACCTCATCCATCAAGACTAGTTGCTACAACACGATGCTGTGATAGAGTTTCGTCAAATATATCACATAAATTGTTAAAGAATTGATGAAATCCTATGAACAGTCAGCATGTTGTGGAAAATTATAACCATGTTTTTGTGAGCATTATTTTCTTTTTACATTTAATACTAGTTGCTACAACATGATGCTGTTCATAGTATTTCTTCAAATATTACACATATCATTGTCAAAGAATTAACAAAATTCTATGAATAGTCAGCGTCTTGTAGATAATTATAGCCAAGTTTTTGTTGCCCTTATTTTTCCGCATATTATTAAGCTTTGGTTCTTTTTTATTTTACTTGTTTTGAATTTCTTTTCTATGTGTCTGTGCTAAAATTAGATGTATTATTATTATTATTATTTGAAAATTTAAAGTGAAACTCTATTTGAAGGTCAAGGGTTGAAGACTCCAGAAAAACATCACATTTAAAACAAAGTAAAAAAATTAACTGTTAAATATGAAAAAGTATCTTAATTGCGTTAACTACTACATCTTATTACGAATGTCTTGTCAAATAACTCAAAATCTTAAGCGCTAAATTTAAGTGATATCACTACTTTATTTTAGTTATATAAATATATTGGTCTAGGAAGACTTCTATAGAACATTATCACTTTTCTTGCCCACATAAGAATTATTATCTAGCTTGCCTACATCTACCTATGTCATAAGTTTATTAATAAATGATTCCATGTGCAAATTTTGAGGGTTTCTATTGATACTATATGATACAATACGATGTTGTTTTTAGAATTTCGTCAAATATATCACGTATCATTGTTAAAGAATTGATAAAATTCCCTGAAGAGTAACCAAATTTTTTTAGATTTTTTTTGCGTGTCTTTACTACAGTTACATGTATTATTATTATTTATTATTACTAGGAAACTTAAAGTTGTGCTCACCTTAAAGGTCTAGGGTTCAAGCTTTATGAGAAATATCGTATTTCAAAAAATGTCAAAAATTAACTATGAATAGGGGTGCAAACATTCCGAGCGGCTCACGAGCTACTCGAGATCAACTCGAGAAAAAGCTCGAAATGAGTCGAGCCTTATCGAGCCTGAGCCGAGCTTGAGCCTCAAAACAAAGCTCGTTTGTTTATCGAGCCCGAGCTCGAGCCTCACATGTGAAGCTCGTTAGGCTCGTCGAGCCTTATCGAGCCTTAGTGTAAACGAGCCGAGTCGAGCCGAGCTTATTTACAAGCCGACCTCGAACCTAAAAATAAGCTTATTTAGTAAACGAGCCTGAGCCCGAGCTTTATTTATCGAGCTCGCAAGTCTAAGAAGTCTATTATTTATATTATTTTTATTTAATATACTAATTAATAGATAATAACCGAGCCGAGCCCGAGCCGAGTTCGAGCTTGATAAAATACAAACGAGCCTAGCTCGAGCTTTGAAAACAAAGCTCGAATCGAGCCGAGCTCGAGCCCGAGCTCTCATAAGTTAATCGAGCTCGAGCTCGAGCCTTGCCGAGCTCAGGCTCGGCTCGTTTGCACCCCTAACTATGAATTACGAAAAACATATCCTAATTGCATTAATTACTACAAAATTTGAGGGTTTCCGTCTAGACTAAACGCTACAACACAATATCCCATAATTTCGTAAAATATTAAACATATCATTGTCAAAGATTTGATGCAATTCCATAAACACCCAACTTGTTGTTAGTAATTGTAACCAAGTTTTTGTTACTGTTATTTTTTTAACAGGGAACCACGTCTTGCTTCTTTGATTTTACTTGTTTTGATTTTTTATTTTGTAGGTGTCTTCGTTAAAATTAGATGTATTATTATTATTATTATTATTATTATTATTATTATTATTATTATAAGAAAGTATACAAAATTTTAATACAAAATAAAGAATAATCGACTATGAATTCTCTAATGTGAATAACATTTAACCATAAAAAATCAGTGAACCAAAAAAAAAACAGAAACTGGATTTTGTGCCACAGAGATGAACAAAAAAATTGCAATGTTGTTGTTAGTCAGTTGATTGCATCTATAAAGTCCTTATAAATAAAAGAACACTTAATGTAAATTCTATAGCAATACTAAACATTTAACGATATATCTAATATCTTCTAATCATGTAATTGTGGCACATCAAGTCTATCATCTAATGATTTGTTGTTAGAACAAACAATAACAACAAAGTAGGCAAGTTTTTAACTTGAATTGAAATTACATTTTTTAAAAGCCTTTAATGTGACAACCGGCACAAAACCGGTAATTTCCGTACTATTTTAATATTATTTATTAATTGCAATTATGTGCTTAAACGTCAACATTATGTGATTACTTGCCATACATATGAATTCATGCATGTTTTATACTTCAAATATTGATTTATGCATTACTTTAAGCGTTGCGTCAGAAAGACTAGTAAACTCACCGGTAAGACACACTGTGTCAGCATTTCTGCAAAAAGCAGTAGAATTATGGCCTAGGAATAGGTCCAACATCTAAAATATATTAAAACCCAAGTATGGATACAAGGGTTAACATATAAACTTTCCGGAAGCTAAACTATGCACTAAAAGACACCCGAAACTCAATATAAATGCAGAATTCTACATAAATCAGTAATAATTCAGCTATAAACAGTTTTTTAACACTAAAATTCCATGCAGAATTTATGTTTTATTGTCCAGAATAACTTACCAAGTGTTGGAAATTGAAACTGCCACAAAAGGTTCTTCATACTTAGTGAAACTGCGCAATTTAGCACTTTAACGAACCGTAACGAAACGAACAACCGGACACTACCCGGAACATCAAAATTTGACTAGAAGTAATGTTTTTATGATATTAAGCTAGTATTGGTGCTAGAACACCTTAAAAATCATAAAAACACCTAAACACACTTAAACTAACTTAAACCTTCTCTTTTGCACTTTAAACCCTCAACTTCCAAAAATTTACAATTTACCCCCCCCCCCCCCCCCACCATAACCGGCCCCAAAAGGGCCCACATGCCTTTTGATTATTTAATTCACCCTTGTCCCCTTAATTCTATGCAAGGATCCTAGAGAAGATTAGTATGTTGGAATTTCTTTTATAAAGGACCATGAGTTAGTAAACATATCCTACATCTCAAAGTTTCACCATCTTTCTCCTTCTTTCTTCTTTGGTCTCGGCTCAAACACTCCCACATACATCCATCTTTTTCACTTCATTTCCTAGCAATCCAAGGTGATCTAGAGGTGTACGAAGCTCATCAAAGAAGGTGTGAGGTGCTAGAACTTGAAGGACCTCACTTTGGAGCTTTTAACCACTTGATTTCTTCCATATTCATCTTCATCATTCTTGTGCCACTTCCCTAGCCATTAGAGCTAGTAGTAAGCTTCTTGATCACTATATTAGTTCATGTTTATGTTATGTACAACTCTCACCACCTAAACAACTAAACTTTTAAAGTTAAAAATGAGAAGATCTAACATATTTATGAAGAAAACAAGTGATTATATTAACTTTTAGTGTATGTAATGAAGTTGTTGATGTTAAACCTTGTGTATATGTTTAGATCAAGTATGTTAAGCTTGTTAGAAGCTTAGATCTAACAAGTTTAAGCATGGATCTTGAAGGATCCATGGTTAAACTTGAAGATGAACATATGAAGCATTATGTGAACATGAAAAATGAATTTTTATGCATAAACTTGTAATCTTGAAGTAATAAAGTGTATGTAGAACTAATTTTTGAAACTAAAACCCATGAAAAGTTTGTTAAAAGTTTAACATAAAGCTTGTTTATGAAAGATCTAAAGATGTTAAGCATGGATCTTGAAAGATCCATGGTGAAACATGATGTTAAACATAATGATCGTTCTAATGAACATAATAGTGGTTTTAGAACATGATTTACAAAGATTTGAAACCATAAAACTCATAGAATATTGAGTTAGTAAATTAAAGTTTCATAAAAGTTTGCTTAAAAATCACAAGAGGACTTATTTTTTGAAATATCAGCATCATATGTTAAGTTTAGATCTAAAAGACTACACATTTTTAACAAAAATCAAGTTCACCATGATGTTTCATATGAAGAAATTAGTGTATGTTGTTGGTGATTATTTTTGAATAATTGTTTTTGGTGTTGAAAAGAAAATAAACACATGTTTTGAAAACATGGGAAACCTCCATTTTTAGGGGAAACTATGTCAAAATTTTTATAAAATTTTGACACTTAGAAAATATAAGTTGTGGTGAAACTTATTCCCAAAAAATTCACCTAAAAATATTTATCAATGTTTCCCTAATTTTTTTTGTAAAATTTCAAGTTAAGAAATGATGATTTCTACAAGTTAAAATTTATATTAAGTATGTATATTTTTAGGGAAAATATATATATTTAGTGATCACCAAATTTTATGCTAAGTGTATATTATGTGTATTATATGTAGTAGTGTATTAGGAACTTAAAAATACACTAAATACTCCCAAGGAGTGTGAATACCAAAATACACAGACAAATACATGAGAATACATAAGTATACAAGTATACAAAATTCCTCACAAGGAAGTACATGGACAAATACAAGAAAATATATTTACAAAAATATATTCCTTAACATATTATTGAACTTGGACAATATATGGACATTTGTGGACTTAAATATATATTTTTGGACAAATATATATAACCATTATCAAGTAATGGAATTTATACAAAATCGGGTGAATAACAAGAATGATTATATATATATATATATATATATATATATATATATATATATATATATATATATATATATATATATATATATATATATTGACATGACAAAATATATATATTTCCTACAAGACTTAAAAATACATTATTTTTAAGAAATATAATTCCGGAAAGTAATAAAAATCAAAGTATTGATTTTTGATGAATAATACAAAATACACAAGTATATACATAAAATACAATTATACTTTCCTAAGTATACTTGTACAAAAATAATATTGAGAATATTATATAACTAACATACATGAAAAGTTAAAAATATAAATTATTTTTAACAACTTCTAACCTTGAAAAAGGCTTCATAAGCAAATATATATTTGAGAGATAAAATATATATTTACAAGTAAGCAATACATATTCAAAGTGTAAAGACATGACAAACGGGCAAGACCCGACGAACAAGGGCACGACACTCACAAAGAATGAACGTACAAAGAACATACTGTAGGATCGTTTTCAGACCCAAACGAGTCGATCAAAAGAGTTTATCTCATCACGAAAGGCGGAAACAAACGTGTAGAGTTCAATTCAGCTAGATTTACTCTTTAAAATGTTGTATGATTGATTTGAAGACGTTTTACAACCTGACAACACTTCGGCAGTACTTTGTTGCTCTGGCCGGAAAGTTACAAATGAACTAGACAAGTGAGGTATTTATAGTTGAAGCTATTCCGTTTGAAGGTGGCATGACATGCTTCAAACGGAATGGCACTCCTCAAACGGAATGGCACTCCTCAAACGGAATGGCACTCCTCAAACGAAATTAGCTCAATCACATCTAAAATCTACCCTATTTCTCGTATAATGTGCCCTGATCTAACACTTCTAATACTAGACTCGATACAAGACGAAGTCGACAGACGTATGCACCAACAGACTCCCCCTCGGATGTTGACGAGTCTTAAGTGTCGAGTCTTCAACGTCTTCAGTCTTTATCAGTCTTCGGGCTTCTCTTCAAAGAATCTGGCAGTGTAGGCATCTTCAAAACTTTATCTCTTTCTCCTCTTCAGCATCAACAAACTCCCCTCGAACAATCTTTCCTCGGATGTTGATTGCAATTTGACTTTCACAGAATCAGGATCATGACCTGGCTCTATACTCAGACTTCAGAATCCAGGCTACCCTGCACATCCTCTACCTCACAATAAATTTCACAAATTTAACATTTGACAAATTTATATAACCAGACTCCCTCAAATTTATTCAGGATGATTTAACAATGTTAATAACAGATGAACCACTTGTAAGTAAATATTCAAAACCTTTTCTCAGTTAACACAAGATCCCCCTCACCACATGCTCATCATATTTAGCTCTTGGAATTTTGAAAATCAGCTCTTCAACACCAGTTGTCAAAAATCTTTTTGGATTTTTCAAAACATTTATGCTAAAACACACTGAAAATCTTTTTGAATTTTTTAAAGAAATGAAATACAATAAAGAAATATTTACAGACAATATTTTTGTGAGTTTGTGCAAGAGGATCATATCATTTTATGACAAATTACAAGTACCATTGAGCTTAGTTACACATTAAGAATTAAACAATTCACTTAGATTGCCGATATACTGATCCACTTAAATTTTTCACACAAATTTCAACTGATTCAGGATATGAATTAGATGTTTTAAGGACTTAAACTCATTCATGTGTCCCATCTCTTGAATATACTCCCGTATCCAGATCCCAATATTCATTCTTACAGATGAGTATACCACAGATGATATCTGTAAGGGAATAAATTATAGTACGAAACCGTGAGAGCTCAGGTCAGAACTTCCGTTCAGCAGAGAGATGACGGCTCGACTTTTGGTGTGTCCCTTTTAGAGGATCTTTTGAATTACAACAGCAATGACTATCAATTTTATTGTTTCATCAATTTGCTGAGGGCGGCGCTATATTTCAAGCAAGCGGAAAGTATTCTCCGGGTACTAGGTCAGAATTTCCATTCAGCAGAAGTCCCGGGATAATACCCCAGATATCACTGAGCATAAATACCTAGTATCTCAGAAAGAGGGACCTTTCAAACGAGATTTCAGGGGTTACCTATATATTCAAGTAGTGTTCCCCACGAAATAAGCATGTTTGAATTTAAGTTTATATCCCGAAAAAGCTTACTAAATGTGTAAAAACCTATCGGCATATCATCAGTGAGACTGTTTAACGCTATTTAAACATTACATTTCTTTAGCATACTGTAACTGTCTACTGATGTACTATCATTTCCTCTTCTTTGGCACAAAAACTCATTTTTTGAATTTTATCATGTTTTTGTCTTTTTCAAATTTTCAAATGTTTTTGGATTTTCTAAAAAAAAATTACTCCCCCTAAAATGCAAACACATTTAAAGGAAATTTGAAAACAAACTATACAATAAAATTGACAACCGATATCGAATCACTTCACTTCGCCATCCACTTGGCATAAACAATCTGAACTCCCCCTTTCACAAAACTATTTTCTCATTATGATTTCAAAACACTTAAGTTTGTTTTAACCAAAATGATTTTTCCGGAAAATAAGTTTTGTTGATTTTACCACTTGTAAAATTAGGGGTTCATCATATTGTTCCTCAATCATTTGTAGAAAATCAAGTACAACTTAATGTCCCTCATTTACCACTTGTAAGTCAAAAACCTTCTTCAACCACTTGTAGGTTCACTCACCAACTATAACCTCATGTAGATCAAAATATAACAATATAAAGATATCACCTGTATATTTACCAACCAATCATTTAAAAAATGATGCCGATTCCTGCTCCACTCTTACCAACCTGAGAGCTCCGGCAATTCCTCAATCTGTAAAAATTTAGACAATTTTAAAATCTTTCACAAAAACAAGTTTAACAAGAATGATGCCGATTCCTGATCCACGATTACAAACTTGGATCTCCGGCAAGTCAGGTTTTTTAAGCAAAGAAAATGTCCACCCAAGCCTGACCAGCCTTGGGTGTTTTTAATTCAGATTCAGTTGGGATATAAGTTGCTTTCTTTGTAGCGTAAAAGTATTTAACCCCTTTAACCTTCCCATCAACCATCTTTCCGAAAATTTTCTTCACATTTCCATTAAACGCTTTCTCAACATCAAAATTATCCTTCTCAGAATAAAACTGATTTGAAATTTCAACCTTTCCAATCTTTTGTTTAAAATTATCAGTCCTCAATGGTGGAAAGTTCTCATCATCCATTGAAATAACTGTGTTTTCAACACTCTTATCAAATTGTGGCTCCTCTGATTTTGTGGAATCAGATTCATCACCAGATTTCTCCTCAGATTTCTTAACAACCCATTTTTGGTTGTCAAGCTTCACACTTCTCCTGTAAAACCTTTTTGAACATTCACCAACTTCATATGTAGAATTTTTAAACACTTTAAATTTCTCAGTTGGTGGTTCAGTTTTATCAACAACTACTACTTTTAGTTTTTCTGAGACTCCCTGTTTTGTTTTAGTTGCTCTGGGACAATTCCATGCAATGTTACCAACTTCATTGCATCTAAAACAAGTTCTAGTCTCTTTCCTCTGATGAGTTTCAATCTTCTTTTCAGCAAAAAATTCTTGATTTGTTTGTCTCCAAAATGTGCTCTTCTTTTCTTCTTCAGCAGACAGACCTGAAACAAATTTTGTATTTTTAGAAATTTTCTCATTTTTATAATTTTCTGGTGGTATAAAACCAAGACCTTTCTTTTTGTAGTTACCATTTTGGTTTGGTTTCTTTTGAAAACCAGAACCAGAATTGTAACTCATTTTCTTGTTTAAACGTTGTTGAACTCTTGAAGAGTATTTCTTAGGTTTTCCAGTGAGATTTAAATCTTTTATTTCAGAAATATTAATTTCTGTCATTTTGAAAACCTTTTTGATAATGTCAAAACGAACACTTCTTATTGGAAACTCTTTATCAAAATATAATTTTTCAAAATCACTCAAAGTATATGCAACTTCAAATGTTTCTTCATTAAAATTAGATTTTGATAACAAAAATTCTTTACTATACACCCGTTTTCCCGATGACTTTGAACTCTTGACAGACGAACTCGAACTCCTGGACTCAGACTGTGATTCGGACTCTTCATCCTTATCTAACACCTGATCGACCATCCTTTTTATTAACTCAGACTCATGATCTATGTCGGACGCTGTGAACGTGATATCAATATTGTCTGGTAATACGTCGGTTATCTCGGACTCCAACTTTATATTGACTGCCTTTTTTACTTGTTCCTCATTCGGTTTTCTAGACGAATACCCTTCCCAAATTGGAGGCGGACACTTGTTATAACAGACACTCTGTTTCTTACCAGTATCCGTTTTCTTCTTTGACTTCTTGTCTTCGTCTTTAAACGCCTCAAAACCTGCAACAGTAGGATAAATTCTATCAATTATGTAATCACAACTTGTATAACTTCGCAACAAGCTTCTGATTCTTTCATTCTTGGCTGCTTCACTATCTAACTCTTTCTTCCATTTCGCGCATTCTTCAATGTAAAAGTTTATCTCTTTCTGCTTTGACATCATGGTAGCATTCATCATCTTCAAAGCAGCTTCTATTTCTGTATTTGTTTTCTGTAAACTAGTCACTGTTCTGTTTAACACATCATATGATTCTTTCAAATTCTTGACATCAAACAACAACTTTTCTTTCAACTTTTCTGATTCATTAAACCTCTCGTCTTTTTCTTCACATTGTTTTCAAGATTCCAAACATGTAAGACAGGGTTTTGTGACTTCAACAATCTTTTCGATCTCCACTATCTTCTCTACTTCCACCACCTTTTCAACTTCCACTATCTTCTCAACAACTTTGATTTCTTTTGTTTCTTTTGCAGCTTTTCTCTCTTTGAGTTTCTTCAACTTATCTGCAAAATAAAATTCAAAACTATCAGAAGATAAATGAGTTTTTCCAAGGTTTATCTGCTCAACATCTTCATCATCACTGTTATCTGTTGAACTGTTTTCAGAGAAAACAGATTCTTCATCTTTTTCTTCATCATCGGATAACACAGCCATCCATTCTTTCACCAATTCTAGTTTTTGAATAATCTGAGCAATAAAAGCTTTAACATTGGGATCAGCTGGAATATACTTATCCCAGCTAAAACCTTCAGCCACTTTCTCGTCATCTTGATTAATGATACCATAGTAAGCTCTCTTGTTTGCATCTTCGATCATTTTTCCATGTGCTGTTTGAGAATCCTTTTGTTGATGAGGTTGATAAGTGATTTGTTGATATATGGACTTCTTATAGTAATCATCTTTTCCAAAAGGATCCTTTGCTCCGCTCGGCTCCTGATTCTTGCACTCTCTTTTGAAGTGGCCTTTCTCCCTGCATTTAAAACAAGTAACTTTAGATTTATCAAAACCTAAAGCTGAAAGATGAGCATCCAATAAATCATTTCTTCCTGTAATCATTTTAAACTTTTCAGCCCTTCTTAGAACACTTGCTAAAGCCCATTTAATATCCATAAGTTCCAATTCCTCTGCATCAATCTGGTCGTAATCTTCCTTTGTTAGCATTGGATTACCAATTCTTCCAGCAATCAATCCTTCGTAAGATTCCAACGTAGTAACCAGCAATGCCATATGATTTTTCACAACTTCTTCTAAAAAAATTTGACCATTTTGAAGATGCAATGCCACATTGCACTGAATCATATGTCCATTTCCAACACTTGCATTTTGAATACTCAGAGGATTAACTGTTGAAAACCCACTAGTGTTAAATGTACTTTGATTGCCTGATCCAGATGAGTTTCCTGCACTAAATGCGGTTTGGATCTTTGGACTTGCTTCAACTTTCTCAAAATCACCTATGCAATATAACTTGATGTCTTGTTGAGCATTTGAACTATTCATTCTCGCAATTTTTTGTTGTTCAAGATCTTGACCTTCAAGTTTTTCAATGAATTGTGCAATTGATAATCTACTAAACACTCCTGTATTCTTCAGAATCATGAGATATGTACCCCATTCTTTTTGAGGTAAAGCATCAGCTAACTTCTCGACCCATTCTGCTGGAGTTTTAGTGATTTTCAGCAAAGACATGGTACGCATAAGATGGCAATATCTTTCTATGATACTCTTCGTAGTTTCCCCTGGCATACTTGTGAACAATTCAAATTCTTTTTTCAGCAAAGAAGCTTTACTCTGTAGGATTTCAGTACTTCCTTCAAACTTTTTCTTTAATGCTTCCCAGATCGAAAACGCAGTTCCATTATGTTGAAGCAACACAAATATGTCTTCTTTAACAGCTTGTTGTAACAAACTTATCATCATTTTCTCTCCTTTGTAACATTGCCTCTCCGTGTCTGAAAATTCTGATATAATCTTATCAACTCTCATAGCGTTCTGAGGTCTAACATATTCAGTTTCAATGCTTTCCTAAGCTTTCAGATGGTTTTCCTGAACCCAGTTTTCAAATCTTTCTTTCCAGCCATGGTATTCTTTAATATTCATAAGCTTTGGGGGGTTTTTGCAATGTTCCAGTTTCATATTCCATATTCATCTTTTGAACCACAGTAGCTGGAGTAGTCGGAGTAGCAAAGGCGTTGTAGAATTCAGAATCCATGTTTTGGTATCGAAGAATTTCTCAAACAAGCTTTCAAACGAACTGGTTCACCTCGTAAAACATCTGACAACAAACATACAAAAAACCCAATCAGTTTAACCACTTATCAATTAACAGAATAAGACTGGTACTCGAACTAGTGAATATTCTGTGCGGACTGAAGGTTGACACACTGTGCGGACTGCTATGACCCGGATCAAAATCAACAACCTGACCCACTACGTGCAGACTGAGTTAACTCTCAATTGACCTGGTTCACAAAGACACGACCTGAACTGTTTTAAGCAATTTGACTGAACTGCTATGAATCTTATGACTTTGAAAATTTAAACTTGGGCCGAGAATATATCACATGGGCTAACACTATGTCCGACAACTCTTGATGATTGTTTATTTCATTCTGATTGGGCCGAAGACATGTAGTGGGCTGCTATCTTTAATCACATGTATATGATTTCAGTGACTTGGGTAGACAATAAACAACTTTAACTTGTGAAGATGGCCGACAACATGTTTATAATATTTCTCGGGCCGATAAAGAAATCACATGCAACTTTGACTAAAAAACTGACATTGATCAGATCAAGACTAGTATCACATGAACTTCTGAACCAATTTCAAACGGAAATCGTGTTTCAAACGGTATTCTCAAACGAATTACTCCTTCAAACGAGACAGCACAACTTTTCAAACGAGATATCAAATTCAAACGGGATACTCAAACGGAATACATTCTCCAAACGGAATCAACCAATGTTTCAAACGGACCACAAGTTTCAAACGTGATCACCATGCATTTTCAAACGGAATACTCGATTTCAAACGGAATGTTGCTGCTTTCAAACTAGATTCTCAAACGAAATTATGGTGACATCATACTTTCGGTCAGAATATAGTCCAATTGGTCAAGCAAATGATCGAATTAGGTTCTGAAACTTTCAAGGTTTTATCAAAACAGTGTTGCGCACATTATGTTTGAAAATTGGAAATTTTTAACCGTGAAAACTAGTTCAATTTTGAAAGAAGGTGTAGAAAATCAGAAAAAGCAACTGAATTGGTATGAACTCTTCCTCCTGAGCACTGATACCACTTGTAGGATCGTTTTCAGACCCAAACGAGTCGATCAGAAGAGTTTATCTCATCACGAAAGGCGGAAACAGACGTGTAGAGTTCAATTCAGCTAGATTTACTCTTTAAAATGTTGTATGATTGATTTGAAGACGTTTTACAACCTGACAACACTTCGGCAGCACTTCGTTGCTCTGGCCGGAAAGTTACAAATGAACTAGACAAGTGAGGTATTTATAGTTGAAGCTATTCCGTTTGAAGGTGGCATGACATGCTTCAAACGGAATGGCACTCCTCAAACGGAATGGCACTCCTCAAACGGAATTAGCTCAATCACATCTAAAATCTACCCTATTTCTCGTATAATGTGCCCTGATCTAACACTTCTAATACTAGACTCGATACAAGACGAAGTCGACAGACGTATGCACTTTCAGACCCGAACGAGTCGATCAGAAGAGTTTATCTCAACACGAAAGGCGGAAACAGACGTGTAGAGTTCAATTCAGCTGGATTTACTCTTTAAACTGTTGTATGATTGATTTGAAGACGTTTTACAACCTGACAACACTTCGGTAGCACTTCGTTGCTCTGGCCGGAAAGTTACAAATGAACTAGACAAGTGAGGTATTTATAGTTGAAGCTATTCCATTTGAAGGTGGCATGACATGCTTCAAACGGAATGGCACTCCTCAAACGGAATGGCACTCCTCAAACGGAATTAGCTCAATCACATCTAAAATCTACCCTATTTCTCGTATAATGTGCCCTGATCTAACACTTCTAATACTAGACTCGATACAAGACGAAGTCGACAGACGTATGCACCAACACATACACACAAACAAAAGATGGTGACTTATACTTGTGTGATACAAGTCTAGTGACTAACATTAATAGAACACGTATAGGTCACGACGCTACAAAACCAACCGGTGAAGTTTACGACGCAGGATACGCAAAATTATGAGTTCATGTCCCCACTTTTAAAATTGTGAGTTCATGTCCCCACTTTTAAAATACATGTGCTATGGTAAGTTGAATTCAACATACCATAGCACATGTATTTTAAAATAAAGTTGTAAACTTTTAAGACAATATTTTATCTTGTGATGTAAACACTAAACTTAACTTATGTTTTGATTATGTAATGTCAATGGCATCTTGTAGTTGTTTTATGAGCATGTAGTATGTTTACCATTTGTATGCAATGAGAACCTTTCAGGATCACACCTCGTGCTTCCGCCTTAGAAAGGGGTGTGACAGATTGGTATCAGAGCTGCGATTGTAGTGAACCAGGATTCCCTCTGGAGTCTAGACTACAATCTTTAGGATCCTCTCATGAAAACAATTTTCCAAAAGTTTTCATTGCATAAAACTTTCTGTAGGACTGATTTGACCGATCAAATGAGTCAATTTGAGCTAATACACACCATTTAAGTGGCGGAAACACTTAAACAGATTAGAATCAAAGAGAATGGAGTATAAATAGACAAAATATCACTTTAAACACTGTTTCTCATTAATATTTCTCAGAAAAATCCGGCAGCATAACGGTTACAACTTCAAGGATCAGTGCCAAATGAGAAACATACAACACCTATTTATAGGCTTGCTAGTTCGCTTGAACATGACATGTTCATTTCAAGCGAACATGCATCTTGCTAGTTCGCTTGAACATGACCAATGTCATTTCAAGCGACCAGACATGAAACATAATATAAATTTGCAATTCAGCCCCCTACACTATACAGACTTGACATAACAGACCCCTAGACTTAAGGCGTAGGCTTTAGACATCGTGCACTAACAAACTCCCCCTTGGATACAGCCGGAGTCTTCAGTCTTGGTCTTCAGGTCTTCATATTGCCTTGAACTTTTCCTCTCTTGGCTTAGGCTTTTTCCTTAGCACATTTTTCAGCTTCTCATTATCTTTCTTTGCTTTCATATCTTCTTCAATCATCATTATCAGCTATTCTCCAGAATCTGAGTCTGGCTCTTTCACTCTTCAAATTCTCCTTTGCTAACAGACTCCCCCTTAAGTTGTACCAGGATCGCAGTCTGGAATTTGTAGCATAGGATCAAAAACCTGGCATTAATCCACAGGAATCGAAACCTAGCGTTTTCAACGTTTCCTGCACATTCTCTACCCAAAACATAAGTTTTTATTTATATCACTTTGAAAAACTTACTGATAGAGAGCATTCATTCACCAAACATTAATAGTTACATCAAGTTCAAATTAATGACCTTGATTAACTAAACATGCAATCATTCTCAAAAAAAAATTTCAATTTAGCACACACACTCTCAAACCAGTTCATCATGTTTAGCACTTGGAATTTTGAAAATCAGCTCATCTACATCAGTTGTCTAAAATCTTTTTGGATTTTTGTTTTTAATGAGAAGCAGAATTAAAATGCAATAAAGAAATATTTACAGACAATATTTTTGTGAGTTTGCGTTAGAGGATCATATCAGTTTATTGAGACAAATCACTAGCACCGTTGAGCTTTAAACACTATAAGTTCTAAACACTTCACATAGATTGACGATATAAACTCAATCTAAAAACTTTCGAAATGCTTACTGATACGTTAAGGTATATTAATTTTGCACTAAGTTCTTATGGACCCCACGATCTTAGCATATCCCCTCATCATGCAATACACTAACTCAAGTAATGCCTTTAAACTTTTATCAACTGTGATATGTGCGAAAATAAAGCAGAATGTTTAAACATTAACAATCAGGTCGATACTTCCGTATACGCAGAGAAAGTCCAATGTTTAAACAAAATAAGAAAAATAAAATAAGTTGAAGTTGTTTAGGCTTTAACCACCAGGTCGATACTTCCGTATACGCAGAGGAGGTCCAAAGCTTAAACGAAACACCAAAGAAAATAAAGCAGAACTTTTAGGCAATAACATCCAGGTCAATACTCATGTATACGCAGAGGATGTCCAATGCTTAAACAAAATAAAGAAATAAAACAAGTTTAAATCTTGGCAAAATAAAATGCACAATCACAACGCCTTTTTAGCAAAGTTGTGAAAGTTCACAGACTTAACCAGTTTTATGTCTTTCGACAATCAGCGATTACTGAGTTGGCACACAGTCAAGAAGGACAAAACTAAGTACTATGCTTTCAACCATGTTTCCCACTAGAACTAGGCTTTTTCATTTAAGTTTGTATCGTTATCGCAAATCTACTAGTCTAGCTGAGCCTATCGTCACATCTTTAGTGAGACCGTTTATCACATTTGACATTTCATTTCTTTAGCATGCTGTGATAGTCCAACTGATTTACTATCATTTCCTCTTTTTCACAACAAAACTCATTTTTAATTTTTCAATGTTTTTGGCATTTTCAAATTTTCTAATTTTTTTAAAAAATTTTCTCCCCCTAAAATCAAAATTATATTTCAAATTTTGATTTTCTGGGAAAATTTGAAACCAAACTGTACAGAATAAATAGACAAACTGATGAGAATTGCTTCAAATCGCCATTCACTTGGCATAAACAACCAGAATAATGGGAAAATTTGATTTTCCCATTATGATTTCAAAACACTTAAGTTTGTTTTAATCAAAATGGTTTTTCCGGAAAATAAGTTTTGTTTGCCATTTCAAAAACATGGGGTTTTTCATCACATTGTTTTCAACCACTTGTAGGTTTATCACAAAAACAACTTCCAACAATCATACCACTTGTAAGATAGTTAAATCAAATGTCCTTGATTAACCACTTGTAAGTCGAAATATCACAGTTACCAACCTGTGAATTTCTCAAGAAAGATGCCGATTTCTACTCCCCAATTACCAACCTGGGAGTTCCGGCAAGTCAGGTTTTTCAGTTAAAGAGATTCACCCAAGCCTGACTGTCCTTGGGTGTTTTGAACATACCTTTTTGATTCATAAAATTCTTTAACCCCTTTTACCTTACCCTCGACCATCTTTCCAAAGATATGTTTTACTTTGCTATTAAAAGCCTTTTCGACATCGAATTCTTTCTTTTCAGAATAGAATTGATTCGAACTTTTCACTTTACCAACCTTTTGTTTAAATTTTTTAGTCCGCAATGGTGGAAAGTTGATATCATCCATTAGCGGAACTGAATTTTCTTCTTTTTGCTCAACAGGAGGCTCCTCTGATTTTGACGAATCAGATTCATTGCCAGAACATGGCTCATCTGACTTTGACAAGTCAGATTCATCGCTAATATGTGACCCCTTTGCGTCTGAAGAAACAAATTCTTTACCAGAAGGTGGCTCCTTTGTTTTCAACACAACAGATTCATCGCTGACCTTTATTGGAACTGTTTGATCAACAAATTTTACCTTTACTCTACCTTTTGTCCTCAGATTTGTATCTGATGGATTCATTTTACTTGACTGATTTTTTGTTGAGCAAAGCGATTCATCAGAACTTTTATCTGAATTAACCGTTGTACCCGAGGACAAAATCCTTACAAGATATTCTCTTGCTTTCTTCCTCTTCTTCCTCAGTCTGTCTTTCTGCCCTTGAGAAAGCTTCACTTTCTGTTCTGGAACTTTCAGTTCTTTAGGCTTTTCTTTGACTTTGACTGATTTCATCACCCTTTTCTGAGATTCAGCCCTCGATCTTTCATTTAATCTCATTGGGCAATCTCTTGCAATATGTCCTTTTATTTGGCAGTTATAGCATCTCCTCGTCTCAAACCACTGATTCTGGCAGTTAACAGCAATGTGTCCTTGAACACCACAAGTGTAGCACACTCTGTTATCGTACCATTCACCACTTTCACACCAAACGCTCAGATCATAACATTGTCTGGCTTTGTGGTAATCATCACTCCTCCTGAAAGCTGGATTTATCTTTGAAGCACTGTGGTCAAACCTGCACCACATATTACCAACTTTTTGTGAATTATGATTTTCAACTTTTTGTGGTTTTTTATAATGATTGGATGATTGAACTGACGAGTTTTTAATCTTGTTTTGAACATTTTCTGATTTTTTAACTTTTTGTTTCTGTTCCACTTTCTTCTTCAAAGGTTTTTGCGTAGAGCATTCACCCTTTTCAGTCGATTGCAGAACAGTTCCTTGAAATTTTTCTTTTAATTTCAAAAAAAAAAATTATTTTTCTCATTTTTTTCATTTTCATCATCAGTTTTCTCATCACAATCTGAATTGATCGGTTTTGGATATAATTGATCAATCCTTGCTGAAGTGGTCACAAAACCTTTCAATTTCTTCTCAAGCTCATCTATTTTAATTCTTGCACTCTTAGCTTCATTTTCAAGCTGAGAGATTTTCTCAAGATGAGACTTGATTACCTTTTCATCTTCAATTTTACTCTTTTCAAGAACATCTAAAATTTTTATTTGTTCTTGGAATTTTGCTTCATTTTGTTTCAGATTTTTATTTTCAAGCTTTATCCAGAGATCTACATTTTCTAAAGATTTAATTTTGATTTCAAATTCTTTCTCTTTTTCTTTCAAAATTTTGTTTTCTAATGTCAAACTGTTCAAACCACTCAACAGTTTGACATTTTCAGATTTCAAATTCTCAAAATTTTCTTGTATTTCAAGAATCTGTTTATCATCAGATTTCTTCTCATCCTTCAAATTTTTGATTTCCAATGTCAAACTCTCCAAATCCTTTAAGAGTTTGGCATTGTCTGATTCAGATTTTTCACAGTTTAAACACTTCTCTCCTGAATCAGACTTCAATTTTCTAATCTTTTGGAACTCAAGTTCTTGAGCTTCATTCTTCTCTATGAAACCACTAAGATTCATAAAACCAAAATTTGAATTGTTTTTCAACTCCAGCAAATAAGTACCCCACACATCCTTTGGTAAAGCATTCGCCAACTTGTCAATCCACACCTCATTAGCCTTGGTTATCCCCAATCTTCCCATCTCCAAAACTAGAGGACAATATCTTTCAATCAATTCTTTTGTAGACTCTCCCTTGATACCCGTAAAACTATCAAATTTTTTCTGTGCAATATCTGCTGGATTCTGAACACGCATACCATATCCGAAAGATGAGTTATACGACTCACAATCCATGTTTCGTTATTGAAAGATTTTCAAAGATAGATTTTCAAAGACAGATTTTCAAACAATACGAAAATTCACACACTCTAAAATCAATTCAATCACTTTATTAAACCACTGAATCATATGAATATCCGATTGAGTGACAAAAATCCGGTGACAATGGATCGGGTGAGGATTTGCACGGGCGAGTATCTGATGCTTGACAAATCACCTTTTCAAGTGAACTGCTGGTTTCAAGCGACCACACTTTCAAGCGAGAGCACTTTCAAGCAAACTCAGTATTTCAAGAGAACATAAAATTCACTCAAGCGAACAACCCTTCTCAAGCGAGCTAACTAGTTCGCTTGAAACTGCTTTCAACTATTCAAGCGACCAAAGAACTTTTCAAGTGAACTAACCTACTTCGCTTCAAAACACCAGTTTTTCAAGAGAACAAACCAAGTTCGTTCAAGCGATCAGAGGTTTTCAGGCTATTTTTCTCTGTTTTACTTCGAATTTTAAGCTGATACTCTCAAGGATTTGTTAAAACTCACTTTTACACACAATACTCAAAACTCAGTCCATTTTGTCCGTCCAAACATCCAGAAATCCAAAAAGTGTAAGAAAAATGCTCTGATTCAGGTATATTGGCTCATAACTGGCTCTGATACCAATTGTAGGACCGATTTGACCGATCAAATGAGTCAATTTGAGCTAATACACACCATTTAAGTGGCGGAAACACTTAAACAGATTAGAATCAAAGAGAATGGAGTAGAAATAGACAGAATATCACTTTAAACACTGTTTCTCATTAATATTTCTCAGAAAAATCCGGCAGCATAACGGTTACAACTTCAAGGATCAGTGCCAAATGAGAAACATACAACACCAATTTATAGGCTTGCTAGTTCGCTTGAACATGACATGTTCATTTCAAGCAAACATGTATCTTGCTAGTTCGCTTGAACATGACCAATGTCATTTCAAGCGACCAGACATGAAACATAATATAAATTTGCAATTCAGCCCCCTATACTATACAGACTTGACATAACAGACCCCTAGACTTAAGACGTAGGCTTTAGACATTGTGCACTAACACTTTCCGTGACATCCATTACCTGAAACTGTTTTCAAAGAGTCGAGCAAGGACACTACGAGACTTAGGGTGCACCGGGGTAGCACTTGTCTTTAACTAAGAATTACTTGCAACAATGTGTATAATTATTTATATATTAATTAAGTAAGTAATAATTAATATATACATATATTGTGAATAAAATATTACAGGTACACATGACTTCGTCTGAAAGCAGCGGCCTTTCCGAAGAACATGATCCGATGATGATTGTCTCTGACAACGAGATTGCTTTAGCACCGAAGGTTTTCACATCTGACTCCGAGACCGACCCTGAAATGATAACCGATGATGATGATCTCGACGATGTCTTAGCTTTGCATTTACCTTTCCATGACCAGCTTAGCATTGGACATCCCGACGGTGAGCATCTCATTGAGCCTATTCCCATTCATGCTATTCCTTTTGCCGCCATCCCTGATGAGGACTGGCCTTTCGTTGATGATCTGGGTAATGATGTGGTGTCTCCTGTTATGATCGTTATCGATATCCCTTCCGACTCTGACCTTGAGTCTGATGCCGATTCCTTCGATTCAGTGATATCTTCGGCCCTTCTTGCCGCTGGATTGAGAGTTTACCTGACTGGTGATGATGATGACACTATGTCTACTGCGCCACCCTCTCCTACTCGTGTCCCCACACCCACTCTTACACCTTCCCACACTCCTGCTCAGGCCAGCTCCTTCATCCGTCGAATTCGTGAGCTCGAGGATGAAGTGACCCATCTTCATAGTTTAATCTTCCCTACACCCCCACCCTCTCCCCCAGCCCATTAGGTTTTCTTTGCAGGTACTTTGATGGAGCAGTGTTTTGGGGTATGAATACTGCAACCGAGCTTTGGGTACAACTTGAAGACAAGAACCGCCAATGTGAAGAAAGATATTTTGCCCTTTATATGTATTAAACTTGTACTATGGGGTGATGTAACCCTTATGCATTTTGTTTTCTTCACAAAAAAATTATGTAACAAGTTGTCCTGATATGTATAAAGACTCGGTGAATATCTTATGACACATCAGTATTTATTCGTTTACACATGCTTGTTGTTGTATGAAATGATTTATATGTTTGGCAGATTGTTTGATATTACTTATGTGGGTATATGCATGTGTATATATACTACTAATATCTCGTATGATGGTGTCAAACAAATGTCTAACTCGGTTGTGTTGTGTTGTGATTTGAAAGAACATGGCACCTAGGAGAGCTGTTAACACTCGTGATTCTGATCAACCCCCTCCTCCCCCGATGCCGAGGACTGCTGAGGAACTGAACTCCCTGCTGGAAGAAAGGATTTCCAAAGCTATCGCCCAGTACGAGGCGAACCGTACTGAACACAGTGGAGGATCAGGCGGTACTTGACGTAATGGGAATGGAGATTCATCTGGAGGAAACACAACTCAAGGTAACCTTAAGCTGATTTGCTAAAACAAGATGAAATTTATGAATGGTCTTTGTTTCATTGTTTCATTGATTGCTCATCTGTGAATTGGTTGGATAAATTCCAGGTTGCACCTTTAAGCAGTTTCTCGACTGCAAGCCACTGAATTACGACGGCACTGGAGGTGCAGTGGCTTTTGTGCGCTGGACGGAGAAAACTGATTCTACGATCCGCATGAGCAAGTGCACCGTGGACCAGTAAGTCACTTTTGTTACTGGGTTACTCGTTGATGAAGCTTTGACTTGGTGGAATTTACAAGTCCAAACTCTGGGTGATGATGTTGCGAATGGTATGACTTGGGATGAGTTGAAGGAAAGAATAAGGGAGAAGTATTGCTCTCGTGCTGAACTCCAAAGGTTGGAGACTGAGTTTTGGAACCTGTCCATGGAGGGTGCGGACATTGTTGGTTATACTCGAAGGTTTCGTGATCTGTCAAGAGTGATCCCCTATCTGGTGACTCTCGAATTTAAGCGCATTGAGCGCTACATCTGGGGATTAGCTTCGGAATTTCGCAGCATGGTGACTACGACAAAACCCACAACGATCACTCAGGCTATAACTCTGGCTGTCAGCCTTACTGAGGATGTTGTCCGTATGAAGAAGTTATCACTGAAAGCTACTGAAAAAGCCGAGACGCATGCTGAGTCGTCTGGTGAAAAGAAGAGGAAGCATTCGAATCTGAGCCAAGTGACGCATAACAACAACAAGGGCTCCAGCAATAAGAAACGTGACCCCAATCCACCTAAAGATACGAAAACACTTGCAGCTATGAATGACGCTACCACCAGAGGATACCAGGGCACTCTGCCCAAATGCAATCAGTGCAAGCGTCACAATGAAGGAGTTTGTCGCATTCCAAAATGTGACAAGTATGGAAAACTGGGTCACCGCACCGAGAACTATTGGGGAAAAGGGAATGGAAATGGTAACAGAAACGGGAATGGAAACCAAAACGGTGCTGGTAATGGAAACGGTAATGGAAATGACAATGGTATTGGTAACAGGAATGGTAATGGAACTGGGCAGAACCAAGGATGCTTTGGATGTAGTAGAAAAGAGCATTTCAAGAAAGATTGCCCAAGGGAAAACAATGCTCAAGCTCGAGCATTTGTGATTGGAGCAAGGAACGCACACGAGGACCCTAATGTGGTCACCGGTACGTTCCTCGTTAACAATCACTTTGCATCCATACTATTTGACAATGGTGCCGATTATAGTTTCATGTTTGTGGAATCTAAACGTATGCTTGGAATAGAATCTAGTCGATTAGACATTCCTTATTCCATAGAACTAGCCGATAGTAAACTTGTTGAATCGGGCGAAGTTGTAAGGGGTTGTACATTAGAACTTGGTGAGCGAAGATTTAGTATCGACCTCTTACCTGTTTAATTGGGTAGCTTCGATGTGGTGGTCGGAATGGACTGGCTGTCCAAGAATAAGGCTGAAGTTGTTTGTCATGAGAAAATCATTCGCATCCCCCTTGCGAATGATGAAACACTCATCGTGCATGGAGAGAAAAGAGACACACCCTTGTGAATCATCAACTGCATGAAGGCGCAGAAATGCTTGTGAAAGGATGTGTTGCATTCCTAGCGCACGTAGTATATAAGAAGGTCGAGGAGCCGAAACTCCAAGACATTCCTGTGGTGAAGGAATTTCCTGACGTTTTCCCCGAAGATTTGCCAGGATTGCCTCTGTAAAGACAAGTCTAATTCCATATTGACTTGGTTCCAGGCGCCGATCCTGTAGCCAAGGCACCCTATCGACTTGCGCCATCCGAGATGCAAGAATTATCTACATAACTCCAGGAGTTGTTGGATAAAGGATTCATAAGGCCGAGCTTCTCGCCTTGGGGAGCTCCAGTTTTGTTCGTAAAGAAGAAGGATGGAACCCTGCGGATGTGTATCAATTATAGAGAATTGAATAAGCTCACTGTCAAGAATTGGTATCCACTACCGAGGATTGACGACTTATTCAATCAGCTGCAAGGATCGAGCTATTACTCCAAGATCGACCTTCGGTCTAGCTATCATCAGTTAAGGATCCAAGAGGAGAGCATACCGAAGACTGCGTTAAGGACTCGTTATGGGCACTACGAGTTCCTTGTGATGCCATTTGGATTGACGAACGCACCAGTAGTGTTTATGGATCTAATGAATCGTGTATGCAAACCATATCTCGATAAATTTGTGATTGTATTTATCGATGATATTCTGATTTATTCACGAACGAAAGAAGAGCACGAGCAACACCTCAGGACCGTTCTGGAACTACTGAAGAAAGAGAAGCTTTATGCAAAGTTCTCAAAGTGCGAATTCTAGATTCGCGAAGTACAGTTCCTTGGTCACGTGGTAAACGAGCATGGCATTCATGTAGATCCAGCAAATATTGAAGCAACAAAGAACTGGGAAGCTCCCAAGACACCGACTGAAGTACGAAAATTTTTGGGATTAGCGGGCTATTACCGCCGATTTATCGAGAATTTCTCCAAGATAGCTCAACCGCTGACTTCCCTTACGCAGAAGGACAAGAAGTACGAATGGAGAGATAAGCAGGAAGAAGCCTTCCAACTTCTCAAAAGCAAGCTATGCGATGCACCGATACTATCTCTACCCGAAGGCACTGAAGACTTCGTGGTATACTGCGACGCTTCGCGTCAAGGATTGGGTTGCGTGCTCATGCAACGCCAAAAAGTCATCACTTACGCTTCAAGACAGTTGAAAGTACATGAGAAGAATTACACCACCCACGATCTGGAGCTAGGCGCGGTGGTATTCGCCTTGAAGATCTGGTGACATTATTTATACGGTACTCGATGTACTATCTTCGTAGATCACAAAAGCCTACAGCACATATTTGATCAGAAGGAATTAAATATGCGTCAGCGACGGTGGGTTGAGTTGCTAAACGATTATGACTGTGAAATTAAGTATCATCCTAGAAAGGAAAATGTGGTAGCAGATGCATTAAGTCGAAAAGAAAGGGTTAAGACCCTAAGGGTTCGAGCATTAGAAATGACTATTCGGATGAATCTCACTGCACGCACTCATGACGCCCAACAAGAAGCCCTTAAGAAGGAGAATCTTAGAGCTGAATATCTCCGAGTTATGGAGAAGAAATTGGTGCCAAACGAAGAGGGAACCTTATACTTTATGGGACGCATTTGGGTTCCGCTCTATGGCGGTATTCGAGAAGTCATCTTTGATGAAGCTCATAAGTCGAGATACTCGATCCACCCAGGATCGGACAAAATGTATCAAGACTTGACAGAGTATTATTGGTGGCCAAAGCTCAAAAGCGACGTTGCTATTTATGTTGGGAAGTGCCTAACCTGTTCTAAGGTCAAGGCCGAATACCAGAAACCGTCTGGTCTACTGCAACAACCAGAGATACCCATGTGGAAGTGGGAGCAAATATTGATGGATTTTATAACGAAATTACCCAGGACCCCTAGAGGGCATAATATGACATGGGTGATAGTTGATCGATTAACGAAGTCTGCACACTTCCTACCAATCCGAGAGAAGGATAGCACTAGAAAGCTTGCTGAGCTGTATCTTAAAGAAATTGTGGCACGTCATGGAGTGCCTATTTTGATTATTTCAGACAGAGATGGGTGCTTCGTATCAAGGATCTGGCAATCCTTCCAGGAGGCCTTTAGATCTCAACTAGATCTAAGCACGGCCTTCCATCCGTAAACAGACGGCCAGAGCGAACGGACCATACAAACACTGGAAGATATGCTTCGCGCATGTGTTATGGATCTAGGCGGCAGCTGGGATACTCATCTACCTTTAGTTGAGTTTTCCTATAACAACAGCTACCTACGAGCATAAAAGCCGCACCGTTCGAAGCTCTATATGGCCGCAAGTGCCGCTCATCGTTGTGTTGGGCAGACGCTGGAGACAAGCAGCTGATTGGTCCTGAACTTGTTCAAGAGACAACCGACAAGATTATGCAGATCCGAGAGCGCATTAAGGCGGCTCGTGATCGAAAAAAGAGCTACGCAGATCGAAGATGAAAACCCCTAGAATTCGAAGTGGGAGACAAAGTTTTGTTGAAGGTCTTACCTTGGAAAGGTGTAGCAAGGTTCGGAAAGCGTGGAAAGTTGAATCCATGATACATTGGGCCATTCAAGATCTTGGAAAAGATTGGTACCGTAGCGTACAAATTAGAGTTACCGGAAGAACTTAATGGTGTACATGATAGTTTCCATGTGTCAAACATTAAAAAGTGTCCAACCCAAGAAACAGTTATCATCCCTGCGGATGAGGTGCATATCGACGACATGCTCCGATTTACAGAACAGCCCGTTAAGGTAATGGATTGGAAAATCCAGAAGACAAGGAGGAGTCGCATTAAACTTGTCAAAGTATGTAGGAACTCTAAACACAGACCTGAGTACACATGGGAACGCGAAGACCGGTTTAAAACCAAGTACCCCCACCTATTCGACAAAGCTCCTGCGGGAGATAACTCAGCCTGAATTTCGGGACGAAATTCTTTTAACGGGGGGAGACTGTGACAACTGGCACAAAACCGGTAATTTCCGTACTATTATAATATTATTTATTAATTGCAATTATGTGCTTAAATGTCAACATTATTTGATTACTTTCCATACATATGAATTCATGCATGTTTTATACTTCAAATATTGCTTTATGCATTACTTTAAGTGTTGTGTCAGAAAGACTAGTAAACACACCGGTAAGACACACTGTGTCAACATTTCTGTAGAAAGCAGTTAGACAATAGAATTAGGGCCTAGGAATAGGTCCAACATCTAAAATACATTAAAACCCAAGTATGGATACAGGGGTTAACATATAAACTTTCCGGAAGCTAAACTATGCACTAAAAGACACCCGAAACTTACTATAAATGCAGAATTCTACATAAATCAGTAATATTTCAGCTATAAACAGCTTTTTAACACTAAAATTTCATGCAGAATTTATGTTTTATTGTCCAGAATAACTTACAAAGTGTCGGGAATTGAAACTGCCACAAAAGGTGCTTCATACTTAGTGAAATTGCGCAATTTAGCATTTTAACGAACCATAACGAAACGAACAACCGGACACTACCTGGAACATCAAAATTTGACTAGAAGTAATGTTTTTATGATATTAAGCTAGTATTGGTGCTAGAACACCTTAAAAATCATAAAAACACCTAAACACACTTAAACCTTCTCGTTTGCACTTTAAACCCTCAACTTCCAAAAATTTACAATTTACCCCCTTCACCATAACCGGCCCCAAGAGGGCCCACATGCCTTTTGATTATTTAATTCACCCTTGTCCCCTTAATTCTATGCAAGGATCCTAGAGAAGATTAGTATGTTGGAATTTCTTTTATAAAGGACCATGAGTTAGTAAACATATCCTACATCTCAAAGTTTCACCATCTTTCTCCTTCCTTCTTCTTTGGTCTCGGCTCAAACACACCCACATACATCCATCTTTTTCACTTCATTTCCTAGCAATCCAAGGTGATCTAGAGGTGTAGAAAGCTCATCAAAGAAGGTGTGAGGTGCTAGAACTTGATGGACCTCACTTTGGAGCTTTTAACCACTTGATTTCTTCCATATTCATCTTCATCATTCTTGTGCCACTTCCCTAGCCATTAGAGCTAGTAGTAAGCTTCTTGATCACTATATTAGTTCCTGTTTATGTTATGTACAAGTCTCACCACCTAAACAACTAAACTTTTAAAGTTAAAAATTAGAAGATCTAACATATTTATGAAGAAAACAAGTGATTATATTAATTTTTAGTGTATGTAATGAAGTTGTTGATGTTAAACCTTCTGTATATGTTTAGATCAAGTATGTTAAGCTTGTTAGAAGCTTAGATCTAACAAGTTTAAGCATGGATCTTGAAGGATCCGTGGTTAAACTTGAAGATGAACATATGACGCATTATGTGAAAATGAAAAATGAATTTTTATGCATAAACTTGTAATCTTGAAGTAATAAAGTGTAATCTTGAAGTAATAAAGTGTATGTAGAACTAATTTTTGAAACTAAAAGTTTAACATAAAGCTTGTTTATGAAAGATCTAAAGATGTTAAGCATGGATCTTGAAAGATACATGGTGAAACATGATGTTAAACATAATGATCGTTCTAATGAACATAAAAGTGGTTTTAGAACATGATTTACAAAGCTTTGAAACCATAAAACTCATAGAAGATTGAGTTAGTAAATTAAAGTTTCATAAAAGTTTGCTTAAAAATCACAAGAGGACTTATTTTTTGAAATATCAACATCATATGTTAAGTTTAGATCTAAAAGACTACACATTTTTAACAAAAATCAAGTTCACCATGATGTTTCATATGAAGAAATTAGTGTATGTTGTTGGTGATTATTGTTGAATAATTGTTTTTGGTGTTGAAAAGAAAATAAACACATGTTTTGAAAACATGGGAAACCTCCATTTTTAGGGGAAACTATGTAAAATTTTGACACTTAGAAAATATAAGTTGTGGTGAAACTTATTCCCCAAATATTCACCTAAAAATATTTATCAAGGTTTCCATAATTTTTGTGTAAAATTTCAAGTTAAGAAATGATGATTTCTACAATTTAAAATTTATATTAAGTATGCATATTATGTGTAGTAGTGTATTAGGAACTTGAAAATACACTAAATACTCCCAAGGAGTGTGAATACCAAAATACACATACAAATACATGAGAATACATAAGTATACAAGTATACAAAATTCCTCACAAGGAAGTACATGGACAAATACAAGAAAATATATTTACAAAAATATATTCCTTAAGCTCAATGACTTATTTGTTTGTTTCAGCAATATAACTTCCTTTTTGTTGGGTGCACTAAGATGTGGTAAGCGATCTTTCTAGTTCTAAAATCTTATTCATAATACTAATTTGATTATTGTGTTCCAATGTACAGATCTTTTTTTAGAAAACTAACCCATATTAGGTAAGTGTGAGGGACCGGAGTTTCACTATCACATGTAACCCAACAAAATAGCTAATATATCATGCAAAATATGGTTAAATTTAATTTTACGACGATCCACGCAAAGTGATAGAACCCTATTTTAAACAACCGCTTCATTAATATTCTTAACCAATAACAACTAATCGAAAAAGAAAACTTTGAAATATTACACATTTGATAACCGAGAAGTTCTGGTTACGAATTTTATAGGAATACAATTAATAATGTGGGTTAGAACTGTTCATCCGACACAACATGGTAAACTTAATGTCAAGTCTCCCAAGCTTCCAAGCTTGCTTCATACGACACACCTGTTGCTTCATTGTTCCACATTTACAACCACTAGACCCTTAAATACACCTCCACTCCAAAATTAGTTGTCGCTACCACATGCCTTATCCTCCCTAGTTCACCATGCTATCGATTTCAACCATTACCATCTATATAGCGCTTTCATGAACCCTAAGTTAATTAATACCTTTCTTTTAACCCTTAATTGGCTCCTCAATTGTTGTACTTCAAATAGATGCTTCATCAACTTACACTTACACTTACTCCCTAATTCGAACACATATGGGTAACCTAAAGTCATGGAACCATGGGAGGTTGTCCACAAGCATGGTAAATTGGAGCACTAAACTAATTATGCACACACTATCTACTTTAAATAGGTTGATCACTTCATATAATGATATATTACAAAACCTTTTGATTTAACACCCATTATAGAATGTTGATTAACATTCTAAGCGTTAGAAATTAAAATGAGGAAAGGACGTTTTCATATATAAATTTTAATGAAGTTGGTTTTGCTATTAAGAGAAGTAGTTACCATTTAATGCTTAATAAAAGTTCAAAAGCTTTCGTTGTGAATTTTCTAATTACTATGTGCTCTAATACCAACTTGTAACACTTATCTGTTTGCCATGATTATATCTGATTGATGTTATAGTCGAAAAATATATGTTTTGAATAAAATCATTTATGTTCATGAACTCACTAGTTGAGTCCCAATATTTTTCGGGCACGCATCCTAAGTGCCATGTGTTTGCAGAAATCGAGGATGATAAGACTAGCATATGAGGAGATAGAGGTCTAGAGGGCTTTTGAAGATTTAGATCTCTAGTCTAGTTTAACTGATGAAAATGTTATTGTATAATAATACATATGTAAAGTACTCTTTAATGTTTAATAAAAGATCAAAAGCTTCCGTTGTGAATTCTCTAATTACTATATGTTCCGTATATCCGACGCGTAACACTCCCCAGATCTTATCCTAGGATGCGGGTGTTACATACCACCTGCTCTTGTTCAGGATATTTCGTCAATTATCAACATCTAGGTAGTTTGGAAGAATTGATGAAATTCTATGAACAATGAACATGTTGTGGATAACTTTTGATGGTTTTTGGGTGAAGCTCAAGATATTAAGAGAAATTGCTACAACCTTCTCTTGTTCATGCTATTTCGTCAATCGTCAACATCAAGGTAGTTTTGAAGACTTGATGAAATTCTATGAACACTGAGCATGTTGGGGATAACTTTGGAAGCGTTAACGAATTTTGGGTGTAGCTCAGGATATAAAGAGAACTCGCTACCAGCTCTTTTTCATGGTAATTTACTCAATTGTCAACATCAGGGTAAGGGTTGATAAATTTTTTTGAACAATGAGCATGTTATGGATAATTTTGAATGGTTGGTTAAATTCAAGTAAAAATGTTGGTAATTTTTGAAGGATTGATATAATTCTATGAACAATGGTGGATAACTTCATCTTGAAGGACAAAGTAATCAATTAACATAAAATCACATCATGTCCTATTTTTGTGATTTTACTTAGGGTTATTGGATTTTTTCACCCCTAACTATTCGCTATTAGCCGCTGCCACCCCCAACTATCACTTTGATGCCCACCACCCCCAACTTAACACTTAGTCTGATATAAAACCGGATCTTGATAGTGAGTTTTTTACAATTACCAAATGAATGAATCCAGAATCTCTTATTACGCGACTATCAAAGATCTCAAGTATGCAGCATATACAATAAAGGAAGCATTACCTTGACGGGACTAGTGAAGTATTTTCGGTTAGTATTAGATGGCAACAAGAGCATTGTTTTTCAATGGGTATGAGATAATTATAAGAATAAATATCTACCAAGCTAAAATGCTTTAATCATGTGCTGAAAGTGAGACTGTGATTTTGATTGAATTAGACATTTCTCTGTAACCGAACTAACATAATCGCCCTATATTGAAGATTATAGAAAACTTAGATCATCTATTAACCCTATTATAATTTCTTAATCTTGGAAAAAGTCTATGAAGCTTTTGGTGTCATGAAATTATATGGACGATCTAAGGCTTTGAATAAAACCGTTTAGCCAAAAACCATGGTTTGAAATGATTGTAAGGTTGCTAATGGAAGAATGGTATTAAATGAAAATGTTAGTCTACGTAAAAATAGTATAAAACTGGCAAAAGAATTGAAGTGTAATGCATCTGAAGGAATAACATTCCAATGTTTGCGGCTAAAATTTATACCATAATGTACAAACAATGCATTTATGTCAAAGTACTAACTTTTAACTAACAAATTAAACATCTTGTGATTATAAAATTAAAGAGGATATAGAATGTTGTATTTTTTTGAAAAAAAATTGTTGTTTATCTTTGCATTATGATGTATTTTTTTATGTTGATTTTTGTTTTAAACTTGTAGTTGTTTTTAAAATTTTCAAACTGTAAGTTTTTTGTTTCTGTTTGTAGTGTTTTTTCATCATCAACTTTTAAACCTATGTAACTAAATTTATTGACATCAAGTATTTTCATTAAGAAAATCGAAATTTGCATTAACACAAACATATTCTAAACTCAAGTTTTATACAATTACAGTATTTTATTAATGTTTGAACATCATCAACGTAGTGAAATTTTTATTTATGAGACCTCTAGAAAAAAACACATTATTACAAAAATAAAAATTAAAATATAATAAAGTGAAACAAGTTGGTAAGCTTTGTCTTCTGGAAAGACCATTCAACAATTTAATATAAAAAAGTATCTTTTTTTAAAGGCAAATTTCTTTTATTCCCTACTGTCTGTGGGACTTGAACCCAAGACCTCCCCATCCCAATGTGTTTAAAGGCTTTACCTTTGCCAATGGACCAACACCCCATTGGCTATAAAAAAAAAGTATCTTAATTGAATTAAATACTAAATCATAGTTTACATAAAAAATTAAATACTAATAATATCAATCATTTAATTGAAGAGATATCACTAATTTATTTTAGCTATATAAATAGAACCATCTACCAAGACTTGCATAAAGCATTGTCACTTTTCTATACCACATAACCTCATCCATCAAGACTAGTTGCTACAACATGATGCTGTTCATAGAGTTTCATCAAATATCTCAAATAAATTGTTAAGGAATTGATGTAATCCTATGAACAGTCAGCATGTTGTGGAAAATTATAACCAAGTTTTTGTGAGCATTATTTTCTTTTTACATTTAAGACTAGTTGCTACAACATGATGTTGTTCATAGTATTTCTTCAAACATTACACATATCATTATCAAAGAATTAATAAAATTCTATGAACAGTCAGCATTTTGTAGATAATTATAGCCAAGTTTTTGTTGCCCTTATTTTTCTGCATATAATTAAGCTTTGGTTCTTTTTATTTTACTTGTTTTGAATTTCTTTTCTATTTGTCTATGCTAAAATTAGATATATTAGTATTATTATTATTATTATTATTTGAAAATTTAAAGTGGAACTCTATTTGAAGGTCAAGGGTTGAAGACTTGAGAAAAACATCACATTTTAAACAAAGTAAAAAAAAATTAACTGTAAAATATGAAAAAGTATCTTAACTGCGTTAGCTACTATATCTTATTACAAATGTGTAGTCAAATAACTCAAAATCTTAAGCACTAAATTCAAGTTATAACTACTTTATTTTAGATATATAAATAGATCCATCTAGGAAGACTTATATAGAACATTATCACTTTTCTTGCCCACATAAGAATTATAATCTAGCTTGCCTTCATCTACCTATGTCATAAGTTTATTAATAAATGATTCCGTGTGCAAAATTTGAGGGTTTCTATTGATACTATCTGATACAAAACGATGTTGTTTTTAGAATTTCGTCAAATATATCACGTATCATTGTTAAAGAATTGATAAAACTCCATGAAGAGTAACCAATTTTTTTTAGATTTTTTTTGCCTGTCTTTACTAGAGTTACATGTATTATTATTTATTATTATTAGGAAACTTAAAGTTTAGCTCCCCTTGAAGGTCGAGGGTTCAAGCTTTATGAGAAATATCATATTTCAAAAAATGTCAAAAATTAACTACTAATTACAAAAACATATCCTAATTGCATTAATTACTACAAAATTTGAGGGTTTCCATTTAGACTAAATGCTACAACACAATATCCCATAATTTCGTAAACTATTAAACATATCATTGTCAAAGAATTGATGCAATTCCATAAACACCCAACTTGTTGTCGGTAATTGTAACCAAGTTTTTGTTACCGTTATTTTTTTAACATGGTACCACGCCTTGCTTCTTTTATTTTACTTGTTTTGTTTTTTTATTTTGTAGGTGTCTTCGTTAAAATTAGATGTACTATTATTGTTATTATTATTATTATTATAAAATATACAAAATTCTACAAAATAAAGAATAATCGACTATGAATTCTCTCAAATGACTAACATTTAACCAGAAAAAAATCAGTGAACCAAAATAAGAACAGAAACTGGATTTTGTGCTATAGAGATGAACAAAAAAATTTTCAATGTTGTTGTTAGTCAGTTGATTGCATCTATAAAGTCCTTCTTATAAATAAAAGAACACTTAATGTAAATTCTATAGCAATACTAAACTTTTAACGGTATATCTAATATCTTCTAATCATGCAATTGTGGCACATCAAGTCTATCATCTAATGATTTGTTGTTAGAACAAACAATAACAACAAAGTAGGCAAGGTTTTAACTTGAATTGAAATTACATTTTTTTAAAAGCCTTTAAGGCATTCCTCTTCATCATTTTAAGCTCAATGACTTATTTGTTTGTTTCAGCAATATAACTTCCTTTTTGTTGGGTGAACTAAGATGTGGTAAGCGATCTTTCTAGTTCTAACATCTTATTCATAATACTAATTTGATTATTGTGTTCCAATGTATAGATATTTTTTAGAAAACTAACATTAAATTAGGTAATTGTCAGGGACCGGAGTTTCACTATAACATGGAAACCAATAAAATAGCTAATACAACATGCAAAATATGGTTAAATTTAATTTTACGACGATCCACGCAAAGTGATAGAACCCTATTTTAAACAACCGCTTCATTAATATTCTTAACCAATAACAACTTATCGAAAAAAAAAACTTTTAAATGTTACACATTTAATAACTGAGAAGTTCTAGTTACGAATTATATAGGAATACATTTAATAATGCGGGTTAGAACTGTTCATCCAACACAACATGGTAAAAATAATGTCAAGTCTCCCAAGCTTCCAATCTTGCTTCATACGACACACTTGTTTCTTCATTGTTCCACATTTACAACCACTAGATCCTTAAATACACCTCAACTCCAAAATTAGTTGTCGCTACCACCTACCTTATCCTCCCTAGTTCAACATGCTTCCGATTTCAACCATTACCATCTATATAGCGCTTTCATGAACCCTAAGTTAATACCTTTCTTTGAACCCTTAATTGGCACCTCAATTGTTGAACTTCAAATAGTTGCTTCATCAACTTACACTTACACTTAATCCCTAATTCGAACACATATGGGTAACCTAAAGTCATGGAACCATGGGAGGTTCTCCACAAGCATGGTAAATTGGAACACTAAACTAATTATGAACACCCTATCTACTTTGAATAGGTTGATCACTTCACATAATGATATATTACAAAACCTTTTGGTTTAACACCCATTATAAAATGTTGAGTAACATTCTAAGCGTTAGAAATTAAGATGATGAAAGCACGTTTTCATATATAAATTTTAATGAAGTTGGTTTTGCTATTAAGAGAAGTTGTTACCATTTAATGCTTAATAAAAGTTCAAAAGCTTTCGTTGTGAATTCTCTAATTAATATGTGCTCTGATACCAACTTGTAACACTTATCTGTTTGCCATGATTATATATCATTGATGTTATAGTTGAAAATATATATTTTGAATAAAATCATTTATGTTCATGAACTCACCAGTTGAGTCCCAAATATTTTTTGGGCACACATCCTAAGTGCCATGTGATTGCAGGAATCGAGGATGATAAGACTAGCATATGAGGAGATAGAGGTCCAATGGGCTTTTGAAGATTTAGATCTCTAGTCTAGTTTAACTGATGAAAATGTTATTGTATAATAATACATATGTAAAGTACTCTTTAATGTTTAAGAAAAGTTCAAAATCTTCCGTTGTGAATTCTCTAATTACTATGTGTTTTGTACATCTGATGCGTAAGACTCCCTAGAGCTTATCCTGGGATGCAAGTGTTACATACCACCTGCTCTTGTTCAGGGTATTTCGTCAATTATCAACATCTAGGTAGTTTGGAAGAATTGATGAAATTCTATGAACAATGAACATGTTGTGGATAACTTTTGATGCTTTTTGGGTGAAGCTCAAGATATTAAGAGAAGTTGTACAACCTGCTCGTGTTCATGCTATTTCGTCAATCGTCAACATCAAGGTACTTTTGAAGGGTTGATGAAATTCTATGAACAATGAGCATGTTGTGGATAACTTTGGAAGCGTTAATGAATTTTGGGTGTAGCTCAGGATATTAAGAGAACTCGCTACCAGCTCTTTTTCATGGTAATTTACTCAATTGTCAACATCAAGGTAAGGGTTGATGCAATTTTTTGAACAATGAGCATGTTATGGATAATTTTGAATGGTTGGTTAAATTCAATTAAAAATATTGGTAATTTTTGAAAGATTGAGATAATTCTATGAACAATGGTGGATAACTTCATCTTGAAGGACAAAGTAATCAATTAACATAAAATCACATCATGTCCTATTTTTGCGGTTTTACTTAGGGTTATTGGATTTTATCACCCCTAACTATTCGCTATTAGCCGCTGCCACCCCCAACTATCACTTTGATGCCCGCCACCCCCAACTTAACACTTAGTTTGTTCATCCACCATGTCGTTAACTGATCACTAACTTTTGAGCTTGTTACCATATAATTTTCGGGGTGTCCAAAGATCTCTAAAACTTTCCTAAGGGCCCTATGACACCCCTAAAAGTATAAAAACCTGATCAAAAGTTAGTGATCAGTTAACGACGTGGTGATAGAACACACTAATTGTTAAGTTAGGGGTGACGGCCGTCAAAGTGATAGTTGAGGGTGGCAACGGTCAATAGGCAATAGTTGAGGGTGATAAAATCCAATAACCATTTTATTTATAAGCCCAAGTCTCATTCTCTCAACCTTGGAAAACATGAACGAGATATTAACTAACATATTTGAAACCTTATTTATCAACACAAAATAAGTTTTTTTTTTTTTTTTTTTTTTTTTTTTTTTTGCAAGAGCATAGTTTACTTAAAACAAAAGGTTCTTCAATTGTGCAAGAGTAAAATTAAAACGTATGAAAATATAAAAGTATCAAAGAGATATTTGTTAAATATCTATGCTCTTTAATTTTTATAACTAGACAATTGACGTAAAAAGTGATATCATTATAAGGAGTAGTTGTTTAAAAAACATGTTAATGTGGAGTATTTAAATTACTAATGAGAAGCCGAGTCTCCTTCCCGAGGATCCTAAAGATTTGTAGAGTGTACATATTAACGAATCCAGTATCACCATTTCAAACTCTAACCAATTTGAGTCGTAATATTTATTAGAAGTTTAAACGTAGCACTATTATATGATGTTTAAAAAAATCAACTTTCAATAATACATCGACCCACTCCATTTAACAAACTTCAAATTTTCATTAGCATTTATTTTGAACTTGCACATGTAAATGTCTTCCACTAATCTCTAATATAAAACCGGATCTTGATAGTGAGTTTTTTACAATTACCAAATGAATGAATCCAGAATCTCTTATTACGCGACTATCAAAGATCTCAAGTATGCAGCATATACAATAAAGGAAGCATTACCTTGACGGGACTAGTGAAGTATTTTCGGTTAGTATTAGACGGCAACAAGAGCATTGTTTTTCAATGGGTATGAGATAATTATAAGAATAAATATCTACCAAGCTAAAATGCTTTAATCATGTGCTGAAAGTGAGACTGTGATTTTGATTGAATTAGACATTTCTCTGTAACCGAACTAACATAATCGCCCTATATTGAAGATTATAGAAAACTTAGATCATCTATTAACCCTATTATAATTTCTTAATCTTGGAAAAAGTCTATGAAGCTTTTGGTGTCATGAAATTATATGGACGATCTAAGGCTTTGAATAAAACCTTTTAGCCAAAAACCATGGTTTGAAATGATTGTAAGGTTGCTAATGGAAGAATGGTATTAAATGAAAATGTTAGTCTACGTAAAAAGAGTATAAAACTGGCAAAAGAATTGAAGTGTAATGCATCTGAAGGAATAACATTCCAACGTTTGCGGCTAAAATTTATACCATAATGTACAAACAATGCATTTATGTCAAAGTACTAACTTTTAACTAACAAATTAAACATCTTGTGATTATAAAATTAAAGAGGATATAGAATGTTGTATTTTTTTGAAAAAAAAAAATTTGTTGATTATCTTTGCATTATGATGTATTTTTTTATGTTGATTTTTGTTTTAAACTTGTAGTTGTTTTTTAAATTTTCAAACTGTAAGTTTTTTGTTTCTGTTTGTAGTGTTTTTCCATCATCAACTTTTAAACCTATGTAACTCAATTTATTGACATCATGTATTTTCATTAAGAAAATCGAAATTTGCATTAACACAAACATATTCTAAACTCAAGTTTTATACAATTACAGTATTTTATTAATGTTTGAACATCATCAATGTAGTGAAATTTTTATTTATGAGACCTCAAGAAAAAAACACATTATTACAAAAATAAAAATTAAAAATTAAAATATAATAATGTGAAAAAAGTTGGTAAGCTTTGTCTTCTGGAAAGACCATTCAACAATTTAATATAAAAAAGTATCTTTTTTTAAAGGCAAATTTCTTTTATTCCCTACTGTCTGTGGGACTTGAACCCAAAACCTCCCCATCCCAATGTGTTTAAAGGCTTTACCTTTGCCAATGGACCAACACCCCATTGGCTATAAAAAAAGTATCTTAATTGAATTAAATACTAAATCATAGTTTACATAAAAAATTAAATACTAATAATATCAATAATTTAATTGAAGAGATATCACTAATTTATTTTAGCTATATAAATAGAACCATCTACCAAGACTTGCATAAAGCATTGTCACTTTTCTATATAACATAACCTCATCCATCAAGACTAGTTGCTACAACATGATGCTATTCATAGAGTTTCATCAAATATCTCAAATAAATTGTTAAGGAATTGATGTAATCCTATGAACAGTCAGCATGTTGTGGAAAATTATAACCAAGTTTTTGTGAGCATTATTTTCTTTTTACATTTAAGACTAGTTGCTACAACATGATGTTGTTCATAGTATTTCTTCAAACATTACACATATCATTATCAAATAATTAATAAAATTCTATGAACAGTCAGCATTTTGTAGATAATTATAGCCAAGTTTTTGTTGCCCTTATTTTTCTGCATATAATTAAGCTTTGGTTCTTTTTATTTTACTTGTTTTGAATTTCTTTTCTATTTGTCTATGCTAAAATTAGATATATTAGTATTATTATTATTATTATTATTTGAAAATTTAAAGTGGAACTCTATTTGAAGGTCAAGGGTTGAAGACTTGAGAAAAACATCACATTTTAAACAAAGTAAAAAAAAATTAACTGTAAAATATGAAAAAGTATCTTAACTGCGTTAGCTACTATATCTTATTACAAATGTGTAGTCAAATAACTCAAAATCTTAAGCACTAAATTCAAGTTATAACTACTTTATTTTAGATATATAAATAGATCCATCTAGGAAGACTTATATAGAACATTATCACTCTTCTTGCCCACATAAGAATTATAATCTAGCTTGCCTTCATCTACCTATGTCATAAGTTTATTAATAAATGATTCCGTGTGCAAAATTTGAGGGTTTCTATTGATACTATCTGATACAAAACGATGTTGTTTTTAGAATTTCGTCAAATATATCACGTATCATTGTTAAAGAATTGATAAAATTCCATGAAGAGTAACCAATTTTTTTTAGATTTTTTTTGCCTGTCTTTACTAGAGTTACATGTATTAATATTTATTATTATTAGGAAACTTAAAGTTTAGCTCCCCTTGAAGGTCGAGGGTTCAAGCTTTATGAGAAATATCATATTTCAAAAAATGTCAAAAATTAACTACTAATTACAAAAACATATCCTAATTGCATTAATTACTACAAAATTTGAGGGTTTCCATTTAGACTAAATGCTACAACACAATATCCCATAATTTCGTAAACTATTAAACATATCATTGTCAAAGAATTGATGCAATTCCATAAACACCCAACTTGTTGTCGGTAATTGTAACCAAGTTTTTGTTACCGTTATTTTTTTAACATGGTACCACGCCTTGCTTCTTTTATTTTACTTGTTTTGTTTTTTTATTTTGTAGGTGTCTTCGTTAAAATTAGATGTACTATTATTGTTATTATTATTATTATAAAATATACAAAATTCTACAAAATAAAGAATAATCGACTATGAATTCTCTCAAATGACTAACATTTAACCAGAAAAAAATCAGTGAACCAAAATAAGAACAGAAACTGGATTTTGTGCTATAGAGATGAACAAAAAAAATTTCAATGTTGTTGTTAGTCAGTTGATTGCATCTATAAAGTCCTTCTTATAAATAAAAGAACACTTAATGTAAATTCTATAGCAATACTAAACTTTTAACGGTATATCTAATATCTTCTAATCATGCAATTGTGGCACATCAAGTCTATCATCTAATGATTTGTTGTTAGAACAAACAATAACAACAAAGTAGGCAAGGTTTTAACTTGAATTGAAATTACATTTTTTTAAAAGCCTTTAAGGCATTCCTCTTCATCATTTTAAGCTCAATGACTTATTTGTTTGTTTCAGCAATATAACTTCCTTTTTGTTGGGTGAACTAAGATGTGGTAAGCGATCTTTCTAGTTCTAACATCTTATTCATAATACTAATTTGATTATTGTGTTCCAATGTATAGATATTTTTTAGAAAACTAACATTAAATTAGGTAATTGTCAGGGACCGGAGTTTCACTATAACATGGAAACCAATAAAATAGCTAATATAACATGCAAAATATGGTTAAATTTAATTTTACGACGATCCACGCAAAGTGATAGAACCCTATTTTAAACAACCGCTTCATTAATATTCTTAACCAATAACAACTTATCGAAAAAGAAAACTTTTAAATATTACACATTTAATAACCGAGAAGTTCTAGTTACGAATTATATAGGAATACAATTAATAATGCGGGTTAGAACTGTTCATCCGACACAACATGGTAAAAATAATGTCAAGTCTCCCAAGCTTCCAATCTTGCTTCATACGACACACTTGTTGCTTCATTGTTCCACATTTACAACCACTAGATCCTTAAATACACCTCAACTCCAAAATTAGTTGCCGCTACCACCTGCCTTATCCTCCCTAGTTCAACATGCTTCCGATTTCAACCATTACCATCTATATAGCGCTTTCATGAACCCTAAGTTAATACCTTTCTTTGAACCCTTAATTGGCTCCTCAATTGTTGAACTTCAAATAGTTACTTCATCAACTTACACTTACACTTAATCCCTAATTCGAACACATATGGGTAACCTAAAGTCACGGAACCATGGGAGGTTCTCCACAAGCATGGTAAATTGGAACAATAAACTAATTATGCACACCCTATCTACTTTGAATAGGTTGATCACTTCACATAATGATATATTACAAAACCTTTTGGTTTAACACCCATTATAAAATGTTGAGTAACATTCTATGCGTTAGAAATTAAGATGATGAAAGCACGTTTTCATATATAAATTTTAATGAAGTTGGTTTTGCTATTAAGAGAAGTTGTTACCATTTAATGCTTAATAAAAGTTCAAAAGCTTTCGTTGTGAATTCTCTAATTACTATGTGCTCTGATACCAACTTGTAACACTTATCTGTTTGCCATGATTATATATGATTGATGTTATAGTCGAAAAATATATATTTTGAATAAAATCATTTATGTTCATGAACTCACCAGTTGAGTCCCAAATATTTTTTGGGCACACATCCTAAGTGCCATGTGATTGCAGGAATCGAGGATGATAAGACTAGCATATGAGGAGATAGAGGTCTAGTGGGCTTTTGAAGATTTAGATCTCTAGTCTAGTTTAACTGATGAAAATGTTATTGTATAATAATACATATGTAAAGTACTCTTTAATGTTTAAGAAAAGTTCAAAATCTTCCGTTGTGAATTCTCTAATTACTATGTGTTTTGTACATCTGATGCGTAAGACTCCCCAGAGCTTATCCTGGGATGCAGGTGTTACATACCACCTGCTCTTGTTCAGGGTATTTCGTCAATTATCAACATCTAGGTAGTTTGGAAGAATTGATAAAATTCTATGAACAATGAACATGTTGTGGATAACTTTTGATGGTTTTCGGGTGAAGCTCAAGATATTAAGAGAAGTTGTACAACCTGCTCGTGTTCATGCTATTTCGCCAATCCTCAACATCAAGCTACTTTTGAAGGGTTGATGAAATTCTATGAACAATGAACATGTTGTGGATAACTTTGGAAGCGTTAATGAATTTTGGGTGTAGCTCAGGATATTAAGAGAACTCGCTACCAGCTCTTTTTCATGGTAATTTACTCAATTGTCAACATCAAGGTAAGGGTTGATGCAATTTTTTGAACAATGAGCATGTTATGGATAATTTTGAATGGTTGGTTAAATTCAATTAAAAAGTTGATAATTTTTGAAGGATTTAGATAATTCTATGAACAATGGTGGATAACTTCATCCTGCAGGACAAAGTAATCAATTAACACAAAATCACATCATGTCCTATTTTTGTTATTTTATTTATAAGCCTAAGTCTCATTCTTTCAACCTTGGAAAACGTGAAGGAGCTATTAACTAACAAATCTGAAACCTTATTTATCAACACAAAATAGGTTTTTTTTTATTTGCAAGAGCATAGTTTACTTAAAACAAAAAGTTCTTCAATTGTGCAAGAGTAAAATTAAAATGTATGAAAATATAAAAGTATCAAAGAGATATTTGTTAAATATCTATGCTCTTTAATTTTTATAACTAGACAATTGATGTCAAAAGTGATATCATTATAAGGAGTAGTTGTTTAAAAAACATGTTAATGTGGAGTGTTTAAATTACTAATGAGAAGTCGAGTCTCCTTCCCGAGGATCCTAAAGATTTTGTAGAGTGTACATATTAACAAATCCAATATTACCATTTCAAACTCTAACCAATTTGAGTCGTAATATTTATCAGAAGTTTAAACGTAGCGCTATTATATGATGTTTAAAAAATCAACTTTCAATAATACATCGACCCACTCCATTTAACAAACTTCAAATTTTCATTAGCATTTATTTTGAACTTGCACATGTAAATGTCTTCCACTAATCTCTGATATAAAACCGGATCTTGATGGTGAGTTTTTTACAAGTACCAAATGAATGAATCCAGAATCTCTTATTACGTGACTATCAAAGATCTCAAGTATTCAGCATACACAATAAAGGAAGAATTACCTTGACGTGACTAGTGAAGTATTTTTAGGGGCAACAAGAGCATTGTTGTCACACCCCGACCGCGTAAAACAACAAATCGCGGGGGAATCGTCGGGGAGTGTTGTAACAGAATCATTGTTTCAAAACACACGGAAATTTGAAGTTTTGTTTTATTAAACATTAAATATTACATCGTCTGGAAATCTAAATAAACAATTTAAACATAGTCTATCATTGTTATTAAGTCACTAAGGCCTCGCCCAGTCCTATGTGGGCATGCATCCTAGCAATCAACATCATTCAACAACACCTGAAACATATGTGAAAACAAATTCAGCAAAGAAATGCTGGCGAGTACATAGGTTTTTGAGAGTGTCGGATTCATGGCTAGTTTACATGTTGCAATACTTAATTAAAAACCTTGTTTTGAAAAGTGTAGTATTGCGACATAATTAACCAACTCAAATCAAGTTGGTTATAATTTATAAAATCTCGTAGCCATGATTCTTAACTCGAAAACATTTTGTTTTAGAAAACCAATTTGTAAAACATCTTGTTAAAAAAACTCGTTAATAAATCTCATTAATAAATCTCGTTAATAAAACTCGTTAATAAATCTCGTTAATAAAACTCGTATGGTTTATATCATTTCGAAAACCTCGTTTGTGTGACATCGTTTCAAAATCGTTTACCCAAGTGAACTAAATAACGCCACGGTATGTAATACGATGAAAACACTTATATATAGGAAGTACCAGCGGCGTATCCACCATGCTTTCATCACATTACACCCGTCCCGTTATCTAAACACTAACCGAAAACCAATCGTTTACCCAAATCATTTAATTCGTTAAAAATCGCTTTAGTCGTTTAAATCATTCTCGTCTTAAATCGTGAAAACTACTTTCGATTGTCTCGCTAATAACATCCAAACCTTCGTGACTCGACTATCTCGCCTATCGCTTCTCGCATTAATAAACCACCAAAGGGTAAATTAACAATCACAGATTCAGTCGTTACCCACCTAACCCACACATAACCATGGGTGCAGTCTAATAACGGGATTTGTCAGATCCTATGGTACCATAACCTAATACTGGTCGGTTCGGCCAAAACTAATGGATATTATTCGTTATGTAAATACAACCAACAAGTTTGTTTACTATATCGAAATCGTTATTAATTTAATATAAACCATTTTAATCGTTTTTGAAACCATTGTTATAATATCGAAAATCGTTTTGAAAACCATCGTTAAAACCTTGAAAACATTTAGCACATATGAATCACCCCAAAACAATTGAAAACAGTAAAATAGGGGAACTATGTACTCACCTGAGAATGCTTAGAGGTCTTGAACAACAACCAAGCAAAGCTAGAGGGATCACGGAATCAATCGGCAACCTAATAACTATATAAATAACCCGGACCTAAGTCGGAAGATCGGATAGGATGATGTTTTGTAAACCAAATGAGTATTGGAACTCATATTACATAGTTTAACAAAGTCTACATCCTAAATCGAAACCTAACCTAAGTGCCTTCGACCCATTGTGACCCATTAAGGTAGCTTAAGCTACTTTAACGTGTTGTTCGCGCAAAAGCGCGTTCGAGACGTCTAACTAGTCCTATGACAAGTATTATATGCCTAAACATGATTAAATATGTTGCATAATCAATGAAGTGACAAAAGTTAATGTTACATATGCTTAATTACCAATTATGCATGAAAAGGGCATTTTGGTCATTTACCTATCATACAACTAATTAAACCTAAGTGACCATAAGGTATAACCTCGGAAGGTTATTCCCTATGCAACTACGGTCACTAAACATGTTTGGTCGGATCCTAATGATCGACCAAACGGGTCGTGTTCGAAAGTCTAAGCGGGTGTTTAGTCCGCTTGACTTACGACTCTACACAAGCACTAAACTAAAAGTGACGAGCTAAACATGCTAAAACATGTTTAACGAATTTAGAAAATAGATTTGGTATCAAAACAAACGGTTTTGATACCTATAAGTAGTTTGGTTACAAAACACGCAAGAATGCGCATTTTGGCCGAAACTACGACTCGTCACTACACCTAGATAACGTGGTAATCAGTAGGTATAGTCACTAGGGACTATAACCATCGTGATTACGCTCACGTTATGAAGTTCATATGAACTTCGCATTGACCATAAACTGGTCAATGCAGAAAGTCAAACGCAGTTTGACTTTCAGACTCGAAAAGCGATAAAAGAACGAAAGAATACTTACAAAAGGTCCCCGCAAGCTTTGATCCGATTTACTCTCAGGTATGAAGCATAAACTTCAACTTAGAGAGCCAAAATCAGATCAATGTGGGTTTTGCAAGTGAAAGGGGATAGCTATTTATAGGAAAACTAGAACCGTTAGGATCGTTCATCATAAAACGAGCTTCGATCTCATCCGTACACATGTGCCCATGGTTTTGTGAAACCATGGGAGCCCATAGTTTCATTAAAACCATGTGCAAATAAGGGGAACAGCTGGAACAAGCTGGAATTTAGATTTTTCATTTTGGTCCCTTCCTAAGATAACTATGGCAGAATGACAATTTTGGTCCCCGAACTTTAGAATCTTGAATTTCGGCTCATTTTTGACACGTTTAAGCCCCGTTAACCTCATTTCAAGGCTCTAAAATGAAGTTAAAGTATAGGGAACTCAAAACATGCTCAAAATATCTCGGATGTCGGTTCGTTTGGTCGTACGGTTGCGTTGTTCGGTTAATTACGACGGAAGTCGTAACGAATGCAAAAACGATCCAAATTACGCGACTGATGACGGGGGTAGCCCAAGACTAAATAAAATGACTAAATACGTAAACGCTCAAAGGGTTAAATGGTTCAATGGTTAAAAAGCTGTGAGGAGGGGAAAAGCAATACGGAAACAGTAGCCAGTCACATCCAAGGATTGCTTCACCAACCCACAGCCGCAAAAGCAATGTAGGTCTGTAGAGCACACGCTATTATCCAGGGGTCAAAAGGCTTCAACCCCTGAAAGGGTAAGCCCCTCGCTGCAAGCAAGGACACTAGTCAAATGAATGCCTCTTTGGGAGATGTCTTCTCCTATATAAGTGACACTTCATTTACTGAGTTGGGACATTCTTGGCCAGGCCTGTTTCCTTAAACTCTGGTCATTCACATTGGGTACTTGCTTTATGCGAGTCACTCACTTTCACATCCAACACACACATTCCGTTTGCTCCCATATCCGAATCTGAATAAACTTCATAGGAGGAACTTCAGCAAACAACAACAATCAACTAGTAAACCTCCTTCCACGTCTTGCAAACGTGGGGGGACCCCACGACCTGCGTTAGGCAAAGTTGAACCCTTCAACCCTTTTGCCTAACCAGCCCAGCTACCATCCTTGGTCTTTTATTTGTTGCATCAACAAGTTGGCGCCCACCGTGGGGCTACGCCGCTATTTCTCATCAAAAAGACCTAGTAGTGTAGCTCTCTTCATTTAAAATCACCATGTCTGAAAGTGGATCCCCGGGTGAAGTAAATTAGGTTCCAAACACCTCTACCCCGGGTAGTAGCCAAGCTCATGTGGCTATACCAACTTCTTTCTCAACTCCGGGGAGCACACCCGAGTTCCTCACCTTCAACACACCAACTCCGTCTAGATCCGGAGTTCCTTCTCCCAATGTCGGTGTCTCTGACACCCCGACGCGTGTTGAACTTACCCCCGAAGGGGTTGCCAACAATTTCCTGGAACTGAGGTCTCTCCTCAACCAGCACGTGAATAGAGAAAGAGAAAAGGGTGTGAGAATCCGCTTAGACTATGACGAGCCAGAACCAACGTTGTCTCCTGGACCACCTCCCTTTCCATTTACAACTAGAAATGAGGCTGGTCCCAGTAATCCTTCAAACCCTCACCCATATATGTCCACAATGACAAATCCTAAAGTGCATCCTATCTTCTCTTCCCAACCAATTACTAGTGGTGCTCCTTTAGGACATGAGCTAACCCTTGACCAGCTCCTACAGTCCCCAGTAACAAGCTTTCCAGCATCTACAACAACCACGTGGGAGCAAGCTCTGTCCGTGCTCCATTTGGCACGAAGTGCTGTTATGAGCACTCCCCTTGGAATAAGCTGCTCAGTTGGACCAGGAAGCCTTCAAGGCTTCAACCTCATGCCCAACATGATGACCCAGATGATGGCCAACTTCCCGTGGCAACACTTTATTAATCAGGTGCTAGCCACTCAGGGAAATAACGGCAATGGCAATAATATGGATGCAAGGGCTGAAGAAGACTTAGCTAAACCATATAAGCCAAGTAACCTTTCATGCTTTTCAAAACAGATAGCCGATTATGATTTCCAAGCAAAGATCAAGATGCCATCCCATATCAGGACGTATGATGGGACTGAAGATCCTGAGGACCATCTTCAGATCTTCACCGGTGCAGCAAGGATAGAGAAATGGTCAAACGCTGAATGTAGCCTAATGTTCATGCAAAATCTTGTTGGATCAGCCAGAATCTGGTTCAACAACTTACCTGCTCAAAGCATTCGAAGCTTTGAGGACCTTAGCAAGGGTTTTCTGGCCAATTTCTCCCAACAAAGGCGATATATTAAAGACGCAACAGTGATCTTCCAGATAAAACAACGTGATGATGAAAGTCTTTGTGCGTTCATTGAATGATACAAGAAGGAAGGTCTAACTTATGTAGGGGCAGATGAGAAAATGAGAGTGGCTGGTTTCATGAATGCCATCACCTCTAAATATCTCACAAGAGATTTTAACAAATCCCTGCCCAAGACCTTGGAAGAAGCTCTCGAAAGGGCTGAAGCCCACATCCGGGGAGAGGAGGCGGTAGACATTAAAGAACAAAGAAAAAGGGGATCCGGCTGGCGAAGCAATAGTCCAGCTAGAAAAAGGGGGAACTTCAACTCCTATGACAGGCGGTCAAAGGGTTCAGACCCTCGAAGGTCTGAAGGTCGGAACCCTTCAAGCAGGGAGAAAGGCATAAGTTTCACACCCCTCACGAAGACCCCTCAAGAAATCCTTGCAACGGAAGAAGTTAAGCAAAACTTTCGGCCTCCTAGGCCTCTCCCCAAAAGCAGAAAAAATCAGAACTCCACACAATACTGTGAGTTTCATGAAGAAAAAGGTCACCACACCAATGATTGCTTCCAACTTAAGAAAAGAATTGAAGAAGCTGTTAAGTCCAGAGAACTCGCTCATTTGGTAAAGGGAGTCCGGGACAAAATGGCTGAAGGAAAAGGTAAGGAAGTCAATATGGTGGATTTTGATGGAAGGGTTCCTCATAAAAGACAGCGGTTGGAAGCTTGGGAGCTTCAGTGTGTCTGTTTCCCCCCAACGGAGAAAGATCCTCTCTCCAGCCCTCTTGTGGTAGAAGCTACCGTGGGAACGTTGCAAACATGTAGGGCATACATAGACACCGGGGCAGCCACCAAAATCATGTTCGAAAAATTTTTCAACCGTTTGAGTAATGAAGAACGTTCAAGGCTTCAACCCTCTAGAACCTCTATAAAAGGTATCGCCGATATACCCCTCAAGCCTTTAGGGCAACTAACACTTAATGTTCGTTTCAGCGAAGGTTTGAAAGAAAGAACCCAACCACTCACCTTTGTGGTTATCAACATCCCCTCAAACTATGACGTGATCATTGGAAGACCAGGGCAGTGTGCATTCTACATGGCCGTGTCTGTTGGCCATGGCACAGTCAAATTTCCTACCGAGAGGGGCATAGCAACCCTTCAACCCTCTCAAGAAGCTTACATGGTTGAGGGTGAAAGCTCAAATAGTGAAGAAGATAGGCAAAGGTTGGTCATAAACCCGAAGTACCCTGAACAAAGAATAAGGGTCAATCCAAACCTTTCTCAAGAGACCCTTTCGTATCTCGAAAAACTGCTGACACATTACAATGATGTTTTCGCTTGGTGTCCAGAAGATATGACAGGGATCCCTCAGAACATTGCTGAGCATGAGTTAAGAATACCACCGGATGTTAATCCTGTGGTCCAAAAGAAAAGAAGCCTGGCACCCGAGAGAAGTCGGGCAGCCTGCCAAGAGGTTGAAAAGCTTGTGTCAGCCGGTATTCTCCGAGAAGTCAAGTACCAATCATGGGTTGCAAACCCGGTTATGGTCAAGAAACCCGACAACTCTTGGAGGATGTGCATAGATTTCAAGGATCTTAACAAGGCTTGTCCTAAGGATTGCTATCCACTACCGGAAATTGATCTCAAGGTTGACTCCCTCACCGGTTACTTGTTCAAATGCTTTCTTGATGCATACAAAGGTTATCACCAAATCCTCATGAAGGAAGAGGATGAGGAAAAAACAGCCTTTCACACGGACAAAGGGATCTTTTGTTATCAAAAGATGCCTTTTGGCCTCAAAAATGTCGGAGCAACCTACCAACGGCTCGTTGACAAAGCCTTCGAAAGCCAAATTGGCAAAAACATGGAGGCATATGTCGACGACTTGGTAATTAAAAGAAAGACGGAGTATCAAATGCTTGACGACATTCAAGAAACTTTCAATAATCTCCGAAAGGTTAACATGAAGCTCAACCTGGAAAAATGCTCATTTGGGTTTGAGGAAGGAAAGTTCTTGGGCCATATTGTGGGGAAACAAAACATGAAGGCCAACCCAAACAAAGTAAAAGCTGTCCTTGAGACCAAACCACCAAAAACCAAGAAGGAGGTTGAAAGCTAAAACGGAAAGCTTGCAGCCTTGAAGCGTTTTACCTCAAAGTTGGCCGAAAGATCTCTGCCCTTCTACAAAATGCTCAAGAACTGCTCAGATAAGAAGGATTTCAAATGGACTGGAGAAGCTGAAGAAGCTTTTAACCAGATGAAGCAACATCTAGCTTCCTTACCAGAGATCGCAGCTCCTAAAACAGGGGAACCAATTTCAGTCTATTTATCAATTGCTGAAGAGGCCATAAGTGCAGTCCTCATCATTGAACGGGACAAAGCCCAGGTACCCGTCTATTTCTTCAGTAAAACTCTAAAATTGGCTGAAACCAAATACCCCCCCCCCCCCTTGAAAAGCTTGCCTTAGCCCTAGTCCAAACAGCTAGAAGGCTTCGAAGGAATTTCCAAGCACATCCTATACAAGTGGTCACTGACCAACCTATTAAGAATGTGCTTGAAAAACCAGAAAATTCGGGAAGACTGGCCAAATGGGCAGTGGAACTAGGTGAACATAACATCACCTACGTCCCACGAAAAGCTATCAAAGCCCAAGTCTTGGCCGATTTCATCGTGGAAATCCCGAACCAGGCAATCACCGAAGTGAACACTGCCACCACTGAACCTTCCAACCCTGAAGCCTGGAAGCTTTTTACCGATGGGGCTTCAAGTGTTGAAGGGTCAGGGGCGGGGTTAATTTTGATCAACCCAGAAGGGTTGGAATTCACGTATGCTCTCCGTTTTGATTTTCAGACCACCAATAACGAGGCTGAATATGAGGCACTAATAGCTGGCCTAAGGCTGGCTAAAGAAATGAAGGTTGAAAAGCTTGAAGTATTCACAGATTCGTTGCTGGTCTCAAGCCAGGTGAATGATAGCTACATAGCTAAAGAAACCAACATGAAAAAATACAGAGAAAAATCCAAGGAACTGATGAGTACCTTCCAAGCATGCAACATCAAACAGATCCCCAGATCTCAAAACAAAAAGGCTGATGCCCTAAGTAAACTTGCATCTCTCACTTTCGCCCACCTTACCAAGAAGGTGCTGGTAGAAGTGTTGAAGGCCCCATCAATCAATGAGTTGGAAGTTCAAGATGTAGTTACCGAAGAAGATCCAAACTGGATGACTCCCATCAAAAAGTTCCTTAAAAATGGTGAATTGCCCAATGATCAAGTAGAAGCTAAAAGGGTTGAAATCAAGGCAAGGCAATACATACTACAAGGAGAAACCCTTTACAAAAAGGGTTACCTTGATCCCTTGCTAAGATGTGTCGGTCCTGAGCAAAGTAAGTATTTGATCAAAGAAATTCATGAAGGTGTATGCGGAGCTCACTTTGGAGCTAGGTCGGTGGTTGCAAAGCTCATGAACCTTGGATATTTCTGGCCCTCAATGCATCGCGATACAACCGAAGAATTGAAGAAATGTGATGCTTGCCAGATTCATGCACCAATCCCAAAAAATCCCAAGCATGACTTAGTCCCGATAACCTCGGCATGGCCCATAAATGGGGAATGGACATTGTTGGTCCATTTCCCCCAAGCAAAGGAGGAGTAAAATTCTTGCTGGTAGCAATAGATTATTTCACCAAGTGGCCCGAGGTCAAACCACTTGCTAAGATCACGGGAAAACAGGTCATTGACTTTGTTTGGGAGAACATCATTTGCCGTTATGGATTGCCGGGAGTACTTGTCACTGATAACGGAAGGCAATTTGCTGAGAAGCCTTTCAACGTTTGGTGCAAGGAATACAAAATCGATCAGGTTTTTAGCTCAGTGGCTTATCCGCAATCAAACGGTCAGGTTGAAAGAACGAATAGAAGCATAGTAGAAGGCATCAAGACAAGACTGGGAAGATACGAAAGCAACTGGCTTGAAGAATTGCCTAGTGTCCTATGGGCAATTAGAACAACCGAAAAAACAAGCCATAAGAAAACACCCTATAGCTTGGTATTTGGATCCGAGGCTGTGATCCCCGCTGAAATAGGAGTTGTAACCCAACGAATTGTCAACATGGATCCCGAAACAAACCAAAAAGAGACCATGTTGAATTTACAACTCCTAGAGGAAGCACGAGATCAAGCTGCAATCCAAGAAGCCAAATACAAGCAACAAATGGAAGCCTACTACAACAAGAAAGTCAAGAATGAACGATTCAAGCCAGGGGATCTGGTCCTCAGAAACAATGCAGCTAGCAAAAAGGAAAATCAAGGAAAGCTTGGCCCAAAATGGGAGGGTCCATACACCATCCTCGAAGCACACAAGGGTGGATCCTATAAGCTGGAAGATTCAGAAGGCAAAAGGCTTCCAAGGCATTGGAATGGCAAAACCCTGAAAAGATTCCATGTTTAGACAGGAAAGTTTGGTTTGTGTCAAAATATATTTCGAACAACAACTATGAATACCTTTTGTAAACAGCAAGTATTGCTTAAATTAGTGAAGTTGTTTTATCAAACTTGTCTTTCTATCCTAAGGTCAGGTTGAGAACCTAGCAAAAAAACTCCATGGCAAGGGCCATGTAAGGGGATGAGCTCCCAGGCCACATCGCTCAATAGGTTCAAGGGTTGAATGAACCTATATAAGGGGTGAGTTCCTAAATCAATACAACTCCATGAGACTTGTTAAGTAAAAAATGAAATCGTCTCATAGACGGGTTTGAACAGCCTACAACAAATGTTCCCCAAGCCTTAAAAATATAATCAACAAACAGGCTTATAAGAGTCAAATGAAAAACAAAGAAAAGATAAAAAAGGATAGGTGCTATGTCTTCTTGTTAAAAATACCAAGGCTGAGTGTCTCCAGCACTGAACCCTTTAAGGTATAAAAAAACATAAGGGAAGCACAAACTCGACAAAGACAAAGTTACAAAAAGACAAAGAAAATCTAGACAAAAAATTATAAAGGTACAAACCAAGTCAGGTCACAAGACTAAAAAGCCTTCAAGGCTTCAAGCCGCCCGGGTAATATCTCGAAACCTTAAAGGCTTCAACCTACTAAAAGATAGCCAAAAGGCTTGGAAGGTTAAAGCTAAACAAACTGCCCTAACGAAAAAGGCACAAGAATAAAAACATAATACAAGGAAAATAGTTAAACATCATACCATATCAAAGAAAGCCCTAAAAGACTTTCAAACACAAGTTAGGGCAAGTCCTAGTAACTTGCAAGCTTAACTACTGTTCAAGCGGCCATACAGGCCTTAAACACAACCAACAGGAACCTTAAGGGTTCCTGAAAACCTAATATTGTTCAAATTAACATTACAAAACATAAATTGTTTTAGTGCTAAGAAAGCTACGAATCAAGCATCAGCAGAGGACTTGGAACCCCCGGAACCATCACCTTTGGCCTTTTTTGTTTTCTTCAGCTTTTTAGTCTTCACACCTCCATCACCACCTACCGCTGAAGCCTCCAAGCTTGCATCCTTGGGAACATCCGGTTGACCTGAAAGGGTGTCATCACTATCTCCCGAGTAGGATCTCTTCCTTGAAAGAGAACCTAAGATCTCAGCACAGATCTTCTCATTTAGGCCCTCCGGCTTCAAGTCCTGCAACACAGCAAGAGGCTTACCAAAACAAGCAGAAACTTGATGGATGTAAGGATAGGTCAGCTTCTCCATTTGCTCAACAGAGCCTTTGAAAACATCAGAAGCCTCGGGACGAAACAAAGGTGACTTCTCCAAAGGATGACCGGATTCATGAAGCTTGTAACCAGCAATGAGGCCTTGGTGTTTTCCCAGATTGAGTAGCTTAGTATAAACGTCACCAAGGGCAGAGTTGAACTCCTTGGAATGTAGAAGGTAAGTAACAACCTGCTGGAAACCTTGCTCGATTAACCACTGATTGTTAGCAGTAGAACGAGCAACAGAAGCTTTCAACCCCTCCTTCTCCTTACCAAAAGCCTGCTGTTGAATAAATAAAGTTTCCCGGTCAGCCTTAAGCTTCAACTGATCAGCCTCAAAGCTCTTTTTCAAGTCACTCATCTCAATTTCATGCATCCTAGTCAAATCACTAACCTTCTTGTCCCACGCGACTTCTTTCTCAACAAAACCGGCTATCTCCTTTTTCATCAAGGCCATGGAAGATTTCATTTTATCCTTCTTCTTCGAAAATTCTTCATATTCCTGCATCCTCTGACGAAAACGAGCAATCCCTTGAGGAAGCATAGCAGCAAGGTTGCAAGTGCTCAAAATCATACGGGACAACATCAAGTCATCATCCATCCCATCAATGGTCTTGTGAACTGAAGGAGGAGCAATGTGACTCAGAGCATCTTCACAAACAGTAGCATCTTTAAAGCTGTCATCATTCTTCACCGACCAATTAGGCACATAAACCTCTTCCGGATCAAACCCTTCAACGTCCCTGCTCGAAGAACCCTGAACAGGGGTAGCAACAACCTTTTTGCCTGAAACCTTTTTACTATGAACAACCAATTATTTCTCCTTCTCAACACCCGCTTCACCACCTTGGTCTTCCGAAACTTCAATATCATCGCTCAAATCCACTGGTTCAGTAGAAGTGGATTGAGGACCAGCTTTCAACAACCGACGGGAAGATCGACGGGTTGAAGACTTGGGAGCATGGGACTTAGAAAAACCTTTGACATTGGCAGTACTAACATAACCAGAGCCCTCAAACCTTTGCTCAACAGTCCTAACCACAACATTCTCACCAGGAACAGATGGAACATCCCCAAACACAACATCAGAAGTATCGTCACTCTTAATAAAGTCCAAAGCAGACATGACTGCAAAAAACAAAACAAAGGCACATAAGTCATAAGTCAAGAAAAATGCAAAAAAAGGAAAAAAAGGAGAATGCATACCCATGCCACTCCTCATAAGAACCGGATCCCGATCAACATTCCCCCAGATTTTACTAACCCCTAAAAGAACTAGTAAATGTTCAAGAAAGGGACGAACCCTCGAAAGGCATTCCCAGATGGCTTTAAGAAAAACATCATTCAATTCAGATTCGGAAGGCTCCGGATCATTAAGAACGGCATCCGGTTGCCTCCACACCATCTTGAATGGGACAATAGCATCGGAAACCCAGAAAAAGCGATCCTTCCAAGTCCCAAGCGTTGTAACCATAGACGAAATAAGACATGAATCAACCTTGGATGTTTCAAAGGTGAACCAATCGCCATTTTTAGCCAAATGAAAAAACCGGCGAAAAAGTAACAATGAGGGATCATATCCAAGGGCATGACATAAAACCTCAAAATGCAAAACCCTAGACATACCCTTCGGATGAACTTGCCCAAAAGAAACCCGGTAATATTCCAACAAATTCAAAACAAAGAAAGAAAAGGGATAACGAAGATTCGAAAACTCAAAATGACGGCAGTAAAGTGCAATCGAACCAGGGGTTGGTTTATCAACAGGAACATCACAAGCAGGAGCAGTTGGGTTAAACTTCTTATCAATACCATATTCCACACAAAACAAGTCTACCTCCTCTTTTGTTAATCGGGAAAAGGATTTTGCTAAATCCTTACGTGCACCCATTTTTTGAAATATGAAGAAAGTAAGGAAAATGCAAAGTAAATCGAAACTAACCTTGAAAGAGAAAAGAAAACGCAGGAGAAGAACTTGAAGGAATTGTGTAGAAAATGAATATGATATGCAAATATAAAACAAAAATAACCTAAAATAGGGGTAATAATGGCAAACAGTAACTTCTGCAAAACCGCCACCCTATCAACTGCCATACATCAATCAAATCAATTGTCAGTTATTTAAAATTCAAATATTAACTGCCTACAACCCTTCAAACCTTCAAGCATCGAACCCTTAAAGCCTTTAAGCAAGAAACTACACGTATAAAAGTCAGAAGTCTTTGAGCTCATTCCCCAAAAACCTCTGACTTGGGGGGCTGATGACGGGGGTAGCCCAAGACTAAATAAAATGACTAAATACGTAAACGCTCAAAGGGTTAAATGTTCAATGGTTAAAAAGCTGTGAGGAGGGGAAAAGCAATACGGAAACAGTAGCCAGTCACATCCAAGGATTGCTTCACCAACCCACAGCCACAAAAGCAATGCAGGTCTGCAGAGCACACGCTATTATCCAGGGGTCAAAAGGCTTCAACCCCTGAAAGGGTAAGCCCCTCGCTGCAAGCAAGGACACTAGTCAAATGAATGCCTCTTTGGGAGATGTCTTCTCCTATATAAGTGACACTTCATTTACTGAGTTGGGAGATTCTTGGCCAGGCTTGTTTCCTTAAACTCTGGTGACTCACATTGGGTACTTGCTTTATGCGAGTCACTCACTTTCACATCCAACACACACATTCCGTTTGCTCCCATATCCGAATCTGAATAAACTTCAGAGGAGGAACTTCAGCAAACAACAACAATCAACTAGTGAACCTCCTTCCATGTCTTGCAAACGTGGGGGGACCCCACGACCTGCGTTAGGTAAAGTTGAACCCTTCAACCCTTTTGCCTAACCAGCCCAGCTACCATCCTTGGTCTCTTATTTGTTGCATCAACAGCGACGAATGGAATTTTATCATGCCAATCACTAAAATAAAATATTTTAATGATTACATAAAGTTTTGGATGTCCGGATGTATTCAAAACGTAAGATATGCGCGAAAATGCAAACTTATGCACTTTTGACGACTTTAGTCCCTGAATGACCAAAAAGTTTATTTAGCACACCGAACCACTCAAAGCCTATTTCTAAGCTATGTAAAGGATATTTAGGGTATGTTTAACTTATGGTCATGTTCCAGAATGTTCGTTACAGTACAAATCGGCATGGTTTCGTAGTTTGTCGAAATTAGTCCTTGTAAGCGAATAAACTTGATTTCGCCACACCAAACCCTCCAAAACTTATTTCTAAGTTATGTAAAGGTTATTTAAGTTATGTTAAGACTATGTCACTGTCCCGGAGTGTTTGTCGCATTAAACTGGTTATATTTACGCATCAGTGCGCGTATAACCTTCCAGAAAGCGATTTAGAGCCCGAAATCGAACAAGAGTTGATATGTGCAAATGATACACATATTTATACAAATCCCAAGTATGAAACACAACATTTCATTGATTTGGTATTTGTTCGATGGCCGTGGAGGCGCAGAAGTCACAATTGTTTTTCAATGGGTATGAGATAATTATAAGAATAAATATCTACCAAGCTAAAATGCTTTAATCGTGTGCTGAAAGTGAGACTGTGATTTTGATTGAATTAGACATTACTGTGTAACCGGACTAACATAATCCCCCTATATTGGAGATTATAGAAAACTTAGATCATCTATTAACCCTATTATAATTTCTTAATCTTGGAAAAAGACTATGGAGCTTTTGGTGACATGAAATTATAGTGACGGTCTAAGGCTTTGAATAAAACCTTTTAGCCAAAAAGCATGGTTTGAAATGATTGTAAAGTTGCTAATGAAAGAACGGTATTAAATGAAAATGTTAGTCTACGTAAAAAGAGTATAAAACTGGCAAAAGAATTGAAGTGTAATGCATCTGAAGGAATAACATTCCAATGGTTGCGGATAAAATTTATACCATAACATACAAAACAATGCATTTTGTCAAATTACTAACTTTTAACTAACAAATTAAACATCTTGTGATTATAAAATTAAAGAGGATAGAGAATGTTGTATTTTTTTTTTTGAAAAAAAAAAATTGTTGTTTATCTTTGCATTATGATGTATTTTTTTATGTTGATTTTTGTTTAAAACTTGTAGTTGTTTTTAAAATTTTCAAACTCTAAGTTTGTTGTTTCTGTTTGTAGTGTTTTTCCATCATCAACTTTTCAACCTCTGTAACTAAATTTATTGATATCATGTATTTTCATTAAGAAAATCGAAATTTGCATTAACACAAACATATTCTAAACTCAAGTTTTATACAATTACAGTATTTTGTTAATGTTTGAACATCATCAACGTAGTGAAATTTTTATTTATGAGACTTCTAGAAAAAACACATTATTACAAAAATAAAAATAAAAATTAAAAATCAAAATATAATAAAGTAAAAAAGTTGGTAAGCTTTGTCTTTTGGAAAGACCATTCAACAATTTAATATAAAAAAGTATCTTAATTGCATTAAATACTACATCATAGTTAACATAAAAAATTAAACACTAATAATATCAATCATTTAATTCAAGAGATATTACTAATTCATTTTAGCTATATAAATAGAACCATCTACCAAGACTTGCATAAAGCATTTTCACTTTTCTATACCACATAACCACATCCATCAAGACTAGTTGTTACAACATGATGTTGTTCATAGAGTTTCATCAAATATCTCACATAAATTGTTAAAGAATTGATGAAATCCTATGAACAGTCAGCATGTTGGGGAAAATTATCACCATGTTTTTGTGAGCATTATTTTCTTTTTACATTTAACACTAGTTGCTACAACATGATATTGTTCATAGTATTTTTTTCAAATATTACACATATCATTGTCAAAGAATTAATAAAATTCTATGAACAGTCAGCATCTTGTAGATAATTATAGCCAAGTTTTTGTTGCCCTTATTTTTCTGCATATAATTAAGCTTTGGTTCTTTTTATTTTACTTGTTTTGAATTTCTTTTCTATGTGTCTATGCTAAAATTAGATGTGTTATTATTATTATTAGGGAAATTGGCCTGTAATAATCTCACCTAGACCTTATTGGCCATTAATAATCCCACCTCAGAATATTCCCCCCACCAGTCCCACCTTTCACCTATTTTTCTACAATGGTCCCCTGTTAAAAAAACTTAACGGAGTTAAGCTTTTTTCCAAATTACAAACAGATTTTTTAGGACTTTTGATCAGAACGACGATACGAGTGCATTGATGTAAAACTTGCCTCGAAACGGTGCTCCAAACGATGAAAATGGCGTTTCAATTCGGGTGTTTAAATTTCTAATTAACCAAAATCATGTCACTTGGATCACCATTTCGAAGTAAGTTTTACATTAATGGACTCGTATCATCGTTCTGATCAGAAGCCCTAAAAAATCTGTTTGTAATTTGGAAAAAAGCTTAACTCCATTAAGTTTTTTTAACGGGGGACCATTGTTGGAAAAATAGGTGAAAGGTGTGACTGGTGGGGGGAATATTCCGAGGTGAGATTATTAATGGCCGATAAGGTTTAATTGCGATTATTACAGGCCAATTCAACTTATTATTATTATTATTATTACTATTATTATTTTTTTGAAAATTTAAAGTGGAACTCTATTTGAAGGTCAAGGGTTGAAGACTTGAGAAAAACATCACATTTAAAACAAAGTAAAAAAAATTAACTGTTAAATATGAAAAAGTATCTTAATTGCGTTAACTACTACATCTTATTACGAATGTGTAGTAAAAAAACTCAAAATCTTAAGCACTAAATTCAAGTGATATCTCTACTTTATTTTAGTTATATAAATAGATCCGTCTAGGAAGACTTATATAGAACATTATCACTTTTCTTGCCCACATAAGAATTATAATCTAGCTTGCCTTGATGTACCTATGTCATAAGTTTATTCATAAATGTTTCCGTGTGCAAAATTTGAGTGTTTCTATTGATACTATCTGATAGATACAATACGATGTTGTTTTTAGAATTTCGTCAAATATATCACGTATCATTGTTAAAGAATTGATAAAATTCCATGAACAGTAACCAATTTTTTTTAGATTTTTTTTTGCGTGTCTTTACTACAGTTACATGTATTATTATTTATTATTACTAGGAAGCTTAATGTTGAGCTCCCCTTGAAGGTCAAGGGTTCAAGCTTTATGAGAAATATCGTATTTCAAAAAATGTCAAAAATTAACTATTAATTACAAAAAAAATATATCCTAATTGCATTAATTACTACAAAATTTGAGGGTTTCCGTCCAGACTAAATGCTACAACACAATATCCCATAATTTCATAAAATATTAAATATATCATTGTCAAAGAATTGATGCAATTCCATAAACACCCAACTTGTTGTCGGTAATTGTAACCATGTTTTTGTTACCGTTATTTTTTTAACATGGAACCACGCCTTGCTTCTTTTATTTTACTTGTTTTGATTTTTTTTATTTTGTAGGTGTCTTCGTTAAAATTAGATGTATTATTATTGTTATTATTATTATTATTATTATATTACTATTATTATTATTATTATTGTTATAAGAAAATATTCAAAATTTTAATACAAAATAAAGAATAATCGACTATAAATTCTCTCATATGAATAACATTAAACCATAAAAAATCAGTGAACCAAAAAAAGAACAGAAACCAGATTTTGTGCTACAGAGATGAACAAAAAAAATTGCAATGTTGTTGTTAGTCGGTTGATTGCATCTATAAAGTCCTTCTTATAAATAAAAGAACACTTAATGTAAATTATATAGCAATACTAAACATTTAACGACATATCTAATATCTTCTAATCAGGTAATTGTGGCACATCAAGTGTATCATCTATTGATTTGTTGTTAGAACAAACAATAACAAAAAAGTAGGCAAGGTTTTAACTTGAATTGAAATTACATTTTTAAAAGCCTTTAAGACATTGCTCTTTCATCATTTTAAGCTCAATGACTTATTTGTTTGTTTCATCAATATATCTTCCTTTTTGTTGGGTGCGTTAAGATGTGGTAAGCGATCTTTCTAGTTCTAACATCTTATTCATAATACTAATTTGATTATTGTGTTCCAATGTACAGATCTTTTTTAGAAAACTAACTCATGTTAGGTAAGTGTGAGGGACCGGAGTTTCACTATAACATGGAACCCAACAAAATAGCTAATATATCATGCAAAATATGGTTAAATTTAATTTTACGACGATCTACGCAAAGTGATAGAACCCTGTTTTAAACAACCGCTTCATTAATATTCTTAACCAATAACAACTAATCGAAAAAGAAAACTTTGAAATATTACACATTTAATAACCGAGAAGTTCTAGTTACGAATTATATAGGAATACAATTAATAATGCGGGTTAGAACAGTTCATCCGACACAACACGGTAAACTTAATGTCAAGTCTCCCAAGCTGCCAATCTTGCTTCATACGATACACCTGTTGCTTCATTGTTCCACATTTACAACCACTAGACCCTTAAATACACCTCCACTCCAAAATTAGTTGTCGCTACCACCTGCCTTATCCTCCCTAGTTCACCATGCTTCCGATTTCAACCATTACCATCTATATAGCGCTTTCATGAACCCTAAGTTAATACCTTTCTTTGAACACTTAATTGGCTCCTCAATTGTTGCACTTCAAATAGATGCTTCATCAACTTACACTTACACTTAATCCCTAATTCGAACACATATGGGTAACCTAAAGTCATGGAACCATGGGAGGTTCTCCACAAGCATGGTAAATTGGAGCACTAAACTAATTATGCACACACTATCTACTTTGAATAGGTTGATCACTTCACATAATGATATATTACAAAACATTTTGATTTAACACCCATTATAGAATGTTGAGTAACATTCTAAGCGTCAGAAATTAAAATGATGAAAGCACGTTTTCATATATAAATTTTAATGAAGTTGGTTTTGCAATTAAGAGAAGTAGTTACCATTTAATGCTTAATAAAAGTTCAAAAGCTTTCTTTGTGAATTCTCTAATTACTATGTGCTCCGATACCAACTTGTAACACTTATATGTTTGCAATGATTATATCTGATTGATGTTATAATCGAAAAATATATGTTTTGAATAAAATCATTTATGTTCATGAACTCACCAGTTGAGTCCCAAATATTTTTCGGGCACACATCCTAAGTGCCATGTGATTGCAGGAATCGAGGATGATAAGACTAGCATATGAGGAGATAGAGGTCTAGAGGTCTTTTGAAGATTCAGATCTCTAGTCTAGTTTAACTAATGAAAATGTTATTGTATAATAATACATATGTAAAGTACTCTTTAATGTTTAATAAAATTTCAAAAGCTTCCGCTGTGAATTCTCTAATTACTATGTGTTTTGTATATCCGATGCGTAACACTCCGCAGAGCTTATCCTGGGATGCGGGTGTTACATACCACCTGCTCTTGTTTAGGGTATTTCGTCAATTATCAACATCTAGGTAGTTTGGAAGAATTTATGAAATTCTATGAACAATGAACATGTTGTGGATAACTTTTGATGGTTTTTGGGTGAAGCTCAAGATATTAAGAGAAGTTGCTACAACGTGCTCTTGTTCATGATATTTCGTCAATCGTCAATATAAAGGTAGTTTTGAAGAGTTGATGAAATTCTATGAAAAATGAGGATGTTGTGGATAACTTTGGAAGCGTTAATGAATTTTGGGTGTAGCTCAGGATATTAAGAGAACTCGCTACCTGTTAGTGCATATGTATGTTGACTTCATCTTGTATCGAGTCATGTAACTAGAATAGATAGACCAGGACGCGTTGTACGAGAGAAATGGGAAACAGACCTGAACCAGCCACCCCTCACCAAGTGGCTAGGCCACCTCGCACTGGACTGGTTCATGGGGTCTGGCATTCCTATAAATAGGCGAGTCCATGTATTCATTTGTAACTTTGTGATTCCTGAGATGAAGTGCTGGCAAAGTGTCGAACGATCTGTAAACACTATCAAATCAATACAATCGACAGTTAAAGTGATTCTACATGCAAATCTAGCTGCTATAACATCAATACGTCTGATTCCGCCTTTCGTATTGATCGAGAACTCTTCTGAACGACTCGTTTGATCGAATCCCGATCCTACACTACCAGCTCTTTTTCATGGTAATTTACTCAATTGTCAACATCAAGGTAAGGGTTGATGAAATTTTTTGAACAATGAGCATGTTATGGATAATTTTGAATGGTTGGTTAAATTCAATTAAAAATGTCGGTAATTTTTGAAGGATTGAGATAATTCTATGAACAATGGTGGATAACTTCATCCTGAAGGACAAAGTAATCAATTAACAAAAAATCACATCATGTCCTATCTTTGTTATTTTATTTATAAGCCCAAGTCTCATTCTCTCACCCTTGGAAAACATGAAAGAGATATTAACTAACATATTTGAAACCTTATTTATCAACACAAAATAGGTTTTTTTTGTTTTTGTTTTGCAAGACCATAGTTTACTTAAAACAAAAAGTTCTTCAATTGTGCAAGAGTAAAATTAAAACGTATGAAAATATAAAAGTATCAAAGAGATATTTGTTAAATATCTATGCTCTTTAATTTTTATAACTAGACAATTGACGTCAAAAGAGATATCATTATGAGGAGTAGTTGTTTAAAAAACATGTTAATGTAGAGTATTTAAATTACTAATGAGAAGCGGAGTCTCCTTCCCGAGGATCCAAAAGATTTTGTAGAGTGTACATATCAACGAATCCAGTGTCACCATTTCAAACTCAAACTAATTTGAGTCGTAATATTTATTAGAAGTTTAAACTTGGCGCTATTATATGATGTTTAAAAAAATCAACTTTCAATAATACATCGACCCACTCCATTTAACAAACTTCAAATTTTCATTAGCATTTATTTTGAACTTGCACATGTAAATGTCTTCCACTAATCTCTGATACAAAACCGGATCTTTATGGTGAGTTTTTTACAATTACCAAATGAATGAATCCAGAATCACTTATTACGTGACTATCAAAGATCTCAAGTATTCAGCATATACAATAAAGGAAGAATTACCTTGACGGGCTAGTGAAGTATTTTCAGTGAGTGTTAGATGGCAACAAGAGCATTGTTTTTCAATGGGTATGAGATAATTATAAGAATAAATATCTACCAAGCTAAAATGCTTTAACCATGTGCTGAAAGTGAGACTGTGATTTTGATTGACTTAGACATTTATGTGTAACCGAACTAACATAATCCCCCTATATTGGAGATTATAGAAAACTTAGATCATCTATTAACCCAATTATAATTTATTTATCTTGGAAAAAGACTATGAAGCTTTTGGTGTCACGAAATTATAGTGATGATCTAAGGCTTTGAATAAAACCTTTTAGCCAAAAACCATGGTTTGAAATGATTGCAAAGTTGCTAATGGAAGAACGGTATTAAATGAAAATGTTAGTCAATGTAAAAAGAGTATAAAACTCGCAAAAGAATTGAAGTGTAATGCATCTGAAGGAATAACATTCCAATGTTTGCGGCTAAAATTTCTACCATAACGTACAAAACAACGCATTTATGTCAAAGTAATAACTTTTAATTCACAAATTAAATGTCACACCCCCAAAATACCACTTGCGGAAACACCGCATGACGTGTGACATACCAGGATCTAGCCACCAATCACATTGAACTCATAACTATATTTTAAAAAAAGCTTTCATTCATTAACATAAGGTGTCACAAATCATTAAATGTATTTCATTGTATACAGCGGTAGCATCAATCTTTTGTTAAGTGTTTCATAAATCACATGTACAAAAACCATTAGACTTGTCTTGCGATTCCATGTATCTCGACCCATGACCACTCCAGCCACCCAGACAGCAAGCTCCAATGATACAACCCTATAGACCTGCAAGCATGCAGACAAGTGTGCTAGACGACGCTGGTGAGTTCAAAGTTTGTTAGCACGTTTTAGTTACCAGATATAAGTATAAAACATTTTAGAGATTTGATGTTGTTAATAACTCGATTACCACCGATGGCTCCAGATTATTTGCCCTATTCCCCAATGCCGCTATCAAAGCAATGGTCAAGACTGGGGTTATTAGTTCACTCCCGACCTCCCCGGTGCGGTGTGAGGGTGCCAAACCTAAATAGCGCTATTAACTAATACCCCGTTGCCTCCCCGACAACAAATCAGTAGAAGGGACTTAAATGATAGATATGAGTGTATTAACCTACATCCCAGGTTTAACATTCCAGTCAAACCCAATTACCCGACATTCCTCCCCGGAACGTTTACCAGATGTCCCTCCCCGGGATGCATGCTTGGAAAAAGAGCAGTGAACTCACCTTAGATTGCACGGTATGTTACGTTACATTACCCGTTCCAAGTTAGTCAACCCGAACCCTACAGTGTTTACCAAACAATATCAGTTTCACAATCATTCAAGTCACATATTAGCACACAGTTTTCATGTAGCACTAAGATCATTGTTAACATGTAGCACATACCGAATTACCGTACAAGTCCACATCCCATGCACATGTTACTTAACATCAAATAGTATGGTTATCATGCAACTACCTTATTTCATAAACAAGGTACTCATCAATACATATATACATTCAAACTGCCTACTGTTTCCATCTATTTACTCTTTTGGCGAAGTTTCATAGTTGACAAGAACATACTTCGTCGAAGCCATGCATGACGAAGTATCACTAAGATTCGTCGGGTTCACATATGATGAAACACCACCAAGTTTCGTCTAGGTTACTTATGACGAAACACCACTAAGTTTCGTCGCCCTCATCAGTTGATGAAACAGTAACAGATCCAATCGGTTACAATTTTCCAAGAATTAAGGGAATCCATTTACTCACTCAAACAGTTTCCGTTTATGCATTTATTCAATCAAATCATGAGGTTATTCAATGATTCTTATGAACCCTAATCAACTTCCAACCATAAACAACAATCTATTCTATCATCGAATCATCAGGTTTTGTTATTAAGTTACACCAGATTATTCAGCCCCTTATTAGCATGCAACCATCATTCAGTTAACCCATGACTAACATTCAAATCCAAGTTCCTTATAAACAATTTCTAAGCTTCACTGCCATAGCAAATCACAACTCTAGCATATAACAGGTAGATTGAAGGTTAACACATTGCATACTCGATTTTAATCTCATGTCATCCGTTTACCCTAATAGCCATTATCGATACCATGATTATTATATAACATCAGTTACAACACATTGCTCCTAACATCTACTCAGGTTATCAAATCGTGCACATTAATCTCATCATAAAAAATCATATATTACATCGACACTACAACACAGCCATGTGACAAATAAAATCGTGACTAATTGAATGAGTGTGAAGGACGTGTGAGAGTGCTAGAGAGGTCGAGGATGCTAGAGAGGCTGCAATCCAACAAGAGCTTCAAGGGGAAACAAGGCTGCCATCGAGTAGAAAGGAAGGGAGCACAACACTAGGGTTTGCAGATGATGTGTAAAAGAATGTATACACTTATTCATGGGTTGGGCCGAAAAGGAGAACTTGGCCGAAGCCCTTTTGGCGAAAAACCTCTTGACGAAAGACCATGTTTCGTCAAGGGTGTTAGTGACGAAAGACTCCTTCGTCAAGCCCTATCTTTCGTCGACTAAGATTTCGTGTGCCAAGTGTCAATCAAGTGTGTGGTATTCTACTATGTCTAAACCTTACACAATAAACAACATTCACAGTTTCATGTAACAGTCAAACGTGACAATACACCGGTCATTCAAACATAACAATGCATTAACATTAACCATTCTAATAACATGCACAAGTTACAGTATCAACAACTGAATTGCAGAACAAGTAATGCGTAAAAGAAAGGACTTGAAATCTCAAGTTGTCACATCATCCCCAACTTGAAAGAAATTTCGTCTCGAAATTTGATAAGTAGTCCAAAACAACCAGATGTTAACTCAGGATGACTGTGGATTTTCCTTGGGTGCCACATCATCCCCAACTTGAAAGGGAATTTCGTCCTGAAATTCGCTAATGACAGAAAAAGTTGGTTCAACCACTGAACAGTTACGGATATTGGAGCTTTATTAGATCTTTACGTTCCCCCATGAACTCCGGTCCACGTCTAGAGTTCCAACGAACTCTCACGATTGTCATACGACTATGCTTCTTTAATTGCGAAACATGAAAAACATCATGGACGTTACCCAACTCGACAGGTAATTCAAGCCTGTATGCCACTTGCTAATGCGTTCCTGAATTTTAAATGGCCCAACACAACACAACGTAAGTTAAGCTTGCCACGCTTCCCAAGGCGTATCGCACCCTCCCAGGGTGAGACTTCCAGTATGACACGTTCGCCTGCAGCGAACTCCCAGTGTCTCCTAAGTTATCAGGTTTCCTGGTGATCACGCATTGTCGCCGCACGATTTCCAATCTAGATAATCTTCCCAAGAGTTTTGAGTGTAAGCCCTGGACCCGTGATTAGGTTGTCATCAACCTCAGTCCAACCAGGAGATTGGCATTATTATCCAACCAATGCCTCAAACAAATCTTTCTGAATACTAGAATGGTAACGGCTGCAATAGAACTCAACCAAAGGTAAGTGTCCTTCTAACTCTAGCTAAAGTCAATCACACACATGCTCGCAGCATGTCTTCAAGTGTCATGATGGTTTGTTTACTCTGACCGTTTGTCCTACGGTGATAAGAAATGCCCATGTCTATACGTGAGCCAAAGGTATTGTGTATTGCCTGTCACAAATCTGGTATAGCTCGAAATCAGAAGTAACGAGAGTTGGCACCTCGTGCCTAAAACCGCCTCTCTCAGAGGAACATTCACAGCTTGTGAAGACTCGTCAGTTTCCTTGATTGCAAGAGAGTGTGCTGGTTACGTGAGACAATCAACAATCACCCAGGTGATATTGTTTCCATTTCGAGTTGTAAGTAGACTAGCAACAAAATCCATGGCAATCTGTTCTTATTTCCATATAGGTGTTGCCGGTTGCTGATACTCCACCTTGACTTTCCCACAAGTCAAACATCATTAACATACATTGCTAGGTGGGTCCTCATGCCCGATCACCAGTACAAGATTTATAGATCCTAATATCTCTCATCAAAATCCAGACGACTAAAATATCAAAGCCGGTGTGCTTTGCTCAACACAAGTTTCCCTAAAGTTGCCGTATAATGAGATCCACACTCGTTCCTGGAGGTAGCGAATATCATCCGACCTGCCAAAGGTTGCTTCTCCCTGCCTCGCATGGGTTCAACTTGAAAATCCTCTTCCTTCAGTTCTCCAGTTTGAACAGAGCGAGTCTGATCAGGTAAGTTAGAGTCGATAGTGAGCTACAAAGCTCGTGCACATTCAAATTTCACAGTCGTAATCATCCAAAAGTTCCATCCAGCGATGCCATTAATTGATTTAGCTCTTTCGAAACCAGGGTACACGGGAGGCCCTTGCGATCGGTCTAAGTAGTACATTTGGTACCGTCTAAGTAATGCCTCCAACTTAAATCCAAAGACCATGGTTTCCACCGTAAGTCGTGCCTCGTGGAGTTCTTCCTGTAAATCCACCACGTGAGCCATCACCTTCTCGTGTTGCGACGATGTGTAACTGGGACTCTGATTCGAACCATTAAGGTATACCACTAGATCGCCCGTACCCTCGGGTAAAAACGATGCTCAGTGCATTGTAAAGTTGGGATTCAAAAGCTGAAAATACGTCCTCCTGTTTTGTCTTCCACGAACACAGCACCCTGTTGTGCTAAAGAGATTTAAGCTACGTGATCTTCGAAAATCCTATGATGAATCTGTGATGGTATCTAGTGAGACCAAGAAATTGCTGTATCCTCGAAGGAATCTTTGGTGTCTATCAGTTTCTAACAAAATGGATCTTAGCGAGATCCTCGTGTATTCCCACTTCATTGTTTATATGACCAAAAATGTACCTCTCGAATCCAGAAGTTACCTTTAACAAGACTTCGAGCGGAGTGGCTCCTCCCTCAGGAGCCATAAAATAGGATACATATGCCACCCATGTTGTTCCTTAATCCTGGTAATGATTCAAAACGTCATCAACAAACACGGTCGATTCATGTGATCCATAAAGTTGCTGGTGTGTTGATTAACCCAAAGGTCATGGAATACAAAGTCGTATTGGCCGTATTGCGTTCGATATGCCGTTTCAAGAACATTCTCCCCTTGGACTTCCATCTGATGATAGTTCGCTCGTTCGTCAACCCTCGAATGGGAGCTTGACCCTCGCAACTGGTCAACAGGTTGTCAATACATGGTCGAGGCAAACAGTTCTTAACTGTCACCTTGTTGAGTTTACGGTAGCCAATACACGAATAAAAGGACCTGTCCTTCTTTTCACAGGTAGAGCTCAGGCTCCCCAAGGCAAGGAGCTAAATCAGTTAAGACCCCTGTCTAGCGGTTCCTGAAGTTGGATTAGGCAGTTCCTGCAACCTTCCTGATGTGAGACAATAAGGAGGACTAGTAATAAGGGCTGCTTCTGGCATGATACTGATCTGATATTCCACCTGAAGATGTGAAGGTAAACCTGATAGTTCTTCTGGTAGCACATAGGGAGAAATCACGAACAATTGGTGGATCCTCGATCCTCTTTTCCTTAGCCTTAACATCAATAACGAGTGCTAACATAGCGGGGTAATCCTTCTGTGGACACTTCTGGCCTTCATTGCTGAATTGATGCTAGCCTCTGCACCACTCGGATACTTATGACAGACGACAACTTTCTCCTCACAGGGTATATCTGCGCGATATCTGGATAACCAATCCAAACTGACTATTGCATCAAAACTATCAAGGGTAGTAGAAAGAATGTTGATGTCGAACACTTGTCTTACAAGGTCGAGTTTGCATCCCAACGAACATATGAAGTTTCAATTGACTTGCCATCAGCCGATTCCACAACAGGTTCGGTTCCAAGATGCCACACCCCTTTCTGCGGCGGACGCATGAGGTGTGATCATGAAAGGTTCTCATCACATACGAAAGGTAAACATACTACATGCTCGTAAAAATAACTTCAAACACCATTAACATTACACAATGGAAAACATAGTTTAAGTGTTTACATCACGGGACAACAAATTGTCTGAAAGTCTACAACTTTATTTAAAAGTAAACATAGACGACATCCAAGAGCATGAGTAAGACCGCGCGCACATCCATCTTAGTTACCTGAAATACATGTGAGTTTTTGGAAAAACGTCAACATAATGTTGGTGTGAATTCATGCAGTTTTGTATTGAACACGTTTGTATACTTTGTATGAAAACATGATAAGTACCTTGTAAAAATAAAGTATTCTTGGGTATGAACCAAATAAAGTATTCTTGTGGTATGAACCAAATAAAGTATTCTTGTGTACGAACTCCGTACAGTTAAAGTATTCTTGTGTACGAACTTCGTACAAATAAAGTATTCTTGTGTAGTTAATGGGTTGCAAGGCCATTAAGATGTGACACGACATAGGAAGTCACCAAACCATAGGCATTTTTCTAGTTGTCGATTCACGACGGAGACACAAAAGCACTACTCGGTACTAGTGTTCACCGAGAGTGTGGCTGCCCGGACACCCGTTAGATCTAACCTTTTGTTATGCGGTCTAAGTATGTACACGATTAATGGTGCTTATGGTACCCTATTCGTGACACGATTTCTCGTATCATTCCTCAACACGCATCATACTTGGTACTAGTTATCACCAAGAGTGCTTCTTGTTTTTGTATCATACCATTTATAAACATTGTAACATTTGTAACATGTATTTCACCCCCGAAGTTATAAAACTGAAAACAGTTAAAAGAAAAGGGAGAGCATGAACTCACAACTTTGCGTTCCTTGCGTCGTAAACTTCAGCGGATTTTGCTTATAGAGCGTCGTGACCTAAACATGTTTTATTATCGTTAGTCACTAGACTTGCATCGCACAAGTACAAGTCACCATCTTTTATATATGTCTTCTTGTGTTAAAAATACTTTATATTTTTAACTAAGTGTGTTACTTATATTATTTTCTCAAAAATAAATATAAGTTTCTTGTATTTTGCACCCGAATTATGTATCTTGTATGTTGTATGTGTATTTTTGTATTTTCACTTCTTACGAGTGTTTAGTGTATTTTCAAGTCCTAATACACTATTACATGTAATACATACTACATACACTTAGCACAAATTCTTGTGATCAATAAATATATATATATTTTCTCAAAAATATACATACTTAATATAAATTTTATTCTTGAAGAAATCATCATTTCTTAACACAAAAATTAGGGGAAACCTTGGTAAATGCTTTTAGGTACATTTTTAGGGAATAAGTTCATCAGAACTTATATTTTTCTAAGTGTCAAAATTTATAGAAATTTTGACAGAGTTTCCCCTAAAAATGGAGGTTTCCCATGTTTTCAAAACATGTGTTTATTTTCTTTTAAAATCATCATCAATCAACTTCAACAACAATCATCAACAACATACACTAATTTCTTTATTTCATGAACTTGAAAATTTTATAAAAATGTGTAGTAACTTACTAGTGTATTTAGTAAGTTTTGTTACCTTTAAAAATGTGATTAGTTCTTTAAAAACTTCATTTTCAAAGAGTTTGAATGTTCACAACTTCCAACCATATTTTCTAAAAATATTTCTTTGTGAAATTTTCTTATTACACAAGTGTTTCTACACTTGTTTATCCACCAAAAAAGAGGTTAGTTTATGTAAGATCCAAGTTTTAACGAAACTCATACTTTTCACTTGGTTCTTTTGAAAAACCACTCATGGATCTTTTGATCTACAAGATTATAACCTACTTTGCTCTTTATTTTTCAAGAAAACACTCATTTATTCAAGTTCCTAGTTTATGTGTGGATGATTCCATCATCCTACATCATTTTATCTTTCTCATCTTGCTAGATCATGTTTTTAATCATGATCTAGCAAGTCCATATGATGATCCATATCATTTCTACTAGCAAACAATAACCAACAAGCATCATAACATAAGAATATCATGATTTCTTCATCATTTTAACCATACTTCATCACTATGTTAGTTTATGTTCAAGACTTTGTTTATGTTTTTAGTGTTTCTTGAGATTTCATCATTCTATAACTATTAACCATCAAAGACATGAAGAGGATGAAGATCTAAGAGACTTACCACTAGCACAAGGCTAGGGGAGTTCAAGTGTAGAAAAGTGGTGGTTAATAGCAAACGAAGGAGGTCCTTGAACTTCCGAAAGCTCCTAGCTCCTTTATGTGACCTTTTACACCCTTGTATGCTTGTAGAATAGATGAAGGTTGAATGAAAGTGGTGATGGTGGTTGGGTTTGGGTGGTTTCGACCGAACCAAGGAAGAGGAGAGGAAGAGAGAGTGAGTTTGAAAGTGTGTTGAATGAGTATGATGGTTCAAGTCCCATGGTTTCTCTTATAATCTCCAACTTGTGAAGGACTATTGGATAATGTGTTTCTAATGGCTAGACAAGAATCCATTAAACAATTCAAAAAAATCTAGGAGTGGGGACACTCCATAACCGGTTTGGGGGGGGGGGGTTGTTTAGTTGGGATGCAATGTTTAGTTAGTAATCTAGTTGAAGTTCAAAGGTTTTGTTAGTGTGTTATTAATTATATAGTGTGTTAGGGTGTTCAGGGACCCTAACTAGCTTAGAAAAATAAAAATAATGTGTTTGACAATATTTTTGTGTTCCGGTTTAAGTCCGGTTGTTCGGTTGGGTACCGGTCCATGTAAGTGCTAAATTATATCGTAAAGCGTCCTTTATGTATCTTTTTGTGACACTTTTCATTCCCGACACTTGGGGAAATATTCTGGATGATAAAACATAATTTCTGCATAATAATTTGAGGTTAAAAAGCTGATTATAGCTGAATTTAGAAAATTTCTGCACTTAAAGTGCGTTTCGGGTGCTTTTTAGTGCTTATTTTGGCTTCCGGAATGTATATATATTAACCCTTGTATGTACTCTTGGGTTTTAATGTATTCTTGTCATTGGACCTACATCTAGGCTCCAATTCTAATGTATGACTGCTTTCTGCAGTTCTGTTGACATACTGTGTCTTACCGGTGAGTTTACTAGTATTTCTGACGCAACGCTCTCGTTAATGCATAAAGCAATATTTTGTAGTATAAAACGTGCATGAATTCACTTGTTTAGTATGTATCAGACAATGTTGACATTTAAGCACATAATTGCAGTATTTAAATAATAATTAAAGTGTACGGAAATTACCGGTTTTGTGCCAGTTGTCACAGTCTCCCCCCGTTAAAAGAATTTCGTCCCGAAATTCAGGATGAGCTGCCACTTGCAGGAGTCTTTTTGAACAGGTGGGGGTACTTTTCTTTGAACTGGTCTTCACGTTCCCACGTGTACTTGGGTCCATGTTTAGAGTTCCAACGTACTTTGACAAGTTTGACAGTGCTCCTCTTGGTCTTGTTGACTTTCCAGTCTGTAACCTCAACGTGTTGTTCTGTAAATCGGAGGGTGTCATCAATATGCACTTCATCCGCAGGGATGATCACGTTTTCTTGTGTTGGACTCTTCTTGAGGTTGGATACATGGAACGTATCATGTACTCCATTAAGTTCTTCCGGTAATTCCAACTTATACGCCACGGTACCAATTCTTTCTAAGATCTTGAATGGTCCGATGTATCGGAGATTCAGCTTCCCACGTTTTCCGAATCGCACTACGCCCTTCCAAGGTGAGACCTTTAGCAAAACTTTGTCTCCCACCTCGAACTCTAATGGTTTTCGTCTTCGATCAGCGTAGCTCTTTTATCGATCTCGAGCCGCCTTAATGCGTTCTCGGATCTGTATGATCTTGTCGGTTGTCTCTTGCACAAGTTCAGGACCAACCATACGTTTATCTCCAGCGTCTGCCTAACATAAGGGCGATCGGCACTTGCGGCCATACAGAGCTTCGAACGGTGCAGCTTTTATGATCGTATGATAACTGTTATTGTAGGAAAACTCAACCAAAGGTAGGTGAGTATCCCAGCTGCCGCCTAGGTCCATGACACATGCGTGAAGCATATCTTCTAACGTTTGTATGGTCCGTTCGCTCTGACCGTCTGTTTGTGGATTGAATGCCGTGCTTAGATCTAGTTGAGATCCAAAGGCTTCCTAAAAGGATTGCCAGATTCTTGAGACAAAGCGTCCATCTCTGTCTGAAATAATTGAGATTGGCACTCCATGACGTGCCACAATTTCTTTTAAGTATATCTCAGCAAGCTTTCCAGTACTGTCTTTTTCTCAGATCGGTAGGAAGTGCGCAGACTTCATTAACCGATCTACTATTACCCATATCATATTGTGCCCTCTCGAGGTCCTGGGTAATTTTGTTATGAAGTCCATTGAGATTTGCTCCCACTTCCACATGGGTATCCCTGGTTGTTGTAGGAGGCCGGACGGCTTCTGATATTCAGCCTTAACCTTAGCACAGGTTAGGCATTTTCCAACATAAACAGCAACATCGCTCTTGAGTCGCGGCCACCAATAATATTCTTTTAAGTCTTGATACATTTTGCCCGATCCTGGATGGATTGAGTATCTTGATTTGTGTGCTTCATCAAGGATGATTTCTCGTATACCGCCATAGAGCGGAACCCACATATGCTTCTTAAAGTATAAGGATCCCTCTTCATTTGGCACCATATATTTCAACATACCCCGAAGGTATTTAACTTTACGGTTTTCCATCTTAAGGGCTTCTTGTTGGGCATCACGAATACGTGCAGTGAGGTTCGTTCGAATAGTCATTTCTAACGCCCGAACCCTTAGGGTCTTAACCCTTTCTTTTCGACTTAGCGCGTCTGCTACAACGTTTGCTTTACCAGGATGGTACTTAATCTCATAGTCATAATCATTTAGCAGCTTGACCCATCGTCGCTGACGCATGTTTAGTTCTTTCTGATCGAATATGTGTTGTAAACTTTTGTGATCTGTGAAGATTGTACATCGTGTACCATATAAATAATGTCGCCAGATCTTCAAGGCGAACACCACCGCGCCGAGTTCCAAGTCATGAGTGGTATAGTTTCTTTCATGAACCTTCAATTGTCTTGAAGTATAAGCGATGACTTTCTGGCGTTGCATGAGCACGCAACCCAAACCTTGTCGCGAAGCATCACAGTATACCACGAAGTCTTCAGTGCCTTCGGGTAATGATAGTATTGGTGCATCGCATATCTTGTTTTTGAGTAGTTGGAAGGCTTCTTCCTGCTTGCCGCCCCAGTCGTACTTTTTGTCTTTCTGCGTAAGGGCATTTAGCGGTTGAGCTATCTTTGAGAAATTCTCAATAAACCGTCGATAATAGCCCGCTAAGCCCAAAAATTGTCGAACTTCAATTGGGGTTTTGGGGGCTTCCCAATTCTTTATGGCTTCGATCTTGGATGGGTCTACATGAATGCCCTTCTCATTCACAACGTGACCAAGAAATTGTACTTCGCGAATCCAGAACTCGCATTTCGAGAACTTTGCATAAAGTTTCTCTTTCTTCAGTAGTTCCAGAATGGTTCTGAGGTGTTGTTCGTGCTCTTCTTTCGTTCGCGAGTAGATCAGGATATCATCGATAAATACAATCACGAATTTATCGAGATATGGTTTGCAAACGCGGTTCATCAGATCCATAAAGACCGCTGGTGCGTTCGTCAGTCCGAATGGCATCACAAGAAATTCGTAATGCCCATATCGTGTTCTGAATGCAGTCTTTGGCACGCTTTCTTCTTGTATTCTTAACTGATGGTATCCAGATCGAAGGTCGATCTTGGAATAGTAGCTCTATCCTTGCAGCTGATCAAATAAGTCATCAATCATCGGTAATGGATACCGATTCTTGATAGTGAGCTTGTTCAGTTCTCTGTAGTCGATACACATCCCCAGAGTTCCATCCTTTTTCTTCACAAACAATACTGGAGCTCCCCAAGGCAAGAAGCTTGGCCTTATGAATCCTTTATCCAACAACTCCTGGAATTGTGTAGATAATTCTTGCATTTCGGATGGTGCAAGTCGATAGGGTGCCTTGGCTACAGGAGCGGCTCCTGGAACCAAGTCTATATGGAATTCGACTTGTCGTTGCGGAGGTAGTCCTGGCAGATCTTCGAGAAAAACATCAGGGAATTCCTTCGCCACAGGAATGTCTTCGAGTTTCGGCTCCACAACCTTTTTATCTACAACGTGCGCTAGGAAAGCAACACATCCTTTCCTTAAGCACTTTTGTGCCTTCATAGAACTGATGACTCGCAGAGGCGCGTCTCATTTTTCTCCATGTACGATGAGAGTTTCATTATTCGCTAGAGGAATGCAAATGATTTTCTCATGGAAAATAACTTCAGCTTTGTTCTTGGACAACCAGTCCATTCCTACCACTACATCGAAGCTACCCAATTGAATAGGTAAGAAATCGATACTAAATCTTTGTTCACCAAGTTCCAATGTGCAACCTCTAACGACTTCGCCTAATTCAACAAGTTTACCATTGGCTAGCTCTATAGAGTAAGGAATATCTAATCTACTAGATTCTATTCCAAGCATACGCTTAAATTCCACAGACATGAAGCTATAGTCGGCACCAGTGTCAAATAATATGGATGCAAAGCGATTGTTAATGAGAAACGTACCGGTGACCACATTAGGGTCCTCGCGTGCGTTCCTTGCCCCAATCACAAATGCTCGTGCCTGAGCATTGTTTCCTTTTGGGCAGTCTTTCATGAAATGATCATTGCTTCCACAACTAAAGCATCCTTGGTTTCGCCCAGCTCCATTGCCATTCCGGTTACCATTGCCATTTCCATTTCCACCATTGTTGCGATTTCCATTCCCGTTCTTTCCTTTTCCCCAACAGTCCTCAGTATAGTGACCTAGTTTTCTGCACTTGTCGCATTTTGGAACGCGACAAACCCCTTCGTGGTGACGCTTGCAATTGTTGCAAATGGGCCGAGTGCCCAGGTACCTCTTGGCAGGGGCGTCATTCATGGTTGCAAGAGTTTTCGCCTCCTGAGGCGGGTTGGGGTCACGCTTCTTGTTATTGAAACCCTTGTTGTTGCGAGTTGCTTGATTCAGATTCGAATGCTTTCTCTTCTTGTCACCGGATGACTCAGCATGCGTCTCGGTCTTCTCTGTTGGGTTCAACGATAACTTCTTCATACGAACACAATCTTCAGTAAGGCTGACAGCCAGAGTTACAGCCTCAGTGATTGTTTGAGGTTTGGCCGAAGTCACCATGCCGCGGAATTCTGAGGCCAATCCCCAAATGTAGCGTTCAACGCGCTTAAATTCAGGACTCACCATGTAGGGAAGCACTCTAGACAGATCGTGGAACCTTCGAGTATAACCATTAATGTCAGCACCTTCCATGGTCAAGTGCCAGAACTCTGTTTCTAGTCTTTGGAGTTCAGAACGGGAGCAATACTTTTCCTTCATTTTCTCTTTCAGTTCATTCCAAGTCATGCCATACCCGGCATCGTCACCCATGGTTTGGACTTGCAAGTTCCACCAAGTCAAAGCTTCATTGACAAATAACCCAGTAGCAAAAGTGACTTGCTGATCCACGGTATACTTGCTCATGCGGATAGTAGCTTCAGTCTTCTCTGTCCAGCGTACGATCGCTACTGCACCTCCTGTGCCGTCGTAGTTCATTGGTTTGCAGTCAAGGAACTGCTTGAAAGTGCAGCCCTGAGCTGCGTTGCCTCCAGATGAATCTACATTCCCATTACGCCTAGCATTGCTTGGCCCGCCACTGTCTTGAGTTCGGTTCGCCTCGTATTGGACGATAGCAGCGGAGATCCTTTCTTCCAGTAGAGCGTTCAGCTCCTCAGCAGTTCTTGGCAGTGGGGGAGGAGGAGGTTGATCACGAACGTTCACAGCTTTCCTGGGTGCCATGTTCTGAACCACACAATAGGAATTTGTTTGATATCATCATACTAGACAGTAGCAGTATATATATACACAGGCATATACCACATAAGTGACATCAAACAATTATCACTCTAGCAGAGTATTTAATAAGCTAGTGTTCACGTTTGACCTTTTCCTGTACTGAGGGAATCCATACGTGACAAGACTTGCTGTGATTTCTATGCATTGAATTCCATAATTATGTATGCATCCATAATTACGTAACTCCTTGCACAGTCCGCACAGTTCGTTTCATCCTCGTATCTCTTCCTTCAGGTAGGCCATTGTTTTCAGGTAAGTCACGTATACTTGTGACATTCTACTTCTAGCATACGTAAATATCAATTATCACACATAATTACAATTAATTCTCAATCACAGACGAGTGCTACTCTAGTGCACCCTATGTCTCGTAGTGTCTTTTCTTGACTCTTGTAAACAGTGTCAGGTAGTGGATGTCGCGGAATGTTTTATGCAATGAAAACTTTTTGAAAAATTGTTTTCGTGAAAGGATCCTAGAGATTGTAGTCTAGACTCGAGAAGGAATCCTGGTTCACTACAATCGTAGCTCTGATACCAATCTGTCACACCCCTTTCTGCGGCGGAAGCACAAGGTGTGATCATGAAAGGTTCTCATCGCATACGAAAGGTAAACATACTACATGCTCGTAAAAATAACTTCAAACACCATTAACATTACACAATGGAAAACATAGTTTAAGTGTTTACATCACGGGACAACATATTGTCTGAAAGTCTACAACTTTATTTAAAAGTAAACATAGACGACATCCAAGAGCATGAGTAAGACCGCGCGCACATCCATCTTAGTTACCTGAAATACATGTGAGTTTTTGGGAAAACGTCAACATAAAGTTGGTGTGAATTCCTGCAGTTTTGTATTGAACACGTTTGTATACTTTGTATGAAAACATGATAAGTATCTTGTAAAAATAAAGTATTCTTGTGGTATGAACCAAATAAAGTATTCTTGTGGTATGAACCAAATAAAGTATTATTATGTACGAACTTCGTACAATTAAAGTATTCTTGTGTATGAACTTCGTACAAATAAAGTATTCTTGTGTAGTTAATGGGTTGCAAGGCCATTAACATGTGACACGACATAGGAAGTCACCAAACCATATGCATTTTTCTAGTTGTCGATTCACGACGGAGACACAAAAGCACTACTCGGTACTAGTGTTCACCGAGAGTGTGGCTGCCCGGACACCCGTTAGATCTAACCTTTTCTTCTGCGGTCTAAGTATGTACACGATTAATGGTGCTTATGGTACCCTATTCGTGACACGATTTCTCGAACCATTCCTCAACACGCATCATACTTGGTACTAGTTATCACCAAGAGTGCTTCTTGTTTTTGTATCATACCATTTATAAACATTGTAACATTTGTAACATGTATTTCACCCCCGAAGTTATAAAACTGAAAACAGTTAAAAGAAAAGGGGGAGCATGAACTCACAACTTTGCGTTCCTTGCGTCGTAAACTTCACCGGATTTTGCTTATAGAGCGTCGTGACCTAAACGTGTTTTATTATCGTTAGTCACTAGACTTGTATCGCAAAAGTACAAGTCACCATCTTTTATATATGTCTTCTTGTGTTAAAAATACTTTATATTTTTAACTAAGTGTCTTACTTATATTATTTTCTCAAAAATAAATATAAGTTTCTTGTATTTTGCCCCCGAATTATGTATCTTGTATGTTGTATGTGTATTTTTGTATTTTCACTTCTTACGAGTGTTTAGTGTATTTTCAAGTCCTAATACACTATTACATGTAATACATACTATATACACTTAGCACAAAATCTTGTGATCAATAAATATATATATATATATTTTCTCAAAAATATACATACTTAATATAAATTTTATTCTTGAAGAATCATCATTTCTTAACACAAAAATTAGGGGAAACCTTGGTAAATGCTTTTAGGTACATTTTTAGGGAATAAGTTCCTCAGAACTTATATTTTTCTAAGTGTCAAAATTTATAGAAATTTTGACAGAGTTTCCCCTAAAAATGGAGGTTTCCCATGTTTTCAAAACATGTGTTTATTTTCTTTTAAAATCATCATCAATCAACTTCAACAACAATCATCAACAACATACACTAATTTCTTTATTTCATGAACTTGAAAATTTTATAAAAACGTGTAGTAACATACTAGTGTATTTAGTAAGTCTTGTTACCTTTAAAAATGTGATTAGTTCTTTAAAAACTTCATTTTCAAAGAGTTTGAATGTTCACAACTTCCAACCATATTTTCTAAAAATATTTCTTTGTGAAATTTTCTTATTACACAAGTGTTTCTACACTTGTTTATCCACCAAAAATGAGGTTAGTTTATGTAAGATCCAAGTTTTAACAAAACTCATACTTTTCACTTGGTTATTTCGAAAAACCATTCATGGATCTTTAGATCTACAAGATTATAACCTACTTTGCTCTTTATTTTTCAAGAAAACACTCATTTATTCAAGTTCATAGTTTATGTGTGGATGATTCCATCATCCTACATCATTTTATCTTTCTCATCTTGCTAGATCATGTTTTTAATCATGATCTAGCAAGTCCATATGATGATCCATATCATTTCTACTAGCAAACAATAATCAACAAGCATCATAACATAAGAATATCATGATTTCTTCATCATTTTAACCATACTTCATCACTATGTTAGTTTATGTTCAAGACTTTGTTAATGTTTTTAGTGTTTCTTGAGATTTCATCATTCTATAACTATTAACCATCAAAGACATGAAGAGTATGAAGATCTAAGAGACTTACCACTAGCACAAGGCTAGGGGAGTTCAAGTGTAGAAAAGTGGTGGTTAATAGCAAACGAAGGAGGTCCTTGAACTTCCGAAAGCTCCTAGCTCCTTTATGTGACCTTTTACACCCTTGTATGCTTGTATAATAGATGAAGGTTGAATGAAAGTGGTGATGGTGGTTGGGTTTGGGTGGTTTCGACCGAACCAAGGAAGAGGAGAGGAAGAGATAGTGAGTTTGAAAGTGTGTTGAATGAGTATGATGGTTCAAGTCCCATGGTTTCTCTTATAATCTCCAACTTGTGAAGGACTATTGGATAATGTGTTTCTAATGGCTAGACAAGAATCCATTAAACAATTCAAAAAAATCTAGGAGTGGGGACACTCCATAACCGGTTTGGGGGGGGGGGGGGGGTTGGTTTAGTTGGGATGCAATGTTAGTTAGTAATCTAGTTGAAGTTCAAAGGTTTAGTTAGTGTGTTATGGTGTGTTATTAATTATATAGTGTGTTAGGGTGTTTGGGGATCCTAACTAGCTTAGAAAAATAAAAATAATGTGTTTGACAATATTTTTGTGTTCCGGGTAAAGTTCGGTTGTTCGGTTGGGTAACGGTCCGTGTAAGTGCTAAATTATATCGTAAAGTGTCCTTTATAAAAATGTGTAGTAACTTACTAGTGTATTTAGTAAGTCTTGTTACCTTTAAAAATGTGATTAGTTCTTTAAAAACTTCATTTTCAAAGAGTTTGAATGTTCACAACTTCCAACCATATTTTCTAAAAATATTTCTTTGTGAAATTTTCTTATTACACAAGTGTTTCTACACTTGTCTATCCACCAAAAATGAGGTTAGTTTATGTAAGATCCAAGTTTTAACGAAACTCATACTTTTCACTTGGTTCTTTTGAAAAACCACTCATGGATCTTTTGATCTACAAGATTATAACCTACTTTGCTCTTTATTTTTCAAGAAAACACTCATTTATTCAAGTTCATAGTTTATGTGTGGATGATTCCATCATCCTACATAATTTTATCTTTCTCATCTTGCTAAATCATGTTTTTAATCATGATCTAGCAAGTCCATATGATGATCCATATCATTTCTACTAGCAAACAATAATCAACAAGCATCATAACATAAGAATATCATGATTTCTTCATCATTTTAACCATACTTCATCACTATGTTAGTTTATGTTCAAGACTTTGTTTATGTTTTTAGTGTTTCTTGAGATTTCATCATTCTATAACTATTAACCATCAAAGACATGAAGAGGATGAAGATCTAAGAGACTTACCACTAGCACAAGGCTAGGGGAGTTCAAGTGTAGAAAAGTGGTGGTTAATAGCAAACGAAGGAGGTCCTTGAACTTCCGAAAGCTCCTAGCTCCTTTATGTGACCTTTTACACCCTTGTATGCTTGTAGAATAGATGAAGGTTGAATGAAAGTGGTGATGGTGGTTGGGTTTGGGTGGTTTCGGCCGAACCAAGGAAGAGGAGAGGAAGAGAGAGTGAGTTTGAAAGTGTGTTGAATGAGTATCATGGTTCAAGTCCCATGGTTTCTCTTATAATCTCCAACTTGTGAAGGACTATTGGATAATGTGTTTCTAATGGCTAGACAAGAATCCATTAAACAATTCAAAAAAATCTAGGAGTGGGACACTCCATAACCGGTTTGGGGGGGGGGGGTTGTTTAGTTGGGATGCAATGTTTAGTTAGTAATCTAGTTGAAGTTCAAAGGTTTAGTTAGTGTGTTATTAATTATATAGTGTGTTAGGGTGTTCGGGGACCCTAACTAGCTTAGAAAAATAAAAATAATGTGTTTGACAATATTTTTGTGTTCCGGGTAAAGTCTGGTTGTTCGGTTGGGTACCGGTCCATGTAAGTGCTAAATTATATCGTAAAGCGTCCTTTATGTATCTTTTTGTGACACTTTTCATTCCCGACACTTGGGGAAATATTCTGGATGATAAAACATAATTTCTGCATAATAATTTGAGGTTAAAAAGCTGATTATAGCTGAATTTAGAAAATTTATGCACTTAAAGTGCGTTTCGGGTGCTTTTTTGTGCTTATTTTGGCTTCCGGAATGTATATATATTAACCCTTGTATGTACTCTTGGGTTTTAATGTATTATTGTCATTGGACCTACATCTAGGCTCCAATTCTAATGTATGACTGCTTTCTGCAGTTCTGTTGACATATTGTGTCTTACCGGTGAGTTTACTAGTATTTCTGACGCAACGCTCTCGTTAGTGCATAAAGCAATATTTTGTAGTATAAAACGTGCATGAATTCACTTGTTTAGTATGTATCAGACAATGTTGACATTTAAGCACATAATTGCAGTATTTAAATAATAATTAAAGTGTACGGAAATTACCGGTTTTGTGCCAGTTGTCACACAAGAAACAACAGGCTTAAGCAGAATAGAGACGAAGCGATTAGCTACCCATACAAGCTACCATGTTGCTATATTCCTGGCGTCACCCACGCCAATCCTAAATGCCCTTCCACGAGCATCATTTACAGTGTTGTTATTGTCGTCGTTCCCTTGGTTGTTGTCGTCTTGATTCTAACAACGGCCAATCCATGTCGTAGGCACCTTCATTTCCATACTGTAGGCCATGGTTACAAATACCTTGATGTCGCCATGACTGTTGTCTCTAGTTTCGTTGCTTGAAATGGAGCCCTACGATCTTTCACCAACCAAGTCCATCTTTTCACATTCTGTGCCACGTCCTATCGCGCTACTCACTATGCTGGTAGTCACACATTCCACACTATAATCTGTTGTCATCGCTTATGTCCCGATTGATTCGTAGGAGTTGACTCCCACAAGTCGCTGACTAGGGTTAGGGATTCGGTTGAAGTCAATCAGCTAGTGTTCATTGCCGGTAACCAGGGTCGTCCTAATACTGAGGTCGGTAAGGCACTACACTCATCCTCTTGTCCATCATTCTTGCAAGTTGATTGAGTAATACACGGTATGTTGCGAGAGTGTTGCAGAAGTGATTGCACTTCGGGATCTAAAGTGTCAACACGTTAAGTTCCAGCAAATGAAGAAAGGTGAGAAAGGTATAGACCAATCATTTGACGCTGCGACATCCAACACAGAGACGTTCGTACTAGCACCTAACATCCTACACAGGTTGCTAGACATCCAGATGTGTGTTCAGGTAGTACTCGATAGCTTCGAGATTTGCAAGGATTCAGTGAGAAGTGAAAAGATCACGTTCGAGTAGGATACAATCACTGCTAAGACTCCTATAGACAGTTGTGTTTCACATCGATCAGATAACTGAACAGAACCCCCTTTTCACTTGTTAAGCCTCACTGGGACTCGCATCCACCCCACATTATTATTATGTGTGCACCCACAATAATATTGCGATTTGCATGCTCATCTCAGTAACTCCCAACTCATGTCAAATGGTTCCTCAAACTCGAATGCCAAACAGAGGTTATTAAAACGATAAGATCACAAGAATCTAAGGACTATGACATGCTATCAACGCATCATAATGTAAGCAAGCAATTCATGTGATCATGCTATAGTGACGAATGTGTGTTTGTAAGCTACATCATAAACAAATGTACACTACCCATGTAATGTATACCACAGATGAAAAGACGAACCTTGCAATCTGGAGCTGAGTGTCATGGTCGTATTCACGTGTTCGGAACTGTTCGGTTATAGTCTGGTTTAAAAAAACATTTTTAAAACCAAGTTCACTATAACCAGTGGCTCTGATACCAAACTGTCACACCCCCAAAATACCACTTGCGGAAACACCGCGGGATGTGTGACGTACCAGGATCTAGCCACCAATCACATTGAACTCATAACTGTATTTAAACAAAAGCTTTCATTCATTAACATAAGGTGTTACAAAACATTAAATGTATTTCATTGTATACAACGGAAGCATCAATCTTTTGTTAAGTGTTTCATAAAACAGATGTACAAAAACCATTAGACTTGTCTTGCGATTCCATGTATCTCGACCCATGACCACTCCAGCCACCCAGACAGCTAGTTCCAATGATACAACCCTATAGACCTACAAGCTTGTAGACAAGTGTGTCAGACGACGCTGGTGAGTTCAAAGTTTGTTAGCACATTTTAGTTACCAGATATAAGTATAAAATAATTGAGAGATTTGATGTTGTTAATAACTCGATTACCGCCGATGGCTCCAGATTATTTGCCCTATTCCCCAATGCCTCTATCAAAGCAATGGTCAAGACTGGGGTCATTAGTTCACTCCCGACCTCCCCGGTGCGGTGTGAGGGTACCAAACCTAAATAGCGCTATTAACTAATACCCCGTTGCCTCCCCGGCAACAAATCGGTAGAAGGGACTTAAATGATAGATATGAGTGTATTAACCAACATCCCAGGTTTAACATTCCAGTCAAACCCAATTACCTGACATTCCTCCCCGGAACGTTTACCAGATGTCCCTCCCCGGGACGCATGCTTGGAAAAAGAGCAGTGAACTCACCTTAGATTGCTCGGTATGTTACGTTACATTACCCGTTCCAAGTTAGTAAACCCGAACCCTACCGTGGTTACCAAACAATATCAGTTTCACAATCACTCAAGTCACATATTACCATACAGTTTGCATGTAGCACTAAGATCACTGTTAACATGTAGCACATACCGAAATACCGTACAAGTCCACATCCCATACACATGTTACTTAACATCAAATAGTATGGTTATCATGCAACTACCTTATTTCATAAACAAGGTGCTCATCAATACATACATACATTCAAACTGCCTACTGTTTCCATCTATTTACTCTTTCGGCGAAGTTTCATAGTTGACGAAGAACATACTTCGTCGAAGCCATGCATGACGAAGTATCACTAAGATTCGTCGGGTTCACATATGACGAAACACCACCAAGTTTTGTCGAGGTTACTTATGACGAAACACCACTAAGTTTCGTCGCCCTCATCAGTTGATGAAACAGTTACAGATCCAATCGGTTACAATTTTCCAAGAATTAAGGGAATCCATTTACTCACTCAAACAGTTTCCGTTTATGCATTTATTCGATCAAATCATGAGGTTATTCAATGATTCTTATGAACCCTAATCAACTTCCAACCATAAACATCAATCTATTCTATCATCGAATCATCAGGTTTAGTTATTAAGTTACACCAGATTATTCAGCCCCTTATTAACATACAACCATCATTCAGTTAACCCATGACTAACATTAAAATCCAAGTTCCCTATAAACAATTTCTAAGCTTCACTGCCATAGCAAATCACAACAACTCTAGCATATAACAGGTCCTAGATTGAAGGTTAACACATTGCATACTCGATTTTAATCTCATGTCATCCGTTTACCCTAATAGCCATTATCGATACCATGATTATCATATAACATCAGTTACAACACATTGCTCCTAACATCTACTCAGGTTATCAAATCATTCACATTAATCTCATCATCAAAAATCATATATGACATCGACACTACAACATAACCATGTGACAAATAAAATCGTGACTAACCGAATGAGTGTGAAGGACGTGTGAGAGTGCTAGAGAGGTCGAGGATGTTAGAGAGGCTGCAATCCAACAAGAGCTTCAAGAGGAAACAAGGCTGCCAACGAGTAGAAAGGAAGGGCGCACAGCACTAGGGTTTGCAGATGATGCGTAAAAGAATGTATACACTTATTCGTGGGTTGGGCCGAGAAGGAGAACTGGGCCGAAGCCCTTTTGGCGAAAAACCTCTTGGCGAAAGACCAGGTTTCGTCAAGGGTGTTGGTGACGAAAGACTCCTTCGTCAAGCCCTATCTTTCGTCGACTAAGATTTCGTGTGCCAAGTGTTAATCAAGTGTGGTATTCTACTATGTCTAAACCTTACACCGGTCATTCAAACATAACAATGCATTAACATTAACCATTCTAATAACATGCACAAGTTACAGTATTAACAACTGAATTGCAGAACAAGTAATGCGTAAAAGAAAGGACTTGAAATCTCAAGTTGTCACATCATCCCCAACTTGAAAGAAATTTCGTCCCGAAATTTGACAAGTAGTCGAAAACAACCAGATGTTAACTCAGGATGACTGTGGATTTTCCTCTGGTGCCACATTAAACATCTTGTGATTATAAAATTAAAGAGGATATAGAATGTTGTATTTTTTTGAAAAAAAAATTGTTGTTTATCTTTGCATTATGATGTTTTTTTATGTTGATTTTTGTTTCAAACTTGTACTTGTTTTTAAAATTTTCAAACTGTAAGTTTTTTGTTTCTGTTTGTAGTGTTTTTCCATCATCAACTTTTCAACCTCTGTAACTAAATTTATTGACATCATGTATTTTCATTAAGAAAATCAAAATTTGCATTAACACAAACATATTCTAAACTCATGTTTTATACAATTACAGTATTTTGTTAATGTTTGAACATCATCAATGTAGTGAAATTTTTAATTATGAGACCTCTAGAAAAAAACACATTATTACAAAAATAAAAACTAAAACTTAAAATATAATAAAGTGAAAAAAATTGGTAAGCTTTGTCTTTTGGAAAGACCATTCAACAATTTAATATAAAAAAGTATCTTAATTGCATTTAATACTACATCATACTTTACATAAAAAAATTAAATACTAATAATATCAATCATTTAATTCAAAAGATATCACTAATTTATTTTAACTATATAAATAGAACCAACTACCAAGACTTACATAAAGCATTGTCACTTTTCTATACCACATAACCTCATCCATCAAGACTAGTTGCTACAACACGATGTTGTTCATAGAGTTTCGTCAAATATCTCACATAAATTGTTAAAGAATTGATGAAATCCTCTGAACAGTCAGCATGTTGTGGAAAATTATAAACATGTTTTTGTGAGCATTATTTTCTTTTTACTTTTAAGACTAGTTGCTACAACATGATGTTGTTCATAGTATTTCTTCAAATATTACACATATCATTGTCAAATAATTAATAAAATTCTATGAACAGTCAGCATCTTGTTGATAATTATAGCCAAGTTTTTGTTGCCATTATTTTTCTGCATATAATTAAGCTTTGGTTCTTTTTATTTTACTTGTTTTGAATTTCTTTTATATGTGTCTATGCTAAAATTAGATGTATTATTATTATTATTATTATTATTATTATTATTATTATTATTATTATTATTATTATTATTATTTGAAAATTTAAAGTGGAACTGTATTTGAAGGTCAAGGGTTGAAGACTTGAGAAAAACATCACATTTAAAACAAAGTAAAAAAAAATAACTGTTAAATATGAAAAAGTATCTTAATTGCGTTAACTACTATATATTATTACGATTGTGTAGTCAAATAACTCAAAATCTTAAGCACTAAATGTCACACCCCCAAAAAATACCACCAGCGAAAACCCCCGCGAGGCGTGTGACGTAACAGGATCTAGCCACTAATCACATTGAACCATAAGTAAAAATAGAAATTTCCATTAAATGAAAATAGTATAGTTCAAACATTGGTTTTGAAAATCAAACATTGTTGGTGCATCTAGTGTCTGTTAACTTCGTCTTAATCGAGTCTTATGTCTAGATAGGATAAACGAGTGCTCAACAGGGTTGAAATTAGGGTTAGAATATATTAAAGTGGGTGATTCCGCTTGAAAGTGTCAATGTGCATTTCAAGCGAAATCAGTTAGTTAATTCCGCTTGAAATGAACATTGACATGTTCAAGCGAAATCAGCTATTCCGCTTGAAACAGACATGTCAAGTTCAAGCGGAATCTCCACATCTATAAATACCCATGTGCTAGTGTCATTTGGAGCGGAATCAGGTCATATGTTCTGAGTCGAGGTGCTGTCCGTTTGTCATTTGAACATGTAAAAAGCTCAGGATTGATCAATAAGATAAAGATTAGAAAGGAACAAGCTGTGTTGACATCTTTTACATTGATTCCGCCTTTGTACTTGATGATGAACTACTCATACTGACTATTTAGGGTCACACGACGATCCAACAAACATGTTCAGCGGAAGCATTAAATATTGTTTAATGGGTTAAACATAAAATGTTTAGAAAACAATTCAACTTCAAGTGTCCATCCAGTTGCCATGACCCATGACTACTCCAGCTTCCCAGGCAGCAAGTCCCATATCAGTGTACCTAATGGCCTGCAAGCATGCAGAAAACTGTATCAGCATAAAGCTGGTGAGTTCACAGTTTTGTTAAACGTTTGGTTACCAAGTGTTTATTTTATGACATGTTGATAATAACTCGATACCACAAGACGGCTATTTTTTGCCATTCCCCAATGCCCTATCAAACATTGGTCATGTGGTTAAGGTCATTAGTTCACGCCCGTCCTATCCAGGTACGTCGTGAGGGTGCCAAACCTAATAGCGCTATCAACTAATAACCCCGTTTCCTTAGAAGCAACTAGTTCGGTAGTAAGATGGGACTTAAGTGAAAGAAGTGAGTGTATTATCCATCATCAACATTAACGGAAATCTGCCTCATATCCCCTACAAGGATATGAGTTTGTAAAGTATCCCCTACATAGATGCAAGTTTGTTCGTTTGTTTGTTTGTCCCACCGGACGCATGCTTGTAAAGAGAGTAGTGAACTCACCTTAGTTTTTCTCGGTATGTTATGTTACTCGTTCCAAGTTGGTCTACCAAACCCTAATGTGATTGCCGACGATAATCAGTTCCATATACTGTTGGTACACAATGTCTATCGCCTACGTCATCAGTCTAGGTCGTGTCAGTAGCTTGTAATAGAGTTTAAAGTGTAAAAGTTAAGTTTATATTTGTCTGTAAGCCATTTCGTACGAAATGGACCTTGTATGGTCCAGGTCGCATGAATTGGACTTTGCCAATTCGTGCAAAATGGAATGTCCATTCCATGCGAGCTGTGCAGCCTATAAATAGGTGTGTTGTATTTTCCATTTAAAACATTCTGGTGGAATCTCTCACGAAGTGTTGTCAAATTCTCTACATGTATTAACGTCTAATATCAATGGAAAACATGTTTTAAGTGTATTTCTCTGCTTCTACTCACATTCTAACACTGATTCAAGGTTACTAGATTGTTTCCGCCTCTCTAGTGACTTGATTTAACTCTGACCGACTCGTATTTGATCAAATCTTGATCCTACAAGTGGTATCAGAGCACAGGATGAGTTAAATCAGAGATATCAGTGTTTTGAATGTGTGAAAATCTGATTTTTCTACTCTTTCTTGGATTTCTGGACGATTTTACGGACAAAATGGACTGATCTTTGGATACATTGTGTAAAACACCATTTTAATCAATCCTACTAAGTTTCAGACCTAAAATCAACCTAAAACTGATCAAAAAGTGTCAAAAACCTCATTTCGTGTGACAAATCGTGTCAATTCGTATGAAAAAGTAACTCAGCTCGTGCGAAATGGCTCAAATCGTTTGAGTTTTAACCAGGTCACTTGAAAAACCTGTCCAATTCGCACGAATTGGTTCAGGTTATTTGAAAATCATCCAATTCGCACGAATTGAGTATCAAGTTCGCGTGAGTTCATCAGCTCGGACGAATTGAAGTTTTTCTTGAACAAGTTGTTTTCATTTCGTACGAATTGACATTTCAATTCGTTTGAAACTGCCAGATCGTTTGAAACTTCAAATCGTTTGAAGTTCAGTCCGTTTGAAAGTTCAATTCGTTTGGAAATCCAGATCGTGTGAGAAGTCAGTTCGTTTGAAAAAGTAATTTTCAAAAAAAAAACTTAGAAAATTTTTTGAAACTGTTTTCATTGTTTAAAATGGAGAACCAATAATTTTATAACATGTTTTTCGGAGGAGGAATGACAACATCTCAAACTCCAGCGAGTATTGTGCATAACGTAAACATGGAGAACGAGCTTGGTACAATGCAAAAGCCACCAAAATTAATGAACATTGACGAATATTCAGGGTGGTCAGAGAGGTTTAAAACCTGGGTACAGGCAAATCATTTTGAGTGTTGGATGAAAATTGAGTGAAAGTATGTACCTCCGACGAATGGAGCGGGTATTGAGAAAACACTTCATCAGTTAACTCCGGTTGAACATGATAGTTTTAAAGCCGAGAAGAAAATGATGAGTATCTTGCAACAAGCAATCAAAGAAGATATTTTGGTTTTGCTACAAAATCAAAGTGACTCGCAGTCTATCTGGAATTCACTAAAAGTCAAGTTTCTTGGAAGTGTTTCGATGATAAAGAGCAAGACGGCATTGCTGAAAAAGGAATTTGATATTTTTACTGCTATCAAGGGTGAGTCAACAAAAGAGTTGATCGAGAGATATTGTAATTTGGTTGTAGAAATGAAGCGTTTGAGCATTAACAAAACAGATGACGAATGGGTTGACAAGTTGGCAGATGCTTTACTACATGATGAATGGGGCACATATTTGTTGGTTTAGAAAAATAACTTGGAATATGTTGGATTCAATCTAAGCACGTTCATCGAGAAAATTGAATCACATGAGCTTGAACTTAAAAAGATAAGAAAAATGAAATCTGCTAATGTACAACAAGATGTTCAGTTGTACTACAAAGGAAGCTCTTCTGCAACATCTTACGATGCCACATTATTGATTTCTGCCTCATTGTCCACGGAGATCAAAAGTTTGAAAAACTTGGAAAACTTGGAGTGTGGAAGTTGGTTGATTTACCGGATGATCAGAAGTTGATAAAGACCAAATGGGGGTTCAAGTGTAAACGAGATGATAGAGAGGTGATCGTGAGAAACAAAGCACGTTTGGTAGTCCAAGGTTTTAGTCAGCAAGAAGGCATCGACTTTACTGAAGTATATGCGCCCGTTGCTCGACTCGAGGCAATTAGAATCTTCCTGGCATTCGCGTCTTGGAAGGGATTCAAGGTCTACCAATTAGATGTCAAATCTGCATTTCTTTACGGAAAGATCAAAGAAGAAGTGTACGTCGGACAACCACCGGGGTTTACCGATCCAGTGCACAAAAACAAGGTGTATTTACTCGACAAAGCGCTATACGGACTACACCAGGTCCCGAGAGCCTGGTACGAGACGATTTCCCAACATCTGCTGGCCAACGGGTTCATCAGAGGGACTATCGATAGCACTTTGTTTACAAAAGAGGTTACAGGACATCTACTCATCGTGCAGATTTACGTTGACGACATAATCTTTGGATCGAGAACGACGAATTGTGCAAAGAGTTCGAGAAGGTTATGAAAAAGAAGTTTGAAATGAGTTCAATGGGGGAGATGAAGTTCTTCCTAGGGCTTCAGGTTGAGCAAATGCCCGAAGGAATCTTCATACACCAGACGAAATATGTGAATGATGTGCTGGAAAAATTTAACATGTCCGAATCAACTCCAACATCAACCCCCTGGCTCAAAATCATGGGATATGTTCGGATGAAAGGGGTGAAAAGGTGGATGAGACGCACTGTCGGTCGATCATTGGATCTTTAATGTATCTGACTGCGTCACGCCCGGACATCATGTATCCAACTTGCCTCTGCGCCCGATATCAGTCCAGTCCGAGACAGTCACACGTGACAATTGTGAAGAGAATTTTACGGTATCTTAAAGGTTGCCCAAGCACCGGCTTGTGGTATCCTAAATCTGGTGACTTTTCTCTTACTGGTTATGCTGATTCTAATTTTGGGAGCTGTAAGCTAAATGCAAAGTCCACAACTGATGGGTGTCAGTTCTTTGGAACTCGGCTTGTTACTTGGCAGTGCAAGAAACAAACCACAGTCGCTCTCTCAACCTGTGAGGCTAAATATGTTTCAGCTTCCAGCTGTTGCTCTCAGATCCTCTAGATCCACCAACAGATGAGGGACTATGGTTTGCAGTTCTTGGATACTCCAATCTTTGTGACAATGAGGCAGAAATAAATATAACTAAAAATCTGGTGCATCGCTCTAAAACGAAACATATTGAGATTCGACATCATTTCATATTGAGAAGAAACTAATTCGAATTGATCATATACACATCGATGATCAGAGAGCTGATTTTTACACAAAACCCTTCGATAAAACAAGATTTAACTATCTTTTAAAATTGAACGGGTTGAAAATTTTGTTTTCTGGGAGGGTAATAGAGTGTGAAGCCGAGGAGGATGGCGATCAGAAGTGATCTACGTCTTGTTGTCAAGTTTATGTACAGTTTTATTTTCTGCTTTTGATAAAAGCAAAAACACAAAAATATGATTTTGATTTTAGGGGGAGAAAGTTTTCAGAAAATACAAAAACATGATAAAATTTCAAAATACAAAAAATATGATAAAATTTCAAAAATACAAAAAACAATGAAAAAGGAAAAAAGAGTTTGTGTAAAATGGGGAAATGATAGTACATCAGCCAGACAGTTGCAGTACGCTAAAGAAATGTATAGTTTAAAAGTGTTAAGCAGTCTCGCTGATGATGTGCCGATAGGTTTTTACACATTTAGTAAGTTTGTTCGGGATATAAACCTAAATCATTTCTTGCTTTTATGTGGGGAACATCTCTCGGATATATAGGTAACCCCTGAAATCCTTTTTTAAAGGCTCTATTTCTGACATACTAGGTCTTTGTACGTCTTGATATCTGGGGTATTATACCAGGACTTCTGATTTTACGGGAGCAATAGCCTAGTCCTCGTATAATACTTTGCACTGCTTTATTCTTAAAGCTCACCCTCAGCATAAAAAATGATGAAACATTGAAAAATGCTAATCATGTGTTGTTGAAAAGAAGATCCCCAAAGGGGACCCACCTAAAAGTCGAGCCATCATCTCTCTGATTTTGCGGAAGCAATAGCCTGGGCTCTCATAGCCTCGAATTAACCCAATTACATATATCATTAGTGTGCACTCACCTGTAAGACTGAATATAGTGGTCTGGATACGGGAGTATATTCTGAGGTGGTACACGCGTATAAGTTAAGCCTTAAAACACTAATTCGTATCCTGAACAGATTGAAATTTGTGTGAAAATTTAAATTGGATCAGTATATTGGCAATCACTGTGAATTGTTTAATGCTTAGTATGAAATCAAAGCTTAACGGTACTTGTAGCTTGTCAGCAACTGATATGATCCCCTAACACGCTCAACAAAAATATGTTTGTACAGTTTTCAGGTTCTTAAATTCCAAAACATTTCCTGTTTGTTTAGCATAATGTTGTAAAATCCAAAAATATTTGATACCTCATCTTATTTTCGACAACAGACGTTGGGATCTGATGATCAAAGTCTCACAGTGCTAAACATGTTGGATCATGGGGTTAGATAAGAGAAAGTTTGAGAAAAAGTGTTGGAAATTGCTCGAAATGTTTAAAAGTTCATTAATTTGAACTTAAAATCTGTTTCAAAAATCAGCAAGATCAAAAATTGGTCAACCAAGGTGATTAATTTGGACTTGGCAGGCTAAACAGTTGACCAGGGTCATTAACTTGGACTTGGTTAACTGGGTGTGATGGTATATAGTTAAAAATAAAAAAGTTAAAAAATAAAAAAATTCAAAAATTTTGTAAAGTGTTAATTCACACGAATTGACCAATTCGCACGAAATGGCTAAAAGTTTTAACTAAGCCAACTTGTACGAATTGGCCACACAGTCTCTTTGTTCATTTCGTACGAAATTGACACATCTATATAAAGGATCCCAAATCGCTTGAAAACCTCAGTTTCTCCACTCCGCACCAAACACATACACTTTGAAGCGATCTGAGGCGACTCACTGATTTCATCGATTTCAAGCAGAAATCTTGTTAAACTGTTGATCGGAATCTGTTTATAAGTTGGTTTGCTCAACTTATAACATGGGAAAGGTAGGGATTAATGTTTATTTGAACCAGATCTATCAATTTCGCTTAAACTCGGAAGAACAGTCTTTTGATCTTAGATCTAGGATGATTTAGTGGTTCAAATTGAATAAAAATCATATCAGTATGCTCGGAATGAGATCTAGATCTGATCTATGTCATCAATTTCATGATCAAAACATGTTTGTTAAAAATCTGTATGAACTCCGAAGGACAAGATATTTAAACCTAGATCTAGGTTGTTTAATGGATAAAAATGAATAAGAAACACATCAGTGTGATCGGAATTCATTGTATATCAGATCTAAGGCCTCAATTTCATCATAAAATCAAGTTTTGAAAACTATAATTTTACTGTTCATAAACATGGTTTCAAACGAATTGACAATCCAATTCGCATGAAATGGGCAAATCGTATGAATTCTCCAGGTCGCATGAAATGGCTAATTCGTTTGAATCGGTCACATCGTTTGAAACTGTCACACCGTTTGAAATTGGCCATTTCGTTTGAAACTACACCAATTCGCTTGAAAGCCATTTCGAGTGAATGTTATTATGTCTTGAAAATTGTTCAAAAATGTTTAACTTGTATATTTGTTTGTGTTTCAGGCTTCAATAGTTGAATTTGATCCGTCACATAACACTTGTTGTGTTTATCATGAAAAGCTTCCAAAAGGCATTGACGAATCAGCATAGTGTTTTCAGATCTCATATTGATCATTTCTGGAAGAATGCTACATATGATGAAGAGAGTAAAGTGATAACTTCAATTGTTAGCCTTAATGGTGAAGATAAAGAGATCGTCATCACAGAACAACTTGTTCGTGAAGTGGAGGAAGATTGAAAAAGAGGAGGCTCTGAAAGCTGAAAAGGAGAGAAAGGAACGTGAAGAGCTTCGAGGTAAATGGATGAAGATACAAGCTGAAGAAAACTAAAAGCTGCTAAAGAGAATGAAAAACTGAAGAGTTTGTTGAAGAGAAAGCCGAAGCAGAGAGAGGAAAAGTTCAAGTCTCTATGAAAGGAAGTTTTGAAGACAGGATGACTGAAGACTCCGGTAATATCCAAGGGGGAGTTTCTTGGTACACAATGTCTATCACCTACGTCATCAGTCTAGGTCGTGTCAGTAGCTTGTAATAGAGTTTAAAGTGTAAAAGTTAAGTTTATGTTTGTTTGTAAGCCATTTCGTACGAAATGGACCTTGTATGGTCCAGGTCGCACGAATTGGACTTTGCCAATTCGTGCGAAATGGAATGTCCATTCCATGAGAACTGTGCAGCCTATAAATAGGCGTGTTGTGTTTTCCATTTAAAACATTCTGGTGGAATCTCTCACGAAGTGCTGTCAAATTCTCTGCATGTATTAACGTCTAATATCAATGGAAAACCTGTTTTAAGTGTATTTCTCTGCTTCTACTCACATTCTAACACCGATTCAAGGTTACTAGATTGTTTTCGCCTCTCTAGTGACTTGATTTAACTCTAACCGACTCGTATTTGATCGAATCTCGATCCTACATATACACTTAAATCACGTATTCCTTACACGTACTACACAAGTAGCATACAAGTATTACACACAACATTTCACATGCCGTAACAGTTAATCGTGTTATCATTTATCAGGAAAATGTGCGGCCCAGTACACGTAGGTTGCCCAATAATCATTGTCTAGACCAAACAGTTTAAAGCGTGTTTCGAGTGGACATCAGTCGAGACTACGAGATCTCGACTCGCAACCTCTACGGTCTCGAGTCGATACCAATGATCTCGAGTGATGGCTTCATTAGTCGAAACCCCATGGTTTCGAGTCATGTCCCGAGTCAAAACCGGACAGGTCTCGACTCGCAACCTAGCTGGTTTTGAGTCCACCCATTGTGTGATGTTTAACGATGAGTTGGAACTATGAAGGTCTCGAGTCGGAACCAACTGGTTTTGACTCGCAACCTCAGTTGCAACCTAGTACAATGTAACCGACACAAATTCATGGTTTAACAGTTGTTCTGTAAATCCAGCAAATACCTTGTCACATTCCAAAACAGATCAAACAACATAATTTAGCAATTATTATCCATGTTCATACAAACCCTAATTGTCGTTCATCATCCATACTAGTATCGTAGCACATCATCATCGATTCGCATAATTCTTAATCATGTATAATCATTTGATTTAAACCAATTTCGTACATGGTGTCTATCAAAACCCTAGATCGTAATATCAACATGCAACAACAACATAATCAAGTGTCATGACATGATATCATACAACAAACATGGCAGCAAACTCACAAGAAAACACATTTGAAATCTAAACCAAACTATGAACAAGTTTACTAACAGAGATGTGAGATTCGAAGATAAGTAATCGATCAAAAAGAGGATCAAGCTTCAGGTAGAGGTGTTGTCGTCGACTTCGAAGGAAGGGCGAGAGAGGTTTAGGGTTTTGTTATGTTTTGTGTTTTGGGAATTATGAGGGGGTTACACACAACTTTGTGTGTATGTGCACAAGAAAACCGAGCCGGGCTCAGCTTCTGGGCTGCATTTGGGTCGTGTACCAAGGCTTCCGAATGACAGTGGTTTGGGTTGATCCCAAAACCACAACGATAAGAGAGTGTGCGACCCGGAGGTTTATATGACTAGATTATTGATATGCCATTCACTTTATATGTAGGATCGGTTTTGGATCCGAACGAGTCGGTTATCTATGACCATATGAGCGAAATCAGTATGTTATACACATACATTCTCCTATTTTCTCATATAACGTGCCCTAATCTAACAATCTAAGACTAAGACTCGAACTAAGATGTAGTCGACAGACAACTGCACCAACATTATACATTAAGCATCACCACTATTAAATTATCACCAAACATAATAACCATTCCACATAACGTGCACGTAAGTTACACCATAAAGCAAAGTACAAAAAGGACTGCAAAATACGAGTTGTCACAGGTTAAGTTAAAATGCCTAATTTTTTACCATTTTGTTCCCTTTTTGTCCTTCTCACATAAAATAGATACATGATTAATCAATCTCATTCAATGCCATTATCAGTTTCTTCAACTCAACCGTTCCTCTTTCAATGCAATCGTCAGATTCTTGAATTCAATAGCCCTGTCCGTTTGCATAAGTCCTCCTGAGATGACGCCGGGTCAGTGATGGTGGTGTTCGGATGATGGCGGTGGTAGGTTGTAGACAAAGCGAAGCCCCAACAACGATGGCTTTAGGGTTCTGTCGCAAGTCAGTCAAGGGGTTATTAGGATTCGGGCAAATGAATCTTGTGGTAGATGATCCTTCTTCAATTGCCCGTTTGTTTCCGCTAACTATCATCTCTTGCTCCCTCTAACATTTGTCTCACAAGAACAGAGATGGTGAAAAGTCCAGACTCTCTATCCTGATATCAACAAGAAAGCCAGAGGTAATACTTCTTCCCTCTTCTCAATCCACCTTTTGTGGCACCAAATTCATCACCTCCATTCAGGTACTCTTTTACCCTTTGTTTTAATCTCTAAATTGACCCCAAATCAATTGTCAAGTTTTAAACTTTGAATTTGGGGTGCTCATGCATTGCTTAATCTTGAAAAGTTATAAACTTGGAATGATAATTGGTGGTTAAAAGATTGTGGGTGTTGTTGAATCAAGATCAATTTTGAATTTTGACATTTTAAATCAAAAGTCAAAATCGGGATTATTTGGTTATGAATTATGATTACTATTGATTACAAGAATGTTGGTGTTAAATTTGTTTCACAATCAAGATCAATCTTGAACTACAAAAGTAAATACTTTGAGAAAATCCAAACAACCCCTAATAATACCTTGAGTGAGTTTAAACTTTAAAGTACTAGGTTTGACTCAAGAAGTCAAAGTAACTGAATGTTATGTATGCTGCAGTATAGAAGGAAATTATGTCAACTGAAAGGAGCTTTGAATGTGACAGCATCAAGCTCCAAGAAAATTCTTGTAATGGGAGGTACACGTTTCATCGGAATCTTTCTTTCCCGAACTACTTGTTGAAGAGGGACATCAGGTTAAGTTTAACATGATTAATCTGGCAAGTTCCCGTATCATCATGTCATAAAAACTGTTCATAAATTTTGGACTTTCATTTTATCGTGTGCAGGTAACTTTGTTCACTAGAGGCAAAGCACCCGTCACACAACCTTTGCTCGGTGAAGCAGATGACGCTTACAATGCTTTTAAATCCAAGGTTTGTTAAGAATTATATAACAAAGTCAATAAGTTATCTTATAAGTCTACATTTTTCATTTTAGTAACTTGTTTCTCAAGTAACTATGATGTGTTTTATGTTATAGATACTGCACTTGAAAGGTGATAGGAAGGGCTGCTGAAGGATTTGATGTGGTCTATGATATAAATGGTATGTAAAAATTACATAATGTTTTAAGCTTTTACATTTAATTTTTCATAGTCTTTATTGTTTTTATTTTTAGAGGGTCTTATAGTAAAGTAGTCAGTCATTCATAGCACATGCTCGGTACTCGATACACTACGTTATTATCATAATTTATGAAAACGATTTGTTTTACAAGGGCGGCGTGAGGCAGAAGAGGTGGAGCCTATATTAGATGCATTGCCGAATCTAGAACAGTAAGTTATCAACATAAACTTTGTAAAATCACATAAGATTCATTTGATGATAATAACAAGTTACTTACTTTTGTTCATATTTTTACTATTTTACTAAATTACAGGTACATATATTGCTCTTCAGTTTGTTAACATTTTTATGCTTTAATATTAAAACAGGTCAAGCAAGTCAAACAGGTTAAAAGTCAACCAAAGTGTATTAACAATGCAGAAGCCGTCCATATTTCAAAGTTAGATTTTAACTGTGATAATTATTTTCTTTTAATCACATTAACTATTAATAGATTCAGAAAAGAAAATGATAAAAGGTGTTTGTGGATTAACCCGACCCACCCGTTTCGGCTTGTTACCAAATTTGATATTGTTATTTTTGTTTGCTATATAGATAGATGCAGTTGATCCAAAAAGCTGACACAAGGGGAAGCTTGAAACAGAAGCCTTATTAGAATCAAAGGGTGTTAACTACACTTCTATAAGGCCCGTTTATATTTATGGCCCGTTGAACTACAACCCTGTCGAAGAAAGGTTTTTCCATAGGTTGAAAGCGAACCGACCCATCCCAATTCCCAACTCGGGTTTGCAAGTAACCCAACTTGGTCATGTAAAGGTTAGTAACTATAAGAATCGATCATGAAGTAATTAGCTTGTTTGGCTACAAAAGTCGAAACTTGGTCAAGTAATGGGTAATTTTTATTGAACGGGTCAAATGGGAAAATGTATTGAACAGTTCAACCGACCCCATTCTTTTTGTCATTTTATACAAAACATGTTAAGGATATTGTAGTGTGCGATTGTGGTGGAGTTGCTGAATCTTAGACTTGATTATTACCCAATGCACATACCCTTACAAAGTTCATGAGCCCGCCGCAACGCTCGGGGTGCCTACTAGTTTATATAAAACTGAAGATTACATATATAAATCCCAATCCGATTAATCCCTATTAATCCTGATTTAACGCTAGTCTGTACCCCACCAGCCAACTAGCGCCAGCGATTCTTACAACACTGGATAAAATATAACCAAAATCGACATGTTTCAACATTAAATGGGTTAAAACAACCACCTCTACATCTTCACCTTCAAGTTCCATCCTCATTTCTTTGTCACAATCATGAGGTCGTTATAGTACGAAAATAGTTTTAAAAGAGTATTATTATTATTATTATTACTGTTACTGTTACTGTTACTGTTACTGTTACTGTTACTGTTACTGTTACTGTTACTGTTACTGTTACTGTTACTGTTACTGTTATTGTTATTGTTATTATAGTACCTGTAGAAAAGAAGTGAATAACCGACTAAAAGCTCCAAGTAAGAGCCCTGCAACATCTGAACCATACAGCTCTTGAACCGTGTGAACTAAACCATACTTGCCAAATTGAGCTTTGTCTATAACACCACACACAAGCTCGTTTTTCCATATTAATTAACTAGGTTAATGCCCGCGTAATACGCGGGCTTCAACCAAAACAATATTATTTACTTTGAAATGAAATATTCTGTACAAACGCATACATTGGAAGAAACAAACAGAAAATTATTCAATCCTGGAAAAAACTTCCTTGTATACTACATATGAAGATTGTCAATGGTTACAAAACTACCTAAGAGTGATCACATCTTTCAAATAAAATAACAAAATTTTATTGCGAAAATATGAAGATTGTGAATGGTTAGAAGAATCGATACCTAATTTATACAAAAGAATATCATCTAACTATTGTATAAATCAAGAACGTAACATTATAAACATAAGAAAACGTTAACCTAACCGGAAGTTAAAAATGGCCATATGACAAAAACAAAAGTACTTGATAAACTATTGTAATCATATATAAAGACAATGATAATAACATCAAACAGTAACACCATTCAACCACATATTTAACTAAGTTATTTGTACCATTACAAAACATCAACATAAACTAAACCATAATAAGTAAGCAAAGTTTTCATGTCCATGAACCCAACATCCAAAATGTACATATCAAATATACTAACCAACAACTTACCAAACCATAGCTGTTATAAACAAAATGCATACCAGTCTTGCTTAGATCGAGGTTACATCATTCAACACAATCTTCTTCTGGGATGTTACATAAGTGAAGTGCAACATATGACCAAACTCCAACTGGTTATCTACCATGAACTTCCTCCAACCATCAACGGCGTAACGTAATGTACCACCGTTTAACTCCGTCTTCGTTTCATAAACTTCCACATCCCCAGTCATGTTTTGAACATATAAAGGTTACAAGTTATCAGACAGACCTGCTCTGTCTACAACTTCAACAGGAAGACGCTAAATGCATTTAAAGAAAAATAAATATAAGTCAATAGAAAAAATGAAATAAATATGATGGTAAATCATGTAAAAAAACATACCAACCTATAGTCTCCTTTACGAATAAAGTTGAAGAATTCAGGATCCATGCAAACACCAGAAACTTTGCATGCATTCCTTGTAATCTTCTTTTGATGCTTCACTTTTTGAACATCCTTTAACCGTTTCTTTCCCTTGTTTATGAAAAAATATATATATATAGGTGGTTAACAGCAAATATAGTATATATTGTACAATTAAAGTTTTCTTGTATAAAGAGTATTTATGAAATTGACTAACACACTGCTTTGGCTTAAATTCAATTTTATTGTTAATGTTAATGTATGTATAGACTATGATATTAGGGAAACAATTTTATATTAACTAATAATCAATAATCTGAAATCTTTTAATAAAAAATCACTTAAAGAATTTTACGCATACTATCTAGACTTTGTATATAAACCATTTAGACCATTGAATCTAAACCTATTCACTTTTTACTAAATTAAGACTCGTTTCATTCTACTTGAAAATGAATCTCAACATATTCAACTTGACCACCAAAAAATAAATTATGAAAGATTCTCCAATTTGAATTTTAAACATGTTATTCACCAAGAATTATCAAATTTCTATCAAACCTTATGAATATGACTAACCAGACAATGACAACAAAAAACGGATATTAGTGAAATTCATAAAAATACATTAAATATTTAATACCTTGACGTAATCAGCAGATGGACGATACGGAATCGAATCAGATTTTTTACTACATTGTCGGCCTTTGCATTCTTTCTTCAAATTCTCGACTGTCTCGGATATGTCAGCAAAAACTTTAGCTTTTTCTTTTCCTTTAACCTGTTGTGAAAGAATAATATTAGCACATCCATTATTTTAATCATAAATGTTTTTAGAAATCTATAAATAAAACTATACCGCATCATATTTCATATACAAAAGGTAATCGATTAAGTAGCATCTATTCATCAACCACACATATATTTTCAGATTAATAGCAAAAAACCAAAGATGTTACAAAACCATTACATACTTAAACATCGCAATGAACATAATCGGAATAGTAATCAAGAGTAAAACAGAAAGAAACATAGGGCAAAAAACCAACCCAGACCGACTTTCAATACGTTCTTATCGAGCTACAGATTTACTTAAACAACTAATATACTAAACTTATTAAATTTATTGTATAATGTCATCAGTACTTGAAAAACTATTTGACTGGTAAACCTCCGAAATGAACAGTCTGGTTGTTAAACCTCTAATACAACCAATGTGATTATTGAACCTATTTCATATACCTTATGTATCCAGCACATTGATTTAACAATGTGTTTGTAGAACCAAACGACCATAAACAGACTATAACACTAAGGATCTAGATACAAGCTCAGGTTTCAAATCAGTACTCAACTTCGTATCGTTTCATTCAAGCTTGAATTTCTAAACATGACTTTTAATAAGCATTAATCATAAATAAATTAATATAAATATATGTTAGTGGTGGTAAACTTACATCTTGCATTGTCTTGAAATGTGAAGCATCACCTTTCTTCAACATCTCTTGAACATGAACCTTCTTCGGTGTACGTGACCGGACTGTTCCTACTGGTAGACTTGTTGATTTCTTATACAAAGTAAGAAAATCATTAACAACATGAATTTTAAAAATCAGAAAATTTAATGGAATTTAAAAAGCACTATTGTTTGGATATAATTAATTAACTACCTTACTGAAAGATGGATTTTCTTCAGGAATATAAATGTTATCATCCTCCTCTATGTCCTGGAAAACATCATTTTGAAAACAAATAAAATACGGGTAAAATGGATACAAAATGTAATAGTTAATAGATATGCACCTTCAAAAGCGTTTCAAAGTAATCAGCCTTAGAGATCTCCAACACATCATCATCATTGGATTCAACCTTCTTGTTCAACCTTATTTCTATCTCGTCTCGATAAACAGTTAAGCCAAATAAAACATCATCCAGTTTTTCGAAGACCAGTAAATCATCTTCTTGTATGCCAAGATCATTGCAAAGTTGAGGCCATCCTTGAGAAAATACATAACTTGAATGAAGCTTACTTGTTGACACATTCCACGAAGAACCCTTATAAGATATTTCATATGCGCCAGTTGGTGGGTTGTCTCCAAAACATTCTTCAACAAAAGAATCTTCAATGATCTACATAAGATGAAACATAATACATTGACTTTTCCCTTCTAAGTTAGATGATAAAGTGTGAAAAACCTATTAACGATAAAATGTAATGATAATAAAATGAGAATCCGTACCGTAAAACCCAATCTTAGATAACGATTAATTGTGAAATGAGATTGACCACACACGTCGTTAACATAACATGAAAGATGGAGACCAAAATGTGATAATGGAAGAAAGGTGAGCAAACAATCCTTTTGAAGATTAAGGTCTGAAACAACTGTTTGCCAGCCGTCAGTTAAGACTGGCATAGATTTTACTCGTTTCAGAATTACTACCCATTTTTTCCCACTTGCATGATAGATATGCAGCTTCTTATCTTCCCAAATCTCTCCATAGAATTGATTAACAAAGGTGATAGGTACATCCTGTATATATATTAATATTTAGTATATTTAGTATTATAACTTTTAAACATAAAAAAATACTAAACAATAATAATCAAAAAAATGAATTATACGTAACATAAACAATGCTTACTATACTCAATGATGCCGGGTTTTGAAGATACTTTACAAACGATCAATACATTATCAAACCTGAAACAATAAATATGATAAGAAGGTTGCTTTCAAAAAACAAAAAATATCACATTCTCCTACTTTACTTAATACTAATACTTACAATATACATAACCAACACTACAAAAAGAATATTGATTCGACTGCACATACTAAGGATTCACATCATGAAAAAACCTAACGTAAATGGTTCAGAAATCAAGAATTTCTGTAACCGTACAATTATTATAACTAACTTTAATGGTTCGGAATCTTACTGTTCTTATAACAGTGTTTAACAAATTTAACTGAATCATTCAATATCAAATCTTCACTGTCCCTTTATGACTATATTACGACCGGCAAATACACACATGTTGAACAGAGCATAAGAAAAATAAACTCAAAAGACTAAATTTTTAACCATTAAACAGTTAATATTACTAACACATTAGTATAACCGGATCATCTCTCAAATACATCAATGTAGTGTTAAATCAACGATTGGAAGTGATTAACTCAAAGATAATGTTAAAACTAAAGGAAGATTGCTATTATTACTTACAAATAAGGATTTCAACATCAACGATTGTAGTTGATTAAATCCAAAATCATGATAAAAGTAAAGGACGATGACTATCGCAAACCTATTAATAACAATTCCTACAACAAAATTGGCGCCGGCTGTTGTTCCGACGAAGCTTCTGGCGAAATTTTGGAGCCCTAGATACTGTCTTCGAAGAGTTAGAATGATGATTTGAGAGATGATATGATAGTATAGCATGTATGTAATGATACAATCTATTGAATCAATCGTCATTTAAGAATTTTACATCTACACCCCCTTTAATTTCAAATGTGACAAAATTGAGAATAATCTAACCATCACTTACAACAACACCATTCTATTTTCTAAATCTTTATCTAATTTTAACCAAGTGTGAAATTATAAATACATATTTAAGAGAAGTTGTAAACTGTTAAATGTTTTTTAATTAACCCAAAGTTTTCTGTAACATCTCAAGTGATTTCCAACTTATCAACCGTGAATACTCACGGGTTGTTAATGTATCTTTATATAGAAAAAAATATATACATATATATTTATAATCTAACTTTGCATGATGAATAAGGAGGATTAATAAACGATAAGAACATGTGTATGAGTATAAATTGATAAAATGTAATACTAAGAAAAAAACAAAGTTTTCTTTGTTCTTTTTATATCATATGATAAAAAATGGTAAACAATTTAAGCAAAATCTTATTCATTAACTTCTTCTTTAACCTCTACTTTAACACGTGCAAGACATCCTTCAAGAATACGGACCAAATCTTCTGTGCCTCTAAAAACCATCATATCAAATTTTGACTCCAAAATCATGTCAAATATAATATAGTGTTCGTCTTGAATTTTCATGTCTTCTTTAATTTGATTTCATCCAGTAGTCATATACAAATTTTGACCATGTTTCTCCATAAAAACCAACTATGTACGGTTAGGATAAGCAGTTATAGTAACATGGTTGGTAGGTATTATGTTCTTCAACTTATGATGAACAAAAACTCTATCGATAAGCTGCAAGTAAAAAAATTATCTTAAAAAACGTTTTATAAACTTAGTAAAACACTAATATAGTACAAACATAAAAAAAAATGAATTACCAAATGATCTTTATGTTCAGATAACTGTGATGTTTGGCAATATAAGAAATCATTTTGAGCAAGTGCCAAATCTTGATAGAAGTATATCAGGCGAAAACTAAGACGACCTTCGTACTGAAATAAAAGCAATGACTTATTTGGTAATAGTAGTGATTATATCATGTTGAACCATCCGTCGTGAAAAAAATATGAAGAGCCTGTTTTCCTAACTCTGACAGTAAAAACTCTTCGATTAGTGGTAATGATTTTAACCATCCCATCAGGAGCTAACTTGAAATCAGCTACCCAATTGTGGTAATTCCTTGGTAAAATCTGTATACAAACTAAAAAATAAAAACAACATATTATAAAAAAAAAATAAAGTTGAAGATAACATAAACATACCCGAGACTTCATCTTGTTGTCTGATAGATAAACTAAAAAACAATTTAGCAACTCCATTGATATATGAAATTTGAAGAGGATGAAGATGATTATGTATTATGTATATTTATAAGATAAGGTTATTTAAGATTATAGTAATAGTCTCAATTATGGAAACATTATTTGTCTATTTTGTGCAAAAATATATTATGATTATATAAAAAAAAGATATAATACTAAAGTTTATTGCTTACAAAGTGGGTTATAGGAAAATAAAAATATAAAGACATTTATTGACAAAATTAAAAGAGTATATTTAAAGTTAGAAATTAAAAAATGGAATGTTTTCTTTTTAAATGAAAACGTTAAAAATTATTTAAAAATACTATTTAATATTTGCTAAAGATTTATATATATATATATATATATATATATATATATATATATATAAACAATCTTAGTAAATATATAAAATAAAATTTGATTATGTATTACATAATTTCCATAAAAATAATTATAGTAAAACCGATTACATCTATAATTAAATTGTGTTTTTTAAATCAACTAAAAATTGTGTTTTAGTTACTAATTTTTATATGATTTTGAGTTTCCGAAGTTAGATTATGTCTTATAGTTTTAGTAACGTTTTAAATAATAAAATTATATATTTTTAAAGTGAGAATTAACAAAAAGAAGAATGATATATAACATATATATTTCAAACAAAAATTCAATAAACAAAACAAATTAGCAAAAAACAATTGTTATTCGAATAAAAAACTAAACCACAAAATCCAGATGTTCGGATAAAGCAACCACACACGTCAAAACAATTGTCAATTAAAAATAAAGACACAAATATCCAAAGACGGAAAAAAAATATTCGATGATATCAAAAGTTTGGAGTAAAGGTGAACTACTCTTCGATCTTTGGAATTAGTAGCACTGCATCGACAGCATCATTGTCCTCATGCCCAATATCGCCTTTACGCATTTTTTATGACGACCGGAAAGAAAGATCATCAACATCATAAACGGTATCCAAATTGTGCTTCAAGTTACCTTCGCACATCGTATCTGAATTAGTATCCTTCTGATCAAACGATGTTGTAAAGCAAATTTTAAAAACATTACATAAGGGGTTTACATCGTCTCTTGTTTTGGATATAGAACCCTAAAAAAATATTAAAAAAGAATGAGTTATAAATATACATTTAACAAATCGTGAATAAAACTTAAATCATATATTAACTAAATTGATAGTAAACCTTAACGGGACAATAGACATTACGATTGGAATCGGATAGTTCGACATTGACGGATTCCTCATCAGAGTGACAATGCCGATACAGTCCTGGACACGTATAGTAAGCCTAATCCTGCATAATAGATTAATCAGATTTAGTTAAATTGTCAAAGCAAGCATTGTGGAAAAAAGTTATAATATCGAATGGAGAAACCCTTTCCAGCTTCATAATAGATTTCAATTCATCCCAAATGAACGTGGTATGGTCAACAAAATGTTCACCTTTTAGTTTATCGAAGAAATCACATATCTAAAAAGGCATCAAGCATCTATTGAATTATACAAAATTTTATTAACATTTGATCGTCACTTAGAGTCACAATGGGGCAATATGTGTTCAACTCCAACTGTTGTACCAGTGAACCTACAAAAAAATAGGAAAAATTCTAAACAATGAGCATCCATATGTAGAAGTATCCCAAGAAGGATTATTATACCATATAAAAAAATGGAGCAAACATCAATATGAAGGACGTCTTCTGTAACATGCATGCTTCGTTTTTGTTTAATAACTTCGAGTTATATTATGAGATATAACAGATTCTATTTAATATGTAATAGAAAACATAATATTTTAAATTTTACACTTACACAGGAACCACTCTCGCTCCATAAGTCGGCTGCAAGTCTGCTAGTTTCTTCTGCACTTCTTTATTTTTCTGTCCATGGCACAAGGAAACGCGAGCAAATAGCCGTGTAGAATTTTCTTGAAAAGTAGAGCAATCTCTATGTGCCAACAACACCAATCATGGCAAGAAGACCTCTTTCTAGGGCAAATTGCACTTGAGCTTCATGTATGTCCCTTTGGAGCTATAGGCCTTTTTTGATGTTATAATCCATTAAAGAATCTCCTGACCTTGCAAACCTGCCATGTTTAGACCACAATGTTAACCAACAGACGGAATAGTCCATATGAGCTTCAAGGAAATAGATAAAATAACCTTCCGAACGGTCTCATCCTGTGAGACGACAGTAAATAGTAATTCTCTTCCTGGCCTAGTTACAACATATCTTACCACTTGCGAAACGATATCGAGAAATTAAGTTAAGGAAACAAACCTATAGCTTCAAGGAAATAGATAAACAAACCCTCCGAACGATCTCTGAGATAGCGACTGCTACATAAGTAGGCCAAACAGTAATTGCGATTTGTCACACCCCGATTTCCACGTGTCACCGGTGGGCCCGGTGGGGGAGTATCGTGACGTCAGGGTTGGCAACATAATAGTCAAACAACACAATATTTAATATGCACAGCGGAAGCAATTTAAAAGATATCATACAACCGAATTTAATATTGTAAATTCAAATGTCACAATATTCGGATGTTTATCCACAGTAGGATCGATAACAAAATGGAAACAATAGTTCAACAGACTTCAGGCATCCTAAGCTTGCGAGACTTTTTATTGATGCTAAGGAGACAATCCAGCCAATTTCGTTTAGTACCTGCATTCAGTCTTTTTGGGAAAATACGTCAGTTTACACTGGTAAATACAATCAACTGACTCATTTTGGAAAATGATTTAAAATTGGTTTGGATGCACATGGCATAAACATTTTTTTATAACTTGGGAGAATTATTTAATATTATAATCTTGTGAACGAATTACATGTTACTTGTGCGTTCAGTAGCCCGGATCTTGTCCGGGTTAAAGATCAATAGACACACCACAATATAGAGTTATACACTGACAGGTGTACGCCTACACCCCGTGCTCAGGTCGTGGCCATCTCGTAAGATGATGCCAAGGATATCCGGGACATGGTCATTAACCCCCCAAAGGCTTTAAGTAACAAGACTGTTTAAACGAGCCGATCAAATTTATTCAACTACCCACTCAATCGGTGGAGAATTTGATGCCCGATCAAGCGGTTTGCTATATACCGTAACCCAAGCCCGTATAGGGAAAATATGTTAAAAGTATTTACCTGAGCAATGTATAAATCACAATAAGCAAAATGCACGTAGCTTTTACTGGTCCTCCTAATCTGGAACGAAGGTTTTATAATAACCTATTAGAATCCTAACGGGTCTTTAATTAAGCTTAAGCTTAGACTGGCTAGTTTCAAAGATACGGGTCGTATGCACTATTAAGCGAAGACCGGATAGAATGTGATTTAGACCCGACAAGTTTGAAGACTTGTTTAATATGGGTTTATTATTCACATTCTGGATTTTGAGATAAAACCGTTAAGGTTTGACCCGTTTCGGCTAATTTATGTAAACTTGTTACATAAACCGAATCGTACGCGTAATAAGCGTGACGGGTATTCATGAGAGCTATATACAGGTTTCCTAAGTTAATTATGCCTCAAATATGTTGTGACATCTGTAATATGTCTTTCATTATGCCCGAAACGTGTTTAAACACAAACTATGCCCCGTAGGGGTAGTTTGGTCATTATAAAGGTTGTAAAAGGGTTTAAGTGTTTAACTGAGTTACAGGTCTGATGTAATCAGTAAACATACTCAAATTAATGAGTTATAACAGTAGGATAAAGTACATATGTGAAATTTATCAATTATAACCAAACTATGCCCCGTAGGGGTATTTTGGTAATTTCACATAAGCCGAAAAGCTCAAAACTGAAGTCTGAGTTTATCAACCTTTGCTTACTGTTAAAATATTATAATTTGCCTCAAATATCAGTAGGTATCACCCTTGGTATGTTTAAAATAGGTTTAGTACATACTATGCGTTAAAAACGCTAAATAAGGCGATTAAAGGCCATTTCCGGGTTTGATACATAAATCTGATATTTTTATATTTCCAGAAGGCTTAAAATAATTTATTTATCATATATGATCAGTAGCTAAAGGTTTGGAGTCGTTTAGATAGGTAAAACTCATTTTATGGCCCGTAAGGGCAAAACCGACAATTACCGGATTAAGCCTACGACTATGAGTTATGCTCAGCCTAAAATTAATTAAAAATCTTTAAAAATCCCAAATTAATATATTACATCAGTGGGTAAAAGATTTGATATTAAAAAGTATGTTTAACTAGGCTATACGCTATTTACGCCAATTTACTACATAAAACTTTAATTTTACGCAAATGAGCATAACTCTTATTCTACACCTCAAACTGATGTCAAACTTTGCATACACGTCTAAATATCAGTAACTAAGGTTTCTACACTTTTACTTTTCCAAAAATCATGTTTTATGGTAATAAGGGCATAATGGTCAACATATAGGCAATTAACGGAATCACGCGTATTAATTGGATAACTAATGATCCTAGGTGTATAATCACAGAGGGTTATACTAGCATGTAACCTGGTCCAAATGAAGCTCTTAGGTATTTCTAAAACATACCAAAACGGGTCAGAACTGAAAGTCAAAGTATAAGTCAAACTATGCGACTTTCGGCTCCGAACCGAGTCTAAACAAGAAATTGTCGGGTTGAACATGTTTAGACATGTCCTTACACTAATTACCAAGTTATATTAATGATCAAACAGGTTATAAGTGTTTTACATTGCTAATCATGCATAAATCGCATTTTAAACTTTCTGTTGACTTTTTATTAGTATGTTTGACCCGACGTTTGACCTGGTTAGAGTTGGAATCAGGGGAAACCCTTTTGAGGTTTTATTACCCACATAATTACCAACTTATAACTACTTTTGATTCGACTAATCACTGGACCATTTGTGATTAATCTTAAAGTTAACCGTTAATTACGACGGTTTGACTTTTAAGCTAATACTAAGCTAAAACTTAATTAAGAAAGGTTAAGCCAACTTACAAAGGTCCTATGCACGAAAAGTGAACACTTGAGAGCAGCTTGGAGCTCCAGAAATGATCAGATTGCAAGAAGGAAGTGTGAAGAACAATGTTGCAAGATCATGGCCTTATATAGTGAATTTCTCACCACAAGATGTTGACACTTGGGTCTATCACTCTCCACAACTGATCAACACTTGTTACTAGATGTTTAGGGGTTGTTTTAGGGGTCAAGAGATGTGGAAAGTCGAGTTAAAGTCGATCACAAGAGCACCTAGCAGGCCCCTATCCATAAAATTCGGATTCTGTTCAGATGTGGCAGTCGCGTAGCGCGACTGCATGGGTCTTCAGGCTCGCGCTACGCGAGCGTGTGCAGTTCAGCCAACCCATTTTTCTGTTATTTGCAGTTTTAGTCCTTGGCTCTTCAAACTCTGTAGAGACACTTGTTTCTTGCATTTTGATCCCTCATAATTGATCTATAAGGGCTTTAAGATATATACCCACTTTGTTTAGTCCTCAGTTAACTTTATTGTTACCCGAAAAGGCCTAATTTTCAACGTTGACGCTTTAACCTCTCGCACACGAATTTGATCACAACTTGCTCATACAATAACGAAACTTTATGAAATTTATATCGTGCGTTCTAGTGAGCATATTTAACCGTTACAAAGCTTTGGGTTTGTCAAAATGTCACTCAGAGGTATATCTTTAAACATGTTGACACATTTAACCCCTGTAGTTTGTAATCTTTCACTTTTAGTTTCGTATGATCCATGATTTATTCGTTTGATGGTATGAGCATCTTGTAGGGTTAATATACAACATATTTATTCACTGTTGACATTTAGAATACGTATATTCACATACTTTCCATGTTTGTCAACTTTAGTCCTTCTATAATATTCTTCCACACGTTTAAACATTTGACACGTGTCTACACATTATAGGACGTGAATTTTCGAGGTGTTACATCCTCACCCCCTTAAAATAAATCTCGACCCGATATTTACTGAAATAAATAAGGGTACTTTTCTTTCATCGTGGATTCAACTTCCCACGTGTATTCGGGACCTCTACGGGCATCCCATTTGACCTTTACAATAGGCACATGCTTTCTTCGAAGCTTCTTCACCTGTCGATCCTCAATCGACAAAGGTTTTTCAACAAATTTTAGGCTCTCATCGATATGCAATCTGTATGTGGTATCACCAGTGATTCGTCAGCGAAGCACTTTTTCAGATTGCAGATGTGGAACACATTGTGAATTCCACTGAGCTCTTCCGGTAAGTTTAATTTATAGGCAACTGACCCGACACGTTCGATAACCTCGAAAGGTCCTATGTATCTCGGGCTTAGCTTGCCTTTCTTACCAAACCGCATCACTCCTTTCCAGGGTGATACTTTGAGCAACACTTTATCACCTACTTCGAAGTGAAAAGCCTTACGCTTCGGATCTGCGTAGCTCTTCTACCTATCACGGGCAGCTTTGAGACGGTCGCGGATCTGGACAATCTTGTCCGTCGTCTCGAACACTATCTCTGGTCCTGATAATTGGACATCTCCAACTTCCGCCCAACAAACTGGCGATTTACACTTTCTACCGTATAATGCCTCGAAGGGCGCAGCCTTTATGCTGGTATGGTAGCTATTGTTGTAGGAGAATTCAATCAATGGTAGGTTCTTATCCCAACTACCACCCAAATCGATCGCACATGCACGTAGCATGTCTTCCAGCGTTTGAATAGTACGCTCACTCTGACCGTCAGTCTGAGGATGATAAGCCGTACTAAAATTCAAACGTGTGCCCAAAGATTGTTGGAAGCTCTTCCAAAAATGTGACGTGTATCTAGTATCTCGGTCAGAGATAATAGACACAGGTATGCCATGTAAGGCTACAATCTTATCAACGTATAACTGGGCTAACATGTCGGAGCTATAAGTCTCCTTGATGGGTAAGAAGTGTGCTGACTTAGTCAGTCTATCAACTATAACCCATATTGTATCATTGCCTTTCCTTGTCTTAGGTAACTTGGTAATAAAATCCATAGTTACCATTTCCCACTTCCATGTAGGAAGTTCAGGCTGTTGTAGCAAACCTGACGGTTTCTGATGCTCGGCTTTGAGTTGCGCACATGTCAAGCATTTTGCTACGTGGGTGGCTACAGACTTTTTCAAGCCTATCCACCAATAATTTGCCCTTAGATCCTGGTACATCTTATCAGCTCCAGGATGAACGGAGTATTTGGAACTATGGGCTTCCTGGAGTATGACATCTCGAAGTCCTCCATGAATTGGAACCCATATTCGTCCATTTAATCTTAGAATTCCGTCCTTGCTAAGAGTTAACTGCTCCTCAGTTACTCCTAACTTTTCATTAGGATAGTTAGCTTCCAACACAGCTTCCTTCTGTGCAGCTAACAACCTTTCAATCAAATTATTCTTTATTTCCATGCGCTTGGCATTGATTCGGATGGGTCTAATCCTTTCTTTTCTGCTCAAGGCGTCAGCGACTACATTCGCTTTGCCGGGATGATACTTGATTTCACAATCATAATCATTCAAGGTCTCCATCCAACGGCGTTGCCTCATGTTTAATTCCTTTTGATTGAACAGATGCTGGAGGCTCTTGTGACCAGAATAGATCACAAACTTAATTCCATATAAATAATGCCTCCACAGTTTTAGTGCGAATACAACGGCACCCAACTCCAAGTCGTGGGTGGTGTAATTCTTTTCATGCACCTTTAACTGTCGTGATGCATAGGCAATAACTTTGCCTTTCTGCATAAGTACACACCCCATCCCGGTGTGTGATGCATCACAATAAACTACAAATTCTTCGATTCCATCAGGCAATGTCAACACAGGAGCATTGCTCAACTTCTGCTTGAGGATATCGAAAGCTTCTTGCTGCTTAGGGCCCCAAACGAACTTTACTTTCTTCTTAGTCAGGGAAGTTAGGGGTGCAGCAATCCTTGAAAAATTTTCAATGAAATGCCTGTAATATCCTGCCAATCCCAGGAAGCTACGAATCTCCGTAGGCGTCTTTGGCTCTTGCCAATTCATAACAGCTTCAACTTTAGCGGGATCCACTTGGATACCACGCTCACTGACCACATGTCCAAGAAATTGGACTTCTCGTAGCCAAAATTCACACTTAGAGAATTTAGCATAGAGTTTCTCTTGATGTAAAAGTTTGAGAATACATCGAAGATGTTTCTCATGATCAGCTTGGCTCTTAGAGTAAATGAGAATGTCGTCAATGAAGACGATGACGAATTTATCTAAGTGCGGCTTGCAAACGCGATTCATGAGATCCATGAACGCGGCTGGTGCATTAGTGAGCCCGAAAGGCATCACTAGGAACTTGTAATGACCATAACGAGTCCTAAATGCTGTTTTATACACGTCTTCATCTCTAACCTTCAGTTGATGATAGCCTGACCTCAAATCAATCTTCGAAAAATAACTTGCTCCTTGCAATTGATCGAACAAATCGTCGATCCTAGGTAAAGGATACCTATTCTTGGTCGTGACCTTATTAAGTTCACGATAATCGATGCACAGACGCATCGATCCGTCCTTCTTCTTGACAAACAGGACAGGTGCTCCCCAAGGAGACGAACTAGGTTTAATGAAACCCTTGGCTAGCAATTCGTCTAGCTGTGTCCTCAATTCTTTCATCTCCGTTGGAGCCAACCTATAGGGTGCTCTGGCAACTGGCGCTGCTCCGGGGATGATATCGATCCTGAATTCCACTTGCCTATCTGGTGGTAAACCAGGTAGTTCTTCAGGAAAAACTTCAGGGAATTCAGAAATGACAGGGATGTCTTCTATCTTCGGTCTGGGCTCATCAATAATCACTTGTGCCATGTAGATGACACAACCTTTCTTTAAACATTTTGAAGCCTTGAGCATAGTCACTTGCTCAGGCAGCCCATACTGGGTATCTCCCCGAATGGTAAGTGATTCACCAGACAGAGTCTTTATTACCACTTGTTTCTTGTTACAGACAATTTGGGCCTGGTTATGAGATAACCAGTCCATACCCAGAACTATGTCAAAACCGGCCAACTTAAAGGGGAGTAGAGACAGAGGAAAAGAATGGTTCTTAATGGATATAACACATCCATCTAACACAGTTGAGACGGTTTCTATGGTACCATCTGCTAACTCTACCTCATAGTTTACGCTTAAGGTTTTGACAGGTAAATTCAACAATTTACAAAACTTGTTATCTACGAAAGACTTATATGCGCCTGAATCAAAAAGTACTCTTGCAAAGACATCATTTACAAGGAAAGTACCTGTTATGACATTATCGTCTTGCACAGCCTCTTTCGCGTCCATTCTGAAGACTCTCGCATTGGTCTTCTTGGCCTCTTCAGGCTTCTTGTTGTACTTAGGGCAGTTGGTTTTAATGTGCCCCTTTTCATTGCAACGGTAGCACGTTGCGTCTTTTATCTTCTTGCAATCCAAGGTTTTGTGATCCGTGGACTTGCAAATACCACAAGCATAGGTTTTTGACTGAGTCTGTGAGTTCGACTCAAGTCTGCACTTCCCAAAGTGCTGCTTCTTGCAAATTTTGCATTTGGGCTTCTCACCAGAGTTATGCCCCTCTTTCCTTGAGTCAGATCCTTTCTTGTTATCACCGTTCCCACGGTGCTTTTTGCTCGACTTTCGTGAACCATCATCTTCACGCTTTCTCTTCTCAGCCTCCTTATTCCTCAGCGATCTCTGCCTGACCGCATCCAGAGTGAGGGATAAGGAAATGTCAGCTACTGATCTAAAAGTAGTTGGCCGAGAAGCTTTCACGCTTGCCTTGATCTCGGGGGCTAAACCACCGATAAAACGAGCTATTCGCTTTGGTTCCGGGGTTACCAGATATGGAACCAACCGATACATAGTGTTAAAGCTTGTTAGGTAAGCTTGACAGTCGAGGTTTGTCATTACTAAGGATAGAAAATCAGACTCTATCTTCTCCACCTCATGTTGAGGGCAGTAATTTTCCCTGATAAGGGCAACAAATTGATCCCACGACATATTGTACAATGGGATTTTCCCGGTGGCTTGAATCAGAGATCTCCACCATGCTAAAGCTTCACCCTTAAAAGACTGCGACACAAACTTGACCACGTCTCTCTCAGCGCATCCGCTGATGTCTACAACCGTATCCATCTCATCCAGCCAGGTCATACAGTCGATGGCTCCCTTCTCCCCAGTGAAATCCCGGGGTTTGCAGGAAACAAAATATTTATAAGAGCAACCCTTGTCACGGGGTCCCTTGTTTAGTATAACTTGTTGAGATGGAGCACTGTGGTTCGAGGAGCGTCGATCATCATCTTTCTTCGGATCGTCCTTCTTGGACGGTGGCTTTGAAGGCTGTGTAGATTGGGTCCTACTACGAGTCCCGCTGTACTCTTCATACTGCCTTTCCAAAGCCTGTGTAACAGCGCCGTCTATGATCGCTTTCAATTCCGCACCCGTTAGATTAATTCGGGCGTCATTATTAACCTCCACTGGATGACTATTACCCTCGTCCGAGTTAGCCATTTTAATTGAACTGTTGCAGAAAACAAGAACAATAGTTTATTTGGGAGTTTATTATGGAATTGTCCCTTAGGGCAATTCATTAACCATGGTAAGCAGAGACCATATTTGGTTAATTTGTTAATCATATTTATTTAGGATTTCTATAATAATTTATCCTAATTATAAAACAATAACAGTTTTATTTATGGCACAAATGGCCTAGTCACAAGGACAATTATAAATTATATGCTAGGATTGCAGAGAATCAAAGCATTTGAGGTTTGAACCTAGTTCATTACCTTTTTCTGACAGGGAGTCATCGCTACCTCTGTCTTTTGGCTCATGTAGAAATGAGCGAGGCCCGTAGGCACTATTTTACCACGTATGGTTAAAATATGATCATCTTAATTGATGATGTAAACCCAGGATTCAGAGATCATTAAACTGGGTTAGGAATCTCTTAAAGAATTCCTTTAATAACATATGTGATTTCCAACGAATCACTTCTGCCAGGATTGTTAACATATTTTCAGATGTTAACAGGGATACAATTCTTTTAAACAGGTCTTACCATCTTGGCCAGGTCTTTATAATGACACTCAGGCTAGGTTTCACTCTTAAGATTCTTATTCAAAATTAAATAGGCAGATTATTATCAAAAAGGAAGGGTTTTGATTTATTTATTTCATATATAATTTATCTATGCGCATAATGGCAAAACATGAAATTTATAAAACAAACATTCCATTAATCTATTTAAAATATTACACATTGCCCTAAACGGGTCTTTCACACAAGAAATTACTCACGCAGGAGCTTAATTATACATACATGCCCACGCAGGGGTCTTACAGAATGACATAAGTCCACGCAGGAGCTAAAATCATAAGTCCACGCAGGGATTAACACACCGATATTTGTCCACGCAGGGACTTGATAAACAAACATACATAATAGTCCACGCAGGGACGATAACATACCCTCGTAGGGGTTTACAGAAAGATAGACCCTCGTAGGGGTCGAACAAACAAACAAACATACCCACGCAGGGGTTTATACAACAATTGGAAGGATTTAACGGTCATTCTTGCTCTTCCCTTTGATCAAACTTGTTAACCCTTGAAAGAAGCTTTGTCTCTCCTGGCGGTCACGGCGATATTCCCGCTCAACCTGATCCAGTCTCTGAAGAATTTCCTCCCTCTCTGGGGAAGAAAATCGTGGCGGCTGCGACTGCGTCCTAATGATAGGTCTGGCAGGTATCGGGTACCCATGAGTTGGGTAGCGTACTCCCCATGGATCTCCATACGGTCCTTGGGGGTTAAGGGCGTTGTAATTTGCCGCTACAATGTAAGGATCTGCTTCAGCGTATCCGTAATTGCTGTGAGCTGGTGGTTCAAATGGATTGTAAGTACTTGGACCCGTGTATGCTGGAATTGGGTTATCAAAACCCATCGGCGGTGGCTGTGGAACAACTGGTTGTGAAGGTCCACCCATTTGGGGGTCCTCCTGATGTGGCGGATAGTGGCTGCCACTGGATTGACGTGGGGAACTGAAATGGAAATCCCCCGCTCGTGACGACATGCGCGCACCGGTTCTCCTTCGCCTCGGCGGTTGCGGAGGTGTCGGCTGCACTGGCGGCGGTGGAGGCGGTGGCGTGACTGCCACGAATCTGGAATCCACAGAGGGATCCTGTTGCTGTTGCGGCTGTTGATGAGGAGGTGAATGGCGAGGAGGTGTATAGTACCATTCATGCCTGGTGAACATAGCTTGAAAGCTATCTGGACCAACATAGGGTGATCCGTGGAACGAAGATCCGTCGGAGATTTCGATCGGATGGTTTGGAGTACCACTTGCAGGTTCGACGGGGTCCGTATCCTCGTCCATGTCGTCCGCATTATCACCGGAGAAGTGATCGTCTGGCCCTAGTGGGTTAAAACCCACTGGCTCTTGCACGTAGCCTACCGGATTAAACCAGCCCCGAAAAACTGGTGTGGGGTCCCCGAAAGAATGATGCGATAAGGATCGCTGCAATGGTATATACGAGGGCTGAGGGTTGTTGGGCTCGTAAGGGTTAAGAACAGGAGGTGTTGAACTATGCGAAACCGACCGTCTGGCCGGCTCATACAGATTTCTCCGGTTCTCCCGAGGGTCGTCACTCTCGGTGGTGGATGGAGCTCATCGTTGCGAAGGTCCAGCTTCATTATCGTTAGGGGCGGTGATTGGCCCCTTGCCTCTTCCTCGTCTCCTGAAGAATCTTGGCGGCATTTTCAAATCCTGTCATTATAGCATGAGATAACAAAACAACAAATATAAAAATTTTTAAAGGACAAAACAAAAACCAAACAAGGTAGAATTTGTCCTATGTTATATGTCTAGACTCGAATGTTTAGAAATGTGCAATTGTGCTATTGAGATTAAACACAAAAGGCTAGTGTTTAATTCACTCAATCTTGGCTCTGATACCAACCTGTCACACCCCGATTTCCACGTGTCACTGGTGGGCCCGGTGGGGGAGTATCGTGACGTTATGGTTGGCAACATAATAGTTAAACAACACAATATTTAATATGCACAGCGGAAGCAATTTAAAATATATCATACAACCGAATTTAATATTGTAAATTCAAATGTCACAATATTCGGATGTTTATCCACAGTAGGATCGATAACAAAATGGAAACAATAGTTCAACAGACTTCAGGCATCCTAAGCTTGCGAGACTTTTTATTGATGCTAAGGAGACAATCCAGCCAATTTCGTTTAGTACCTGCATTCAGTCTTTTTGGGAAAATACGTCAGTTTACACTGGTAAATACAATCAACTGACTCATTTTGGAAAATGATTTAAAATTGGTTTGGATGCACATGGCATAAACATTTTTTTATAACTTGGGAGAATTATTTAATATTATAATCTTGTGAACGAATTACATGTTACTTGTGCGTTCAGTAGCCCGGATCTTGTCCGGGTTAAAGATCAATAGACACGCCACAATATAGAGTTATACACTGACAGGTGTACGCCTACACCCCGTGCTCAGGTCGTGGCCATCTCGTAAGATGATGCCAAGGATATCCGGGACATGGTCATTAACCCCCCAAAGGCTTTAAGTAACAAGACTGTTTAAACGAGCCGATCAAATTTATTCAACCACCCACTCAATCGGTGGAGAATTTGATGCCCGATCAAGCGGTATGCTATATACCGTAACCCAAGCCCGTATAGGGAAAATAAGTTAAAAGTATTTACCTGAGCAATGTATAAATCACAATAAGCAAAATGCACGTAGCTTTTACTGGTCCTCCTAATCTGGAACGAAGGTTTTTTAATAACCTATTAGAATCCTAACGGGTCTTTAATTAAGCTTAAGCTTAGACCGGCTAGTTTCAAAGATACGGGTCGTACGCACTATTAAGCGAAGACCGGATAGAATGTGATTTAGACCCGACAAGTTTGAAGACTTGTTTAATATGGGTTTATTATTCACATTCTGGATTGTGAGATAAAACCGTTAAGGTTTGACCCGTTTCGGCTAATTTATGTAAACTTGTTACATAAACCGAATCATACGCGTAATAAGCGTGACGGGTATTCATGAGAGCTATATACAGGTTTCCTAAGTTAATTATGCCTCAAATATGTTGTGACATCTGTAAGATGTCTTTCATTATGCCCGAAACGTGTTTAAACACAAACTAGGCCCCGTAGGGGTAGTTTGGTCATTATAAAGGTTGTAAAAGGGTTTAAGTGTTTAACTGATTTACAGGTCTGATGTAATCAGTAAACATACTCAAATTAATGAGTTATAATAGTAGGATAAATTACATATGTGAAATTTATCAATTATAACCAAACTATGCCCCGTAGGGGTATTTTGGTAATTTCACATAAGCCGAAAAGCTCAAAAACTGAAGTCTGAGTTTATCAACCTTTGCTTACTGTTAAAATATTATAATTTGCCTCAAATATCAGTAGGTATCACCCTTGGTATGTTTAAAATAGGTTTAGTACATACTATGCGTTAAAAACGCTAAATAAGGCGATTAAAGGCCATTTCCGGGTTTGATACATAAATCTGATATTTTTATATTTCCAGAAGGATTAAAATAATTTATTTATCATATATGATCAGTAGCAAAAGGTTTGGAGTCGTTTAGATAGGTAAAACTCATTTTATGGCCCGTAAGGGCAAAACCGACAATTACCGGATTAAGCCTACGACTATGAGTTATGCTCAGCCTAAAATTAATTAAAAATCTTTAAAAATCCCAAATTAATATATTACATCAGTGGGTAAAATATTTGATATCAAAAATTATGTTTAACTAGGCTATACGCTAATTACGCCAATTTACTTACATAAAACTTTAATTTTACGCTAATGAGCATAACTCTTATTCTACACCTCAAACTGATGTCAAACTTTGCATACACGTCTAAATATCAGTAACTAAGGTTTCTACACTTTTACTTTTCCAAAAATCACGTTTTATGGTAATAAGGGCATAATGGTCAACATATAGGCAATTAACGGAATCACGCGTATTAATTGGATAACTAACGATCCTAGGTGTATAATCACAGAGGGTTATACTAGCATGTAACCTGGTCCAAATGAAGCTCTTAGGTATTTCTAAAACATACAAAAATGGGTCAGAACTGAAAGTTAAAGTATAAGTCAAACTATGCGACTTTCGGCTCCGAACCGAGTCTAAACAGGAAATTGTCGGGTTGAACATGTTTAGACATGTCCTTACACTAATTACCAAGTTATATTAATGATCAAACAGGTTATAAGTGTTTTACATTGCTAATCATGCATAAATCGCATTTTAAACTTTCTGTTGACTTTTTATTAGTATGTTTGACCCGACGTTTGACCTGGTTAGAGTTGGAATCAGGGGAAACCCTTTTGAGGTTTTATTACCCACATAATTACCAACTTATAACTACTTTTGATTCAACTAATCACTGGACCATTAGTGATTAATCTTAAAGTTAACCGTTAATTATGACAGTTTGACTTTTAAGCTAATACTAAGCTAAAACTTAATTAAGAAAGGTTAAGCCAACTTACAAAGGTCCTATGCACGAAAAGTGAACACTTGAGAGCAGCTTGGAGCTCCAGAAATGATCAGATTGCAAGAAGGAAGTGTGAAGAACAATGTTGCAAGATCATGGCCTTATATAGTGAATTTCTCACCACAAGATGTTGACACTTGGGTCTATCACTCTCCACAACTGATCAACACTTGTTACTAGATGTTTAGGGGTTGTTTTAGGGGTCAAGAGATGTGGAAAGTCGAGTTAAAGTCGATCACAAGAGCACCTAGCAGGCCCCTATCCATAAAATTCGGATTCTGTTCAGATGTGGCAGTCGCGTAGCGCGACTGCATGGGTCTTCAGGCTCGCACTACGCGAGCGTGTGCAGTTCAGCCAACCCATTTTTCTGTTATTTGCAGTTTTAGTCCTTGGCTCTTCAAACTCTGTAGAGACACTTGTTTCTTGCATTTTGATCCCTCATAATTGATCTATAAGGGCTTTAAGATATATACCCACTTTGTTTAGTCCTCGGTTAACTTTATTGTTACCCGAAAAGGCCTAATTTTCAACGTTGACGCTTTAACCCCTCGCACACGAATTTGATCACAACTTGCTCATACAATAATGAAACTTTATGAAATTTATATCGTGCGTTCTAGTGAGCATATTTAACCGTTACAAAGCTTCGGGTTTGTCAAAAGGTCACTCAGAGGTATATCTTTAAACATGTTGACACATTTAACCCCTGTAGTTTGTAATCTCTCACTTTTAGTTTCGTATGATCCATGATTTATTCGTTTGAAGGTATGAGCATCTTGTAGGGTTAATATACAACATATTTATTCACTGTTGACATTTAGAATACGTATATTCACATACTTTCCATGTTTGTCAACTTTAGTCCTTCTATAATATTCTTTCACACGTTTAAACATTTGACACGTGTCTACACATTATAGGACGTGAATTTTCGAGGTGTTACACGATTGAATTCAATAAGGCAGTGAATGGTGCAGCACAAAGAGCTATAGTAATCCCGGCTACCGTAAGAATCCGACCCTGAATTTAAATAGAAAGATGTGAATACAACAGTTCAGAGAGAAAAATATAACCATTCCACTTGGTAAAGATCCCACTTCCGGTGCCTGGTGTATCATTTCAAGTAGTTGAAACGTTAAATGCCTCTTCCGTGACTTGAAAACAATAACAAAATCAACATTAAATGCAGTTAACATGAATTCAGCATACGACTCAAACGGTGTAAAGTCCAATAAAAACCATGCTTCAAACCAAGGTCATCAACAATGGTTTTCCAACCATCAGTAATTGTTATATCCTCATTAACACCTCATTAACCCTCTTATATCTAAGAACCCATGAGCACATTCCATTAAAGTTGAGTATGAACTGATCATTCAACAACGACCCATTCATGTTTTTTGGACATAACCTTTAGGAAGTACCTTGATAACAAAAAGAAAATAAATCAATAAACAAAACATCAAATGTATAAATATGGCCATGGAATGAAAAATACCAATTGAACCCTTTCTCGCAAGACTTTGAAAAAAGCCTCCATAATCTTTCAGTTCACAGCATGTGTAAAAAACACGAAATATTCGTTATTCCCAACCTCATTGATCAAACATATGGTTAATTCAATAAAAGAACTCGTTAACATGAATATCAAAACAACCATGTCGGTCACACCCATATATAATGAATTATTACAAAGAAAACATGATATCTATTTAAACCGAAAGCATGAAAAATTAGCTTTTTTGGTAAAATTATGAAAGTAAATCATAAACAACACAACAAAGATCCATAACAACTTACAATCAAACAGACATCGCATAATCATAGATCAATTTCTGTAAAAAAAAAAACAACATATGAAGGAATCGTATTTCGCATAATAAAACACACAAAAGAAAAAAGAAGAATTTATGTAATTATACCATAAAGAAGACAATCGTATTTCTGCGTGTGAACATACTCCATCTTCATTTATATAGCTGAGTAATTAAACAACAGTCAGAAATAAGTCAGAAGTCCAATTCAACATAAAACCCTAGATCCGAAGCCGATTGGAACAAAAATTATGACAACATGTACCTAATGGTCGAATCAATTGCAAGAACACATATGAAAGGAGGATTCCAAACCTGTTGAATCTCTTCAATCTCTATGCGGCTAGAGTTTTTAGGGTTGAAAAAGATTAAAGAAATTAGAGAACGGATTGATCAATGATGACTGAAAACTTCGATTGAAGGTAGTCGCTGATGATCTTCAAAGAGATAAAACCCTAGATCCGAAGCCGATTGGAACAAAAATTATGAGAAGATGTACCTGATGGTCAAATCGATTGGAAGAACACATATGAAAGGATGATTCCAAACATGTTGAATCTCTTCAATCTCTAGAGAGAAAAAACGAACGATGATGAGAGAGAGTATAGAAGAGGAACGATTAATGATAGAATGAGAGAGAGAGTATAGAGAAAGCGTACAAAAGAAGCCTTCACCAATCCTGGCATATGAGGAATGCCACTTGTCCAATTATTTGACATGTCACATCATTGCCTATGTGTATGCTTAGTTGGCATCAACCAGAGGATGACATGTGTCCCCCAATGGTTTGCTTGATTAGAAATATAGATAATCTGGTTTCATCGGCTTCTTTTAGATTCGCATTGTCAAACTCAGCAAGCTCTCTTTTTAGACGTTTATTTGTTTTATTTTTGTCCTGTTTGACCTCTTTCCCTTGAAAATATTGTTCCGGAATCTTCACCTTGTTATCAACAATTAATACAAGGCTTATAACCTCTCGTCAGATGATTCAGTATTGCTCTCCAAATACAAACAAAAAGTTAATTTATCCGGAAAAAATAAGAAGAAGTTTTATACAAGTAACCAATGTTTTTTGGAGTTTTTTGCAATATATATACACTTTGGAAGACTCATTTCTTTTTAGCTAATTTATCCGTTTGACTTGTTAGAGATAAACTGATAAAGCATTCATTCAAAAGTAAAAATATCTTTGTAAGTGACTAAAGAGTCAAATATGAGAGAGAGAGAGAGAGAGAGAGAGATGGATATCTTAGTTAAGTTGATGAATGAAGATGCATGGGAAAAAGGTGAGTGAGGCAGGGAAGATTGAAACCGTGAATGGTCAGGAGAACATGTGAATTACAACTCGTGATTCTCTCCAATGTTTTGAGGTGGATTTCTTCTTCAACATCATGCATCCTCATCAACTTCATAGTATACTCTCTCACCATACAGATATAGATGGATATATATTATATAGTGGGTGTTGTGTGTGAGAGAGAATGGAGTTGTAAGAAGTAACAACTAACAAGTCCCTCCACAAGTAGGGAGTATAGTATCCGAGGTGAAGTGTGTGTACATTTATTCAATGAAGACAAATTAGTTAACTACTTACCTACATCATTCAATTCCTACAGACACATCATATATCTATTCAAAACTATAATTACAACAATAATCTATAAGGTTTGGGAAGGATGATATGATATATAGACAAGCCTTACCTTCATCCTAAAGGATAAAGAAACTACTTCCAGTAAGACCCTCAACTCCTAAACTATATCCAAACATAAGAGTCAAATAAACATACAAATACAAGCGAGATAACACTCATAGGTTGCCAATATAAGATGAAAAGCTAAGCTCCTAGTTTTACTAGAAATGGAGTAAGATCACATTCAAATATAATATTTCATTTAAAAATTATAGAAACTATTTAAAAAGTGTTGTGGCATCCAATCAATTATAGAGAATAGATAAAATAATAAACTAAATAATATCAATTATATTGAATTCTCTATAATTATACTAACGAGCAATCAATTCTTTTCTTCTTTCTTTCTTTTTTTTTTTTTTTGAATCCTCCTTTTTTTATAGTGTTGATATAATTCTCTACAATAAAAAAGTGTTGATATAATTCATATATAAGCTAAAACCAGTTATCTTGTTTAATTTACATATGCTAGTATAATTTAAAAGTGCTACTTATATGTATGTGTTATTTTACTATGTGCCGGTATAAGTTTTTAAATGATAAGATCTTTTTTCACTGTTTTTAAGATAAACATGATTTATACCGTAACCATCCTCAATCATAATAGTATACATTGGTTAAAAGTTCAAAGGTTGCATAGTTATAGAATCACAAGAAGGTTGATAATTTGATAAAACCAACAAACTTTAATAGATTATAGTAACATATTTTAGTAGATAAAATAATATTATTTTTTAGGGTTATTGGATTTTAATAATTCGAAGTTTCGCATGTTGGTGGATAATAATCCAAACTTTAAAAATTACCTTCAACGATCTCAACTCGTAAGAATTTGGCCCCGTCAATCTTTTTATAACTGCAGTACACTTGAATCTATTAAGGAGGCTGCAGGTGCAATTGAATCTATTTAGAAGATCAAATTCTTATATGTTAGAATAAAAATCGATGGAGGCTAAATTCTTACAAGTTGGGATCGTTAGATGTAATTTTAAAGGTGTAATTATTATCGGCCAAATGGTGAAATTTAAGATTACTAAAATCTAATAACCTTATTTTTTATCTATACATGAAAGAGGATATATATTTTGCAGCTAATAACTTACTAGATCAATATAAACAAATGAAATTGATATTTGAATGGTCTGACCACAAAAATAAATAAATAAATTTGTATTGACGGGGCTTTACCGACGACAGGGTGTCGCCGGAATAGATCCATCTTTCCTGACGCCACGTCGCCGTGAAATCATTGTTTTAATATTCTTTTATTTTTGGCCTATGTTGACGATACATCGTCAAGATAGGTTAGACGGGAGAATGAGGAATTTAGGCGTCACTGCAAAACCTTTTACCGAAGACACATTTTAAAGGTAATTAGTTTTTGGTTTTCTCATCTTTTCGTCACTTGAGAGTCTTGACAGATTTTCTTGAAGTGTCTCTAAATTTTCTGAATATATATTCATTGATTTAGTAGAAACTTTCAAACACCCCTTCGATCTGAAATTGATTAACTTATGTACGTTATGTAGTTTTTTCTCTAGTTTAAGTTAATAATAAACTTATGTCTTATTATGCAATATTATCAACATATATGAATATTGTATCGAATTGAGTGTTATTATGTTTGCCCATGAACTTGATATGATAGATATATAAAACTCCTTATTATCTAATTTAGGAAGTGCTATCTAATATCATTTTTTTCATGCGAAATAATAACCTCTTTCCGATGTCTTTAGTTTTTTTTTTTTTTTTTTTTTTTTTTTGTCACTAATTCGAAAATAACACCTACTTTTATTTCTAATTATTAAAAAACAACAAATACATCTAGTAAATATTCTAAAACAACATGAATTTGCCTCTTGACAACAGATTAATAGTTATGAAATACCATCTTAATATTTTACGTTAATTATTATATTTGATTACATGTTAAATTAATTTGATCAATAAACTAAGTAAACTGCTTTAGTTTTATTTGTTTATAACATATAGATTACAATCATAAATTTCTATATGTTTTACTTTGGTTATTAATAAATGAGTAAAAAAGAAAAACTTCTAAGATCTAATTGTGATATTTCAAAGAGTAAATTGTCATGTTAGTCCCTTAGTTTCTGTCCAAATTGTCATTTTAGTAAAAATAGTTTTTTTTTCTTCTCTATGTCACTGACTTTTCCATTTTCTTGCCATTTTGATCGCATTGCCTAACTTAGTCTAAAAGCCAGATTATAATCAGGGGTATTTTTGGCATTAAATTATTATGAGGTTTATAAATTATGTTGTAAAGTACCCCTGGTTATCACTACACAACAGTTATGTCAAAAATACCCCTTGTTATAACCAGATTTTTAGACTGAGTTAGGCAATGTGATCAAAACAAATGGAAAAGTCAGGGACCCAGAGGAGAAAAAAAAAACTATTTGAACTAAAATGGTAATTTGGACCAAACCTCAGGGACTAAAATGACAATTTACTCTATTTCAAATTTCAAATGTAATTATGATTATCACGTACACTACTAAATATTCAACAAAAATAATATTCTTTTTGGGCTTTGAGGTTGGTACAGTCTACTACTAAACCCAACGGTCACATGGGCTTCAAAAACCAAAAAGGAAAAATGAACACTTTCTAAAACGTGACAACATTTAACCCCATATACTCACACCCCTCTACATAACCCCCGCTCCTTTTCACACTTCACTCACCAACTTCAAACCACCATGGACAACTGCCGTAGACCCACCGCTCCATTCAAGCCATGGAAGAAAGGCCCGACCCGAGGCAAAGGCGGTCCTCAGAACGCTGCGTGTGAATACCGCGGTGTCCGCCAGCGCACATGGGGCAAATGGGTGGCAGAAATCCGAGAACCCAAAAAAAGAACCCGATTATGGTTGGGTTCTTTTTCTACCGCGGAAGAAGCTGCCATGGCGTACGATGAGGCCGCTAGAAGACTCTATGGGCCTGATGCGTACCTTAACTTGCCCCATCTTCGATCCAACTTCAATCCGCTTAACAAATCGCATAAGTTCAAATGGTTTTCTTCAAACAAGTTCATGTCAATGTTTCCAGCCACTGGTTTGCTCAATCTTAACGCGCAACCCAGTGTTCATGTGATTCATCAAAGGCTTCAAGAACTCAAGAAAACTCATCCATTGCCGTCTTCCTCGTCGAGCTCGAGTGGTTCCTCCAATGTTGATCCGATCAACCAAGAGCAAGTTCAAGTTCAAGTTACTAGTGACAAAACCCATGTCAATGAATGCATTGAAAAGCCTCAAATTGATCTCAATGAGTTTCTTCAGCAACTTGGAGTGGTAAAGAAAGACAATGATAAAGAGGACGAGTTTTCGTCTTCGAAAGGTGTTCTTGAAGAATCTGATTTGGGAGAAGAGGATTTCAACTGGGATGTGTTAAGTGAGCTTAATGGATGTCATGATCATATTCATATGTTTGATGATCATGAACAGGAACATGATCAAGAACTGGTTTTGCCAACAACCTTGTGGAACTTTTAAAATCTTCCAAACTATATTAGAGCTTCGGATAGTTATCAAAATATGATCAAATCTAAGAAAGTACGTCGAGAAATGGTGGTTGGAGAGCATGCATGTATGTGTTGTCGTCTGTATAAGACCATATTATCTTTTTTCCATTGATAGTAAAGTTCTATAATGTCCCAACTTCCTTAATATTGTAGTGAGATGGAAATCTTTTTTAATATTGGATTATATAACAACATATATAATTAGTTACAAGGGTTGGGTTTGGCTATAAAATTCATTTTTCCTACAAAGTGTACGAAGTCATAAAACCAGTGGCGGAGCTTGACCAAAAGTTTCGAGGGGGCGTAAAGTGATGGGACCCAAATTTTTTTTTCCTATCGTTATGTTTCGGGTCGGCTATCGATTCGGGTCAAGTCAAATAATAATAGTTCCAAATAAAACTAAAAAATTTCATTCATTCAAAGGACACGTTCTTAGACACAAAATTTTGTGATTAAATTTATTGTGTGGTGAAGAACCCGTTCTTAGACATAAAAATTTGTGATTAAGTTTATTGTGTAGTGGGTAACCTAGGGTTAAACAAATAAGAGTTAAAATATATTTACAAAACTACCTATCACTTATATACAAAGTGGTAACAAACTTTACTTTAATTTATATATTGTATAAATATTTAGGAAAAATAATTGGGGGGAGGCGATCCTATATAATTTTTAAAATTTTCGGACGAAAAACCGAAACCGATACACTTCTAACCGAAATATTGGGGTGGGCGGGTGCACCCCCAGGCACCAACAAACCTCCGCCCCTGCATAAAACACCACAATTTCAGTCATAAAACACACTCAAAACCCAGAAATAATATTGTGAAGATCACTAAAATGTGTTTTATGGCTAAAATTGTGGTGTTTTAGTGATCTTCAATATGTTATTTGTGGGTTTTGAGTGTGTTTTATGGCTGAAACTGTGATGTTTTATGATTTTTTACACTTTGTAAGAAAAATGGACTTTATAACCAACTTCCACCCTTAGTTACAATAATGGATTATTATCATTTAAAATAAAATCAGTTGAACAAAACGTGAGGCGTGATATAATGTTCGTGTTTTTGATGTAATAACATAATTATTATTTGAGAAAGTAACAAAAGAATAAACTACATTAATATTTGATGTACAGTAGTGCTAATATAAGCGTTAGGGTGTGGGCGCCAGGGCTGGCCCGTTAAGCTTACTAAATCTAAGCACGGGCCTAAGGTCACCAAAAATCAAGGGCCTCCAATTTTTAGTTAAGTTTTATATATTGTATATGTATCATGCTCAAATAAAAAGCAAAACTAAACGATTTTTTTAATAAAGTTACATAGATAAAAATTGTTTAGGAAAAAATGCCCACATTCAAGACCAAGTTTCGAAATTAAGCCACAGACATAATTGCAGTCTGTAGCAACCATCTACCACTCGACCTCATCTGAATTCTGTGAATCAGCGCCAAAAATCCCTAAAATTGAGCCGCAATCATCGTTCCTACCTCCTATCGCAACTTGCTCTTTCGGTTTTCTAGGTTATCGGCTATCACTAACGGTAATCACTCATGGCATCGGGTCTGTCAGGATTGGAGGAGAATTTATGGGCAAAATTAGGGCTAATTACTAAACGTAGGTTAACTTTAGCAGCTATTTTTTCTATTAATATCTATATGTTTTGCAAAAGGGCCTCCACTTCGTAGTCCGCTTAAGGTCTACAAAAACGTTGGAACGACCCTGGTGGGCGCCGATGAGGAATACAAACTTCTTCTGAGGTGGGCCTTCACCAAAAATCTACGTTTAGTCCGTTTATTCTGCCTTTGATGAGTTGGCTAAGTCGATTCAGAAGGCAATCTCATTGCATATATTTTTGCAGATGATATTGTGATGGTGACAGAGAGTACCCATGACCGGCTAGAAGAGTTGCGAGCAGTCTTAGAACGCAATGGCTTACATAAGTCAGTCTATAAATTTTACGGGGTGTCATCCCCACCTTTAACAAAATAAATTCGAGTACCTGTATTGTAAGTTCAATCGATCAAATGGTGAGGATACCCAAATAACTATTGAAGGTGAAGTTGTCCAGTAAACAATCAAGTTCAAATATTTAGGGTCCTTCATCCAAAGTGGGGGGAACACTGACAGTGATGTAGCTCACTTCGTTCAGGAAGGTTGGTGAAAGAGGAGAGCAACCACAAGAGTAGAGGCTTCCAACAAGATTAAAAGGGTAATATTTATTATATAAAACTTATGAAGACACACGTGCGAGAGTTTAAGATACCAGATTTGAGGATGTTGAGGTGGGGATGTGTAGGCGTAGTAGGATGGAACCGATTAAGGTTAAATTGGGGTGGCACGTATTTCAAATAAGATAAAGAGATGGGAGATTGAGATGGTTTGGGCATGTGTCGAGTTGACTGATGACGACCCCAATAAGAACCGATTAAGGTTAATTCAAGTTTCTTTATTTTTTAAGTTAAGGCTTCGACTTGGGCTTGCAAAGAAGTGGTTTTATCCACTTTGTGGGCGCCCGGGGCTATGGATTTTGAGTCCCTACGAGTGTGCATTGAAAACTATTTTGAGCAATTTCTTCAATTTGATTATAGATTTCCTCGGGGCGGCGATTACCAAGGAGTCCCCCGGAGCCAGAATTAAGGATTTGCCTTGTGTGTAGTAAGAGTCCATTATAAAAAGTGGACACTTGTTGCCAACGTTCAAGACCATGATGTGGGCATTTCCTCAATAGCTCCTTTAACCTTTCCCATGTCTCGTACAAGGATTCCCCATTGTCTTGAGAGTAGGAGTTAATATCGATCATGAGTTTGGTGGTTTTAGCGGTAGGGAAATATTTGTAGAGAAATTTTTGGGCAAGTTCATCCCAAGTGTGCACGGACCCACTTGGGAGGGTGCTTAGCCAAGCTTTTGCTCGGTCTTTAAGGGAAAAAGGGAACATACGGAGTTGGATGGCATCGTTGGAGGCTCCGTTGATCCGAAAGGTGTCACATATTTCCAAAAGGTTGGTAATATGTAAATGGGGATCTTCATCGGGTAGGCCATGAAAGGTGGCGGAATTTTGGAGCATTTGGATTAGGTGTGATAGAAGCTCAAAGTTATTAACATCAACATTAGGAGGGTTAATAGCGGCTCCAAGATTACCGACCGTAGGCCATAGGTAATCCATGAGAGTGCGTTGATCCGCCATGGGGAGGTTTTGGGTTGAGGTTTTTTGTCGGTTTTTAGCTGTAACACCTCGAAAATTCGTGTTAAATGAAATAACGCCACGTGTCATGTGAGATAAAAAGCGTTATAAACCTGGATTTGATAAAGATGTTTTGGCAGGATTTAAAAGTGTCGTCATGTTTAATTTTACCTCTGAACGACCTCATTTATAAATCCCAAGACCCAATTTAAATATTACACACATCTATTATCCAGAAATTCATTGACGATAAACGAATTTAAAGTGCATGATAGGTATCTATGAAAATCCTATGGTAAACCTTAAATTTCGGTATTTGTTTTTGGATTCAAAGCAAACAAATGCAAATGGTAGGGTATGGGACTGTACAAAGGCATTTTGGGAGGTCCCTAATTGTCAAAATAATGTCCCAAAGTCGATTTAGAGGTTGCCCTTTCGAAACACCAACAAACAAGCAACTTTTGGTCCGTGATGATTTGTTGCGCACCGCAACAAATAATTGTTACGGTGCGCAACAATTACCCAGCAACCAGAAAACCTTCAGCAGCCTGTTTTTCGCGATTTTAACCCATCTAGCCGGTTTTTCTCACATGTGGACGACCCCTAAAATGTTCCTAGACCCTAGGGACATGTGTAAACGAATTGTGGTCATTGGTAGCCTTTGTTGTCAACAATTCATGGTGCTTAAAGACCTATATAAAGCCTCTTTGTGCAACCATTCTTCTCACTCACTTCTCCTGCATTTTTGGATCACTTCTGGAGCTCCAACCTTCTCTAAAGTGTTCTCTAATAAAGCTTAGGACCTTTGTAAGTTGCCTAACCTTCTCTAATTAGTTTTAGCTTAGTTAATTAGCTAAAAGTCAAACCGACGTAATTACGGTTTGACTTCGAGATTAGTCAACAATGGCTCAGTAATGTCTCGAATTAAAAGTAGGTATAAGTTGGTATTTATGTGGGTAATAAAACCTCAAAAGGGTTTCCCCTGATCACCACTCTAACCAGGTCAAAAGTCAGGTCAAACTTATAATTAAAAAGTCAACAGGATGCTTAAAATGCCATTTATGCATAATTAGCAATTCAAATCATATACAACCTGTTTGATCATTGTTATAACTTAGTAATAAGTGTAAGAACATGTCTAAACATGTTCAACCCGACAATTTCCTGTTTAGACCCGGTTCGGAACCGAAAGTCGCATAGTTTGACTTTCACTTTGACTTTCAGTTCTGACCCGTTTAGGCATGTTTTAGAAATGCCTCAGAGCTTTAATTAGACTAGGTTACATGCTAGAACAACCCTCTATGATTATACACCTTGGTTCATTAGTTATCCAATTAATATGCATGTTTCCGTTAATTGCTCATATGTTGACCGTTATGCCCTTATTACCTTAGAACGTGATTTATGAAAATGTAAAAGTGTAGAAACCTTAAATACTGATATATAAACTTGTATGCAAAGTTTGACATCAGTTTGACTTGTAGATTAAGAGTTATGCTCATTATCGCAAACTTAATACCCACTGATGTAATATATTATTTTGGGAATTTTAAAGATTTTTAATTAATTTTAGGCTGAGCATAACTCATAGTCGTAGGCTTAATCCGGTAATTGTCGGTTTTGCCCTTACGGGCCATAAAATGAGTTTTACACATCTAAACGACTCCAAACCTTTTGCTACTGATCACATATGATAAATAAATTATTTTAAGCCTTCTGGAAATATAAAAATATCAGATTTAAGTATCGAACCCGGAAATGGCCTTTAATCGCCTTATTTAGCGTTTCTAACGCATAGTATGTATTAAAATCATATTGAACATACCCGGGTTGATACCTACTGATATTGTAGGCAAATTAGAATGTTTTAACAGTAAGAAAAGGTTGATAAACTCAGACTTCAGTTTTGAGCTTTTCGGCTTATGTGAAATTACCAAAATACCCCTACGGGGCATAGTTTGGTTAAAATGATAAATTTCACATACATGCTTTAACCTACTGATATAACTTAGCAAATTAAGTATATTTGCTGATTACATCAGACCCGTAACTCAGAATGTTACTAAAACTCTTTTATACACTTTTAAATGACCAAACTACCCCTACGGAGCCTAGTTTGTGTTTAAACACGTTTCGGGCATAATGAAAAACATCCTACTGATGTCGCAACATATTTGAGACATAATTAACTTAGGAAACCTGTATATAGCTCTCATGAATACCCGTCACGCTTATTACGCGTACGGTTCGGTTTATATAACAAGTTTACATAAATTAGCCGAAACGGGTCAAACCTTAACGGTTTTATCTCAAAATCCAGAATGTGTATGAAATTCCCATATTAAACAAGTATCTGAACTTGTCGGGTCTAAATCACATTCTATCTGGTCTTCGCTTAATCGTGCGTACGAACCGTATCTTTGGAACTAGCCGGTCTAAGCTTAAGCTTAATTAAAGACCCGTTAGGATTCTAATAGGTTATTATAAAACCTTCGTTCCAGATTAGGAGGACCAGTAAAAGCTACGTGCATTTCTCTTATTGTGAATTATACATTGCAAAGGTAAATACTTTTAACTTATTTTCCCTATACGGGCTTGGGTTACGGTATATAGCTTACCGCTTGATCGGGCATCAAATTCTCCACAGTTGAGTGGGTAGTTGAATGAATTTGATCGGCTCGTTTAAACAGTCTTGTTACTTAAAGCCTTTGGGGGGTTAATGACCATGTCCCGGATATCCTTGGCATCATCTTACGAGATGGCCACGACCTGAGCACGGGGTGTAGGCGTACACCTGTCAGTGTATAACTCTATGATGTGGTGTGTCAATTGATCTTTAACCCGGACAAGATCCGGGCGACTGAATGCACAAGGAACATGTAATTCGTTCACAGGATTATAATATTAAAATAATTCTCCCAAGTTAAAAAGATTAATCTTGCCTCTGTGTATTTTAATCAAATTATAAAACATTTATGCCATGTGCATCCAAACCAATTTTAAATCATTTTCCAAAATGAGTCAGTTGATTGTATTTACCAGTGTAAACTGACGTATTTTCCAAAAAGGCTAAATGCAGGTACTATACGAAATTGGCTGGATATTTCTCCTTAGCATCAATAGAAGTCTCGCAAGCTTAAGATGTCTAAAAGTCTGTTGAACTATTGTTTTCATTTTATGTTCAATCCGTCTGTGGATAAACTTCCGAATATTATGACATTTGATATTACAATAATAAATTCGGTTGTATTATAATTTCAATTGCTTCCGCTGTGCATATTAATATTGTGTTGTTTGACTATTATGTTGCCAACCATGACGTCACGATACTCCCCACCGGGCCCACCGGTGACACGTGGAAATCGGGGTGTGACATTAGCTTGAAGTCTTTTTCTCAAAAAGCACTCGGGTTCGTCAAGTGGCACTTTTATGTCTTTGTCGAAGACGGAGGTCATGCACCAGATTGTATTTCCTGTGAATTATACAAAGTTGCGAGATTTTCTGCGAACAAAAACAAAAAAAAATGCCTGATCATAAAAGTAGCATAGCCCCGTGCAGATGTAGGCACGGCCATGTGTTGTCCAGAAAAAGTTTTTGTTTTCAGTTTTCCAGGTACTGGAAGTTTGACACGGCCCCGTGCTCCTGTAACACAGCCCCGTGTCTCTATTCCAGTAACAAAAAAAAGCTCTTCCCAGATACTGTAGGAGTGACACGGTCGCGTGATGATCAAACACGGCCCCGTGTTATTCCTGCAGAAAGTAGAAAAATGGGAGAAAAAGAAGAAAAGCTTAAGAAAAGAAAATAGAAAAGATAAGAATGATTAGGCCGCCAATTTGAAACTTTCTTAAAATCCTTATATCCCCGGCAACGGCTCCAAAAACTTGACGTATCGGAGCGTGTATGGATTTTTAATGTATTTTTAGTACCATTTTACCCTTGAATCAAGCTTTAAACCAAACACGATATAAAACTATCACTCTCTATAGCACGCTAGGGCAAGTGCACCCATTGTTGGCATAATATAGTGATGGTAAGATACCGAGGTCGTCCAAGGACACAAGAGTTTTTAATACTGGAATATCGTCAACGTCTAATCTAACCAAATATACAGAAAATTTTTGTTTTTGATTTAAAATAAGTAAATAAATAAAGAAATAAAGTAAATAAAACAGATAGAATCACTTGGATCCGACTCGCCATTTATGTATCCTTTGATGATCTTCTCGCTTTGGGTTTTTTAAGAGATTATGTTAGTTATTGTGGCATGTCCCTCTTTTGGATTTACCATTGAGATTTACCATTGACTACTAATCGAGCTTTATATCGTTCCAAGCAACCATCTGATTTAAACTTATGCCGGAATAGCCACATACAACGTATGACGGGTCTATCAAGTGGTTTAGGAACTAATTCCCATGTATCATTCTCCTCCAAAGCACTAAACTCGATCTTCATGGCACGTAACCAATGAGGGTCAGCAAAGGCTTTTGGTAGGAGGTAGGCATAGGTAAGTGGAAGGGGTTGTTATGGCAACGGATGGGGGGTTGTTATGGCAACGGATGGGGGGACTAATCGGGCAGCAGAAGGCTGACTCGTGGCTGTCGTGCCAGCAGAAGAATGAGGCGGACCTGTTGTGTCAGCAGAGGAGGGCGGCGGTGCTGCTGTGGCAGCAGATGGTGGGGCCGGGGATGCAGTCGCACCAGGTTTGGGTCGTCTAGAATAGTGAATAGGAAAGGGTGATGATGAGTGTAACGTTGGTTTGGGCGGTGGTGAGGGCCGAGGGGTAAAGGAGAATCCTGGTGGTGAGTCATCATCTAGGAAGGAGTATGAAGAGGTAGGAGTGGGAATGGAATAAGGAAAAACAGTCTCGTCAAAAGTGATATGACGAGAGATGGAAACCTTTCCAGTAGTAGGATCGAAACAACGGTATCCCCGGAAATCCCGTGGGTACCCGAGAAAGATGCATCAGATGGCACGAGGGTGAAGTTTGTGAGGATGAGTGGCAGAGGTGTTAGGCTAGCAAGCGCATCCAAATACATGAAGATGATCTTATGTTGGGTGATGCAGGTGAGGGGCGAAAGTCAGAGAAAAGTAATTAAGGCGTTTGGAGGGTAGTGTGTTCTGGAGATAGGTGGCTGTGTGGAGTGCCTCGACCCAGAAAGTGGGGGGGAGATGGGCATGAATGAGTAGGGAATGAATGATGTCGTTCAGGCGACGAATCATTCTTTCGGATCGACCATTTTGGGAAGAAGTGTGTGGGCAAGAAAAATGAAACAAAAGGCCATGTTGTTGGGCAAAACTTTTGAAGGCATGGTTATCGAACTCACCCCCCCCCCCCCCAGATCGCATTGGAAAGTTTTTATGTTACGATTGAACTGGGTGGCTATCATACAATGGAATGTGGCAAAGGTGGGGAATGTTTCAGATCTATATTTAAGTGGGTAGACCCAAAAAAAATTATAAAAATTATCTAAGAGGACCATGTAATATTTATATCCAGTTTTGCTAAGTATAGGAGACGTCCATAAATCACAATGGATAATATCAAACGGAGTAAACGTAAATGAATTTGATTCATAGAAGGGAAATCGTTTACTATTAGATAGATGACAAGAATGACAAAAATTTGAGTTCTTATTGTGATTACAAGAAAAATTAAAACGTCTACTAAGCACGTCTAAGACTTGAGAACCAGGATGTCCAAGTCGATCATGCCAAGGCAAGGATGTGGAAGCATGGAAGCAGGCTTGTGGCGGAAGTGTTGGTGGAGTAACTGGATATAGATTCCCCGAGCTATTGTGGCGGGAAAGTAGGTTGCCACTTTAAGGTCCTTCATAGGAAAACCAAAAGGGTCAAATTCGACAGAGACATTATTATCACGCGTAAAATGGCATACAGATAAAAGCTTTTTGATAATGTGTGGATTGTACAGGATATTGGGTAAATTGTAGTTACGGTTATGTGTGGTTAAAAAACCTGCGTCGGAGCCCTTAATTGGTACACATTGACCATTATCGACCAAAAGTTTAGTAAGGACAGTAGATGAGTCAGGCATTTTAATCATACCTTGGTCATCAGTGACATGCTTTTCAACTCCTGTGTCCATAATGAGATTCAGATCAGGGAAGTTGAGCTGCATAGAGTTGAACGTTGAACTGAGATCAGAGCGGCTTAGGGCGTTAAATTGAAGGTTGCTGGTGATCCATAACCAGGGTAACCTGTGAAGTGGGCTGCAGGGACTTGGTTTGCATTCTGATTTAGGGGCCAATTTGTCTGTGTGGGGTAAGGGCAGTGGAGTATTCCACCATGCCCATTGAGGATAAGATGGCTGCCCGAAAGGAGTCTGAAAAGCCCAATTAATATTGTTTGATTGAGCTCGATATCCACGGCCACGACCCCTGTGACCTCGGTACTGATTTCGACCTCGTCCCCGACCCCGGAATGGCTGACCTGATGGTTTATTTGGAGCAGCGGATGGGTGAGCAGGTTGCGGATTTGGGTTGAAGGTGTAGTTTGGTGGGTTCGAGACTGGAGATTGGGTCGTAGGGGCCACCAGAACCGACGTGGACTGCTACTGACATGCCTCTTTTCTGATTACTTCATCATGGAGCATGGTTCTCGCAAGATCCCAGTCATCTTTTTGCGAGTGAATAAGTTGAGCGGTGGTGTCAAATTCCGGTGAAAGTCCACGAACGAGTTGTAACACTAACCTTGGGTCGTTAACGGGCTGATCAACATCAGCAAGTTGATTGGCAAGTGCCTTCAGTTGTTGGCAATAATCATCAACTGAGGAGCAGGATACAAGAGTTAGGTTGATGAACCGGGTTTCGAGTGCGGCAGCCTTCACTTGTTTGTTGCTGAGAAAAATTTTCTCAAACTTCAACCAGGTGTCATGCGTAGTGATGCGTATGTAGTGTTATATATTTTTATTAATATTTTAAGCCCATTTTACACATTAGTCAAGTTTTAAATTTATAAAACACGATATTTTACTAACACTAAACACACATATGGGCAACTGCACCCACCGTGAGCGTAGTATAGCGTTGGTAAGATACCGAGGTCGTCCAAGGACATAGGAGCTTTTAGTACCAGTTTATCCTCAACTTCTAATCAAATCAAAATTTTTAGAAAATGTTTTAAACATGAAAAATAAAAACTAAAATGCTGAAAATAAAAATGAAATAAAAACAGATAGACAAGATGAATCACTTGGATCCGACTCGCCTTTAATGTAACCTTTGATGATTTCCGCACTTTTGCACTTTTTAAGAGATTATCTTAGTTATAGTAGTAGGCCCCTCTTTTGAAGGTGACGTTACCCTCAACCCAGTGGTTTGAGTCAGCAAATATACAATCCCAAAGGGTCGGAATATTGGAAGATAAATAATTAAGTTATTAATGTGTAAAGTGGTAGGCCCCTCTTTTGAAGGCGACGTTACCCTCGGCTAAGTGGTTTGAGTCAGCATGGATACAATCCCAAGTAGTAGGTTTAATGTATTAATAGTAGTTTACATACGAGGGGATCAAGCCATTCGCACCCCCGCCATCCAATACCAGTGGGTATTGACGGAGGTCTTAGTAAGCTTGACTCAGGTCCTTGCAGGATCTATACACTGAACAAGGCAAGAACCTTACCAAACCATTCCCTTAACCCCCGACCAGGTAGCCAACATATCTCTATATAGACCGTAGAGATATGAATGGTGAAAATATTTTACTTTATATAGACAGTAAAGTAATGCCAAGACACCACGGACAAATGATAAAGAAGTTTCACCTTCAACATAAGAAACTAGTTATCAAAGTCATTAATACAAAACCAAATAAAAAGTTCGAAAAGATTAAAAATCAAATGTATTACATTAAATGCTTGTCTTCACCAAGTGATGTAAGAGGCTTAGCCAAACATGGCCTTTGATTGACAAGAACTCTTACTATCAATCTTGGATCTCGAGACTACTACACACACTCTAAGGTGGATGATGGATAATGGTGGTAGATGTGGGTGTTGTAGTGGCGGTGGAGTGGTGGTGAAGTGGGAGAGACGTGGTTTGCCAAGGGATGCCTTTGAAGTGAACCAAGCACCCCTATTTCTAGCCTGAACAGAAGCCCATTCACGGCCCCGTGTCCGCTGGACACGGCCCCGTGGCCATCCTCTTTCTCTTTCTTCATTAATTGCAATTGTCTGTATTAGGCTTCACACGCCCCCGTGCTCGCTGGGCACGGCCCCGTGTGTAGAAGCGTATCTGTACTATCAAGATTTGCAAGATTCTGCGAATCTTAGTGTTGACCACGGCCCGTGTTGAGCTGGGCACTCCCCCGTGCTGGGAATAGAAGCTTCTATAACTTTTTCATTTTCTGCAAACACCTGGCCACGCCCCCGTGTCCGCTGGGCACGGGGCCGTGGTCAGCCTTCTGTTTCTTGTTTTTGCTTGGGAAGATGCTGTCGAGGGGTCGGGCATGCCACGTTTATTCCTTTTCTTTGTATTTATGTTAGTTTTTGCTACATATTTGTTCCTTTTGTTCATTTAAGCTCATTTGGTCCTGAAAATACAAAAGGAAGACAAAAGCACACTTTTTTCTAACATTTTTACTAAAAATGGTTAGTTTCATGCCTCATTTGATGTAATTTATATGTTGCATTTTACACACATCAAATACCCCCAAACTTGAATCTTTTCTTGTCCTCAAGCAAAACTCTTTATTATGTGGCTTAAACACCCTAATGGAATGGGTAGAAGAGAAGTTTTGGGCTTGTCTTGAGTGTCGGGAATCCAAGATCTTTATTGGGTTTCATTTTTATACTATTTACAATCATATTCGTTATGATTTATTTAGAACATTTCATAAGAGAAATTACTTATTTGGGCATAACATGCCTCTTTAAAATTCCATTTATATACAAGTTCACATACCTCACGGGAGATCCCTCAACACTCGGCCGAAGATGTATTTTTGTGAAACACTAGAGACCGGCATGGAACTTATTTCTACCATATGCTTGCCAAGCAATCAATCCTCCTCATTTTTTAACTATAAACCTTTGTAAATATCAAGAGGACTTGGGGAAGGGTTAGGCTTGGGTTAAAGGTAGATGGTTTTGGGTTAGTGGTTAGTAAAAATGGCTAAAACCGTAAAAAGCGTCAGTCGTCGTAAAACTTTTTGTTTTTGTGACTTTTATTCAAATTAAGCATTTTCAAAGAAAGTTTCTTTGAGGAACTTGTTTGTTTATTGCAAGACTTCATTTTTTTTTTTATAAAGAACGTCACAAGAAGACCGAGCTTTTTACTAAAATAAAGGGTTTAAAAGAAAAAGGTTTTGGTGGGTAAAGGGTGTTTGTTTTGTGGGTTTAGAAACGAAAAAGTTTAGGCTCAAAGGGGTTAACTAGGGGTATTTTGGGTAGGTGATAAAAAAATGAAAAATAATGGTGTTGAAAGAAAAATGGGTTAGTCCTAATGCCTCCATCATTTACTTACTTGGGTTTAAGTTGGTAAGGACCGGGAATGTATCGTCGTGGCAAGTTCTAGAGTCGTAAGAACCAAGCGGCTATTCACACAAAAAACGAAAGGTGAGCATTTAGTTTAAAGATGTATGCTTGTATGCTCAATAAAGGCTCAAAACTCACTTTTTGTGGGAATGGGTTTATAATGTGATCAAGTATATAAAATCAAATTTTTACTAGCTTTGTCATGTCGTTTCATAATTTTCTTATGTTGGTTCTTTCTATCACGACACTATCGGTTGTAAATTTGTAAAAATATAAACTTTTTAGAACTTGTTATTCCCAAATTAAAACAAGACAAGTAAAAAACGAAAAGTTTTTGCAAAAAATTTTGGGGTGATTAGCGGTTCCAATAGAGTTTTGTGTAAGGCTTGTTATTAGGACTTGCAAAATTCAAGGTTTTAGCATCCCCCCCCCCCCCACACTTAAATTACACATTGTCCTCAATGTGTCCCAAAAATAAGTTTTTAGGTTGATTGAATGTGTAAAAGGTGTTTAAAAACAAAATTTTATGTTACTGGTCGTCTGGGCACGGGCCCGTGTTGGTCCGGGCACGGCCCTGTGTTCAGATCGCCAGTATCATATTTAACAGAAGGCTGGACACGGGGGCGTGTTCAGCGAACACAGCCCCGTGTCCAGTTACCTGAACTGGGTCTTTTCTGCAGAACCTTGGGCACGGGGGCGTGTTGGGTTGAGCATGGCCCCGTGCTGAACTTGCTATAATGAAGAAAAATTGTCGGGAGGCTCTGTTTTTTGTACATGGGGTGTGGGTTCAAGTTTCCCTTAGTAACCTCCACCATTTCGAGTGTGTTTTGTTCTTGAAAATTAAAACTAAACTAGAAAACATAAAAGTTAATTTAAACTAAAGCTAGGGATAGTTCCGCGGAATGCCTCCGTGGTGCGCCACGTTTATAAGGGTCCTTGGCTAGACCCAAAGTCAGTCATATGGTACCCAAGTGGGATGTTTTGCATCCCATGTTGCACCGTCGGAGAGCATCATCCAAGCTTGAGTCTATGACTTCCATGTAATTGAACGGGTCGTGTCCTCTACTCTTTTCCCAGCCCCAAATTCCATCTCTTTGTCCCCGGCTCTTAATGTTAACTTTCCACCACTCATATCCACCATTGCGTGAGCGGTGGCTAGGAATGGTCTTCCTAGAATGAGTGGTACTTCGGTATCTTCCTCCATATCGAGTATGACAAAGTCGGCCGGGAAGACAAAGTCTCTGACTTTTACCAATAGATTTTCGGCGACACCTTGTGGATATTTTATAGACCGATTGGCGAGTTGTATGCTCATTTTTGTAGGGCTTGTTTTACCTTGTCTGAGTCGGTCAAACATTGATGCAGGCATGAGAATGATGCTAGCCCCAAGGTCAGCTAGCGCATTCCGTATGAGTGATCCCCCAATGGAACAAGGGATGGTGAAGCTTCCGTGTCGATTTTCTTTTGTGGGAGTTTATTGAGTAGTACGGCGGAGCACTCTTCACTTAAATTAACCAATTGCAATGTTTCAATTTTCCTTTTGTGGGTGAGAAAGTCTCTCATAAATTTTGAATATTTAGGCATTTGAGTGAGGACCTCCACGAATGGAAGATTGATGTGCAATTGTTTTAGTAGGTTTACAAATTTTGTGAATTGCTCATCGGTCTTTTGGCGAAGTAACCGACCGGGGTAGGGCACCGGGGGGTTTTTTATAGGTTCGTGACTTGGCGGATGGGTTGTTTCTTTTTTATTACTAATATTTCCAAGTTCTCTCCAACTAAGGTTAGGGTGGTTAAGCCATCATTGGTTGTAGGTACCCGTTGGAGGACCTGACGGCCTAGGTCTATTATCAATGTAGTTTACCGTTTCGGTTTGATTATCCAATTCTTTCATACAACTCCAATTTTCATGTGGCCCACCACACCCTTCGCAAGCCATAACTGAGGCCGTTTTTGCCATTTTTAATTTTTTTTTTAATTTTTGAAGAGAGGGCCTCGATTTGGGCTTGTAAAGAAGTGCTTTCATCAACCTTATGGGCGCCCGGGGCAATAGATTTTTTGCCTCGGGGAGTGTGCCACTGAAAATTGTTTTGAGCAATTTCCTCAATTTGATTATAAATTTCATTTGGGCGACGATTTCCTAGAAGTCCCTGGAGCTAGAATCGAGTGTTTGACTAGTGTGTGGCAACAACCCATTGTAGAAGGTGGATACTTGTTGCCATACCGCAAGACCATGATGAGGGCACTTTCTTAGTAGCTCCTTGAACCTTTCCCAAGTTTCATATAAGGATTCCCCATCCTCTTGTGTCACACCCCCAAAATACCACATGCGGGATCACCGCGGGACGTGTGACGTACCAAGATTCAAGCCACCAATCACACTGAACTATGCGTAATATTTAATAAAAACATTCCATTCATTTCACAGTATCTATCCAATACATAAGTTTAACCAAAACAAGTATTCAGCGGAAGCATAATGTAAATAGTAATTCAAATGTTTCAAATTATATGTTCATAACGAATGAAGCGAGTATCCAAGAGTTTCGATCCATAACCACTCCAGTGCTCCCAGATAGCAAGTCCATAGTCAGAAATCTAACGACCTACAAGCATGCAGACAAATGTGTTAGACGACGCTGGTGAGTTCAAAGTTTTGTTAACGCGTTTAGTTTCCAGATGTGTGTTTAAAGCAGTTCAACGTTTTGTTTTGATGATGTTATTAACTCGATTACCGTATGTGGCTACTAGATGTGTTTTCCCGAACCCCAATGCCTCTATCATAGCATTGGTCAAGTGGTCAAGGTAATTAGTACACGCCCGTCCTTCCGGCCCGGTGTGAGGGTGCCAAACCTAATAGCGCTATCAACTAAATACCTCGTTGCCTTCCCGGCAACACGGTAGATGTAAGGGGTCTTATATGATAGATACTGAGTTTAATAACCAACATCCCAGTTTAACATTTTACCCAGCATTCCTTTCTGGAACGTTTACCAGATGTCCCAAACCACCGGGACGCATGCTTATAAAAGAGCAGTGAACTCACCTGAGATTGCTCGGTTTGTTAATCTACTTTACCAGTTCCCAGTTGGTCAACCAAACCCTACCGTGGTTACCAAAGATAATCAGTTACGAAATCATTCATGTCATACATCAACATACAGTAAATCACGCACGATTACACAGATTGCTCTTATCATAAAATCATGGCATGACATGTATCGGTACTTAATTTGAAACAACTAGCATACACAACCCATTATTCCAATTAACATTCTCAGTTAAGTAATTCAATGACGACATATGCGACCCACTATTGATTTTCAGTTCCCAAAGTCTAGTCATAATATAACAGTTTGATCACTTATATTCACTTAATCAAAAATTCAATTACATTTGATTACTTGAACATCCAAGTCCCATGTGCGGCCCACTTATTTACCCATTTGTTTACAATTAAACAAACACATGTATGATTGAGACTTGGTTGGTTTTATTCGAGAACTTGAACATGTGAAGACCAATTAAAGCATTAATCACATACATCCATCCTGACACAAAATCGATCAATCATAATAACCATCTATCCCATCATCACGTGATTGTTTACATGCATGCATAAGAATATTGCACTGACCTCATCAAATCATTACCCCATGCAACCCTATCATCATGATCATTAGAGTGTTTAACACGTGGCCTATATCATAACATACTATCAACACTTAAACATCTCAATTAGTATACAGTTCATGTTCATTACAGCGACAATGTCGACAAAACAAACCCTTACCTTGACGAAACTCCCCTCGACGAAACACCCTATGTTTCGTCATAATCTAGTTGGACGAAACAACCTATGTTTCGTCGGAGACCCTAAGTTTCGTCGGAGCAGTTCATGGCTTAATCAGTTCATGGTTATTCTACAAACCCTAATTATTCGATAACAGTTTCATCAACTCATCAAACATTATCATGAAGTCAAGCATAATCATACTTAGCCGTTCCTGAAATCATCATCAAACACACTCCACAACTGAGTTTTCGTGCAATGATTCAGACCTATTTACGATTAAAATTAACAGGCATTCACATAACACTTCCAAATCAAAACAGGATGTAGACGATGACACACCTAACCGTTACTAACAAACACATATTACACAACTATGCAAGACAATAGAGTTGATTTAAAATATCGTAAAAGCACACTAACCGAAAGGATCAAGATGCAAGACGGACTCGAATGAGGAGTTTCGCGAAAGGGATGTTGCCGTCGAGTGCTGCCGTCGAGTTCAGGGACTTCTAGGGTTCGTGTGTTTAGAAATTATGAGGGTAATCTATGCCTACTTGCAATATAAGTTAGGGGTGTACGGCTCGGGTTGGGCTTCAAGTACTACGGGCCGAGGAAAACAACATATGTGACGAGTTGAGCTTAGATGCTTCAGTTTGACACAAGTATGGGTCAAGGCGAATGTATGCGGCCCATTATATGCATGGCCCAAACTTAACAGAAAGTTTAATATAACAAAACGTGAAATGAGTGAATTATCAAAAGTTAGAATCACGAGACTAAATGACGCTACCCTTGAAAGTTTGGGTTGTCACATCATCCCCAACTTGAAAGAAATTTCGTCCCGAAATTTGACAAGTAATACAGAGGAGTGAAGCAATAGAAACCATAATTTAACTATATGCAACACTACACACATAATAATCAAACATCACACACAATCACTAATCATCCAAAAACAGGATCGCGAAGTCATTCGGGTGCCACATCATCCCCAACTTGAAAGGGAATTTCGTCCCGAAATTCGCCAACGATGTCAGAAGTTGATTCCACCGTTTAAATAAGTTGAGGAGACGAAAGCTTCCTCTGATCATTGCGTTTAAATAACAAAGGAATCACAAACGTTCCATCTGACAAACACTGCCCTAAGTTCGAGACTTAAATGACATGGTGCACGTTACCCAATTCGTCGGGTATCTCGAGTTTGTAAGTCACGTTATCTATTCTTCCCAGAGTGTTGTATGGCTCAAAGTGATGTAGGTTAAGCTCGCCACGCTTCCCCAGCGTACCACACCATCCCATGGTGAGACTTTCAACATGATACGATTGCTTACAGCTATCTTCCGTTGCCGCCAGACGATTTCCGATCCAAGCAATCTTCCCAAGAGTTTCAAGTACAAGTCATGGACCTGCGATTGCGTTGTCAACCACCTTAATCCAATAAAGAGGTTGGTGTCACTGTCCATGCAATGCCTCAAACAGAGCTGTCTGAATACTAGAATGGTAACTGCCGCTGTAGGACTCAGCCAAAGGTATGCATCCTTCCAATTTTTCACCAAGTCAATCCCACACATGCTCGCAGCATGTCTTTGAGTGTCAGGGGGGTTTACTCTGACCATTTACCCTATGGTGATAAGTAATGCTCCTGTCTAGACGTGAACCAAGAGTGTTGTGTAATGCCTAACATAACCAGGTATATATCAAAATCAAAGGTAACAGAAGTTGGCACCTCGTGCCTAAAACCGCCCTTCGTGATTAGTTATTTAGAGGATGCGAAGACTTGACAATCTTCCTTGTTTACGAGGAAGTGTACCGATTACCTGCACAATTAACGAGTACCCAAATGAAGTTATTTCCGTTCTGAGTTCCAGGTAGTCCAGTGACAAAATCCGTGGTAGTTTGTTCCCAAACGTTGCTGATACTCACCTTGACTCTCCCACAAGTCAAACATTAGCCACAAACATTGCTAGGTGGGCCTTCATGCCCGATCACTAGTGCGAGATTTATAGATCCCAATATCTTTCATCAAAATCCAGACGGTTAGAATATCGAGGCCGGGGTGCTTTGCTCAACACAAATTCCCTACCGTTACTGTATAATGAGATCCACATTCGTTCCACGAGGTAACGAATATCGTCCGTCTTGCCAAAGTTGCTCCTCCAAGCCTCGTATGGACTCAACTTGAAAGTTCTCCCCTGTTAGATCTTCGGTTTAAACAGAACGAGTCTGATCAGGTAAGTTAGAGTCGATAGTGAGCTGCAAAGCTCATACACGTTCAAGTTCCACAGTTTTAATCCTCCAAAAGTTCTATCCAGCGATGCCAATAACTAATTTAGCTCTTCCGAGACCAGGGTACACGGGAGGCCCTTGTGATCGGTCTAAGTAACGCATTCGGTACCGTCCAAGTAATGCCTCCAAGTAAATCCAAAGACCACGGTTTCCTCCGCCGGTTGTGCGTCGTGCAGTTCCTCTTGTAACTCCATTACGTAAGTCATCGCTCTCTTGTGTCGCGTCGACGTGTAACTGGGACTCTGATCTGAACCATAAGGATATACCACTAAATCACCCGCACCCTCAGGTAATAACGATGCTTAGTGTATTGCAGAGTTGGGATTCGAAAGCTGAAAAGGCATCCTCCTGTTTTGCCTTCCACGAACACAGCACCCTGCTATGCTAAAGAGATTTAAGCTGCGTGATCTTCAAAAATCCTGTGACGAATCTGTGATAGTGTCTAGTGAGGCCAAGAATTTGCTGCATCCTTGAAAGGGATCTTTTGTGTTGATCAGTTTCTAACAGAATGGATCCTAGCGAGATCTACGTGTATTCCCACTTCGTTGATTACATGACCAAAAATGCACTTCTCGAATCCAGAAGTCACTTTAACAAGAGTTCGCGCGGAGTGGCTCCTCCCTCAGGAGCTCTAAAATAAGATTCAAATGCCCTCCATGATGTTCCTTTATCCTGGAAATAATCCAAAATGTCGTCGACAAACACGGTCGATTCATGTGGTCTATAAAACTGTCGGTGTGTTGATTAACCCAGTGGTTATGGTGTACTAGGTCGCACCGGCCGTATTGCGTTTGATATGCCGTTCCCGGAACATCCTTCCCTTGGACTTCCATCTGATGATAGCTTGTTCGTAAATCAATCCTCGAATGGAAGCTTGTCCCTCGCCACCGGTCAACAGGTTGTCAATACAATGGTCGAGGCAAATAGTTCTTGACTGTCGCCTTGCTGAGTTCTGGATAATCCGTACACATACAAAAAGGCTTATCTTCACGGATATAACTGGGGCTCCCCAAAGCGAAAAACTAGGTCCGATAAACTCTTGTCCAACAGTTCCTGTAGGTGATTAGACAATCCTTGCAACCCTCCTAGTGCAAGACAGTAAGAGTACAAGTATTCAGAGCTGCCTCTGGCGTGAGATCAATGGAGGTTCTGTCTAACAGTTGTGAAAGTAAACCTGGAAGTTCTTCGAATAGCACACTGAGAGGAGTCACGAATAATCGGTGGATCCCCGATCCTATTTTCCTTAGCCTTATCATCAGAAACGGTTGCTAACATAGCGGGGTCATTCCTCCGTAGACACTTCTGGGCCTTCATAGCTGGAATGGTGCTAACCCTTGCACCCCTCTGACGCTTTAGAATAGACAACGGTCCTCCGCTAGGGAGAAGGATACGCAAAACTACCTTCTTACAGAATATATCTGCGCGATATCTGAATAACCAATCCACCCTATCTACTGCATCAAAACTATCAAGGGTAGTAGAAGGAAGGTCGACGTCGAACACTTGTCCCACAAGGTCGAGTTTGCGTCCCTACAATCATATGAGGTTTCAGTTGACTTGCCATCAGTCGACTCCATAGCAGGTTCGGTTGCAAGAAGCATCGGAGTTAAGCAAAACAGTGACAAGGGGATTAGTTACTAAGAACGTGTGGGTCACCATGTTGTTATAATCCTGGCGTCGCCCACGCCAATCCTATGTGCCCGTCACGAGTACCACATCCAATGTTGTTGCTACTGCTAATAGAATCCCTAAAACTGTCATTGCTCCCTGGGTTGCTGGCGTCTTGCCTTAACATCAGCCATTCCCTGTTGAAGCCACCATCATTCCCATACCGAAAGTCATGAATTACGAGTACCTTGCTGTCATCGTGACTGTTGCTTCTAATGTCGTTGCTCGAAACGGAGTCCTGCGATCTTTCACCAACAATGTCCATCTCTTCACATTCTGTGCCATGTTCTAAGGTGCTACTCATTATGCTGGCAGTTACACATTCCACATCTTGGTCAATTTTCATCATTTATGTTCCGATTGATTCATAAAAGTCGGTTCCCATAAGTCGTTGACTAGGGTTAAGGATTTGTTTGGAGTCAAATCGCTGATGTTCGTTGCCGGTAACTAGGGTCGTCCCAATGCTGAAGTCGGTAAAGTACTACATTCACCCTTTTGTCCATCGTTCTTACAAGTTGACTGTGTTATACACGGTATATTGCGAGAGTGTTGCAGAATTGATCGCACTTCGGGATTTAAGATGCCAATACGTTGAGTTCCGGCAAACGAAGAAAGGTGAGAAAGGTATAGACCAATCACTGTCGTTGCAACATCCAACTCAGGGATGTTCGTACAAGCACCTAGCATTCTACACGGTTCGCTAGGCATTCAGATGGGTGTTCAGACGATACTAGATAGCATCGAGATTCGAAAGGATTCAAAGAGGAGTGAAAAGATCACGTTCAAGTAGAAGACAATCACTGCCACGACTCCTATAGACTGTTGTATTTCACATCGATCAAATAACAGAACAGAACCCCTTTTTCACTCGTTAAGCCTCACTGGGACTCGCATGCACCCCACATTATTATTATGTGTACACCCGCAATAATATTTTGATTTGCATGCTCATCTCAACTCCTCCTAACTCATGTCAAATGGTTCCTCAAACTCGTGTAGCAAACAAAGAGCATCACGTAAGTCATGAATGTTTAGGGAAATACCACCCTATCAGTCACATAACACATGCAAGTAATACATGAGTTCATATTGTTGTGCTAAATGTGCAATCGCATGCAATATCGTATGTAAGTGTTCACTAGTTATGCAGTACAATGAGTATACAAGAGACAAACCTTGCGATCTGGAGCTGAGTGTCATGGTCGTATTCGCATTTTCAGAACTGTTCGGTTATAGTCTGGTTTCATAAAAACATTTTTAAAACTAAGTTCACTATAACCAGTGGCTCTGATACCAAACTGTCACACCCCCAAAATACCACATGCGGGATCACCGCGGGACGTGTGACGTACCAGGATTCAAGCCACCAATCACACTGAACTATGCGTAATATTTAATAAAAACATTCCATTCATTTCAAAGTATCTATCCAAGACATAAGTTAAACCAAAACAAGTATTCAGCGGAAGCATAATGTAAATAGTAATTCAAATGTTTCAAATTATATGTTCATAACGAATGAAGCGAGTATCCAAGAGTTTCGATCCATGACCACTCCAGTGCTCCCAGATAGCAAGTCCATAGTCAGAAATCTAACGACCTGCAAGCATGCAGACAAGTGTGTCAGACGACGCTGGTGAGTTCAAAGTTTTGTTAACGCGTTTAGTTTCCAGATGTGTGTTTAAAGCAGTTCAACGTTTTGTTTTGATGATGTTATTAACTCGATTACCGTATGTGGCTACTAGATGTGTTTGCCCGAACCCCAATGCCTCTATCAAAGCATTGGTCAAGTGGTCAAGGTAATTAGTTCACGCCCGTCCTACCGTCCCGGTGTGAGGGTGCCAAACCTAATAGCGCTATCAACTAAATACCTCGTTGCCTTCCCGGCAACACGGTAGATGTAAGGGGTCTTATATGATAGATACTGAGTTTAATAACCAACATCCCAGTTTAAGATTTTACCCAGCATTCCTTTCCGGAATGTTTACCAGATGTCCCAAACCACCGGGACGCATGCTTATAAAAGAGCAGTGAACTCACCTGAGATTGCTCGGTTTGTTAATCTACTTTACCAGTTCCCAGCTGGTCAACCAAACCCTACTGTGGTTACCAAAGATAATCAGTTTCGAAATCATTCATGTCATACATCAACATACAGTAAATCACGCACGATTACACAGAATGCTCTTATCATAAAATCATGGCATGACATGTATCGATACTTAATTTGAAACAACTAGCATACACAACCCATTATTCCAATTAACATTCTCAGTTAAGTAATTCAATGACGACATATGCGACCCACTATTGATTTTCAGTTCCCAAAGTCTAGTCATAATATAACAGTTTGATCACTTATATTCACTTAATCAAAAATTCAATTACATTTGATTACTTGAACATCCAAGTCCCATGTGCGGCCCACTTATTTACCCATTTGTTTACAATTAAACAAACACATGTATGATTGAGACTTGGTTGGTTTTATTCGAGAACTTGAACATGTGCAGACCATTTAAAGCATTAATCACATACATCCATCCAGACGCAAAATCGATCAATCATAATAACCATATATCCCATCATCACGTGACTGTTTACATGCATGCATAAGAATATTGCACTGACCTCATCAAGTCATTACCCCATGTAACCCTATCATCATGATCATTAGAGTGTTTAACACGTGGCCCATATCATAACATACTATCAACACTCAAACATCTCAATTAGTATACAGTTCATGTTCATTACAGCGGCAATGTCGACAAAACAAACCCTTACCTTAACGAAACTCCCCTCGACGAAACACCCTATGTTTCATCATAATCTAGTTGGACGAAACAACCTATGTTTCGTCGGAGACCCTAAGTTTCGTCGGAGCAGTTCATGGCTTAATCAGTTCATGGTTATTCTACAAACCCTAATTATTCAATAACAGTTTCATCAACTCATCAAACATTATCATGAAGTCAAGCATAATCATACTTAGCCGTTCCTGAAATCATCATCAAACACACTCCACAACTGAGTTTTCGTGCCATAATTCAGACCTATTTACGATTAAAATTAACAGGCATTCACATAACACTTCCAAATCAAAACAGGATATAGACGATGACACACCTAACCGTTACTAACAAACACATATTACACAACTATGCAAGACAATAGAGTTGATTTAAAATATCGTAAAAGCACACTAACCGAAAGGATCAAGATGCAAGATGGACTCGAAGGAGGAGTTTCGTGAAAGGGAAGTTGCCGTCGAGTGCTGCCGTCAAGTTCAGGGACTTCTAGGGTTCGTGTGTTTAGAAATTATGAGGGTAATCTATGCCTACTCGCAATATAAGTTAGGGATGTACGGCTCGGGTTGGGCTTCATGTACTACGGGCCGAGGAAACCAACATATGTGACGAGTTGAGCTCAGTGCTTCGGTTTGACACAAGTATGGGTCAAGGTGAATGTATGCGGCCCATTATATGCATGGACCAAACTTAACAGAAAGTTTAATATAACAAAACGTGAAATGAGTGAATTATCAAAAGTTAGAATCACGAGACTAAACGACGCTACCCTTGAAAGTTTGGGTTGTCACATCTTGTGAGTATGTATTAATTTCAGTCATTAATTTAGCCGTGTTAGAAGGAGGGAAATACTTATATAAAAACTTTCGGGCTAGTTCATCCCAAGTGTTTACCGAACCACTTGGGAGCGTGTAAAGCCAAGCCTTAGCTCGGTCTTTTAGTGAAAACGGGAACATTCGGAGGCGGATGGCGTCGTTTGATGCCCCATTGATTCGAAAAGTATCACATATTTCCAAGAAGTTGGTAATATGTAAGTGGGGATCTTCGTCCGCAAGCCCATGGAAAGTTGCAGAGTTTTGGAGCATTTGAATCAAATGCGGCCGAAGTTCGAAGTTGTTGGCATCGACATTCGGTGCATTGATAGCGGCGCCGAGATTACCTACCGTGTGCCGTAGGTAATCCATTAGGGTACGTTGATCCGCCATTGGGAGTGGGTCCCCCAAAACTTTCTCTTGGATTTTAGCTTTAAGTCTTTTTCTTAGAAAGCGTTCGGGTTCGTCTAGAGGTTCTTTTATGTCTTTATTGGAACTGAAGCTCATGCACTGCGTAGGAAGTTCAGGTGCGGTGCTTGGGTTCCAAGTCCTGCGATAAAACCAAAACGATTGCTGGTCAGAAGTCTCACCACGGCCCCGTGGTCGCTGACCAAGGCCCCATGGTCGTGGTTACAATGATTGTTTTCCGGATCCATGTTACTGGAGAGTTCAACACGGCCTCGTGCTGCACCAACACGGCCCCGTGCTCACCTCTCTGTAACTTGGAAAACAAAAACTGCCAGTAAGGATGCTTGGCACGGCCCGTGTCCGACCAGGCACGGCCCCGTGCTGCAGTCTGCAGAAGCTGAAAATTTAGAAGATCCTAGAAAAATAGAAAAACAAGAAAAAACGATTAGGCCGTTGATTCCTAACTTTCTTAAAATCCTTGTGTCCCCGGCAACGGCACCAAAAACTTGATGCATGTGTAGTGTTATATACTGTTATTGATATTTTAAGCCCATTTTACACATTAGTCAAGTTTTAAATTTATAAAACACGATATTTTACTAACACTAAACACACATATGGGCAAGTGCACCCATCGTGAGCGTAGTATAGCGTTGGTAAGATACCGAGGTCGTCCAAGGACACAAGAGCTTTTAGTACCGGTTTATGCTCAACGTCTAATCAAATCAAAATTTTTGGAAAAGGTTTTAAACATGAAAAATAAAAACTAAAATGCTGAAAATAAAAATGAAATAAAAACAGATAGACAAGATGAATCACTTGGATCCGGCTCGCCTTTAATGTAACCTTTGATGATTTCTGCCATTTTGCACTTTTTAAGAGATTATCTTAGTTATAGTAGTAGGCCCCTCTTTTGAAGGTGACGTTACCCTCAACCCAGTGGTTTGAGTCAGCAAGGATACAATACCAAAGGGTCAGAATATTGGAAGATGATTAATTAAGTTATTAATGCATAAAGTGGTAGGCCCCTCTTTTGAAGGCGACGTTACCCTCGGCTAAGTGATTTGAGTCAGCAGGGATACAATCCCAAGTAGCCGGTTTAATGTATTAATAGTAGTTTACATATGAGGGGATCAAGCCATTCGCACCCCCGCCATCCAATACCAGTGGGTATTGAAGGAGGTCCTAGTAAGCTTGACTCAGGACCTTGCAGGATCTATACACTGAACAGGGCAAGAACCTTACCAAACCATTCCCTTAACCCCCGACCAGGTAGCCAACATATCTCTATATAGACCGTAGAGATATGAATGGTGAAAATCTTTTACTTTATATAGACAGTAAAGTAATGCCAAGACACCACGGACAAATGATAAAGAAGTTTCACCTTCAACATAAGAAACTAGTTATTAAAGTCATTAATACAAAACCAAATAAAAAGTGCGAAAAGATTAAAAATCAAAAGTATTACATTAAATGCTTGTCTTCACCAAGTGATGTAAGAGGCTTAGCCAAACATGGCCTTTGATTAACAAGAACTCTTACTATCAATCTTGGATCATGAGACTACTACACACACTCTAAGGTGGATGATGGATGATGGTGGTGGATATGGGTGGTGGAGTGGTGGTGAAGTGGGAGAGAGGTGGTTTTCCAAGGGATGCCTTTAAAGTGAACCAAGCACCCCTATTTATAGCCCGGACACGGCCCCGTGTCCTCTGGACACTGCCCCGTGGCCATCCTCTTTCTCTTTCTTCATTAATTGCAATTGTCTGTATTAGGCTCCACACACCCTCGTGTTCGTTGGGCATGGCCCCCTGTGTAGAAGCGTATCTGTACTATCAAGATTTGCAAGATTCTATGAATTTTAGAGTTGACCACGGCCCGTGTTGAGCTGGGCACGCCCCCGTGCTGGGAATAGAAGCTTCTATAACTTTGTCATTTTCTATAGACACCTAGCCACGCCCCCGTGTCCGCTGGGCACGAGGCCGTGGTCAGCCTTCTATTTCCTGTTTTTGCTTGGGAAGATGTTGTCGAGGGGTCGGGCATGCCATGTTTATTCCTTTTCTTTGTATTTATGTTAGTTTTTGCTGCATATTTGTTCCTTTTGTTCATTTAAGCTCATTTGGTCCAAAAAATACAAAAGGAAGACAAAAGCACACTTTTTTCCAACATTAGTACTAAAAAAAGGTTAGTTTCATGCCTCATTTGATGTAATTTATATGTTGCATTTTACACACATCACGTAGTGGCATCCATGTCGAGGACCCGGGTGAGCAAGTCGTCGGTTAGAGTGTTGTAGATCCATTGGGAGACAAGAGCATCTAATTCTTTCCAAGCATCATATTCTGGATCCGTGGTTTTTGGGTGTGGGGAACCGTCAGTGTGATTCAGAACTTTATAAGCAATTGCATGAAATTTGAAGAGTTTAACCTAGGAGGTGTATGAAACTTTGGTACCATCCAGAGTTCTGATCTTGGATTGGATATTGGAAACGGAATAGGCTGGGTGAAGAGAGGGGACAATCGGCTTAGAGGAGCCGGAGTCATCAGATTTGGCCATGATGGGATGTTATGAAAGTAGCGATAGGTTTGAAGAGGTTTGTTTGTGGAGGCAGCAGAGGCTGAGCCAAGAAAACAGGGCTACAGAGGATCAAAAAAAATGATGAAGGAGAAGGTTAATCAGGTCGTAGCTTTGATACCATAAAACATTGCAAAACTGACTGCCCTGAACATTAACAGAAAACCACTATATATAGGGTATGTACAATGTAACCCTATTGACTATTATAGGATATACTAATCAATCCAAATCTTTACAATGAACGATAAATACAAATCAAATCCCTAATTATCTCTAACTGATATAATCAATCGGCTAAGAGTTTGTATGTTTTTTTACAAGGACTCTTGTATATATAGAGCCAAATATTACACATAGAGACCCTCCAGAATGAGTTAAATGAATATAAGTAGTCTAATATTCTCGTGCAAGCAAAGTACAGAAATGACATGTAAGGCCCTAAACCCATGAAACCTCATAGTTAGAGCTAAACATCACATCATAATTCATAGAGGAAAACATAAAGTGGTAAAAGTTTAAACTAATAAATTTCATACAAACATAGTAGAAAACATAAAGTGATAAAAGTTTAAACGTAACAATCAAAGTCATAAAAAGTCAACTATGGTTGAAAGGATGCCAAACTTAAGAGTAGGGTAGCCTTCATTCCATGCCAAATGACCTCCAGACTATCATCAATTCATGTTTAACCTGACATGCATGCCAAAAAATAGACAGCTACGCTAAGTGATTTCTAGTTTAGGATAAAACATCGAATTATGAGTTTGAGTAAAAACATTTATAAGTAGTTTTAACCATACTAGACACCAATCATCAATATATACATTGATTTTTGAAGTAAACTTCACTATCAATTGCTTGTCACAAAGTCAGGAAAGCCTATATTGACATAAGACTTCCCATTCTTACTATGTTGTCACCCTCACGTGATCAATCAATACTTTTGTAGTAACAAATACTAGACATCAATAATTCTAGCTAAAAATTCCAAACATTTATAGTTTATCATCAGTCATCAATCATTTAACATTTATCGTTATATAAATAACATCAATCATAAACGTGCAACATCATCGATAAGCATGTAGCAACTAACAGCCACAACTAATGGTTACAATCATAAGCATACAGGGTAGCATGCATATCAGACCAAATTAGTAAAATGGGGTATCTAGGACTCACTTGTGTGTGTAAGCTTCCGTACTAAATACGATAAATGATCTGGACCTTGCACACCTAGTCAATCTGGTTAACTAAGTACATACGAGTTTTTTCAACTTTTTGCAAAATATAACCCGGCAAAATTTAACTTATCATGCAGATTGCTTTTCTCATGTGATCTACATTTCTCTAACTAACTTTTTGCATGTCATACTTTTTGCTAGCACTAATCATGCGAAATGTACTACTTTTCATGCTAAACAGAAAAAGGTTTAACAAATCAAACAAAGAGAGGGTACTAGATTGTTAGAACCATTTGAAGATGCCCACACTTGGCTCATGGCGAGTATCGACTCGTGGAATGCTCAAACCCCAAAAGAAAGTGCATATAAAGTGTGTATGTTCGTTTCCAGATCGATTCCGTAACTCCGATGACTGCGTAGATCTCATATCACGTGCGGAATCTGTGTACGAGAGTGGATCATACACAAGAAAACTAATTCAATGTTGTTTCTATTGATAATCTGACAATTACGATACCTTGAAACAATATGCCACAAGTTCTCTCTCAAAATGGCAAAAGTTCTAAAATGACAAGACAAGTCCACTATTTATAGCCCATGTCCATCCTCTCCAACTTACAAGTCCTTTCGTAAGGATGTACTTTTCGTGAGGATGGACTTTCGTGAGGATGGACTCCAAACTAAGAATGTACATTATATTTCATATAATAACACTTCTAAACCTTGTCTTGAACATTTCTCAGCTACGATACATGATTGATGGAAGCGATAGACATATGCACTCACAGACTCCCCCTTGGATATTGCTGCAGTCAATCTTGTAGCTTTATTCTTCACTCTGAGTCTTCTAGAAGCTTTGACATCTACAACACCACAGACTCCCAATTGCTCTAACCAACTCTTCTTGAATCTGTGTCCTACTTCAGCAGCTCCCCCTTTCGGTCAACTCTCTCTCTCTCTCTCTCTCCAGGCTCCCCCTTGCCTTAAGCTTCTAGCTTTCAGCTTTTAGGATCAAGAACCTGGTTTATCTCCCAAGATTGAAAGCCTGGCTCTTTCCAAGAATAATTTGACAGATAAAACTTTTCATATCTCTCAGGATTTGTAACCCGACTCTAATGCAGGAATAAATTACCTGACTCTCTCCCCCTATCAAATAACTATATATATGTCAATCAAAGAATCCAACTACCAAAAACCTCACAGATTATCATCCAAGTCCAAATTAATGACCTTGGAGATTTCACAAACTGTTTTTGAGTTTTTTAATGAAAACTTCAAGTTTCAAATTAATGAACTTGTTTATTTTCAGAAACATGTTCAGCATACTTAGATTTTGAAACTCAGCTTTCAGACATCGGTTGATGAAAATAAAGTAGAAACAAAATCTTTTTGTATTTTATAAAGTTTATGCTAAAACACACTCAAAATCTTTTTGTACTTTTTTCTTTAATGAAATGCAATAAAGAAATATTTACAAACATATTTTTGTTTAAGTTCACGTCAGAGGATCATATCAGTTTATGACAAATCACTAGCACCATTGACCTTTTTATAGACTTTAAGTTTTAAACGATTCACCTAGATTGTCAGTATACTGATCCACTTAAATTTTCACACAAATTTCAATTGATTCAAAATACGAGATTTAGTATTTTAAGCACTTAACTTATTCACGTGTCCCACCTCAGAATATACTCCCGTATCAAGATTCCCTAGATTCAGTCATACAGGTGAATATACCTAAATGATATATGTACTTTGGGTTAGTGCGATGCCTTGAGAGCTCAGGTATGAACTAACGTTCATTCAAAGAGATGAAGGCTCGACTTAAAGGTGTGTTCCACTTAGGAATCTTCTTTACAACTGCACTTGATTTATATCTTTCGATATTATTCAATTTTTATGCAGAGGGAAAGCTTTAAGTGCAAAAGCATTATACGAGGTCTAGGCTATTGCTGATGCAAAATCAGAAGACCAAGTATAATACCCCAGATATCAATAAGTATAAAGACCTAATATCTCAGAATCAGGCAACCTCTTAAACGAAATTTCGGAGTACTAAGTCCATATATCCGAGAGATGTTCCCCACGAGATAAGAAAGTTATTGATTTAGGTTTATATCTCGAAATCAATTTACTAAGTGTGTAAAAACCTACTGGCACATCATCAGTGAGACCGTTTATCACATTTTGACTTTCCATTTCTTTAGCATGCTGTGATTGTCTTACTGATGTGCTATCATTTCCTCTTTTTACACAAAACTCTTTTTCATTTTTTCATGTTTTTGGCATTTTCAAATTTTCAAACGTTTTGTATTTTTAAAATTTTTACTCCCCCTAAAATCCAAAACATTTAAGAAAATTTGACAACCCGATGTTGATAGCTTCATCTCGCCATCCATTTTCTACATCACATGCTCTGTTTAGAATAAAGCACCCCCGTGATTTACAACATATTGATATTTAACAGTTTGAAACCCGTTTTTCAATTTTGTTTTATCATGTTTGTTCAGCCGTGAGGGTTTCGGCGTATTCACTTAAAAACATTTTTTTTCATTTTTATGGTTTTCTATTTCTTTATTTTGTTTTTGGTTTATGTTTATGTTTTATTTATATACAAAACAAACCAACACTCCCTGAATTCAATCACAGGGATTTCCCTCCTCCCGTGCCAGGCTGCTCCGCTCTTCATTTTGACATTCTGCTATCATCTTGAGCACATGCACATTCAACTAACTCAATCACTTGAATAATGCAACCCAGACCTGTTTGACCTTGGGTATTGTAACACAATACGAATTGTTCAACTTCGAAAAATCTTTGTCATTTTTAACAAAAACTTTTTCATTCTTATTTACAACCTGCTTGGTTGAATCGATTTTCCTTCTATTGTCACTCACAGAAGTCTTTTGTTTCTTGACCACCCAAATTTGTCTTTTTGAAACATTCCTTTGATAAAATCTTGAATCATTTTGAACATTTCGTTTTGACAAATCATTCTTAGGTTTCCAGATTTGTTTTGGTTCAAACTTGGACGTTTTTAGTTTCCAAGTTTGTTGTTATTCAACCTTGGATGACTTCTCTTTTACTTCATCAACTTTCTTTTTCTCAACATCACCAGGCTTCAGATTTTGTGGACATTTACGACTAACATGTCCAACTTGTTGACATTTAAAGCTTGTTTTATTTTAAACATCTTTGGCCTGCTGTTGTTGTTATTTCTGAGCATAGAACTCTTCATTAGTCTGTCGTCTAAATTGGAATTCTTTCTCTTCTTCTGAACTTATCCCGTGAATAAAGTTCATCTTTTTCTGAAAGTTTGTCTTTTCAGTCCTTTTTCTTTGATTTTGTTTCTTTTTATAACCCAACCCAGCCTTCAGGTTTTTCTTTTTGTAACCAGGTTTGTTATAAAAAGTTTTCTTTCTCTTACCAGCATATTTTGAAATTTCTGATTTCTCGATTTCTACCAATTTGAAAACTTTGTCAATTTTATCTGAAATCACATTTTGAATAGAAAATTCAACATCTGAGAATAATTTGTCCAATCCAATCATGTAATATGCCAATCCTATTAAATCATCATTCGCATTTTTCTCAGATTTTGAATTTTTAAGATAATTTTTATGAAAACTTTCCTCCTTTTCATCATGTGATTCGGACTTATCAGTTTTGGTAGAATCCTCTTTCAAAACGCTTTCAACAACCTTACCTGCCACTTCTAAATCACCAAGATCATCAGATTTGGAGTAAGTCACATCATTGTTGTCAGGCAATTGGTCAACAATGTTTATTGCTTTCGCCACCTTTTTCGTCATTATAGAATATATAATTATTATCCAACGGTGGTGGTACCTGATGATATATGTAACGCCTTGCTTTTTACAACTTCCTTTATTTTGAAAACTCCCCATGTATTCCATATATGGAAACTCAACTTCTTTCGAAACCACATTGCCGTTATAAATCAACACTTTTATCATATTAAAACATGATCATTTTTTGTCATACTTCGAATGATCATACTTGTTTTATATTCCAATTAATTACATGTTCGATACGTATTCGTCTTACATACAAACCCGCACCTATTTTACGAACAAACTATCATGAATATGTGTTTTTAATACCCTCCATACGTACGAATACCAATCTATACGTTCACAATGCATAACCTATACCTTATTTTATGTAAACTTATCTAGTTTCATGTATTGTATAAATTAAATACTTATATATATATATATAGGGCTTGGCTATACAAGAAACCCCATCCTTTTTAAGAAACCTTGGAAACCCAATGTGAGCCATTGATTGTCTCTCATCACACTTGATCAATGGCTCTCATAATTTTGGTAACAATATAATTTAAAAGAAATGTAATAATACACATTAGTCAACTGAAAAGGGCATTTTGGGTAGAACATTTCCTTCTCTCTCCATTAATGTCTAGTCTTATCATCTCTCTTTAATGCAATCATCTTTCTCTCTCTTCATATCCAATTCAAAATCACAATCCCTCTCTCTAAAAATCACAGATCTCATCTTCTCCTCCCCCGAATCAAAACCCTAGCCCCCATGACTTTCCCTTCTCTCTACACAACACTTACAACCTGCAAGCCTAGAGAGAGAGTGAGAGCCGTGAGAGAGAGTACCAGAGAAATCGAAAGAGAAAGAGATGTCCAGAGAAATCGAAAGAGAGATAGAAAACTGGTATGTTTCCAGCCAAGAACACACATACAAGTGTGTGAGAGAGAAGAAGTTTGAAGTATGTTGTTTTAGAGAGAGAATGATGACACACGCACGAGTGTGTGTGTGAGAAGAAGGTTTGAAGATCTTCTTCATGTTCATCGGACGGTTATAGATCCGGTAAGTGTTCTTGAAATATCATTTCACACTTGATTTTTTGTTGAAATGGTTATTAATATGTTTTTGTGTGCTGAAAGTGTTTTAGTAATGGTTGTTAATATGATTTTGTATTTTAAATAAATCAAAAACTTTAGGATGAGATTTTGAACGAGTTTTTTTTGTTGGTTTGGTTGCTTGTTAGATGCTTTTGATCTTAATAGTAGCTGTTTTTTTGTTGGTTTGGGTTCCTTGTTTGGGTTTTTGATCTGAACAGTAAATGTTTTTTTGTTTGGTTGCTTGATTCACAGACTCGGACCCATAACATGTGTTAAGCCCCCTGTTAGAATGTTATGTAACGTGTGTTGATTTACAAAAACAAACCCATAAAGGTTTAGGTTGCTTGTTTGGGTTGCTTGTTTGGATTTTTGATCTGAACAGTAAGTGTTTTTTTTTTGTTAACAATAATTGTTTTTTTTTGTTGGGTTGCTTGATTTACAAAGACAGACCCATAACATGTGTTAAGCACCTGTTAGAATGATATATAACGCGTGTTAATCATAATATGTTGATTATGATAACAATTACTCATTTTGTTCATTAGAGGCAATGTTACTTTTTCGGTAAATTGGGATTGCATATTCAACATATTAGTTTGTTGTGATGAGCAGGAGCTTGAGAAAACAGCACTGAAAGAAAGGAAACTAGGATTCTTCTCATATGGAACTGGTAATCCCATTGATGACTGCTGGACGTGTGCCCCGAACTGCCAAAAGAACCACAAGCGCCTTGCAGACTGTGGTATCGGTTTTGGGCGGAATGCCATTGGAGGCAACGACTTAACGGTTTTACATGGTCACGGATTCTGGAGACGAGTCATTTATAGTAACACATGTAGCGGTAATGTGGATAGTATGTAACGTGTAATATGAAACGAGCCATTTATGGTAACACGTGTATCGGTAATTTTGGAATATATAATATGAAACGGGTCATTTGTTTTGCACAATTTTGGAAGTATAACATGTGTTAAGCCTCTGTTATAATCTTTTTGTAACCTGACATGTATTCATGTTTAAGCTAGTGGTTTACAAAACACCATGATGTGTATATACTGATCTAACATGTGTTACAATTTTTCTGTTTGGAACATGTAATTGCTTAACATGTGTTAAGCCTCTGCTATAATCTTGGTTTAACCCAACATGGTGTCATGTATAAGCTAGTGGTTTCCAAAACAATATTAACTTGTATAATCTTGGTTTAACCCAACATGGTGTCATGTACAAGTAATTTTGGAAACGAGCCATTTATGGTAACAATATTAACTTGTATAATCTTGGTTTAACTTGTATAATCTTGGTTTAACCCAACATGGTGTCATGTACAAGTTAGTATGTAACGTGCAATATGAAACGAGCCATTTATGGTAACACATGTACCGGTAATTTTGGAATATGTAATATGAAACGGGTCATTTTTTTTGCACATCTTGTAAATGTATAACATGTGTTAAGACTCTGTTATAATCTTTTTGTAACCTGACATGTATTCATGTATAAGCTAGTGGTTTACAAAACACCATGATATGTATATACTGATCTAACATGTGTTACAATTTGTCTGTTCGGAACATGTAATTGCTTAACATGTGAGAAGGGTGAAAACAGTCGACGGGGGTGATGAGTTTAATGGGGAGCTTAGTTAATATCGTAATCTTGTTGTAACCCCACTTGTATACATATGATAACATGTAAGCATCCATTATAACCCGACTTGTATTCATCGTAACACGTATACCTGGGATAAAATGTGTTAAGCCTCTGTTATAATCTTGGTTTAACCTAACATGGTGTCATGTATAAGCTAGTGGTTTCAAAAACACCATGATGTGTATATACATCTTGTAACATATGTTAAAATGACTGAAAATGTATAACGTGTGTTAAGCATCTATTATAACGTGTGTTAAGACTTCCATAATGGATGAATAAACTCCAATAGTAAGTTAATAACAACAGAGTAAACCTGATATAACGTGTTTTAAGCCTCTATTATAACATGTCTTAAGACTTCCAGAATGGATGCATAAACTTCAATAGTCATTGTAACATTAGAGGTACAAATATGGGCGCCTCCAACAGAAAATGTGTTAAGTCTAGACCGTTTTAACATCGTGTACTAGAGAAAACAAGAAGAGTCTCACATTACATATTACTAGTAAACAAAAAATGAACGAAGAGGCTTTTCGTTTCTAAAAACAGATGTGCCGATTATTAACACACGTTATATATCATTCTATCAGGGGCTTAACACATGTTATACATGAACACATGTCAGCTTCCTTTGAAAGTCTGTCTTAGCTTTTCAGCGACTACCTTTGCTGCCTTAGCTTTTCAGCGGCTACCCTTGCTTTATTGTTTGGGTCGGTCTTGAAACGGTTTGTAAACATGTGGGTGTGCGTATGCCAGGGAAGTTATAAAAAAGTGTTTTCATGTCACATGTTACACGTGTTACGTTGTACATGGGTTTCATGTCACATGTAACACATCCATGTCCGAGAAGTTCAACCTATAACACGTGTTAGTTGTGTTGTGCTGTAACATAAACATAGTCATGATCCTTGAGCATATGATCCACGTTTGAAGAAACCAACGGTCCCGAGAATTGGATCTTATTTTCCCTTGAATCCATCACCGTCCTAATAACACAAAAATAAAAACCTGCAAATTAATCTTACACAACTGAAACAACAACTAACAAAGTACACAAAACTAAAAACCTGCAATTAATTCGTCATACCCTAATACTTGTCTCTAATACATCGTCATACCCTAATACATGTCTCTATAACATGTTACTATGGTTTAGCTATGAAACAGGAGTTCAGACTATAACACGTGTTACGTTGGTTGTGCTGTAAGACAAACATGGCTTAGCTGTGAAACAGGAGTTCAGACTATAACACGTGTTACGTTGGTTGTGCTGTAAGACAAACTTGGCTTTTCGTTTCTAAAAACAGATGTGCCGATTATTAGACGTCTAAAATTCAGCAACTAACAAAGTACACAGAACTAAAAACAACAACTGAAACAACAACTAACAAAGTACACATAACTAAAAACTCTTTAACATATAATCAATAACACCTTACAATTTCAGCAATTAATTCACCACCTGGTAAGGATGAAAAAAAAATACAAACATTTTATTGAAAATAACATCACCGAAAATCAAAGAACTCGTAAAAAAACTCAAAAGTATAATCATCTTTCAAAAGTTCATACCTACATGCTCAAAGTTATCAACTAACATAAACTCCACAAAATCAGAAAAACCCATACGAAATACCCAGAATCAAACATATATGAAAACATATGTTGCATAAAACTAAAAGAGTGTAAAAAACTCACAAATCTCAAGATCTGAAACAACATATACAAATCATATTTTATATATATATACTAAAAAAGTGTAAAAAAACTCACAAATATCCAGATCTGTAACAACATTATGAAACATGTGGACAAACGAGATCTAAACGGGAATGGAACAAGAACTGGAAGGGGTTTTCACGTGGATCTGACTTCATATATTAACATCTTCATCACAAAACCACATTCTTCATCACTGGTAATGAACCTGTTGGGGAACAAATGAACCGGTGACATTAACTCGGAGGTTGGTGGATTTGTCTCCATGGACATTAATGGAGAAAATGATGAAATGCAGTTGAAGATGAAGATGGACGAGATTAATAATTTGTTGCTTTTAAAAATGAAAAAATCTATAAATGGGGGGTTTGGTGATTTGTGAGGTGATGTGCATTTAATGATCATGTCAATTCAATGGGGGGGAAGAGATCTTGGGATGGGTGGATGTATGTATATTGACTAATATACCCTTAGAGGCAAAAAACAAAATCAGATGACTTGGTACATGTGGATAAATCTAGGCCACATATAGAGTTTGCTAAGTTTTCTAAGAAAATGGGGTTTCTTACATAGCATTATCCTATATATATATATATATATATATATATATATATATATATATATATATATATTCTTAATAAATAAATTAATCATATAGTAATATTAATTATTATATCAAACTTTAGTGCAAAAAAAATAAATAAAAAATAATAAATTGAATGTAAGCCTTGCGGCCGAACTTCAACAGCAAACATTCAACTTTTTTTATTGATTACTTGCTTTTGACCATGTTCATGTTGAATAAAAAAAAGAACATAAATATTTATTATGAACTACAAATATGGATATTAATTTGTGAAAGAAAAAAAATAAAATAAACACAAAATGGCAGCCAACATTTCCGATCGGAACAGCATATATGTTGTTTTAATTGTTTTTTTTAATTAACTAAACCACCAACTAATCATATTTAATGCCAACCAACTTAACCCTAATCCTTCCCTTATAAATACCAACATATTTCCAGCCTCTTTACCACTTTTACAACCCTTAAACACTCTCAAAATCACTCCTAAACTCAGCTTATTTCATCATAATTTGAGCAGAAAGTTTCAGCTTTTCAAAGTGAGTTTCAACTCACTTCTTCTTCCATTTCTACCTTGTTCTTTCTTTTAAAACACTTGGATAACTTTTAGAAAGATATTCACAAGTTTGTTTGGGCAAACTAAGGTGAAACCTCACCATTTTTTGAGGTCCAAAGTGCATATAAAATTCTGCTCATTTTTATCTTTTCAATTGTTCAAGTTTTGATAGAAAACTTGGTGGGATCTTGTTCCCACCAAGCTCACAACTTAGTCTATGGTTGTAGGTGTGTGTTTAGGGGATTTCCATCAAAGTTTTGGGTTCAAACACCCCTTTTGTTTATGTTCATACATGTTAAATTAATGATGAAAACAAGCACAAGTCATCATCTTCCATATGATGAACTTGTGACTTGTGAAGTGTGAACAAATGGAAGCATTGGCTTTCCAAACTAAGTTCCACTCTTTCATTTGAACATTTTTATAACCTATAGATTAGATTTACTTTCTTGTTATTCATGACCCTCCGAATCATCATTTGATGATTTGTGTAGTGGTGAATCTATAATGAGGTTTCAACCTCCGTGCTTGATATACATGATGCTACATGATAATACTTGATTGGACTTAGTTTAGGATATATTAATACCTTATAATTATTCATATTATTATATAAAACATGGCTGAGTTTGTGGTGTTGATCAAACCATGATTAACCATCATAAACCTAAGCTAACATATCAAAGATTCTAGGGTACTTGTTATGATTCCAATGGGCAATTTGGGACCCATGAAACCACTTGAAATGGTGTCATAAACAAGCCCTTAGAACTTAGATATTACTTCATGTATACTTACTTTCACTACTTTAAATTCCTAATTCCGATTCTAAACACCCCCATAAACTCAACCGAACACATTCATTCTCCTATTCTCATTAACTCGTCAATACATGGATAATCGGAAGACTTAGCAATTTTGTGAGTACACTTGACCCCTTTTCGCTTTAACACACTTTGGGTGCAACATGTTTTAGTTGTTAAAATGCACAATTCACATAAACATTCTTTATTCACTCAATCCGTTATACATGCTTTGTTATGCCTAGGTTCATGCTAGAATTCATACTACTTGTTAGCCCGCCTTAACAATTATAGCGCTATAGGAGTAGCACACCACCCGACGGGGTTTTTGTTAAGTTATATTCTTTACGGTCTCGATATTGTTATATTGAGGGATGCTATTATTCATTCTTTACGATCTCGATATTGCTATATCGAGGGATGTTATTATTCTTGTGGAAACTTGGGTTTGACTTTTAGTTATGCATGATAGTTTGACCTTGTATACCAAATTACTATGTTGGATTGAAAATACTTTTTTATACATATGTCACGAGTCTAAAACTAGTGTACTCGCCAATACCTTTGTATTGAACTATGCTTTTAAAACATGTTGCAGGTTTAATGATGATGTTGGTGATGCATGGAATCTAGTAGGATGCTTAGATACACACTTTAAATTTTGTACTCCTATTGTATTGTATTTCATTATTCATGTTGTTGTATTTGCTTCAAATCCTTGTAATTGACTCTTTAGAAATGGAATGAAATTTATTATTTAAATACTTGTCACAATTATTAGTGTTATGATGTCTCGAGCAATCTATTTCGTCTCACTTCGATGTTTCCGCCATCGGTTGGGGTGTGACAATATACTGACCCAATTCCCTTTTTGTTCTTTTCAGAATCATGATCATCTGGTGTGATGTTGAAAATACGTTCGAGAATATACGAAGAAGCATGATAACTTTGAAGTTTATTGACTTTCTTTTCTTTCTCAGCTAATTCTTTTTTAACTTAAGCAAGTTCATCAATATATTGATTTAACACGTTGTTTACCCTCATACTTGGCTTCAACAAGTTTTGTTGTTTCTAAACATTTAGAAAGTCTTCTTTCCATAATTTTTTCTTCACTTTCAAAGTTTCAAAAGCTTCTTTTACAGTATGATATGACAATTTCATTCCATCGTATTCTTTATGCAACTCTTGAATAATATTATCTTTTTGTAAACATTCGTTGCAATCTGCTGTACACTTTTGTTTTAAAATTTTATTTTCTTTTTCAAGATCATCACATTTCTGTGTCAGCTCTTCTTCTTTTTGTTTCAAAAACTTTTCAATTTCAAACATTTCGTTACATTTTTCTTTGAAAATATGTTCTATTTTAGTAAACTCAATGTTTCTGGATCTTAACTTTTCATCCTTCTCAGTAGGGGTGTTCAGAATTCGTTTTGAATTCGAAAAATTCGAAATTCGTTTAAATTCGATTCAATTATCAAGAATTCGTTTCGATTAAAAGAATTCGAATTCGATTCAATTCAATTCGAGTCAAGTAAATCGAATACGAATTTATAATTTCAAATTCGATTCGATTCGAAATTCAAATAAAAAATATATATTTTATTTATTATTTTTATATACAATGCATATATAACTTTTATTAAGCTATACTATAAATTATTTTCAAAATTTTTTCCAAGTATTAAAATTACCCATTACCAAACCTACTACATGACCCATAACTAAAACCTAAGTAACAAATCTATCAATAGATTTATAACCCTAAAAATTGTAATGTGGAGTGGTTATTCTCGACTTCCCGTTTTGAATTTTAGACTTATGCTACTTTATTTGGAACTTTTTTATGTGATATCGTGCTTTATGACTGCTTTAAAATTTATGTTTCATTTTGATAGTTTTTTACATGTTTTTAAAGAATCTGAATTAAATCGAATTTATTCGAATTCGAATTTTTAATCGAATACGAATTGGGTTTTTTATTAGAATACGAATTCGAATCGAATTCGGTAAGTTTTAATCGAATACGAATTCAAGGGAATATAAAAATTATTCGAATAATTCGCTTCGAATAATTCAAAAATTCGATATTCGATTCGATGAACACCCCTACTTCTCAGTACAGGCACTGCATGTTTCCATGCATTTCCTACACTACACTTCAGTTATGTGTTTAGATTTATTATCAATTTCATCATTTTTATCAGTTGACTTAGCATTATCAGACGACTTAGTAGATTTAGTTTGAGTTGTTACCTCAACTAGATCTTCCACTGGTGTGTTGTTAGTCGTCTTCTTCATAATCTCATTCTTCGGCTTCTGGCTCTCGTCAACAATTTCTTCAACACTCTTCTTCTTCTCGACATTGGCATGGATCACCCTTCTTATGCCCTCTTCCACTTCTTTCTCATAATTCTTATCTTCTTTGATCTTTGAGTAAAATACTCATGCAGTTGGAATAGCTGCAACCAGGGCTTTAAAATCTACCACATTTAGATCCATTGCCAGATTCCCTTTAGGATCTAGATAGCACTTCCTCTCATCATCCCATCTATTTGCACCTTTTGCTTCCATGAAAACATCATACACCTCACTCAACCTCATACGTGCATGACGTTCTTCTCAGTGTGGTCTTGCATACATGATTTTCACCTTTGTAATATCTTGAGAAATATCTACAAGAATTACCAAACAATCAAACAATTTTGAAACCAAACACTTGAAAAACCCTAGATATGTGCGGATATGAAATGATTTGGTTTGCTGATTCGCGCGGATGTATTTGAGACTTTATCCGTACAAATCAAGAATGTTTCAAAACCCTAACTTTGCGCGAATTTAAAACCTATTTGATACTTGATCCGTGAATACAACCAATCTCAAACTGTGAAAATCAAGGAATCCTTGATTTGTGTAAGATGACAACTTGATCCGTGATTGTTGTTAACTTCAAGTTCGCACGAGGTATGACCACCTGATCCGTGAATAATATGTGACAATAATTCATGCGGATAAAGAATGATATTCACGGATCCACTAAAAAGAAGATTGTAATACTAATAATTCTAGATCTGCACAAATGATATTAACACCCGGTTCGTGCGAACTGACTTCACGGCTATGTGCGGATGAATTAAGTTGAATCGTGCGTATATAGTAATGGTAGATTCGTGAATACTGATTTTAACCCAAAACTAATCAGCAATCTCTTTAGATTCGTGAATCCTTTGTTCGTGCGAACCTAGATCTGATTCGTGAATACTCCATCAAGATCTGATCTGTGAAAAATCAAGAAATTCAATTATTTTCTGATCAAAACACCAACTAGATTCGTGAATAAAGAACCTCAGAATCGTGCGAATCAACAATTAAGTTGATCCGTGAATACTCAGAATGTGGATTCGTTCGAATAAAAGTATTCCAGGTCCGTGATTAAGATAAAAACCCTAAGTTATGCGTGGATGCATAATATAGTAGATTCGAGCGGATGTACACCACTTGATCCTGTGAACCTATATATCAAAAACAATTCTCACAAGAATTCACGCTAGTTTGTGCTTGTTGATTCGTGATTGTTGATTCGTAATTGTTGAAATGTGATTGTTGATTCATGATTGTTGATTAGTAATTGTTGAATCGTGCGAATCAATATGATCTGGATCCGTGAAGACACTATAGATTCATGTTGAATCAAAAAAATGAAGAAGATGAGTAGAAGAAGAAATATGAAGAATATGATGAATTTCAGCTCTGAATTTGATGAATCTTCTTGAATTCTTTTGTCTTCTATCCGTGCAATCGATCTCATGCTCTGATACCACTTGTATGTTCGTTTCCATATCGATTTCGTAACTCCGATGACTGCGTAGATCTCGTATCATGTACGGAATCCGTGTACGAGAGTGGATCAGACACAAGAAAGCTAATTAAATGTTGTTTCTATTGATAATCTGATAATTACAATACCTTGAAACAATATGCCACAAGTTCTCTCTCACGTTGGCAAAAGTCTTAAAATGAACAAGACACTCCTCTATTTATAGGCCTTGTCCATCCTCTCCAACATGCAAGCTCCATTCGTGAGGATGGACTCCTTTCGTGAGGACGACTCCAAACTAAGGATGTACATTATATTTCACATATTAACACCTCTAAACCTTGTCTTGAACATTTCTCAGCTACGATACGTGATTGACGGAAGCGATAGACATGCATTCACAAAGTGTTCCTCGACCCTCGAAAATACCTAGTAAATAAACTAAACTACTGGTGACATTTTATCAACATGAATTTGGGGTAGAACATTGGGATTCTACCCCTAGGGAAGAATATGGTTGGAACTAGATGCCTCCCAAATGGCACATTTATAAATGAAAGTGCAGCTGCTATTTGTAGGTTGTTGGCAAGGAGTGTGCACGGTCGTGCAAAAGTACATGCACGATCGTGCACTGTATTTTTTGCCAGTAGAATCTTCAGAGATCAGGTAGTTTTTCGGGAATCTTGGTACACGGGCAGGCGTGCTAGTAAGGAGCATAGTCGTGCAACAAACAAAATCTCCAGTTGTAGTACTGGTTCTCTCTTTTTTTTTTGTTTTTTTCTACAATTATCTTTAGTAGAGCACGGTCGTGCTTGTTATGTGTACAACCATGCCTCTTCTTCAACCAACTTGTTCTTTGTCGTTTCTACTTCTAAAAGGTAGTTAAGGTTGCATTGGCGTGCTTGGGGTCATGCACGGCCATGCTTGGTCTACAATTCGTTACCATCCTGGCAAAGCAAATGTCGTTGCGGATGCCCTCAGCAGACGAAGCTATTTGCACAGTGCTCGTAATGTTTACGCCCAGCATCACCTCAAGACTCTCATCCGCGAAGCCCAACATGCTTGCTTTACCGAGCGCACTTTGAAGAAGGAAAGGATTCTCAACGATGGAGCCTAGTTAGTAAATAAATCGAATGGGATATTCCATTATCTGGACCGAATCTGGATCCCTAAGCGAACCGATTTACGAAAGATTCTGATGAATGAAGCCCATAAGTCTCGATATTCCATTCATCTCGGTGCCGATAAAATGTACCAGGACCTTCGCTACAAGTACTGGTGGCCGGGCATGAAGAAAGATATCGCTCTCTATGTTTCGAAGTGCCTGACTTGCTCGAGAGTCAAGGCCGAGCACCAAAGACCCTCAGGCTTGCTCGTACAACCCGAGATTCTGACATGGAAATGGGAGAGTATAGCCATGGATTTTATCACGAAACTCCCGCGTACAACCTCAGGTCACGACAGCATCTGGGTTGCCGTTGACCGTTTGACCAAATCTGCTCATTTTCTGGCGATACGAGAAGACTACAAGGTAGAAAGATTAGCCCGAATCTACACCAAAGAGATCATTTTTCGACATGGGACACCTCGCGACATCATCTTTGACCGTGATAGTCGGTTTACTTCGCGTTTATGGGAAACGTTTCAATCTGCTCTCGGTACTTTGCTTAATCTAAGTACCGCATTCCATCCCCAAACCGACGGTCAGACTGAAAGAACGATTCGTACCCTTGAAGACATGCTCCATTCGTGTGTCATAGATTTCAGTGGTAATTGGGACGCATACTTTCCTTTAGTCGAATTCTCGTACAATAACAGTTATCATTCTAGTATATAAATGGCACCGTTTGAGGCATTGTACCTAAGAAAATGTCAATCGCCAATTGTGTGGCATGAGATCGGAGATTCGCAAATAACCGGTCCTGAGCTACTACAAGAAACGACTGACAAAATCCTCCAAAGTCGAGACAATCTGCTGAAAGCTCAGAGTCGTCAGAAAAGTTACGCCGATAGACGACACAAGCCCCTTGAATTTGACGTTGGCGACCATGTACTCCTAAAGGTATCACTTTGGAAGGGTGTGGTCAGATTCGGCAAGAAAGGAAAGCTCGCGCCTCGATATGTTGGACCCTTTAAGATTCTAGAAAGGATCGGAAAAGTGGCCTACAGGCTCGAACTACCGGAGGAACTTAGCAACGTCCACCCGACTTTCCATGGGTCTAACCTCAGAAAGTGCCTGGCTGAGCATGATTTGTACGTACCTCTAGAAGATCTTCAAGTAAACGAAACACTACACTTCGTGGATATAACAACCCTAAAGAAAACCGACATCCTCATAAATTTTCCGACACCCTAAAAATATTTAAAATATCCCAATATGTCCATAAAATACCCCCATACGTAAAAACGGGCCCCGAATACCTTTAATATTAATAAAATTAATTAAAAATCAAAATTTTGGGGCTGTCGCGGGGCGCGTAAGCCACCCCGTTAGCTTACGCGGGCCGCGAGCGATCGTCAAACGCGGCGAAACCCGGTGCCGACACGTGTCATCAACGTGTTGAACCTACTAAGTGACCCGGATCAGCTACAGCCGAGGCCACCTACTATGCGGGCCGCGTAAGATGACCCTTAAGGTCTACACGGGCCGCGAGAAACCCGAACTCAGCCCCTATAAAGCTGGAGCTCGAGCCTTCAGTCCAATTCGCTCAAATCTTTCTTTCTTTCTCTAAATTTCACGTAGTATACACTATACTCGGGCATAATACCCCCCTAAATAATGAAGTTCTGCTCTATTGTAAGTATCATAACCCCTGGATACGTATTAGATACTCTGCCCGATTGATCTAGGGTTCCGTAACGGCTGTCGTGGTTCTGCCCGACGTAGTCGTTGGAATGCCGTCTCGGGGAGGGTATTACTAATGTTAAAATGGGTTATTATACTAACACGTGTGCATTTGTGTAAATTATAGATTGTCACCAGGAAACCCTAAAGTAAAATCTAAGACAACAATGTGAGTAATCTCCTTTTTGTAAATTGTTTTTACAAAACCTCACACGATTAATTATATATTAAACAGTGATTGAGTATTTGTAAGGATACAATTATCGTCGGTATGTTGGGGTTTTGTATACAAAATTAGTTACTGCCTTGCGAGGAGTAACTTTTCCACAAGTCAGGTTTGACAGTACCGTGGGGGGGTAATTGGTATGACTTGGAAACAAATATAATTGTGAGACCGCCCTCAATACTGTACAATGGATTTTATTTAAACTGGGATTCACTCACCAGTATTTCCCACTGACAAAATGTTTTTAAACGTGTTTCAGGTAACAAAATGTGAAAGCCAAATAGAAGCCAGCTGGACACCACTAAAGGCTTAGAAAAGTGACAATAAAGTTACCTAAAAAGAAATAGATGTTTTTATTAAATAAAAATAGGATTTATTCCCATGAAATTGTGTGTACTTAAAACTTGGGTTTTATCCCATGAGTTTAATATTATGAAAGTGTGGTATTTTACTCTGATAAAATATTTCCTAACTACGGTCCTGATGTAATTTCCGCTACCAAAATTAGACAATACCAGATACCACCGAAACTGGCTCGCGGCCGCCCGTTCCCGAAGAAATAGGGATTGGGGGTTGCGACAGAAGGTGGTATCAGAGCTAAGCCACTGATTCAGCCACAGAAGTGTTCTGCTGACACCAAAATTCAAATTGTTAGAAAATAAATTACGGGAATACATGCATAATTGTATTTTCTTGTTATGTGTTATTGACTATTTGTTAGTTTACAGTATGAGCGACCAAGGACCATCTGACGCAATACCGTTAATTGTCTGGTTCGCCTAGAAGCGAAGGTGCCTCTTCTCAGCCTACCCTTTCGGGGTACTCTGCTGATACAGAAGAAGGAATATTCGTATTTAAGACTCAATCTGAAGAGCTATTTCCTCAAAAAAAAGAGGGGATGGTTCAGTAGGGGAGCACATGAGCGTAGAAAGCATATGAAAAAGTTACAAGACCAGAGAGCACTAGCAACAGCCAAAAGAGAAACTGATGCCTATGCCCAGGAAATGATTAATAGGGGAATAGCCAACATCCACATCCTAGCAACCACTACAGCTGACCCTAACCTGGAACAAATGATAGCACCCCAACCACAACCACAACCACCAATTCCTGACCAACCGATGGAGATAGAAAACCCTGAAAATCAAGTAGAAATGCATGATTTTAATCCTGAGGAGATACCTAGGGTACGCGCACCGAATCCCTTAGACCCAAATTACGGCCCATGGTGGGACGACAGTAGGGACTATGTGCAACGTTACCCGATACACGAAGACATACCCATGCCGAACCTAGGAGCCTACCAAGGGTTGGACCCTCTAGATCCCTATTACGATAATGATGTATTCATTAGAGAGATTTTAGAGTATCCTTACCCATACCAGGCCCCTACACCCCCATACCAGGAACCCGCACCCCAGTTTCTGAACCCAGTCCTAGAACCTGCACCCCCAATGAGTGTAGAAAACATACAAGAACTTAGGACATTTGGTGAGGAAATTTTAGAGAATAGTGAAAGGATGAGACAGGTGGGAGAGCGACTCGTCTGGAAGTACGACGAGCGCAATATGGATTTCTGGATGAATCCATATCCGTAGAAGTGATGGTGGAGAAGGTTATAATAATAATAATATAATATAATCATAAAATATGTGTGTATGTGTATGAAAAAAAAACTACGGATGCCTACTATTAGTAGTGTAACTTTGAATTTCAGTCGGTATTGTAATTTTAATTTCAGTACTGGTATGTTATAGATGCATAATATATGAATAGAGTAAAGTCGCAATGATCGACGCTTTTGACCAAAGTACGTGTCATGTGATTGACTATATTAAATATTATTTTGTGATTATTAATGCGTGGTAATTGTCTAAAATTCAGATGGACAACGAAGTGAACCAGGAAAACCTGAACAATGAAAACCAGAATGATAACCAGAGTAACATTAACTTGGTTAACGAGAATCCGAACAACAACAATAACAATGGAAACCAAGTGGATAATAGTACCATCCAACACATAGTGGCACAAGGAATTATAGATGCAATGCCATATATTCTTCAAACTGTTAAGGATGCGGAAAATAAAAGTAAACATAGCAGTTAGCGACCCTCTGAACCTGCAAACAGCGTGAACAATGGACCCGTACTTCAAGTGCCCATTCCCAAAAGAAGAAGAACCATGCCTTATGGTTGTTCTTACAAATAATTCTGGTCCTGCAAACCAATAGAATTCTCGGGCAATGAAGGACCCATTGCAGCTCTACGCTGGATAGAAAAGACTGAGGCTGTTTTAAAAATAAGCAAGTGTGCTGAAGAAGATAAGATAATGTTTGCTTCTAATCTGTTTAAAAACTCAGCCTTAGAATGGTGGAACACTATCCTCCAGTCAAGAGGAAGTGATAGGGTTTACAATATGGAATGGGAGGAATTTAAGAATATGGTAGAAAGGAAATTCTGCCCTCCCAACGAAAAGGAACAGATAGCAAATAAGTTCCTAAACTTTAGGATGACCGGGGTAGATAGTAAGGGGTATACTACCACATTCTTTGAATATGCTAGAATAGTACCAACCCTTGCATCACCTGAACCGGTATTAATCTCCCGATACATCTGGGAATTAATCGGGGAGATTAGGCATGTAGTCAAGGCAGCTAGACCTCAAACTATAGAAGAAGCTGTAGAACTAGCAAATACCTTGACAGATGAATTAATCCGTACTAGAGAAGAAGACCAGAGGAGAAACCTAGCTCAAAGGCTTACCCAAGAATTCCGTTCTGGGAATTCCAACCATAGGAATGTAGGTTCTACCTCTGCACCATACTGCAAGAAAAAGCATTCGGGAAAATGCTCCACTCACTGCAATTTCTGCAAGGCACCAGGACACAAGGAAGAAGATTGCAGGAGAAAATCCAGTAATGGACTATGCTTCAACTGTGGAGAAAAAGGTCTCATCAAGCCGAACTGTCCGAAACTAGCTCCAGCCGCGAATAACAAGAACACTAAAAATGCTAGAGCATTTGTTCTGACTGCAGATGAAGCCAAAATGATTCCGGACGTAATAGCCGGTACGTTTTTAGTTAATGATGTTTTTGCTAAAGTATTATTTGACTCTGGTGCAAACCAAAGTTTTATTAATACTTCATTTTGCAAACTTCTTAATCAACCATTAACTAATCTCTCACAAGAATGTCTAGTCGGGACAGCGAATGGAGAAATGGTTAGGATTTCTGAAATCTTGCAGGGAGCAAGAATAGAATTTTTAAACCAAAAGTATATTGCAAATCTTTACCCAATGAATCTGGCAGGATTTGATATCGTATTAGGAATGGATTGGTTAATAGCAAATAAAGCTAATATTTTATGTGATCAAAAGTCAGTTCAAGTAAATTCACCAAAGGGTGAAAAGATCACAATTAAAGGAGATAAGCTCTCTAGATCCACTAAATTCATCTCTGTAATGAAAACTGCAAGCTATATAAGAAAAGGATCCATAGTGTATTTGATTTCTATAATCACTAACACTAAAGGAAAAGAACTAAAAGACATTCCAGTAGTGTTTCAGTTTTCAGATGTATTTCCAGAAGAGTTGCCAGGGCTACCACCAGACAGAGAAGTCGAATTTAGAATCCATCTGCTACCCGGAACAGTACCAATTGCCAAAGCGCCTTACCGTTTGGCACCCACCGAAATGCAGGAACTGAAGAAACAGTTAGATGAATTATTGGAGAAGGGATTCATACAGCCAAGCTCATCGCCATGGGGAGCACCGATTTTATTCGTCAAAAAGAAGGACGGATCAATGCGTATGTGCATTGACTACCGTGAATTAAACAAGGTCACGATTAAGAACCGGTACCCATTATCGAGAATCGATGATCTGTTCGATCAATTGCAAGGAGCTCGATTTTTCTCAAAAATCGATTTAAGGTCAGGATATCATCAATTAAAGGTACAAGAAGAGGACATTCCTAAAACCGCATTCAGAATAAGGTATGGCCATTATGAATTTACTGACATGCCATTTGGTTTAACCAATTCCCCAGCTGCATTTATGGACATGATGAACCGAATATGTAAGCCATATTTGGATAAATTCATAATTGTTTTTATAGATGATATTCTCATTTACTCTAAGAGTAAAGAGGATCATGCAAAGCACTTGCACGCACTTCTAAGCTTACTAAGAAAGGAAAAGCTTTATGCTAAATTTTCAAAGTGCTAGTTTTGGTTAGAACAGGTACAATTTCTTGGACATTTAGTCAACCATGAAGGAATTCATGTAGATCCAATAAAAATTGAGGCGATTACCAAATGGAAAACCCCTGAGTCACCAACCGAGGTTAGAAGTTTCTTAGGATTGGCAGGTTATTATAGAGTATTTATTCAAGATTTTTCTAGAATAGCCATTCCCTTAACTAAGCTAACCTGTAAATCCATTAAGTTTGAATGGGAACCAAAACAAGAAGAAGCATTTAGAATTCTTAAGAAAAGACTAACCCATGCACCCATACTAGCATTACCAAAGGGAACTAAAGACTTTGTAGTCTATTGTGACGCTTCTAAGTTAGGTTATGGATGTGTGTTAATGCAACGTCAAAAGGTTATAGCTTACGCCTCTATACAGCTTAAGAATCATGAAGAGAATTATTCAACCCATGATCTAGAGTTAGGAGCTATAATTTTTGCCCTTAAGATTTAGAGACATTACCTTTATGGTAGTAAGTTTACCATATTCACTTATCATAAAAGTTTAAGGTATGTTTTCGGGCAAAAAGAGACAAAGACGCTGGATGGAAATTCTTAGTGATTATGATTGTAATATCCAGTATTATGCAGGAAAGGCAAATGTAGTGGCTGATGCTTTAAGCCGAAGTATCATGAAAAGCCAAAAAGGGTACGTTCTCTTAAATTAAATCTACAAGTAGATTTAAATAATCAAATTAGGAAAGCACAAGAATCAGTAATCAAGGATGATACTGAAAAGTTAAAAAGAATGATTAAGGAATTAGAACAAGGAACAGATGGAATTTGGAGATTTCATAAAAAGAGAATGTGGATACCTAAATTGGGGAACCTGCGTTATCGTATATTAGAAGAAGCCCATAAGTCCAAATATACGATGCATCCAGGAAGTGATAAAATGTATCAGGATTTAAGAAAGAATTTTTGGTGGATAGGAATGAAAAAGGATATAGCAGCCTATGTTTCCAAATGTTTAACTTGCTCACAAGTTAAAGCTGAACACCATAAACCCTCAGGATTGCTGCAACAATTAGAGATGCGAGTGTGGAAATGGGAATTTATAACAATGGATTTTGTTACCAAATTACCCAAAACAAGAAAAGGTAATGATACAGTCTGGGTGATTGTAGATAGACTAACCAAGTCAGCTCATTTTCTACCAATGAAAGAAACTTTTAGTATGGAACAATTAGCTAAATTATATGTAAATGAAATCGTTTCATACATGGAATACCTTTATCAATTGTTTCTGATAGGGACAGTCGTTTTACCTCTCATTTTTGGGCAAGTTTCCAAAAAGCAATGGGAACCAAACTAAATCTAAGCACAGCATATCATCCTCAAACAGACGGACAAAGCGAAAGGACAATTCAGACAATGGAAGACATGCTTAGAGCTTGTGTAATTGATTTCGGAGGTAATTGGGACGATCACTTACCTTTAATAGAATTTTCTTATAATAACAATTATCACACAAGTATCAATGCTGCACCATTCGAAGCACTTTATTGACGAAAGTGCCGAACCCCAGTCTGTTGGGCAGAAATTGGGGAAAAGCAACTATATGGACCTGAGATAGTGCAAGAAACAACTGACAAGATCATTCAAGCCAATGAACGACTGAAAGCAGCACGTTGTCGACAGAAGAGCTTTGCTGATAACCGACGCAAACCATTGGAATTTCAAGTAGGAGATAAAGTATTGTTAAAAGTCTCTCCTTGGAAAGGAGTAGTAAGATTCATCAAACGATGAAAGCTAAGTCCCAGGTATGTTGGACCTTTTGAGATTATTAGAAAAATAGGACCTGTAGCCTATCAGCTACAACTGCCAGAAGAAATGGCAGGAATACATGATGTATTTCATGTATCAAATCTCAAGAAATGCCTAGCTGATGAATCACTTGTAGTGCCTCTTAAAGATATAGAGGTAAATGAACAACTCAAATTTGTAGAAAGGCCTCTACAGATTGAAGACAGGAAAGTCAAGAACCTTAAGCACAAGAGATTAGTTCTGGTCAAAGTAAAATGGGACTCCAAAAGAGGACCAGAATACACATGGGAGCTTGAATCGGAAATGCAAAGGAAGTATCCACACTTATTCCAATAGATCTCGAGGACGAGCTCTAAAATAAGGTGGGGAGGATATAACAACCCTAAAGAAAACCGACATCCTCATAAATTTTCCGACACCCTAAAAATATTTAAAATATCCCAATATGTCCCTAAAATACCCCCACACATAAAAACGGGGCCCGAATACCTTTAATATTAATAAAATTAATTAAAAATCAAATTTTTGGGGCTGTCGTGGGGCGCGTAAGCCACCCCGTTAGCTTACGCGGACCGCGAGCGATCGTCAAAGGCGGCGAAACCCGGTGCCGACACGTGTCATCAACGTGTTGAACCTACTAAGTGACCCGGATCAGCTACAGCCTAGGCCACCTACTACGCGGGCTGTGTAAGATGACCTTAAGGTATACGCGGGCCGCGAGAAACCCGAACTCAGCCCCTATAAAGCTAGAGCTCGGGCCTTCAGTCGAATTCCCTCAAATCTTTCTTTCTTTCTATAAATTTCATGTAGTATACAGTATACTCGGGCATAATACCCCCCTAAATAACGAAGTTCTGCTCTGATGTAAGTATCATAACCCCTGGATACGTATTAGATACTCTGTCCGATTGATCTAGGGTTCCGTAACGGCTGTCGTGGTTCTGCCCGACGTAGTCGTTGGAATGTCGTCTCGGGGAGGGTATTACTAATGTTAAAATGGGTTATTATACTAACACGTGTGCATTTGTGTAAATTATAGATTGTCACCAGGAAACCCTAAAGGATAATCTAAGACAGCAATGTGAGTAATCTCCTTTTTGTAAATTGTTTTTACAAAACCTCACATGATTAATTATATATTAAACAGTGATTGAGTATTTGTAAGGATACAATTATCGTTGGTATGTTGGGGTTTTGTATACAAAATTAGTTACTGCCTTGCGAGGAGTAACTTTTCCATAAGTCGGGTTTGATAGTACCGTGGGTGGTAATTGGTATGACTTGGAAACAAAGGTAATTGCGAGACCGCCCTCAATACTGTACAATGGATTTTATTTAAACTTGATTAAACTGGGATTCACTCACCAGTATTTCCCACTAAGAAAATGTTTTTAAACGCATTTCAGGTAACAAAATGTGAAAGCCAAATAGAAGCCAGCTGGACAGCACTGAAGGCTTGGAAAAGTGGCAATAAAGTTACCTAAAAAGAAAGAGATGTTTTTATTAAATAAAAATAGGATTTATTCCCATGAAATTGTGTGTACTTAAAACTTGGGTTTTATCCCATGAGTTTAATATTATGAAAGTGTGGTATTTTACTCTGATAACATATTTCCTAACTACGGTCCTGATGTAATTTCCGCTGCCAAAATTAGACAATACCAGATACCACCGAAACTGGCTCGCGGCCGCCCGTTCTCGAAGAAATAGGGATCGGGGGTTGCGACAGTGGAGAAGCCTATCGAGATCATGGACCGCCAAACCAAGTAGCTCAGACGCTCGCGCATTCCCATTGTGAAGGTCCGATGGGAAGGCAAACGAGGCACAGAGTTCACTTGGGAACTCGAAAGCGACATGAAGGCAAAGTACCCGCAGTTGTTTGTGACGGCCAAAGCCTAATTTCGGGACAAAATTCCCTTAAGAGGGGGAGGCTGTAACACCCCGTGTTTCGAAAGTCAAGATTGAAGTCAAAGGAAGAAAAGATTGCTAATTGTGATCTGTCACTCCTTGCTCAACTCCTGTTTTGACTTCTTTGACTTGTAGATAACCTATTTATTTTGTCGCATTAGTTGTATTATGTGGAGTACTTATTAATAGTCGAGGTTTATTCGCTATTTATCGCATGATTTATCGCTTTATCGCTTATCGCATCGCAATCGCATTCGCAACCCGATTTATGCATTCTAGATATTGTTTTACGTGTGTGTGTTATATATGTGTTACTTGTGCATGTTTACTTATGTTTATATTATGGCGATTAATCGAAACGCAACCGAAATTCTATCGCTATCGCAATCGCAGACGCTAAACGCAAGCTAATTATAGTGATTGTATGTTAGATATAGTAGTTGGGATTAATTGCCAAACTCGCTTAAACGCATCGTAAAACTCAACGCACGAAACGAAACGCCGAAACTCTAAACGTCGGAGCCACTCGATTAAGTGACAACTCGATCGGATGGCCATCCGATCGGATTGCCATCCGATCGGATTGCCACTCGATCGGACAGCCACCCGATCGGTGGCCCACTCGATCCCCTGCACACTTTCCTTTTTGGGAAACCCTATAAATACCAACCTGTCACATCATTTGTGATGTGACAGCCTTCACTTGACCCAGCCGCACTCAAGCTCTTCTTTCTCTCGATTCCCCGCGATTCTTGTAAGTTTTCAACCTAAGTCTTGTACTTTCATGATCTACACGCACTCCTTTACCTTTCTATCTTTTGAATCTTAACTTTTAACCATGAAATCAGTGGATTTGAGGTGTTCTAGGGTGATGTCAGCATGAGGTTCTTATGAACGTCATGCTTTGGCTTCAAACCACCAAGAACAACTTAGATCTGAACGATTTCCACATGAATAAACAAAGATCTTTCATAGATCTGAACATATTCATGGTGAAAAGGATTGAAAAATGGTTTTCTAACCTTCTTTCAACTCTTTTACACTCAATACACTCAAAGCCGATGGAATCAGAGCTTGTTCTGATCTTCTACTCCTTCTTAGTGTTGTGTCGGTTCAATATTTGTGTTCTGTCAATGAGACAACCGACGTCGGGTTAAACACAAACCACTGTCTCGATCAGTTAACCGACCGGACTAGGGTAATTCATGTCCGATCGGATCACCTGAGTATTGATGAAGTTCTGTTGTTTGGCACGTGGTCATACCATCTCGAGAAAACCGCAAAACTATCAAAATGACCAAGTATCAAAGACGATCAGGCCGCCGGGATGGATTGTCGTCCGATCAAATTGCCATTCGATCGGATTGCCACCCGATCGACCAGCCGTCCGATTGGCTTGCACTTGGTTCCACACTTAAACTATGTTTCAACTTGTCAAAAGTTTTGAATGTCGAATGGATTGCCGTCCGATCGGATTGCCATCCGATCGAACGACCATCCGACCATGTGATGTTTTGAACTTCAACACTTAAACAATTTTCATCATGTTCAATGCATAGTCATTTCCAAACGGATTGCCACCCGATCGGATTGCAATCCGATCGAGTGACAAACTGCTGTGAACTTGTTCTCACTAAGTGTCCAACCAATCGGATAGTTACTCGATCGAACGACCGTTCAATTGATCGACCTGAAGGGTAGAGATACTTCTCTGTTTTCAAAATGCTACAACGAAAACTTCAAAAGACAAACCATCATACACAAACACATCCTTCCCAAACGAGATGACAGTCCAATCGAATGGTCACCTGGTCGGATGACCATCCGAACGGATTGTCATCCGATCGACTGGCCATCCGATCGAATTGCCATCTGACACTTATCACTTTTGCACCATTTTACGCACCGCTTATCGTTTATGCTATCGTTACCTGTTCAGGCTAATCTCTCTCAGCGCTCCCTTCAATCCAAGGATGTGTTTATTTGTTAAACACAATATGTGAGTATACTCGAACCCTTTTTGCTTTATGCACTTTTGGGTGTTACATAAGTTATCCATATTCAAATCACATCCATCACGAAATGCAAAAACTATTTATACGCTGACCGTTATTGCATGCTACGTGTTTTCGATGAATGCTTGTATGTTATGTTAACACAGTGATTGTTGCCTGACACCTTAGCAACGATAGTACAATAGTTTGGACTCGGCACCTGTCGTGGACAGGGGTTGTTAAGGGCCTTACTTCACGTGTCCCAGTGGGGATATGTGTTGCGCATTCTACAACTCGCAGTCACGTCTGTGCATATTTCTCTATCGATAACCTAGTTGCCTTCACTTTATACATGTTACATGCTGGTTACGCGTAAACTATTTCGAACTCTATTATGCTATATCAAACTTGTATGCTCACCTTTACATTTTATGTATTGACCTTTATTTTAACGTATGTGGCAGGTGTTTAGGATGCTATCTGCTAGGATGTTGTGTTTTCCTGCTTTTGTGGAATCAAGTAGGATGGAGTCTAGAAACAAAGACAATTTATCTTTTATTTAATCTGAGTTGTCAAAACAATTTAATTTGTCTGTGAGATACTATGTCTGTAATAACTGATTTGCTAAGTATGTTTTGGTATGGGACTTAACTTAAATATTTGGTAAAATTAGCTGTTATGGATTTCTCCTGGACAATCTGTTTCGCTCAGTGTCGCGCCCCGATGTTCCCGTCATCGGTTGGGGTGTGACAGATTGGTATCATAGCCATAACTATAGGGAATTAGGCAAGACTCAACCTAGTCCGGGTTGATGTCTTAGAAACGACCTAGTCTATAGTCTAAGTACCAACAGACCAACTTGTGCGAGCCCGTTAGGGGTTCCGTACGAGCTTATTGCTATTTCTCGATCGCCTCGCACTCACGCTATACTATCACAAATGCCTTTCCTAAGGTAGTCGTACTGCACAGTTTTCAAAAGGAACGAGTGATAAGATCGAGATTAGGTGTGAAAACCACAAACTCTCGACTAAGTCACTTGTTCAGCCCGTATTCTATCTATAAACCGGAGAATTTGCGTTGAATCAGGAGTGAAATCCGTACTTTAACGCAGAATTTCTTCGTTATTTCCATTAAAACAGGGACAAAGTTGTTAAGTCAGGGGTGAGACCCGAACCTTGACGACTTGTTCTGATCTCTCTTTTGGTTTTTACAAAACTCTCACCAAAGTCTCGACGGACTCCAACGACTTGAAGTCAGGCTGCAACTCGAGGGATGTGTGCCATTCGCCCAAATCGAGGCGAGAGCACAGTCCCAAAAGCCGAAGTGTGTACCAAGAGTCCTTATGAATAGTCGAATCACTTTGGGTAGTCAATGTCTAACAGCCTAAGACAATCTATCCTCAATTTCGATCTCGCATTTCGCTGATTTTATGTGTTTTCAACAACTGAGCCCGCAATTGCCGACTCTGATATTTGCCCATTTTATGTGAAATTTATGTTGTTTTATGCTTATTTGTTAGCTTTTTGAGATACTGTTGGTTTCGATCTAACGTCTTTTGCTTCCGCTGATCACACAACACACACTCCCTGATGCTAGCAAATCGTTACTACTTGTGGATGATCGCATGCTATGTTACTCGCTTATGCTATACTACTCGCTGTATTCCCGATAATCGCAATCGCTATCCTCGAACGCGCAACCTTGAATGATAGGTTTCTGTATTCTGACTGCTTCTATGTGCTTCTATGCGTTCTATATGCCTTACGTGTTTATGTGTCCTATGTGATTATATGTGTGTATGGTAGACGTGTTCCTGTGCTTTATGTAAGGTAGCTTTTGGTGTTTCGCTAGACTATGTTAGGCTTAATCGAAATAGCGTTTTTGAATCCATGGCGTTGTCTATTGCAGACAATGTTATCCTTTGGATCATTTCACTCACACGCTGCTCACCACAAACATGATGACAAACACATCGCCTCACTGGTTGCTAACCAGATAGTAAAGGTCGTCCCCCAGATCGTCAGTGAATTGAATGAAAATGCTAGCAAATCGTCCAAAGAGTCCTGAACAGATTCGCCAAAGTCTGTTTTTAGCTTCAAGCAGTTCAAAGATTGCGGTCCAAAGGAATTTACCGGCGAAGATGGTCCTACGGCCATGTTTCAATGGTTCGATTCCATTGAAGTCACTCTGCATCAGAGCAACTGTCCTGACAACCTCAGAACTGTTAACGCCACCGGCGTCTTCCAGTCCCGCGCTTTAGACTGGTGGATGGCCGAGAGAAACAAGAGGGGAAACAACGCAGCTTATGGTTTGACATGGGATGAGTTGAAGGACCTGATGATGAAAGAGTTCTGCCCTCCCCATGAACTCCAAAAGCTCGAGGATAAGTTCTGGCATCTGAAGCAGAAGGATGGTGAAAAAGCAGCTCTGACTGCTCGCTTCAAGCAGCTCAGCATTATCTGTCTGGACCAGGTGAAAATGCTTGAAATCACCATCAAGAAATACATCCGTGCTCTGTCGGATTGTGTGGCTGATTTTGTCCAGGCTGCCAAGACGATGACGATTGAAGAAACGTTCTTACTCGCTGCTGAAATCAATGATAAGCGAGTCAAAGTTGGGTTTTGGGATAAACCTTCACAGAATCTGCACCAAGCAACAACCGCGGCCACCGCTGAAACCGCCATCGCCGCTTCGCAATCATCAAAATCCTCTCATCGCAAGAGGAAGAACAACAGCAACTCCAGCAACAAGAACTGTGCTGTCACCACCGCTGCCCCACTCCAAGCTGTACCAGCACAACCGCAGCATCAGCTCCGACAAGCTACAGCACCAGTTACCTATGCACCGCCTGCAAAGCGTGCATATACTGGTCCTCACCCTGCCTTCCCAACATGTACTTATCATCACCTGGTGGGTATAGCCTGCAGATACTGCGTACATTGCAACATGTATGGCCACTTCACCGCCAATTGTTGTACCAGCCCCCGTCACACCGCAGCTCAAGCTCCAGCTCCTGCTCATCAAGTTCTCCTCCCCGCTCCTCAGGGACAACAAGCAGCTCCTACACCCGCAATCCACGCCAGAGCTTGCTTCGCATGTGGCAATCCTAACCATTTCGCCAACATGTTCCCTAATAGAATGGTTAAGTAGGAGCCACAGCAGCAGCAACCGCAACAACAGCAACAGCAACAGCAGCAACAGCAACAGCAAGCAGCACGCGGACGCACCTTCAACATCAACGTCCGTCAAGCTCAAGCCGACAACAATGTGGTTAATGGTATGTTCCTTGTGAATGGTATATATGCTTTGTGTTTATTTGATACCGGAGCCGATAACTATTTTGTGTCATTGGAATTCGAAAAGCTCCTTAATCGTAAATGCGCCCATCTCCCTTCGTCATTTGATGTCGAAGTTGCCACCGGAAGAACCGTCTCCGTTAATTCTGTCCTTCGTGATTGTACTCTCGAACTCAACAATCCCATCTTTCCTATCGACCTTATTCCGATGCAGCTCGGTAGTTTTGACATCATAGTAGGCATGGATTTTCTTCGTGAGAATCGTGCTGAAGTTGTGTGTTTCGATAAAATGATTCGCTTCTCGCTCGCTAATGGTGATATGTTGTGTGTTTATGGTGAAACTGCTTCGAAAGGTCTCAAGCTAATGTCATGTATCCAAGCTAACAAGTATCTCCGCAAGGAATACAGAGCTTTCTTGGCTAACATTGTAGTAGCGGAGAAGGAAAAGAAAGGTAATCCTGGAGTAAACGATGTCCCCGTTATGTGTGAATTTCCAAATGTGTTCCCTGATTGTAGAATGTTATGGTTTGTCAAGCTTGTCCCCTTCTCATTAACAATAACTCAACATATATAGTTACAAAGAGATCTCCTATTTTTGGAGATAAATAATACAATAATGACTATACAATCCTTAGCATAATTAGCGTAGTCTATTACACCCCCGCAGTCGAAGCGGGAGGAGGACGGATGCTTAGACTGGAACGGAAATCATCGAAGAGAACCCGAGGCAGACCCTTGGTGAAAATATCAGCAACTTGAAATCGAGAGGTCATGTGGAGGATACGAACAAGACCTTTCTGAACATGTTCCCGTACAAAGTGAATGTCAAGCTCGATATGCTTTGTCCGTTGATGCTGAACCGGGTTGCCGGATAAGTAAATGGCGCTGACATTGTCACAGTAAACCAGGGAGGCCTTCGACAGGGGCCGATGAAGCTCGAGAAGAAGATTTCGCAGCCAACATATCTCGGCAACAACGTTTGCTACACCCCGATATTCGGCCTCCGAACTAGAACGAGAAATAGTAGACTGCCTCTTGGATGACCAGGAGATTAAGTTGTCACCAAGGTAGACACAATAGCCAGACGTAGAACGACGCGTATCAGGACACCCAGCCCAGTCGGCATCAGTATACGCGCGGATGGAGAGTGTAGAAGAAGAATGTAGATGAAGACCATAGTCGACAGTGCCCTGAAGATAACGAATGATGCGTTTGAGAGCATTCCAGTGAGCGAGACAAGGAGAGTGCATATGCATACATATCTGCTGAACCGCGTAAGTAATGTCGGGTCTAGTGAAGGTGAGATATTGCAGAGCACTCGCGAGACTTCGGTATCTGGATGGGTCGTCAAACAAAGAATCTAGCACACTACCCAATTTAGTCTGTGTGTCGACCGGAGTCGCCGTGGGTTTGCACGAGTCCATACCCGCGTGATGAATAATGTCTTTTGCATAAGCTGACTGAGATAAGAACAGTGTGTCACTTGTTCGAGTAACAGAGATACCCAAAAAATAGGATAACGGCCCCAAATCCTTCATAGCAAACTCACCTGCAAGAGTGGTCATTAGTGTCTGTCACAGAAGATCAGAGGAGGTAGTAAGAATGATGTCATCCACGTAGAGTAGGAGGTAGGCTACGTCACGACCGTGATGATAAATAAATAAATAAGGAGTTATCCGTCTTGCATTGAGAGAACCCATGTTGAAGAACAAAATCAGTAAATCTTTGATACCAAGCCCGAGGGGCCTGTTTAAGACCGTAAAGCGATTTTTTCAGACGGCAGACATGGTCGGGAAAATCACGGTGACGAACCCCCATTGGCTGATGCATATAGACGGTCTCATGCAGGTGACCATGTAGAAAGGCATTCGTTACGTCTAACTGGTGAATCGGCCAAGATTGAGACAAAGCCAAAGTAAGAACAGTTCGAATAGTGGTTGGCTTAACGACAGGACTGAATGTTTCACCACAATCAACTCCAACCTGATGACTACGACCATCACAAACCAACCATGCTTTGTATCGTTCCAAAGTTCCGTCAGAGCGGAATTTGTGTTTAAACAACCACATACTACGAATGATGTTCATGTTCGGGCACCGAGGAACCAATTCCCAGGTCTCATTTTTAATAAGTACACTAAACTCATTGTTCATAGCATCATACCATTCCGGAGTGGACAAGGCAAGGTGTGGGTTTTTGGGAATTGGGACCAGGGTAGTAGCGTGAAGATTGAAGGGTTGTTTGGGTTTTGTGATGCCGTCCATGGCTCGAGTGCGCATGGTACGGATCGGGTGATGGGTAGGAGGGGGTTGGTTCGGCGGTTGAGGTGAAGAAGGTGGGTCAGTGGGAGACGGGTCAGTTGGTGGGGTGGGATGCATTGCGGGTTGGGCTTGAGCAGGAAGTATAGGGCCGGTATAGGGGAGTGGGCCGGTGTAAGAGGTGAGAGGGTGGGCTGATGTAGTTTGGGCCGGAATATGGGAGTGGGCCGATGTAAGAGGTGAGGTGGTAGGGTGGGCTGTGTGAGACGAGGGGGTAGTGGGCGGGTGTAGATTGGTCAGTGGGCTTGGTGGTGGGCCTGTTTGTGGGGTGTGGGGTATAATGGGGTTGGTGATGGGCCTGTTTGTGGGGTGCGGATTTATGTGGTTCCACAACAGTGGAGACATGGGAGGGGTAAGAAAGTTGTAAGTGTTGGGTGGATGGGGGTGTTGGATGGAATACGGATAAATAGATTCCTCGAATTGGACGTGACAAGAAATAAAGGTGCGATTATTGCTGAGGTCGAAGCATTTATAGCCGCGATGATTTGAGGGGTAGCCGAGGAAAAGACATGGTTGGGAACGGTTGGCGAGTTTATGTATGGTAGTGGAAGGTAGAGTGGGGTAGCATAAACAACCAAACACGCGTAGGTGCGCGTAGGTTGGGTGGACATTGTAGAGGAGAGTTGTAGGAGACAAAAAATTATGAGTTTTCTTTGGGAGGATATTAAGAAGGTAGGTGGCGCTTTCTAGGGTATGGTGCCAAAAGTTGGGTGGGAGGGAGGCTTGAGCTAATAGGGTATGAATCATGTTGTTAATGGTGCGAATTTTCCGTTCCGCTTTCCCGTTTTGGGATGAGGTGTGCGGACAGGAAAAACGAAATTGCATGCCGTTGAGTTGGCAAAATTGTTTGAAATTGTTGTTTGTATATTTGGTGCAATTGTCACACTGAAACTGTTTTATTCGACGTTCAAACTGAGTGTATATGAGGTTATAAAAGTGGGTGAATGTATGTCCATAAAAATCTGTATGATCATCATGAAACAATATGTAGTAACGATGTCCACCTGTACTTAAGACCGGGGATGTCCACAAATCACTATGAATAATATCAAATGGTAAATGTGTTTTATTAATAGAGTCATAAAACGGAAGTTTAACGCTCTTGCCAATAACACAAGACTGACAGAGTGTATTGTTTGGTTTACTAAAATTAATAAAGGAACAAGACTTTAATGACTGTAAAAGAGAGCGGCCCGGGTGCCCAAGGCGTTGATGCCAACATTCTTTTGAGATAGCAGCTAGAGCAGTAGGTGAGGTGGGAGACTTGATGAAGTTGGTGGTGAGAGGATAAAGGTCGCCCGAGCTATTGCATCGTAGGATAGGTTCCTTGGTCTTGAGATCCTTCACAAGAAAACCAAATGGGTCAAATTCAATGGAAAGTAAGTTGTCCGTCGTAAGACGACGCACGGATATAAGGTTCTTAATGAGGTGAGGGACATATAAGACATTGTTAAGTTTAAATGGTGGAAAGGGTGGGGGTAGGGTTTGGTTTCCTTGTCCAACAACGGGAATGGTGGTACCATTACCAACAAGTATGGATTTATTAGTGCAAGTATTAAAAATAGACGGAGAATGATTACCTAGTTGCTGCATATGTCCCGTGGCACCGGTGTCCATAATTCCAATCGGGTCAGATGGTTGGCTCAAAGAGAGAGTATAGAGCGCCTGAGCAATATCAGTCGGCGTCGGGCTGTAAGTGGCCGTATGGGCCTGATCAGGGCACGGGCCCAGTATGCCTGGGCTGCCATTGGACCGCGGTATAGATGGGTATGGGCATGGCGGGACAGGGCTAGGCTGCGGGCTGAAGGTATTTGCTTGACCAATGAGAGAGGCCCACTGGCTGTTGGCCCAAGTAGAAGGGAAAACAATGTACGGGTGTTGCGACTGACCGGTAAAGGAGGGTGAGCCGTGTGATCGGTTTGACTGAGAGAAAGAGGAGGGTCCCCTGCCACGTCCTCGAGTACGTCCCCGGCCACGGGTGTAGTCCGACCGGGTCTCAGAAGGAGCTTGATTGCCGTGAACAGCCGAGTTGGTCGAAGACGCGGACCGGGTTTGGCTTTGAGTGTGAAGAGCAGTAGCAGCTTGAGAGGCAGCATGCATAGATTGGTTTGCTTTGGCAGTCTTGTTCATGCATAGTTGTGACCGGACGTCGAAGAATGAAGGAAGAGGTTTGGTGTTCTGAAGAATGGTGGCCATGGTTTCATATTGCTCAGTGAGGCGAGCCAATGTTTGAAGAACGAGGGATTGTTCGTCAACCGGTGCGTCCACATTGCTGAGCTGATCTGCCAAGACTTTGATCTCTTGGCAGTAGGCATTCATGTTAGGAAAATTTTCTAAACGAATAGTAGCGAACTTCTGTTTTAAGTATAGGGCACGGGTTGCTTTATTGTCTTGGAAAAGGGATTCAAGGGCTTTCCAGGCATCATAGGCGGTGGTTTTGGTTTTGATGACCATTTTGAGTAGGCTCGTAGAGATGGTGCCATAGATCCATTGAAGGACTATGGCATCGAGGCGTTGCCAAGAGTCAGTAGAAGAGGAGTTGGATTCTGGTTGTTTGTCCTTGTCGGATGAGGAGGAGGGAGTAGCGGGTGGTGGGCGTGGTGCGAGGTGGTCGGAAACTAGGTACGCCGTACAGTGAAGGCGGAATAGTTCCGACCAGGTGTTGTAATCAGCGGTGTCATGGTCGAGGGTTACAGGGATGCAGGTTTTTATGTTTGAGACGGTGACGGCTGGATGTAACTTGCTATCGGCCATGGTAGAGTGCAGAAAGAAAATCGAAAAAAAAAAGAAGAGGTAGAAGGGGGTGGCGGCTGGGAAGAAAAGAAGGATCAGGGTTTAGGCTGATACCATGTAGAATGTTATGGTTTATCAAGCTTGTCCCCTTCTCATTAACAATAACTCAACATATATAGTTACAAAGAGATCTCCTATTTTTGGAGATAAATAATACAATAATGACTATACAATCCTTAGCATAATTAGCGTAGTCTATTACTGATGATCTTCCAGGTCTCCCTCCGAGTCGTGATATCGAATTTCGTATCGACCTCATTCCTGGAGCCAATCCTGTTGCTAAAGCGCCTTATCGTCTCGCACCATCCGAAATGCGCGAACTCTCAAGTCAGCTCCAGGAATTTCTTGATAAAGGCTTCATTTGCCCTAGCACCTCTCCTTGGGGCGCACCAGTCCTTTTCGTCAAAAAGAAGGATGGGTGATTCCGGATGTGCATCAACTACAGGGAATTGAATAAGCTGACTATCAAGAATCGCTATCCCCTGCCTCGAATCGATGATTTGTTTGATCAGTTAAAAGGTGCTATGTGTTTCTCAAAGATCGATCTCCGCTCAGGTTATCACCAATTACGCATCCAAGAGGAGGATATACCTAAAACCGCTTTTCGCACCCGATACGGCCACTATGAGTTTGTTGTTATGCCTTTTGGTTTAACTAACGCACCCGCGGTTTTCATGGATAGGATGAATCACGTGTGTAAGCCATTTCTCGACCGCTTCGTCATCATCTTCATCGATGATATCCTAATCTATTCCACGTCGAAAACTGAACACGCGCAGCATCTACGTTTGGTTCTCGAGCTACTCCAAGGGAATCAACTCTACGCCAAGTTCTCCAAGTGTGAATTTTGATTAGAAGAGGTTCAATTCCTCGGTCATATTGTCAATAGTGAAGGTATATATGTCGAACCCGCAAAGATCGAAGCTGTTAAGAGTTGGGTTACGCCTAAGAACCCGTCTGAAGTCCGTTCTTTTCTCGGACTAGCGGACTATTATCGCCGATTTATCGAAGGATTCTCAAAAATCGCCGTGCTGCTTACCTCTCTCACGCATAAAGACAAGCCTTTTGTTTGGGGAACTGAATAAGAGACTGCCTTTCAAACTCTCAAGCACATGCTTTGCAATGCTCCCATCCTTGCTTTACCCGACGGAAACGATGACTTCGTAGTCTATTGTGATGCCTCGAACCTTGGTCTTGGTTGCGTCCTCATGCAACGGGACAAGGTTATCGCTTACGCGTCTCGTCATCTCAAGATCCACGAGAAGAACTATATAACCCATGACCTCGAGCTAGGCACAGTTGTTTTTGCGTTGAAGATTTGGCGACACTACCTTTATGGTACTAAGTGTACGGTCTTCACCGACCATAGGAGCCTACAACACATCTTCAGCCAGAAAGAACTGAATATGCGTCAATGACGATGGGTAGAACTTCTCAATGATTACGACTGTGAGATTCGTTACCATCCTGGCAAAGCAAATGTCGTTGCCGACGCCCTCAGCAGACGAAGCTATTTGCACAGTGCTTGTAATGTTTACGCCCAGCATCACCTCGAGACTCTCATCCGCGAAGCCCAACATGCTTTCTTTATCGAGCGCACTTTGAAGAAGGAAAGGATTCTCAACGATGGAGCCCAGTTAGTAAATAAATCGAATGGGATATTCCATTATCTGGACCGAATCTGGATCCCTAAGCGGACCGATTTACGAAAGATTCTGATGGACGAAGCCCATAAGTCTCGATATTCCATTCATCCCGGTGCCGATAAAATGTACCAGGACCTTCGCTACAAGTACTGGTGGCCGGGCATGAAGAAAGATATCGCTCTCTATGTTTCGAAGTTCCTGACTTGCTCCAAAGTCAAGGCCGAGCACCAAAGACCCTCTGGCTTGCTCGTACAACCCGAGATTCCGACATGGAAATGGGAGAGTATAGCCATAGATTTTATCACGAAACTCCCGCGTACAACCTCAGGTCACGATAGCATCTGGGTTGTCATTGACCGTTTGACCAAATCTTCTCATTTTCTGCCGATACGAGAAGACTACAAGGTAGAAAGATTAGCCCGAATCTACAACAATGAGATCATTTGTCGACATGGGACGCCTCGCGACATCATCTCTGACCGCGATAGTCAGTTTACTTCGTGTTTATGGGAAATGTTTCAATCTGCTCTCAGTACTTCGCTTAATCTAAGTAATGCATTCCATCCCCAAACCGACGGTTAGACTGAAAGAACGATTCGTACCCTTGAAGACATGCTCCGTTCGTGTGTCATAGATTTCGGTGGTAATTGGGACACCTACTTGCCTTTAGTCAAATTCTCGTACAATAACAGTTATCATTCTAGTATACAAATGGCACTGTTTGAGGCATTGTACGGAAGAAAATGTCGATCGCCAATTGTGTGGCATGAGATCGGAGATTCGAAAATAACCGGTCCTGAGCTACTGCAAGAAACGACTGACAAAATCCTCCAAATTCGAGACAATCTACTGAAAGCTCAGAGTCGTCAGAAAAGTTACGCCGATAGACGACTCAAGCCCCTTGAATTTGACGTTGGCGACCATGTACTCCTAAAGGTATCACCTTGGAAGGGTGTGGTCAGATTCGGCAAGAAAGGAAAGCTCGCGCCTCGATATCTTGGACCCTTTAAGATTCTGGAAAGGATCAGAAAAGTGGCCTACAGACTCGAACTACCGGAGGAACTGAGCAACGTCCACTCGACTTTCCATGTGTCTAACCTCAGAAAGTGCCTGGCTGAGCATGATTTGTACGTACCACTGGAAGATCTTTAAGTAAATGAAACACTACACTTCGTGGAGAAGCCTGTCGAGATCATGGACCGCCAAACCAAGCAGCTCAGACGCTCGCGCATTCCCATTGTGAAGGTCCGATGGGAAGGCAAACGAGGCACAGAGTTCACTTGGGAACTCGAAAGCGACATGAAGGAAAAGTACCCGCAGTTGTTTGCTATGGCTAAAGCCTAATTTCAGGACGAAATTCCCTTAAGAGGGGGAGGCTGTAACACCCCGTGTTTCGAAAGTCAAAGTCAAGATTGAAGTCAAAGGAAGAAAAGATTGCTAATTGTGATCTGTCACTCCTTGCTCAACTCCTGTTTTGACTTCTTTGACTTGTAGATAACCTATTTATTTTTTCACATTAGTTGTATTATGTGGAGTACTTATTAATAGTCGAGGTTTAATCGCTATTTTTCGCATGATTTATCGCTTTATCGCTTATCGCATCGCAATCGCATTCGCAACCCGATTTATGCATTCTAGATATTGTTTTACGTGTGTGTGTGTGCTATATATGTGTTACTTGTGCATGTTTACTTATGTTTATATTGTGGCGATTAATCAAAACGCAACCGAAATTCTATCGCAATCGAATCGCAGACGCTAAACGCAAGCTAATTATAGTGATTGTATATTATATATAGTAGTTGGGATTAATTCGCAAACTCGCTTAAACGCATCATAAAACTCAACGCACGAAACGAAACGCTGAAACTCTAAACGTCTGAGCCACTCGATCGAGTGACAACTCGATCGGATGGCCATCCGATCGGATTGCCACCCGATCCCCTACACACTTTCCTTTTTGGGAAACCCTATAAATACCAACCTGACAGCCCTCACTCGACCCAGCCGCACTCAAGCTCTTCATTGTCTCGATTCCCCGCGATTCTTGTAAGTTTTCAACCTAAGTCTTGTACTTTCATGATCTACACGCACTCCTTCACCTTTCTGTCTTTTGAATCTTAACTTTTAACCATGAAATCAGTGGATTTGAGGTGTTCTAGGGTGATGTCAGCATGAGGTTCTTATGAACGTCATGCTTTGGCTTCAAACCACCAAGAACAACTTAGATCTAAACGATTTCCACATGAATAAACAAAGATCTTGCATAGATCTGAACATATTCATGGTGAAAAGGATTGAAAGATGGTTTTCTAACCTTCTTTCAACTCTTTTACACTCAATACACTCAAAGCCAATGGAATCGGAGCTTGTTCTGATCTTCTACTCCTTCTTAGTGTTGTCTCGGTTCAAGATCTGTGTTCTGTCAACGAGACAACCGACCTCGGGTTAAACATAAACCACTGTCTCGATCAGTTGACCGACCGAACTAGGGTGATTCCTGTCCGATCGGATCACCTGAGTATTGATGAAGTTCTGTTGTTAGGCACGTGGTCATACCGTCTCGAGAAAACCGCAAAACTATCAAAACGACCAAGTATCAAAGATGATCAGGCCGCCGAGACGGATTGCCGTCCGATCGGATTGCCATCCGATCGGATTGCCACCCGATCGAACAGCCGTCCGATCGGCTTGCACTTGGTTCCACACTTAAACTATGTTTCAACTTGTCAAAAGTTTTGAACGTCGAACGGATTGCCATCCGATCGAACGACCATCCGACCATGTGATGTTTTGAACTTCAACACTTAAACAATTTTCAACATGTTCAATGCAGAGTCATTTCCAAACGAATTGTGTAACACCCCAAAAATATAAAACTTTATATTTTATTATATAGAATTAATCAAACAAGAATCAACTAACTAGGAACCTATAACCCAGTTAGCTACAGGTCTTGAAGTAACTTATAATAAGGTTAAAACACCTAAACTTGAAGTTAAATAAAAGTTGAGGGACCAAACTAGTTAAAATTGAAACTTAATTGTTAAAATAGTAAACAAACACACCAAACACACACTTGTGGGTGTGCTTGGATCGAACAGAAGGAAGGGCGACCAGGGGGTTCCCTTCAAACCGTAGTTCTTCACAAAAAAACTCAAATTGGAAGCCTAAATCAAGTCCAAATCGAAAACTAAACACATATTAGTGATCACCTCGACGAAGGGATCGTAAGGTATGTGAGATTTTGATATTCGGTTCCACTTCAAATTTTAGATGAACTCATGAGTTTTGAAATTGAGCATGCATGATTGTTGTATTGATGAAATTAGAAGCGAATTGATGTCTAGAGATAAACCCTAGATGATTTCTTGTTAAAATCTAACATTATACTTGTGGGGTTATAATCACCATTGTAGGTGATTAGTGAGTTTGTAGAAACTAAATAAACACTAGGATTATGATTCTTATTCTAGTGAAATCTGAATTCATGTAGTAAATTCTGAAACATTGATGTTAAAATTTAGTATAGATTTGCTAAATTGAAGTTGATTTAGATGGAAACAACAAGTCATGAATTTAGTATTGATTATGTAAAAATCCGACCCGCTAGGTGTTTGTTAAAACGCCTAAGTGAGGATTAAAATGTTAATAATCGGACAAAAACGCAGATTTGCGATATCATAATGAATTATGATAAAGGGTTGTAAACAGGGTTCTAAGTTGGTTATGAATGGAACTCTTTAGGTAAAGAATCCGGACCGTCAAGCGGACAAGCCGGAGGTGGTACGCGGTTGAATGGTGTGCTCTAAAGGTACGCGACTTGTGGTTTTGTTACATTATGTTATATATTTAATGTAGTTAGTTGTCTTGGAAATTAGCCAAACAAGAAAACCCGTTAAGTCACGGAAGTGACAATGTGCCTTAGACAGGTGAAACGGGTCAAAACATGTGTTAGAAATAGAGTTGGATGTGCCTTGCAATGGTGATCCCCATTCGGCACCCCAAACGGGTCAAAACAAGTTGAGTTGAAAACATCGGAGTCAATGACCATCACTTGTGATTGGTTGTAACTAAAGTGTAGTCCGTGTAACGGATACGCTAATTCATTGCCAAAACATGAACCCTTGTAGAGGGATTAAAGTTCGGAATTTTTGCTTGACAAATGATTTCGAAAGGCATGATTAAATCCTGGGAAATAAGCACTATGATTATTGCATAAGCACCCCTCGGTAGGGGAGCGAAAGGCCATAATTGGTAAACACAGAAACGGGTGAAATGGCCTAAAACTTGTGATGATAACAATACAAGTTGTGGAACTTGTAAACAAATGGGTCAAATAAACAAGAGACGAAATTTAAGTCAACTGCTTTTGAAATGATATTTTTATGCAAATCTTGTTGATAAACGCATTCGTAGTTAAATTACGGACGCGTAGGTAAAAGAATCGACTAAAACGGATGCTCGAGTCAAAAGTTATGACGATTTAAAGTTTGGAATTGAGAAAAATGGTGCTGGGCTGAATTTGCAGCTCCAGCCAACAACATTCTGTCCAAAACACACCGTGGCGCTACGCCACGGCGAATCATGACCCCCGTCGCACGACGCGACAGCGCTGGCGGGCCGCGACGGCTTTGTCGGTCTCCGTCGCGCGACGCGACCGCCCCGATTCCGTGAATTCTTTCTTGTTTCTCATAGTTTAGTCGTGAAACTTGTTTATAATGGTTGTTTAAGTGTCAAAACTAATCTTTTGTATGGTTTTGACCATAGGTAAAGTTGGACTTATTTCGGATGGCGATCAAGCGACTCTCAAGAACCGAACGCACTGAACAAAGCTTCCGCACTTGATCTATTTTGTTTTAAAATATGTAAACACTTGAAGTCATGTCTTGAAAGTTTATTTAGTAGGATTATAACTTGAATATTATAATCATGTTTGGTCTTAAAATCATGAAAGTTTTTGTAAACTTGAAATGTTTGTATTAAATGCATGATTATATATCCTTAATTCGGTTATTTTAAGTTGGGTCTTACAAGTTGGTAATCAAAGCCAAGGTTGTCAATAAAGTGTGTTCGGGTCAAGCTTGATCAAACATCCGATAAGAGTTAATTGTTTTAAGTAGATTTAGAGAATGTAGAAATGAAACATGAACTAATATGCACGAAAAGAGTGTGTAAGCTCACTCAAACACAGGAAATGCATGAAACAAGAACTGTTGAATCAAGTTATGAATTTGATTAAATCAAAACAAGTAAATCATATGTTATAAATGAAGTGTTGAACAGTTAATGTAAACATTTCAGTATTAAAGATGGCGGATGAAAGTAACGATGATGCGGTGCCGAGAGTCACCGAACAAATGAGAGAAGTGATTGCCGAAGAGGTTGGAAAGGCAATCGAAAATAGTTTGTCCGGTTTTATCGATAAGATCCAAAACACGGTATTATCGGTAGTGGATGAAAGAATCAAGAAATTGGAAGATAGTTCCAATTCAACGAAGGAAAAGTCCGGAGGACGAAAGCCTTGTTCATACAAGGAGTTCATGGCATGTAAACTGACAGTCTATAACGGGGAGGTTGACCCGATAATATGCCAATGATGGCTAAGCGACATCGAAGGAGTGTTTGAAAGGACCCATTGCGATGAAGATGACTACGTAGCCTATGGTACGGGTCAGTTAAGGGGTCAAGCGAAAGACTAGTGGGATAACAAGAAGAAAGAAATTGGAAGTGAAGCGGCTAAGGATATGACATGGGATGAATTTAAGACACCGTTTCTTAAACATCATAGTCCTAAGGCGGTTGTTAACAAGATCAAAGAAGAATTCATGCAGCTTAGACACAAGGGTGAGTCCATTGACAAAATCACGGGAACGTTCATGGATAAAATGAAGTTTTGTGATGAACTGATAACAAATGAAGAACAGAAGATATATTATTACTATAATATGTTGAGCGCCGAGTATAGGGAGTTTATGACTCCTTCAAAATATGAGACCCTTACCGAGATCATAAATGTTGCTCGGGAACGGGAAATTGAATTGAAAAAGCAGGTTGAACGAGGCGAACAGAGGGCACATGATGTTAATCCAAGCCCTACCAAGAAAGCGCGAATGAACGAAACGGGGAAGAAATCAGATACAAAAGGCGGGTCGCCAAATTGCAAAATCTGTGGAAAGTGTCATAAGGGTGAGTGTCGCTTCAAGGATAAACCTTGCCCGATACGTCAGAAAACGAGGCATATGGCTTCATCATGCCTGGAAAAAGTGACGGTTTGCTACAATTGTTATCGACCGGGTCACAAGAAGTCGGAATGCTCGGAGCTAGTGGGAAAGAAAGACAGGCAAGACACGAAAGGTGAAGCCCTGAAGGCAAAGGCTAGATCTTTCCACTTGACTGCCGCAGAAGCAAAAGTTGAACCCGAAGTGGTTTCAGGTATATTTGCAGTAAGCTCGATTCCTGCACGTATATTATTTGATACGGGTGCGAATAAATCCTTTGTTTCATATGGGTTTATTCGACATCCTTCATTTGTTCTAACAAAATTACCTATGCCTTTAGAAGTAGAGATAGGTAATAACAAGAGTTTTATCGTTTGTGATGTATGTGAAAATTGTAAATTGTAAATTGAGCATTGACGACGAAGAATACACAATAGAGTTGATCCCAATGTCGATGGGAGAATTTCAAGTGATCGTGGGTATGGATTGGTTGTCCCGATACCACGCCAAGGTGGCATGTTTCCGAAAGGAAATAAAACTGACATATCCTAGCGGAAAGCACATTATGATATACGGTGAAAAAGGCGGTAACCCGGTGGTATGCACAATGCTAGAAGCCCACAAACTTATGAATCATGGATGCAAGGCATATATGGTATACGCAAGTGAGTCGGAAAAAGAATCCCTCAAAATCGGAGACGTGCCGGTGGTATGCGATTATGAAGATGTGTTCCCGGAAGATTTACCGGGAATACCAACAGAACGGGAAGTAGAGTTCGGAATCGAATTGATTCAGGCGCGAAACCTGTGGCCAAGGCGTCGTATCGGCTCGCGCCGTCGGAGCTACAAGAATTGATGTCTCAAATTCAAGAACTGCTCGACAAAGGGTTTATCCGACCGAGTGTATCCCCGTGGGGCGCACCAGTACTATTTGTGAAAAAGAAGGATGGCAGTATGCGTATGTGTATCGGCTACCGAGAGTTAAACAAACTCATGGTGAAAAATCGATACCCACTTCCAAGAATTGATGACTTGTTTGACCAGCTACAAGGAGCGAGTTGGTTCTCAAAAATTGATCTCAGATCGGGTTATCACCAGTTGAAAGTCAAGGAGGAAGACGTGCCAAAAACGGCCTTTCGTACACGGTACGGGCATTATGAGTTCCTTGTAATGCCCTTTGGGTTGACTAATGCACCCGCGGCTTTCATGGACCTCATGAACCGAGTTTGCAAACCTATGCTGGATAAGTCGGTAATCGTATTTATCGATGACATTTTAGTGTATTCGAAGAATGAAGCTGAGCATGTTTACCATCTGCAAGAAGTGTTAGAGACACTCAGACGAGAAAAGTTGTATGCAAAATTCTCAAACTGCGCCTTCTGGTTACGAGAGGTGCAGTTTCTCGGGCATATCATTAGTGCCGACGGGGTACTAGTGGATTCGTCAAAAGTAGAAGCCGTATCAAAATGGAACACTCCAAGGAATCCCTCAGAAATCCGAAGATTTTTAGGGCTCGCGGAATATTATCGGAGATTCATACAAGATTTCTCCAAAATTGCTTTACTGTTGACCAAATTGAATCGCAAGGAGGAAAGGTTTGTATGGGGCATTGAACAAGAGGAAGCCTTCCAAACCCTCAAAGAAAAGTTAACTCACGCTCCGGTGTTAACGTTACCGGAAGGAATTGGCGACATGGTGGTTTACTCGGATGCGTCGCATTTGGGTCTCGGATGTGTTTTAATGCAACGAGGCAAGGTCATCGCCTATGCCTCGAGGCAATTGAAGATCCATGAAAAGAAATACCCGAATCATGACTTGGAGCTGGCAGAAGTGGTGTTTGCCTTAAAAATATGGAGACATTACTTGTATGGAGAAAAATGTACCATCTTTACCAACCATAAAAGTTTGAAATATTTCTTCGATCAGAAGGAATTAAACATGAGGCAGAGACGATGGTTGGAAACGGTCAAGGACTACGATTATGAAATACACTATCACCCCGGGAAAGCCAATGTAGTGGCAGATGCGTTGAGCCGAAAGGTGGATTATGCCCCAATACGAGTACAATCAATGCAGCTTATTGTGACCTCGGGCCTACTAGAACGAATCCGAGAAGCACAAGTTGAAGCAGTAAAGGTGGAAAACTGGAAAAAGGAAAGAATTGTCGGCCAATTTAAGGATCTGGAAGAAGGCAGCCACGGTTTGAAAACACGTTTCAATAGAATTTGGGTCCCTAACACATGTGGAGTTAAAAAGCTTCTACTCGATGAAGCTCACGAATCCCGTTATTCCATCCATCCGGGAGCGACCAAGATGTATAACGACTTGAAACAAAACTATTGGTGGCTCGGAATGAAAAGAGATGTAGTGAAATACGTGGAGAAATGCTTGACATGTCTACAAGTCAAGGCGGAGCACCAAAAACCATACGGTAAACTCCAACCGTTGGAAATTCCGGTTTGGAAATGGGAACATATTACAATGGACCTATTAACCAAACTACCAAAGACGAACCGCGGTTTTGATGCTATATGGGTAGTTGTCGACAGACTAACCAAGAGTGCTCATTTTGTCCCGATACGTGAAACATATACGTCCGAAAAGATGTCTGAAGTTTACACTAACGAGATAGTGGCACGCCACGGAGTACCGGTATCCATCGTGTCCGATAGGGATACCCGGTTCACTTCAAATTTTTGGCAAGATTTCCAAGAGGAAATGGGAACCAAATTGTTCATCAGCACAGCGTACCATCCTCAGACAGATGGACAAAGTGAAAGAATGATACAAACATTGGAAGACATGCTACGGGCATGTATTATTGACTTCGGGGGTAGTTGGGATATTTATCTACCATTGGTTGAATTTTCATATAATAACAGCTACCATGCTAGTATCGGGATGGCACCGTACGAAATGCTTTACGGTAGGAAGTGCCGGACCCCAGTGTGTTGGGGTGAGGTGGGTCCACGTGAACTCGCCCATAAAGATATAGTACGAGCCACTAATGAAAAGATTGATGTGGTTCGGGCACACTTGAAAGCTGCTCAAGATAGACAAAAGTCGTATGCGGACAAAAGGAGAAGACCGATCGAATTTCAGGTTGGCGACAAGGTCATGCTCAAGGTATCCCCATGGAAGGGGGTTATCCGGTTTAGAAAGAGAGGAAAACTAAGCCCGAGATTTATTGGGCCGTTTACTATTGTCGAACGAGTAGGAAAGGTAGCATACCGCCTTGAACTACCGGAAGAATTAAACGGAATTCATAGCACAATTCATGTGTCACATCTTCGGAAATGCCTAGCGGACGAAACAACCTGTATCCACTATGACGACATCGAGGTGGATGATCGCCTTAACTATGTGGTGAAACCCATTGCGATTTTGGATCGTAAGGTGAAAACCTTAAGGAACAAAGAGATCAATCAAGTAAAGGTTAAATGGGAACACAAGAAGGGTTCGGATACCACATGGGAATCCGAAGAGGAGATGCAACGGCTCTACCCTACATTATTTGGTACGTAATTCGGTTTCAGGGACGAAACCCTTTTAAGGGGGGTGGACTTGTAACACCCCAAAAATATAAAACTTTATATTTTATTATAAAGAATTAATTAAACAAGAATCAACTAACTAGGAACCTATAACCCAGTTAGCTACAGGTCTTGAAGTAACTTATAATAAGGTTAAAACACCTAAACTTGAAGTTAAATAAAAGTTGAGGGATCAAACTAGTTAAAATTGAAACTTAATTGTTAAAATAGTAAACAAACACACTAAACACACACTTGTGGGTGTGCTTGGATCGAACAGAAGGAAGGGCGACCAGGGGGTTCCCTTCAAACCCTAGTTCTTCACAAAAAAACTCAAATTGGAAGCCTAAATCAAGTCCAAATCGAAAACTGAATACATATTAGTGATCACCTCGACGAATGGATCGTAAGGTATGTGAGATTTTGATATTCGGTTCCACTTCAAATTTTAGATGAACTCATGAGTTTTGAAATTGAGCATGCATGATTGTTGTATTGATGAAATTAGAAGCGAATTGATGTCTAGAGATAAACCCTAGATGATTTCTTGTTAAAATCTAACATTATACTTGTGGGGTTATAATCACCATTGTAGGTGATTAGTGAGTTTGTAGAAACTAAATAAACACTAGGATTATGATTCTTATTCTAGTGAAATCTGAATTCATTTAGTAAATTCTGAAACATTGATGTTAAAATTTAGTATAGATTTGCTAAATTGAAGTTGATTTAGATGGAAAAAACAAGTCATGAATTTAGTATTGATTATGTAAAAATCCGACCCGCTAGGTGTTTGTTAAAACGCCTAAGTGAGGATTAAAATGTTAATAATCGGACAAAAACGCAGATTTGCGATATCATGATGAATTATGATAAATGGTTGTAAACAGGGTTCTAAATTGGTTATGAATGGAACTCTTTAGGTAAAGAATCCGGACCGTCAAGCGGACAAGCCGGAGGTGGTACGCGGTTGAAGGGTGTGCTCTAAAGGTACGTGACTTGTGGTTTCGTTACATTATGTTATATATTTAATGTAGTTAGTTGTCTTGGAAATTAGCCAAACAAGAAAACCCGTTAAGTCACGGAAGTGACAATGTGCCTTAGACAAGTGAAACGGGTCAAAACATGTGTTAGAAATAGAGTTGGATGTGCCTTGCAATGGTGATCCCCATTCGGCACCCCAAACGGGTCAAAACAAGTTGAGTTGAAAACATCGGAGTCAATGACCATCACTTGTGATTGGTTGTAAATAAAGCGTAGTCCGTGTAACGGATACGCTAATTCGTTGCAAAAACATGAACCCTTGTAGAGGGATTAAAGTTCGGAATTTTTGCTTGACAAATGATTTCGAAAGGCATGATTAAATCCTGGGAAATAAGCACGATTATTATTGCATAAGCACCCCTTGGGAGGGGAACGAAAGGCCATAATTGGTAAACACGGAAACGGGTGAAATGGCCTAAAACTTGTGATGATAACAATACAAGTTGTGGAACTTGTAAACAAATGGGTCAAATAAATAAGAGACGAACTTTAAGTCAACTGCTTTTGAAATGATATTTTTATGCAAATCGTGTTGATAAACGCGTTCCTAGTGAAATTACGGACGCGTAGGAAAAAGAATCGACTAAAACGGACGCTCGAGTCAAAAGTTATGACGATTTAAAGTTTGGAATTGAGAAAAATGGTGCTGGGCTGAATTTGCAGCTCCAGCCAACAACATTCTGTCCAAAACACACCGTGGCGCTACGCCACGGCGAATCATGACCACCGTCGCGCGACGCGACGGCGCTGGCGGGCCGCGACGTCTTTGCCAGTCTCCGTCGCGCGACGCGACCGCCCCGATTCCATGAATTCTTTCTTGTTTCTCATAGTTTAGTCATGAAACTTGTTTATAATGGTTGTTTAAGTGTCAAAACTAATCTTTTGTATGGTTTTGACCATAGGTAAAGTTGGACTTATTTCGGATGGCGATCAAGCGACTCTCAAGAACCGAACGCACTGAACAAAGCTTCCGCACTTGATCTATTTTGTTTTAAAATATGTAAACACTTGAAGTCATGTCTTGAAAGTTTATTTAGTAGGATTATAACTTGAATATTATAATCATGTTTGGTCTTAAAATCATGAAAGTTTTTGTAAACTTGAAATGTTTGTATTAAATGCATGATTATATATCCTTAATTCGGTTATTTTAAGTTGGGTCTTACAGATTGCCACCCGATCGGATTGCAATCCGATCGAGTGACAAACTGTTGTGAACTTGTTCTCACTAAGTGTCCAACCAATCGGATCGTTACTCGATCGAACGACCGTTCGATCGATCGACCTGAAGGGTAGAGATACTTCTCTGTTTTCAAAATGCTACAACGAAAACTTCAAAAGACAAACCATCATACACAAACACATCCTTCCCAAACGAGATGACAGTCCAATCGAATGGTCACCCGATCGGATGACCATCCGAACGACCATCCGAACGGATTGTCATCCGATCGACTGGCCATCTGATCGGATTGCCATCCGACACTTATCACTTTTGCACCGTTTTACGCGCCGCTTATCGTTTATGCTATCGTTACCTGTTCAGGCTAATCTCTCTCAGCGCTCCCTTCAATCCAAGGCTGTGTTTATTTGTTAAACACAATCTGTGAGTATACTCGAACCCGTTTGCTTTATGCACTTTTGGGTGTTACATACGTTGTCCATATTCAAATCACATCCATCACACAACGCAAACACTATTTATACGCTGACCTTTATTGCATGCTACGTGTTTTCGATGAATGCTTGTATGTTATGTTAACAGAGTGATTGTTGCCTGACACCTTAGCAACGATAGTACTATAGTTTGGACTCAGCACCTGTCGTGGACATGGGTTGTTAAGGGCCTTACTTCACGTGTCCCAGTGGGGATATGTGTTGCGCATTCTACAACTCGCAGTCACGTCTGTGCATATTTCTCTGTCGATAACCTACTTGCCTTCACTTTATACATGTTACATGCTGGTTACGCGTAAACTATTTCGAACTCTATTATGTTATATCAAACTTGTATGCTCACCTTTACATTTTATGTATTGACCTTTATTTTAACGTATGTGACAGGTGTTTAGGATGCTATCTGCTAGGATGTTGTGTTTTCGTGCTTTTGTGGAATCAAGTAGGATGGAGTCTAGAAACAAAGACAAATTATCTTTTATTTAATCTGAGTTGTCGAAACAATTTAATTTGTCTGTGAGATACTATGTCTGTAATAACTGATTTGCTAAGTATATGTTTTGGTATGGGACTTAACTTAAATATTTGGTAAAATAAGTTGTTATGGATTTCTCTTGGACAATTTGTTTCGCTCAGTGCCGCGCCCCGATGTTTCCGTCATCGGTTGGGGTGTGACAAGATAGGAACGATTTAGGTAGTTTTACTCATGATAATGCCTCAAAAGTAACCAAAATTGAGGAAGATTGTGCATGAAAAATATGTATAAATGATGGTACATCAAATACCATAAAGGGGATATGAAGTAGATGAGCATGTGGGAAACAGTAGTTGTTGGAGGGCTAAAAGTTTAGACTGTTGTGAAAAAAGGACCTTGGATGCTAAAAGTTTAGTTAAAAACGGTTTATAAGATGTATTTCCCAACTTTACTTAACGAGGGAAAGGAAAAGAAAGTAAAATGAAGAAAATAAAGGGTGTCTTTCCTTCCATTTCCTTCCAAATCGGAAAGAAAGAAAAACTAAAGAATTTAGCCTAGTTTTACTTCCATTTCCTTTCTTTTCGAGAACTCGGGAACACAACATATTTGATTTTCCTTTCTTTTCCTTCCTTAAATGAAACTCTAGAATACAAAATAATTTTACTTTCTTTCCATTTCCTTTTTCTTTCCTCCTCATTTCTCTGTCTGTAACTTTAACATTAGCTTTAACACCTTGTGGCAACTCTTACATATAGGAATTGAATTCAAGTGGCTCATTTAATTTTTGGCATATGATTTCTTGCAACTCTTGTATTATATATAGATCTGGAAAAAATGAGTTATTATTGTGACGGTTAGGGTTTTAGTAGGATTTATGGGTGGCAACTACTGATTCTAGTAGTGGTTGTGGTAGGCGGCTAGGGTTTTGAAGAATCGTATATTGATTTTGTTCGTGATAGCGTTACATAGGGCTCTATATATAAAAAAAATTACAAATAGACACCCGCTAGACTATGATAACGACAAATAATAACATAACTAGTTTGATAGATCGACTCGATGTTACTTGCCTAGTTTTGCGTAAGAAAGATGTTCCTATCTTGGAATGAATGTCCCATTATTGTTATAATGTGTCCATGAAACTCCCTACCATATCTTATTTGCTTTAGGAAAGGAAGATAGTTCACAAGAAATCCATCTCCATATGTAAGGTGTGTCAAGGAGAAACGCCTTAACCGTTAAGTGTGATTGTTGTTTATGTATGACTCACCATGTTCACATTCAATGCACATGTGCAAATCATACATATCTTGTTTTTTCTAAAGTACGAGTATAATCATGAATATTCTTGTATGTATAGACGTATAGTGTATTTGTTTTCTACATGTGTTTATACCATACATACCGTATATTTAATTTAGATGAGCATCATAGATACATTTGTTTTACATACATGCACATGTGTTCACCGTTTAATTCATATATGCATCCCAAATACACCAACTTTACATTTCATGCATAGTTCATATCAACATATCATGTTTTCTAATTATGATTATCAACTTTTTTTAATTACAATCTTAAAAGCATTACATCTATAAAGTTTTTTATTCCACATGAATTTACACTCTACACGTATTTTTATTTGTTTTTAATGAACATCATGCATACAATATACCAGGGCCGGCCCGTAAGGCTTATCAACCTAGGCTAAGGCCTAGGGTCACCAAAAAACAAGGGCCTCCAATTTCATTTCCTTTCATATATTATTCTTGTTTTTTTTTTTCCATTTAAACAACGTTTCTAGGCCCAAGATTTAGGATTTACACTAGGAGTCTGCATTGTCCACGCACACAACACATCAACCCTCGTTACTTGCGGCGCCTTTTGACTAACCAGGTGAAACTAATTGCGGATTGAGCGAAATTAGGGCCAAGATTAGAAAAAATCATCGCTATGATTATTCAATGTCTTAGATCTCAATCTCAATTCCTTTATACCAATTCAATAGGGCCCTCACTTTGTAGTTCGCTTAGGGCCTTAAAAAACGTTGGAACGGCCCTGCAATATACATATTGTGCGTATAAATACATTTATTTTATCAACCGTTACTAACATGGCAATATCAAATAGACCCAACAATAATGTTACCGATTTAAGTCCTATTAGGAACAATGATGTACTAAACGTGTAAAAGTGGTATGCCAACCTTCAACCAAACTCCAAGGACTTATTCATTTTTTTTGTAAAAAGAAATGATACATTTTTTTTTTCTTTTATGTGCCTAAAAAATATAATTTTAAACATCAAATATATATCAATTAATCCAAAAGGGCCAAAATTAATTCATAAATAAAAAAACTGATTAGGTTATTTTGGGGTTTTTTTTTTTTTTTTTTTTTTTGCGTAGATTGTTTGGATATAAGACACAAGTACCTTCGTTTCAAAACCAGCAATGTGTATGTTGAAAGCCGCAAGAACGGCGTAATACATTTGTATTTATCACATAAAATATAATCAAGTTAGTGGGAAAGAGAAACTAAGATGGTTTCATAACCGTATTATCATCATGTATCACATTTAAAAATACAACAATAACTTCTAAAAAAATTACGGAAATAGACAAGTTTGATCATAAATATTTAGCTGGCGCCTCAGAATTTGTTTTGTTTAACTAACAGCTAAGGGTTTTTTTTATCGTTTAGCCGGCAGCTAAAAGGCAAAACCGATGTTTTTGTTTAGCCGACGACTCATCAAACTTATCTATTTTGTAAATTTCCCCAAACTTTATTTATATTTTTTTATTTAAAAAAATCAGAAATATATATAACATGTATGTATATCTTTTGCTTGTTCGAATTGAAGCTGAACGTCCATCACCTTAAAATCTCCGAATTCCGAAACCTCATCAATCATGGCGATTCCTGCCGCAGTTGTGATCGTCCCTTTCAGCGTCCTCTTCTTCGTATCTGGTTTGATCATAAATCTTATTCAGGTCTCTAAACTTTTCGCTACTGATTTGTGTATATATATATACACACACACACGTTATTTTCCAATCATTCTATGCATTTTTTTTACAAATTTTGTAACTTTTTATCACTTGGATCACGACATTGTGTAATTGGGTTTTTTTTTTTAATTTTATTGATGATTTTGTGTCAAGAATTGTGAATCTTGAATTTCAGTTTGGTTCACATGTTTTTGGTATTTAGGCGATATTTTTCGTGATTGTCCGGCCGTTTTCGAAGAATGGTTACAGAAAGATTAACAGAATTGTGGTGGAGCTGTTGTGGATTGAACTTGTGTGGATGGTTGATTGGTGGACTGGAGTTAAGGTGATCATTTAGTAAGGTTCATTGGTTTATTTTGAATCACTTTAGTGTTGTTTGTTTTACAAAGTTGATTAAATTAGGGTCACTTAGGGCATAATGATCTTAATTTGAACATATTTTTTTATAATGTTAATATCATAGTTATTAAAGGCGCGAGGCGCACTCAGGGCGATTTGTTGGGGTCGTGGCTTTATTTGCGCCTAGGCGTGCCTGGGCGCTCGCTTTAATCGCCTAGGCGCTCGCTTTAATAACGATGACTTGAAGCATAGTTATTAAAGGCGTGAGGCGCTCTCAGGGCGTTTTGTTGGGCCCGGGGCTGTATTTGCTCCTAGGCGCGCCTGGGCACTCGCTTTAATAACTATGGTTAATATGGTTACAATAATCTGATTTGTTTCATTCTCTTTTTTGTTATGTATTCAGGATGGACTTTATGTTTATTTTTTGTTAATAAAGATAACATCATCTTGCATATGCACAAATTTTTTTGGTGCTATAAAATGTGAAGATATTTTTGCGCTTGCCGTTTGATTTTAGCGTTGTTTGTCGAATTTGATGGTGATGGTATTCACATATATCATGTTAACTGAACTGCTGTAAGTTTTAACTCAATTTTTTGTTAGTAATTTAGTGGGACTGTTTAAATTGGATTATTAGTTGGTCACTTTCCAGTTTGAAACTAGGGGAGTTTCTTATATTAGGATATTGATTTTTATTATTTTTGTTCTTCTATTTTTATCCAACAGATTTTGTATTTTGAGTGTAGTGTTCTAACATGACGTGTTGCAGGTGCAAGTATACGCAGATTCAGAGACATTAGAAATGATGGGTAAGATAGACGTATTGATGTTTTTGTGGTCTCTATGGTTTTGGATTAGAGGTGGAAGTAGTTCAGATTGGGCTGTGTTTATCTTGAACGAGTCATATAAAAATTATGTATCTTATATCTATTGTTGACCATTATTACAGGTAAGGAGCATGCTCTTTGTATAGCTAATCACAAAAGTGATATCGATTGGCTTATTGGATGGGTGTTTGCGCAGGTGATTATCAAATATATTTATGCTTTCTCTATATGCTACGTTTGTATTTATGAAATTTCACTTCTTACTTTTAGGATAGACTTTTACGCATCGAAAGTTCTGAACTTGTATTTTTTACATAATTGGATTCTACTGTGACAGCGAGCCGAATGCCTTGGTAGCTCGTTAGCCATCATGAAAAAATCGTCAAAATTACTTCCTGTAAGTTTTAAAATAAAGCATGTTACATTATGTTAATTCATTTTGAATTAATATGCTAATTTTACATTTGTTATTATAATTCATGTAATATACTTCATTATATGCAGGTCATAGGATGGTCAATGTGGTTTTCCGAGTATCTTTTTCTTGAGAGAAGTTGGGCTAAGGATGAAAGTACTCTAAAGGTGTTACTTAATTACATGTAGTCTACTAATAATATTCATATGCACACGTATATAGAGACATCAATATCGACCCATGTACTTATAAATGAACCGAACCGACTATATTTCTACCTCTTAATGGATCAAAGGTGTAAATCTTAAAATGAAACGAGGCAAGTGGGTCGAAACTCGCCTAGTGTGTAATATTTATACATAAAACTTCCTTTACGGTTTTATACAAATGTTATATCATCACTGAAATAAATATAACTCTTGTAATCATATACGATACATAGTTTCTTTGCACAAAAGTTTTTGCCGGTTTCAAACACTTTTAACACGGTGATGTGTGTTTTGCAGCTTGGTCTGCAGCAGTTAAAAGACTATCCTCGGACCTTTTGGTTGGCTCTTTTTGTGGAAGGGACTCGATTTACTCAAGCGAAGCTTTTGGCTGCTCAAGAATATGCAGCTTCAAATGGGTTGCCTATTCCTAGAAATGTGCTCATTCCACGAACAAAGGTTTGACATCATTGTAACATCGTTTACGTATGTTAGATTATGTCTGTGCATATGTGTGACGCACAATAGGTCAAAACATCGTTTGATTATTAACAGTTGCCATTTTAAAAACAAAAAAAAGGAGTACTAACAATTGTAAATGTTATCTTGTTGTTTCTGCACTTAATGGCGGTTATTACTTTTCATACCTTAAGTTATTTTTTTTTTTTTTTTTCTTATTTTGTTTTCAGGGTTTTGTTACATCAGTAAGTCAGATGCGGTCGTTTGTTCCTGCCATTTATGATATGACGGTTGCTATTCCAAAAAGTTCAACTCCGCCAACGATGCTGAGGCTCTTTAAGGGGCAACCTTCTGTGGTGAGCAGTCTTGAAATTTTGGTAACGGGTCAAAACGGGCTGGGCCGACCCACAAACGATTTTTTTATTCATATCTTGGATTTTTTGTAAGTTTATGCAATATTAATATGGATTATAATAACTAAACTTTTACAAAGTTTAAACGGTTTTGTGCTTTCGAACACACTTTTTTTATGACTTTGACCCGTTTTATCTGATTAACCCATTTGACTTGTTTCCTTTCTAGTTAAATATCTTACTTTAACCCACTTGACCCGTTAAAGATATAACATAACCCAGATCAACCAGTGTATATATAAATGGGTTGAAACTGCCACTTGTACTATTTTTTAGTAATCGTAAAATCCTAAAAGTTACTTTGTTTTGCATTTTTATTATTATTGCAAGAAATTTAAGTGATTTATTAATAATGACTGATTTTATTTTCTTTTTGCAGCTTCACGTGAAAATCAGGCGCCATTTGATGAAAGATTTGCCAGAAACGGATGAAGCTGTTGCACAATGGTGTAAAGACTTGTTTGTTGCCAAGGTTCATTGTTGCTTCTTAATTTTACATTAATTTATTTCTTATGTTTCATATATTAAGATCATAGGAAATAACTCTTTCCTTAAATGTGGATTAATTATGCATGCGGGTGGGGTAAAATTGAAAAATAAAAAAAGAAATCGACCTTAAGTGACAATGCAACGATCATCATCATCATCATCATCATACTTAGTAAATCCCACCAATAGCAAAGCTAAGACAGGGTCTGAGGAGGGTAAGATGTAGACAGCCTTACCTCTACCCCGTAGGATAGAGAGGCTGCTTCCAATGAGACCCCCGTATAGATTGTAGTTCTGCATTAAGCCTTGGACATAAGGCCCATAACACTTAGCAATCGGGAAAAAGACCGATTGGTGATTGTACCCGTTTGTCTTTCGGCTATCAACGCCGCTACATGATGCATGATTAACCGTCCGTCGCTTTTAACGTTATTTTCACGAAATTAGTAAAATAACGTTAAAACTAGTGCAATTTCACTTTTGCCCCCTAAGCGACTACACATATATACATTATATGTGCACACCGCAAGCGGGGCGTAACCTGCCAGCCCGCCAGGATTGACACGTTTTTAACATTATCATACTACAGTCAACACGTTTGACTGATAGTCGAACAATTCGTATAACTGTAATCAATTATACATTGTAACCGTTTACATATTTCACGAGTTTCTAAAATTGTTCATTGTTTTTCCAGGACGATTTATTAGACAAACATAAGGAAGAAGACACCTTTCCCGGTTCAGAAATCCACGACATTGGCCGCCCTTTAAAATCTCTTGTGGTAAAAAAACAAATTTAACTAGTTACTCTTCCTCAAAACATATTTTATGGTTATTTTATCTGTTAACTCGTTATATGGTTCTGATTAGTTCAATAATCGCGTGTTTTTATTATATATACAGGTATTAGTATCATGGGCATGCCTGCTTGTTTTTGGGACCTACAAGTTCTTCCAATGGTCTAATCTTCTGTCTTCATGGAAGGGTGTTACCATTACAGCAATTTGTTTGGCGGTTATTACGGTTTTAATGCAGATCTTGATTCAGTTCTCACAATCGGAACGTTCCACACCTGCAAAGGAGGCACCCTCCGCTAATGTACACAACAAACAGCAGTGAGTACAAGTTCTGGACAAAATGAATTTCTTATACAGGTTTATTATATGGAAAATACCTCAATTTACTTCATTGTTTGTGAAAGTTTTCCTAAAGTTTTTGTACCAAAGAAATAGAAAAGTTCAAGAATCGGTTTATTTTCTTCTGTTCTTAATTATGTTTTAATATCCTATATATGTTACTTTATAGGTACTCAAATATTTAGACTCTCATCAATTCAAAGATTGTACTTTAGAGGCACATGTATGGTAACTGGATATCAATTAACCACAACAAATGAGTAATTCCTTGATCAAAAGTTGAAAAAAGAAAACAAATGCTCATTGAAACGAGCCTCACATAAGCGTTTTTTATCAATCAAAAATCAATAGTAAACACATGCGTTAATATCTACGTTAATGCACAAAATCAAATTTTCAATAGACCGAGCATTTTTTGTAAACATCGTTTCTAGACATGCTACAATCGTTTCTGGGTCATATAAAATGTCCAACCTCAAATACGGTCAAAATGTTTTGGTGTGTTAGTTGTGCATTAGAGAACTTGACATTTAAATGTTTTGGTGTGTAAGTTGAGCATTAGAGAACTCGACATTTTGATGTGGTTCCAATCGGTAAGCGATTGGCCAAAGAAAATAGACGGAAACCAGATTAGAATTATAGAAGGATAATCAGTGATGGAAACGTGGGATTTCGGCCCGTATCACATTTAAGGTTTCTAGATGGAAGAAATCTCGCAATGAATGAGCAAAAACAACCACCGTACAACCCCAACTATTGGTGGAGTTTGCAAAGAGTGCGATGTAGACAAGTTTTACATCTATCCCAATTGATAGAGAGGCTACTTCCAGTTACACATAAAACAATTTTCAAAAAACAAAAACAAAACAATGACTACCTCATGGTCAAAACAGACTATTTGTTGGACTATGTATAAAACATATTTTAATAAAAGTTCAAATTCAAACACTCATGGTACCACATAAACCAGCAGTATTCTACTTCAAAATTGAACCCCCTCCCCCAAAACCATAGTATTCCCATTACTATTTTGTTACAAAAAATAAAAACCCGTTAAATCAAAACCTAAAGATCCAGCTTCTGCATCAACTCCATGGAACCCGTACCAACTTTAACCGGCAAACCAAGACAAATCCTAGCCGTCGGTGTCTCCAAATTATCCATCATACTATGCGAAGCCGCTTCAACAATGAACTTAGACGCAGTCTCAAACGACATTTTATGGAACGGAGATACTGATTCCGATATGCTCCCAAATCTACTCATAGGTCTATACCCGCCCGAATGCGTCATGTAATCAGCAATTAAACTCAAATGCCGGTAATCAATCTCGACACCATAACTCCCGAAAACGTTTTGCATTTCCATGATTATGCTCGTTCTTGCAGCTTCTACTCCGTAAGTGTTGAGCATGGTGTGAATATTGTTGGAGTAAACATGGTCAACGTCGAGGTCTTGTTCCATATCCCAAAACGCGGGTAGTTCTACTCCGGAAGCTTGTAATGCACATGGTACATGCTTGTTTTCTTCTTTTTTGTTATCGTTGTTTTTCACTTTTTCGTTCATTTTTTTTATTTCAGGGTGGTTTTGATTCCAACATACTTGTTTTACATTTACACTGTATTTTACGGGTTGACATTGGTCGAGTTTTCCTGAGCCCTTGATGTAAACCTTCTTTGCAGCCTTCTGTACAACCTGCAAATAAAATTTGCATTTTAAAATATTAGATTAAGACATTAATTAGAGTAAATTACACAAACTGTCCTTTATTTTATACACCAAATTGCATAATTTGCATTCTTTGTCCTTTGTTTTCAAAAAGCACGCAAAATGTCCTTTATGACTAAATTTTGCACGCTCTGTCCTTTAAGCTAAAACTTTTCAGTTAACTTTAAGGTAAAATGACCGTTTTGCCCAAAGGACATAATCTGCAATTGTAATTTACTCAAGTTTTCTTTCTTTTATTTATTTTTACTTTATTAAAGTAACCAATATTGTCTTATCGATTACTTTATAATTTTGTAATTTATTAATTATCATAAATTTATATAGAAGTATATATCTTGTAGTTTATTTATTTCCATTCGTTTGATTAAATTATTTACTTTTCTTATTTTGCAAATAATGTAAGTTTTTTAGTTTTTTATACTATGTTTTAACATAAACTACATGTTTTGACCCATTAACCGACCCGCTCATTTTGCAACTTCTAAATAGTAGCATTATGAAAGCTTTTACCTCTGCTAGCAATATTTCGGGTTCATTCGTAAACCTGAAATGGACTTCAAGACTCAAATCTTTAACTTCCACAAACGTTGACCGGTCAAACTTTCTGGTCACAAATTCCTCATTCGGTTTAAGCTTTGCTTTATCCATATCTTTGTCTTCTTGTTCCTTTGCCAAACCCCCGCCATTTGTCTCATCATCACTTTCACTTTCAACTTCTTTACCGGTTTTACCATCATCTTTACCCTCAACACCGTCATTCTCAAGATCGGAAGAAGCTTCCTTTTCTTCTTCTTCTTCTCCGTCTTCATCTTCCTCTTCAGAAGTCTCGTATTCCACTGAATCAGTATTTTGACGTTTTCGTTTATTATAATCTGAGCCAAGATCGTCAGCCGTTTCATCTTTTTCATTATCATCATCATCCTCTTGATCATCGTCATGACCATCATCACGATCTAGATTACTTCCAGAATCATCGTCACCGGCGCTATCGGATTTTGAATTCTTAACGCTTTTGATTCCGTTAATTCGGGAAAGCAACGCAATGTGTCTTTCAATTGTGTCTTCTAATGCTCTTAAAAAGATGTTTCTTAACGTTTCTTGACAGTTCTGTAGCGATACGTGCTTCGGTTTTTTTAGTTTCACTATAAGCTTATAGACTCTGCACGGTTGATTATTGATTAGTACAAGTGGCAGTTTTGAGACTTCGATACTCTGCATAACTTCTGCAACCGACAGTTTTTTCACTTTCTCTACAAGTCTCTCTGCGTCTTCCCTGAAATTGTGACGTGGCGTTAGAATGAAAAGATCTATTCTGCAACATTTAACATGTAATTATTTTTTAGATTGCTGCCCTAAGCCGCGTGTTGCAGCAGCGACACCTTAGTTGTTTATAGTTGGCGCCTTGGCGGCACGTTATGTGATGCGTTAACCATATGAAAACATTGTAGTTACAAAAGAAAAGAAATCAAACTCGAGTTGGTTTGTTTAGTGAGCGTTTCACCTAACCACTAAACAACCCTTACCTTAGCATCAAGACTTAGTGACGCCAAAACACACAATAACTCGAATTTATATCGTCGAATTTATTTGACCCGACTTGTTTCCGAACATTGTTTACGTCAAAACGTAGACCAACAAAAAACGTACGCAAAAATAAGTATGAAAACATATTATATTTGACCAGACTTGTTTCACAAAAAATTATATCAAAATGTGAATTTATATTGATTACGTTGAAACATGAATTTATACCGACGCGTACGTTAAAATGTCAAGTGTAGACCAACCGAAAACGTACATAAAAATAAACATGAAACGTAAATTTACGTTGAAACGTGAATTTACACCGACATGTACATAAAAACAATCACGTGCGAAATAGATATATTATTATAAGCTAAAAAAATACAAGCGTAAATTTGAAAAGTTAGAACTCAAGGGGTGAAAATGTCAATTTCAAAAGATTAGGGGCTGTTTTTGTGAAGTTCTAAAAATTTATTGGCTTTTTTTTGTTAGGGGTTGCTTGTGTCAAGTTTCAAACTTGAAGGGTTTCACTTGTCGGTGGGAAACCCCACCGACCTTTGTTTTTAAGTTATAGATAATTTAAAATTTCCTTGTAGCAAGGGGCATGTTGTCAAACTTGAAGGGTGTGACTTACATTGATCTGCCTTGTAGCAAGGGGCATGTTATCATAGGAGTCTTTATGTTTGGTGCAGCCGTCATTAAAATTTCCTGCAAACGTGGAATACCAAGTGTGACATTCATCTCACCGCGTCCCGCAAGATGAAAAGTGTTGAGCCTGTAAAAGAAAGAATATAAATATATAAAGTAAAACATGGAGAACATAATATAATAAAATAAGAATGTAGTTTCGAATATCTTACGTCATTTGGGTAGATGGTTCACCGACAGATTGACCAGCTATGACACCAACGGGCTCTCCGGGCTGGGCAAGACTTGAGAGATACTTTTGTCGAATTAGCATTAATAAATCCTCTCGGTTCTCGTTTCTATGTTTGTAACTGTTGACTTTATCTTTAACACCTTGTGGCAACTCTTGAATGTACGAATTAAATTCAAGAGGCTCTTTTAACTTTTGGTTAATGATTTCTTGATTCTAGCAGAGTAAATAAAAAAGGCAAATTAATTAATGTGTTTAAAACAAACAGAACAAAAAGACATAGTATAAAGAAGTGGTAGTTTCAGCCCATTCTATATATACTTTAAATGCTATTTTGTCAACATCAACCAACTTTGGCCCCTCAACATTGGAATCAACCAACTTTGGCCCCTCAACTTTGGTAATGACAAATTTAGCCCCTTAACTTTGGTAATGGCATACCCCTCAACTTTAATAATGATATGTTTAGCCCCTCAACTTTTGGCAACATCAACCAACTTTGGTCCCTCAACTTTTGTAATGACATATTTGGCACCTCTACTTTGATAATGACATGTTTAACCCCACAAATTTTGTCAACATCAACCAACTTTGGCCCCTCAACTTTGAAAATGACATACTTAGTCCCTCAACTTTAATAATTACATGTTTAGCCCCTCAACTTCAATAAAGTTTCCTTTTTTTAATTTTCATTATTTACCCTTGCACTTTAGTAACCCACTAGTTTACTTAAATGGAACCATTGGGTGATAGCCCAGTGGCCACCGACACCCGCCTTAAAACCGGAACGAGGGCCCTAGAGGTCTCGGGTCGATACATGTGTTGGACCCCTCCTTGTTGGTTATGGGGATTTACTGCCAGGAAGCCTTGTCGGGTGGTGACCTGGGAGGGGAGAACCCCTCCGCGGTCGGGGGTACCGTGCAATTACCCTTTTTTTTAGTTTACTTAAATGGGGTCAATCCAAGTTGTTTTTATGTCAAATGGGCTGAAATTCAAATGGGTTGAAAGGAACCAAAGTATTATGTTTAATGCAACCCGTACAAAAGAGTGTTTTGGGTCAAACCCAACCCGTACATTAGTTTCCTGTTTTGACCCGTTGGCCATTACCAACCTACACATTTTGTCAAATTTAAAGAAATTAAGCAAGAAACGAGAATCTCACAGATTTCAGCACTTGAAGATTGTTAAGGAAGCTAGTTTGATGAACATCGACCCCATCTTCACCATAATAAAACTGAACAATGGAACCATCGGCGTCACGAACTGTGTGATCATATGAAACTTTCAAACTCTCAAGATTCTTTATAAGACATCTTTGTAGATATCCACTACGAGAAGTTTTGACAGCTGTATCAACCAACCTACAACATCCCACAAAGTAGAAAAACTTACTAACTGTATTATACATCATATAAGATTTAAAAGAGTTGAGAAAATGTTAGTTTTACGGTTTACCCTTCACGGCCAGCCATGCAATGGAAATAGTATTCTTGTGGGCGAAGGCCCGTTAAAAACCGATCAACAATATAACCACCGGCCCGAGAAGTAAAATCCCAAGGTGAAAAGCTCGGTAAAGTCTTCCCGGAAACCATTCGCGGCACTCTTTTTCCTTCTAACTCTTGTTGACCAAGTAAAAATGAAATTTGTTGAAAATTCACCTGTTTATTTATTAAAAAATTAGAGTATTTAAAATAAGATAAAATAAAATAACAAATGAATCTTGTTAACTTACCGAACTACCCTTAGCACCACTAATAGTCATAAGAGAAATGCAGTTTTGTGGGAACGGTTTCAACAGTCCTTTTGGTAGCCACTTTTTGCTAATCATAGAACCTTTATCCCGAAGTTCGGTTTGCATAAGGTTATCCAAACTTGCAGTGGCTGTTACTCCATTACTTCTTATTATTTTCTCTGTTTCCAGTTGCAGCTCTCGTGTGCCTACAAACATTATTAAAGAAAGTAAGACGGAAGTAATAAAATAATTAAACCTGATATAATTAATTCACATCCAAAAGAGTAAGAGGTTAAAGGTGGCAAGACAAGGTATACATATTATATACGTTAATTACGCTTACAATTATAGTCTAGATCGTTGAACAAAACAATTTCAAAGATATACATTAAAAATATACGACTTTTATCCGTTCAAGACGTTCCCTTTATCAAAAATACCAATTTGACCTGTTTGAGATAAAAAAATGATTGTAAAAATCCCGACTACCATCCGATTAGTTGTCAATTAATCGCTAGTTGGAGGTTCACCGAGTAATTTTCCTCTAAGCGGCCAATTAATCGCTAGACGGTCAACGGGGCCATTTTCCAGTCAAACCTTGTAAATTTTGGTGAATAATCTTGTCTACTTAAAAAATGAGCTGATGAGGGGTTAAGACTTGTCTTGCTAAAAAGCTACACATAAAAATGTGTGCGTATTTATATAAAACTGAAGATTACATATATAAATCCCAATCCAATTAATCCCTATTAATTCTGATTTAACGCTAGTCTGTACCCCACCAGCCGACTAGTGCCCAGCGATTCTTACAACACTGGATAAAGTAAAACCAAAATCGACATGTTTCAAGAGTAAATGGGTCAAAACAACCACCTCTACTAAATTTTGCTATATTTTGGTACTCGAATTTGTACCTATTTTTTGGTTCTCCAGGTTGACAAATTTGCGGTGAACCTTTTCACCTACATCTTCACCTTCAAGTTCCATCCTCATTTCTTTGTCACAATCAGGCGCCACCATGAGGTCATCTAATCCACATGTAAATCCATGGAACTGATAAATAAAGTATATGAGACGTTAACACCACGAAAACAGTTTTAAAAAGTTTAAAAGAGTATTACTATTATACTTATAGTACCTGTAGAAAAGAAGTGAATAACCGACTAAAAGCTCCAAGTAAGAGCCCTGCAATGTCAGGACCATACAGCTCTTGAACCGTATGAACCAAACCATACTTGCCAAACTGAGCTTTGTCTATAACACCACACACAAGCTCGTTTTTCCATATTAATAATCTGGTTTCATCGGCCTCTTTTAGATTCGCATTGTCAAACTCAGCAAGCTCTTTTTTTAGACGTTTATTTGTTTTAGTTTTATCCTGCTTGACCTCTTTCCCTTGAAAATATTGTTCCGGAATCTTCACCTTGTTATCAACAATACAAGGTTTATAACCTCTCGTCAGATGATTCAGTATTGCTGATATGACCTACAAACACAAACAAAAAGTTAATTAATCCGGAAAAAAATAAGAAGTTTTATACAAGTAATCAATGAAATATGAGTAAATAAATTAATTATTTATTTATGACTAATGTTTTTGGAGTTTTTTGCAATATATATACACTTTGGAAGACATTCAGCCTGTTTGACTCATTTCTTTTTAGCTAATTTATCCGTTTGACTTGTTAGAGATAAACTGATAAGGCATTCATTCATAAGTAAAAATATCTTTGTAACTGACTAAAGAGTCAAATATATTTTTTGAATAAATAAAATTTCAATAACAAACTTTTTTAATTCAATGAATTAACAGGTTTTATGCATCAAAGTTACAATTTGAATGACTTTCAACATGTTTGACTCATTTGACCAATTTCCTTTTTAATAAGTCATCTACATGACTACATATGTTTGAAAGAGAACTAAAAAAGAAAAATAAATTAATGACCTGTTTCCCTGTCCAGAGAGGTTTTGGTTTTAAAACAGCTGGAAAAACAGGCTCCACATGGCACGCTTTATCGACAATAGAGACTTTCCCATGTTGTGAACTGCCGCCAGCAAACACACCAGAAGTGTAAAGAAGTTGATTGAAATCTTCACGGTCTAGAAACGTATCTTTCATCGTAAGAAGTACAGAGCTAACAATATGATCCTGCATGTGAAATCATGTCATGCATGTCAATATAGGTAAGCCTGTAAACAAACCGAACGTTCAAGAACAGTTCGTTAACTTGTTTGGTGAGAAGTTCGTTTACTAAATAAACAAACGATAAGACTGTTTATTATCTCAATACGGTCTAGAAACGTATCTTTCATGCTTTTTGTACGTTTTGTACGATAAGACTGTTTGTACGTGAACTTAACTCAAAGCAACTTTCTATCTGCTTATATAAATATTATCTCTGTCTAAGTTGTTATAATTCGTTTCAATTTAGATACATAAGTAGTTATAATTAAATAAATATTAAACATAAAAGAAACTATCTATCTGCTTATATAAATATTATCTCCGTCGATACATAAGTAGTTATAATTATATAAATATTAAACATAAAAGAAACTATCTATCTGCTTATATAAATATTATCTCCGTCTAAGTTGTTTATGTTTGTTTACTTCCGTGAACTGTTTGTTTAGGTTTTAAACGAACGAACACGAACATGCCTATTTTCTTAATATTTTCTTAATAAACGAACATGGACAAAAAATATGTTCGTGTTCATGTTCGGTTAAAATTAAATGAACAACACGAACATGCCTCTAACCGTATCAAGATGATATTTGTTACCTGAATTAAGCCTCTAACCGTATCACCCCTTGTTGGAACTATATACTGATTGTTAGCATTCACAATGTTATAGGCTTCAGCACGTGAAATTTCATCTTGTGGTAAATGAACATTCATTTCGTCTCCATCAAAATCAGCATTGTAGGAACTGTTTATTAAAATCAACAAAGAATCAGTTCACAAAACATGAAACAAAAAAAAAGGAAACAAAAAACAGAAAACAAAAACCATAACGCTTACACCATACTAACCTGCAATTTGCATAATGCATCCGAAGCGTTTTCTCCCCTTTCAATACTCGAACAACATGCGCCATTATACTCGGCTTGTGAAGTGTAGGCTGACATGAAATTATTACTTATTAAGCCGGTCCTTTTAACTTCTTAACGGCAATTACAATACAATTTTAAATAATAATCTAAATAGTTGCATAAAAACAATTTAAAAGATTTTAATCATTTATATGGCGTTCAAATCGTTTCATATATTCTATCCAACACATTTGACCTAGGCCTATAAACGAACAGAACGTTCATGATCTGTTCGTGAACTTGTTCGGCGGAAAGTTCTTTTATTTAATAAACGAACGAACATGAACAAACTTATTTGTTCGTTTTAATTAAATGAACGAACATGAATACACGTGTTGTTCGTTCATTTATGTTCGTGAACGTTCGTTTATGTTTGTCCGTTCATCTATGAAGCACGGAGACACCCGTAAGTATGGAGTACCCGTCCCGGGGACGTTTTGGGGACGGAAACGGCGTTCATGTTCATTTATATTTTAACAAATAGATATGGAGTTGTATTTATACATATAATTAATTGATAATTGGGCTTTCCACTAATCAAAATGTGCTTTCCAATAGAACTTATCGTAATTAATCAATAATAATTTATATTAAAAAGCTACTTTATGTCCATTTATGTTCATTTGTATTGTTTTATATTCGTTGAATTATTTTCGTTTAAGCTTGTTTGTTTATGTTCGTGAACTGTTCGTTTAGGTTTTAAACAAACGAACATCAATGAACACGAACATGCCCATTTTCTTAATGAACGAACACGAACACAAAAATCCGTTCGATTATATGTTCATGTTCGTGTTCAGTTAAAGTTAAATGAACGAACACAAACACGCCTTTGTTCGTGTCCGTTTAGTTCGTCTACAGGCCTAGTTTGACCCATTCGCCTTTTAGCTATTTTTTGAATTAACCAGTTTGAGAATGGAGGCCAACAAAACCCCAAATCTACGCATTCATAACTAAGGGGTCACAACTGACCCCTCTTTACACAGTATAATATACAGTACCTGACGGTTGACAAGAACAATGTCTCCATCTTGCAAGTGGCGATAGACAACTTTACCCTCGAATTCATAGTCGGAGCTCTTTTTGGTTTGTATGCCCGTACCTCTAGAGGACGGTAATTTTCTAGATATAGAAATACGCATCTTTTTGCTTTGAGGTAGCCTAACGGTTGACACCTTATCAGCATAATGTGTAGCTCCGGGATGGATATTAGAACCGTTAATGATCGCATCCTTCAGTTTTCCAGCATTCCAAGGAGTCACCCTCTGCAACAATGTAGTGCAAAATGATAAAGAATCATTCGGCTTTTTAAATAAAATGATAAAGATTTTACTTGCACGGGTAACAATACCTCAGGGTAGGTCAACCTCAGGGCAAAATAAGGTGGAACTCCGATCTCATTAACCGCTAAATAGGGATCGGGTGAAATGACCGATCGGCAAGCATAATTAACTCTTTTTCCCATCATTTTTTGGCGAAATATTCCCTCTTTCTTCTCAAGTAACTGGCATATCCCCGTGTTTGCACTTTTCAGAGTCAAATCTTCCATCAAGAAGAAGCAATTTAGTCAATATATTGTATTTTTTGCCATAATTAGAACTTAAGAAGAGAAATTGACATAAGATTTTATAATTAAATTGTAACTGTATTATACACATTTGGGTTGTATTAGTAAATTTTTAATTTTTAATATATTCTTTGCAAAAAGAAAATAAAAATTAATAAAAAATCCGGGTTGAACAGGTCGTGTTCAGATCAACCCGCGATTATTCGAGTCGTGTTCAGATCAACCCGCGATTATTCGGGTCGTGTTCGGGTTCATATGTATGACACATTTTTCGGGTCCAAGTTCGTCTAATAGTTTTGGGTTGGGTTTAACCCGCAAACACGACCTGTTTAGCACCCCCTAGACTACTATGAAGCCAACATGATCAAAAATGAATATACAAAAACAGATTAGATTATTAGCTTAAATCAAAATCACTTGAAGATATTCACAAAGAGAGTTTATAACTTTATATATCATGATATACAAAAACATGCTATATAATGATGACTCACTTGTGGCCGTCTTGCTGTCAAATAAAACATTTACAGACTGCTGTAAATCTTTCCATCGATCAGCAATCTTCGACCCTTCAAGTTTGCTGATATGAGCCTTTCCCAATGCATCGTTTGACTGTACCACCTTGCCTAGTAACACCGTTTGTGGATTTTCCATCACCTGTAAATCCATATAAATGAAAAACAAAACTAAATAAAAAAAACGTGTCTTGTGAACATATACTTACAGAATCACCTGCCACGGCAGCAGGACGAAATTTCGTAGGGGGTACGAGCAACGCCTTTATAAAGAACATCGAATAGTTACTTTTGACAGATCCGTTTAACTGCTGCATATCACATATAAATGAACAAAGACCCGCTTCGTTTTCCCACAGATCTTTAATTATACTTATAACCTGAAATTATAGGAAAATTTAGACATTAGCAAAGCATAGACCTTGCCGGACGATTAAGATTAACTAGGGGTGAGCAGAAAACCGAAATAACCGAACCCAAAGAAAAGACCGATTTAACCAAACCAAAACAATCAAACCGCACAAAAAACCAGGAAAAAACGAACCGAAATTTTAGGTTTGGTTTCGCTTTTTGCATTTTATGAAAATCAAAAAAAACCGAACTGAATAACCCAATATATCATTTTTACGTGTTTGTTATGTATTGATTTAGAAATTATTAATATTAAGTACTTATAATAAAACATTAACATGTTTATTTATCTTTGAAATGATTTATATATTGCCTACAAGAAATAACAAAATTTAACATATAAAATATATGTTTTTCAAAGTATTATCAAAGAAATGTCTTAATAAAAACCTTGGAGAAACATAAATATAGATTAGAAGGTTAGGTTTATGTGAACAATATCGATTCAAAAGGTTAAATCTATTAACAAAATGTAAACACCTAATAAAGATTCTTAAATCTTGCATCATACTTTTTTTTTAAATCTTACGTAATTTTGCTCCAAAAACTGTTGCTAAAACCGAAAAACCGAAACCAAACGGTTTTCGAACATTTCGGTTTTGGTTTTGTCATAAAACTGAACCATGCACACCCCTACAATTAACGATGCGAAATGCAAAAAATGTTGTCTTGTTTGGTACCCTAGATGGTAAAAGAGAACCGGAATATCTTTTTTTCAGCTCCATGAAATCCGAGGGCACTTTTGACTTTTTCTTTTTTATGTTCTTTCGTTTGGACGATGAGGCTGCAGATGCACCGGTCCCAGCTGTGTCAACTCTATCTTCTTCTGATTGTTCGTTGACGTTTATGACCTCAGAAATCTTGTCGTCTTCATCTTCTAGAAGCTCTTCCTCGTCCCGACTACTTCCCAGCTGATAACCTTTTATATGATTCTTCTCCGCATCTTTAACACTCATTTCCTAAACCGAATCGTTCGTATACAAGTAACTTTATATAAGCTTCCTTTAGTTGTTTCCCAAATAATGTAAAACATTATAAAAAGTTAAAAACTAACCATACGAAACGATCCAAACATTGGTTTGGTGATCTTCGGATTTTTACATTCACAGCTATGGCAAGACTTGCTGGGTTTACTCAAGAAGTCTTTCAAAACAGATTTTGCTTCTATATACTGAACCGATGTCCAAAAATCGTTATGAGTTTGTGCGGGCCCGTCACTTTGTGAACCAGAACTTGAAACATGGTTACCGTCACTCTCCTCCATATCAATATCTTTGCTATCGGAAACATTGACGTAATTTTTGGCACCGGTAACGTCACCTTGTGCTATCTTCGTTAGTTTATTAGTACACACTTCGACCTATAAAAAGATCAATAAATTATGTAATATGTTGACAAAAATAAAGAAGCACGTTACTGTAATAAATAAAATTATTATTACCTCTTCTCTGCGTGCCTTAAAATGGCGACAAAAGAAACAGGTTTGTCTTAAAATGGTGTAAAGCATATCAAACAATAACGGGTTGTATACTGGTGAAACAAGATCAATGTGACCACAATGACCCGGGCAGTTAAACGATTGCTGCCCACACGACTTACATCTGCACAATAAATTTATAAAGCATTTTTTTCAGAATAAGCAAGTGATGGTTATCTTATAAAACAAATACAACGGTTAATAACTTACGGTGCTTGATCATCAATGGGGCCCAACAAAGGATCATACAAACCTCCTAGCATTGGTCTTCCAACAGGGTCAAGTAAAATAGGGTTTGTAACCTTTAAAACACTGTGCTTCCTAACCTCTTCATCAGTCATGAAACTGAAACTTACACCCTCCACGATATCCGATGCACCCTGAAATATCCACACATTAACACCATAAAAAAGTAATTTCGAAAATCATCATACAATAACTGTGCCCTACTGCAGCCATCTAAGCGATCAGGTGACGTTCCGGCCAGGTTTCGATGACGTTTAGGCCCGGTCCCAGTCAAGGTCCGTAAATTGTCACAAAAATCTACAAATTCCGGCAAAACTGGTCTGAAACATCTATAAATGGTCTGGAACCAGCCTAAACAAGTCTAAAATCCCTAAAAATGATATGTTTATGTTAAGCGTCTAGCTTATATGAGGCCATCGCGTGCCTTCGACAACTATACTGTGAATATAAAGTCCATATGGCAGGCATTCTAATTGAAAATTCAAGCCTAAAATCATTCTTCATGTAATAGTTATCAGATATTTCGTCTAATTAAACTTATACACATTCAATAACAATATGCACATACACACGTAATGAATAATTGAATATACATACACACATAAACCTTAAAAACGAATCAAACCTTATACACATAACGAAATGGTAAAGCATAAGCTAAAATAAACTGATAAATCAATAATAAAACTACAAATTTAGTATACCTCAGTGGTTGACATTTTTAACACTCAGAACTTCAACACAGAGCGAATACAGGTGGAAGATTGCTTGTATTTAATCGAATTATTTAGTGATACGTTATTGATTCCGGCAGTTGTGACGGCGGCAGAGGGCGGAGGCTACCGGCGACGGCGGATATTGGGGTTTACAGAGACATATAGGTTGTGGCGATTTGGGGTTTAAGAAACTTTAAATATTATGGAACCCTCAAAATGTGAAGTGTTTTGGTGTTATGTACAAAAAGAGTCCCTCATATAAGTTATGGTTTACATATTTCATACGTTATTTTTTACAATTTAAAACAAGTTGATTGGGTTTTTAGTCCTTTGGTTTGATTATATATCGGCTACTATATTTCGCCTAAGGAACGCTTCCTAAAAGATAGTTTGCTTCAAAATCCCTTACTGTAAGCATAGCTATCAAACCCATTAGGCGCACTAAATGTGCATAGCTTCGACTGAGGCCTAGACGAGAGGTGCAAAAAACAATAATTAATATGACCTACAACTTTATGAGAGTGATCATATTCCTTGCTTCAGGTGGAATTTTATTGGTTAACCTTAAGTTTACAAAGTTACTCATATAATAAAGATTGTAAAAAAATATATTCTTTTAAAAATCTCGCATTTTTTGCATATGTGACATGCCCCGTTTTGGTAAGATTGTGGCATTTAAGTAGTTGCAAGTGAAGTCACCGCCAATCAAACAAATGTGATTAAGGGTTAGACTTAGTTGACTTTGATTCACTATACTTTAGGATTGAACATAATAATAATGTAGCATTATAAAGTATGAACATATTGCCTTCAAGGGAGGCTTACTAATGAAACTACTGTCCATATGTAAATCAGTGGATTCAACACCTGTAGTAGCTGCTCCACTTGAACTACTGACAGGAATTACTTGTAATTCCTGCAGTGTAACCTCCTCAGTTGTTGATGGGTTAGCAATGGCAGAGGAATCAGACTCAGTCACTTGTTGGGGTATTTTCTCAGTGATGGGTTGTTGAGAAGAACTTATTTGTGTCTGATCCATGTCCAAGGCATTCAACAGAGGTAGAAAAGATGGTGGAATTTGTGAAGTAGGGATAGGGGTTGAAAGAGAATTTGCCCCGGGAGCAGGGCTATGGAAGATGGAATTAAGTGATTCCAGAGCTTCATATTTTGGTGTCCCTGTGGATACAACCTGATCCTTTTTAGAGGATACAGGAGGAGTTTTAGGCTCGGGTTGAGATCTTTCTTTCATCTGCTGTGAGGAAGTAGCAGCAGTGGTTATTGGTGACTTTTGTGTTGTCACATGTATTACCTCTGGGATCTCACCTTCCAGAGGAACCTTTTTGGAGGGTTTGGGGGGATTTTTGGTAACTTTCTTTTTGGGCTTTTTGGTGATTGTTGGTGGGGGTTGCACAGCAGTGGTTATGCTGCTGTGTTCACCATTAGCAGTGGGCTAAACAGCAGGAGACTGAGGAGCAGAGGTTGTCTCAGCTAAATTATGCTCAGGTTCCTCTGTTTGTGTTTTCAAATCTTTTGACTCTGGCATCCTTGTAAAGGTTTCAGATGACAGACTGTTTATTTGACATGGAGCACCTTGGATGAGCACTTGTGCACTATCCGCAGGTATTCTCTTTTGTAAATAATAGCTCAAAAATCTAGGAAATAACAAAAATGCTTTCTTTTTGGCTTTTATATTGTTAACATTTTTAACTATGTCATTGAAAATTTTTCGAGAGTATTTAAAATCATCTTTTGCCATGATAGCATATCCCAGATATTGAATGTCTAATGGGATTTCATTGAAAGTTGTGGTTTTAATTGAAGCACACATGAGTAGGGTATGAAATAAAAATTTCATGGGAGGTGGGAAATTCCCTTTTTGCAAAGTTGCTTTATCCATTTGTCCCTCATACCCCCCTTTCGGTCAGATCAGTCTGATACTCATGTTTAGGAAAAGAAGTACTACCTGTGTAGTCGATGATCTCAAAAACCTCTGAGATTGTTTGTGGTGTGATGGAAACAAGAATGTTGCCTACTTCAGATGTAATAGCCCAGGGCTTTTTGTCCTGAACTTGAACATTTGCATTGGTCTAGAATTCACGTAGGGTTTCTTGATAAATTGGTGGGTTGAAAGTCAACAAAGTTTTGTACTTTGAAGAAGAAAGGGCGTCAATGATGGAGTGAAACTCTGAGTTTTGATCTGTTTTCTTAAGAGTACATAGATAATTATGAGGATTTTTGAGATTGAGAGTCATGGTAATTTGCAGGTAGTTGCGAGAGAAGGAAGAAGATGAGTGATTTGAAGGAATTTGATGGTAACTGCTTTTGAAAGGAATTTTGAATTCGATTCGACAGTGAAAGCCCTGTTTGGGGTTTTGATCAGGGTTTTATAAGGTGAAAAAGTGAATGCTGACGTGGCAGCGAGTACAAAGATTTGACAGCTAAGTATTGTCCACGTGCCAACCTCTGATGAATAATGGAGGATAGTTGTTCAGGAAACCACTGATGATCAATATCAGTGGTTTACAGTGGTGAAAAATGAAAACAGTGGCTGACTTTTAACTATCAGTGGATAGCCATCAGTAGGTTAAAACACTGATGTTTAATCAACAGTGATTAACAAGGAAATGAAGGAACAGAGGTTGACTTTCAGCAGTGGAAAATATCAACAGAACAGATGTTTGAACCAGAACAGTGGTTATGGCAGACTTTTAAGGATTAATTAAAATTTTCATTTTTAGCTATTTTTAAGGATGAGATTTTGATTTGCCGAAAACATTTTAATGCTTTTTATTCATAGAAAAACAGGATTTTGCCTGTTATTCCATGTTAAGCATGCCAATTCTAGAGATCAAGTTTTCATAGGTGGATGTGTCTAATGCTTTTGTTAGCACATATGTCAGTTGATCTTTAGTTGGAACATGGTGTATAGAAATAAAACCTTTTTCATAGCAATCCCTCACAAAGTGATGTCTGATGTCAATGTGTTTGGTGGTAGGATGAGATATTGAATTTTTGATGGTATATTTCAGCTACATGACTGTCCTGCATAAAAGAAGTCTTTTGAGCAATTATACCAAAATTCAATAACATGTTTTGAAGTTTCAAACAGTTGAACTGTTCAGCATGCAGCAGCAACATAATATCCTTCAATCAGTGGTTGTGGGAACATCTGCTTGCTTTTAGCCTAGTCAAAACACTAGGCTTATTGCCTAGGAATTGACATCCTCCTGATGTAAGCTTCTATGCTCTTGGTGTTGTACTTTTCTGAATTATCATGAATCTTGACAACCATGCTCCTAACATATGCTATGTTCTTTGAGGATCCACTTTTTACCAATTGGATTCTCATCCCTTGGCTGTGGTACAAGTTTTCAACCTTGTTGTCACTGAACTGTTGAAGCTCCTCTTACACAGCTACTACCCAACTTTGTGTCTTTCCATGCCCCATGGTACTTGACTTGTTGATGGAATGGTAGAAAACCAATAAGAAGACAAATGTTTTAGGATAGACTTTTTGAAAGAATCCCTTTTCATTGATGTTGTCAAGTGTTTGGTGAAATGGATGAGTTGTAAAAAGGATTGATGTTTTAAAATATGAGGCTGCAGATGTGATTCATCTGAGCTAACAACTGTTGGTGACTTTAGATGATCCAACAATTGTTTGTAATGAAAACTGAGGTCTTTTTTTTAAAGGTAAGTATGGCACACTGATGATTTTTATTCATTTTGAGGATTTTTTTCAACAGTGGTTAGAGGTGAGATAGTGACAGAGGCTTAGAAGGCTACTTTGGTCAAACACTGTTTATTCATCAGTGGATGAGCTTTAACAGTTGTTTTGAACAACTGTTGCTCTAATGAAGGAAATGATTTTGACTTGTGATATCACAATATCATATCCAACATCTGTTGATGGTGATTGTGAGTTACCTGCAGAACCAAATACTTGACAAACACATTTTAGATGTAAATTTATCGGAATTAACATAACAGCAGGGTTTACAGGGATTTTTAATGCAGAAAATTCACGAGTTTTTGCATTCAAAGTTTTACCACACATCTACTTCATGTTTTAAACATTCTATAGATTTTGACAGTGGTTGAGTATCCCAGATGATAACCACATCTTACTTTGACCACACACTTTGTGTTTTAATCTTTTAAGAATTTAGAATAAATCATGAGCAACCAAATATTTTGAGATTTGTTAACAATCAACTTTGATTACAGATTTAGGCTTAAGTTTATGAATGAAATGACCCTAACTATAACACCATTTCCTTTTGATCCATTATCAAGGAATATATCACCCTAGGCCAAAATAAAAGGGTTCTACATCCTGACAGGTGTTTGAACTTTAACTATCTAAAAATGAGTAAAAGTTCAAAATATATTATTAAAAAAAATGAAAGATAATATATCCTGTTTTATTAAAGAAAAACCTTTAGAAAAAAAAAATAAAGGTTCTCTGATAACCACATCAATTAGATCTGGTGTATTTTCAAAATCAATGTAACTTTTAATTAGGTCAGAATCACTTCATTCACAAGTTTAGGAAATTGGTCAGTGATTTGAAACAAAATTTCATAACCACTATTTGATACCATTACGTTGTCAGATGATTGTAACTATGAGATAGCCTGTTCACAATGGTTTTGAAAGTTCTTTGTGAACCTTATTACCATGTGAAGATTTTCTGAAAATTTAGCCTAATCATCTCTGTTTTATACCTCTGTTGATAATTATCTGATGATACCTTTGTTACATGAACTTCCCTGATACAGTGATTGCGTAGTTGCTTGATGACATATGTTTGACCAAAGATGGATGTTTATTTTTGGTTTTCCTTTTGTAGGACTAACCTGTGGACTCTTAAGTGTTTTTAGATTTATACTCTTTTCCTTTTGATTTCAAAAATTTTGAGATAAACACACTTTTGAGTTTTTGTAATTATTCTTCTTTTCTATTTTACCCTTTTCATAGATAAGTATTGAAACTTTCACTGGAAGGTTTTTTAAGGAAAGAATACTCAATCCAGAATCATTTTCAGCAATGTTTTGAGAGATTTGGTCATTTTTGCACATGCTTATGCCAAATTTCACATTACTCATGATATGGTTTTCTAAACATCAAACATATAACCTTTGTAGGATTTCACCCTTCACAAGTGATTTGGGTTAATTTCAAACTCCTTTCAACACTGATATTTTACTACCATGGTTTGGAGTTGATCCTGGTTATGTTTGATGCATTTTTTTGAGACTACTGATTTTCATTTTAATTTTAAACAATTTTGTTTTTAACTTTTGAAGGTTTTTCAAAATTGTTGTTCACATATAAGATCTTGTTCCTAAGGTTTTGTTCAACTCTCTTATGTTACAAAGAGCATAAATGCAATTTTTGAACATAGGTCTTTAATGACTTGAGATGAACCCCTAGCAGCAGTCAATCATGGAACCAACATAGTTTTCATCATCAACACTGAAGTATCATAGAACTGTGAGTGAATTATACCCAATCCAAAATTATTAGACATTTTTAAATCTAACAATCATCGGTGGTTTATATAAAACTATCAGTGTTACGTGAATCCTATGTGATAAATAACATCTTGGTTGTTTTACAAAAGTTTCTGAATAATCAAATTTAGACGTGATTACCTTTTACTTTCGTTTTTCAACAAATACGATCAACCTTAGTATCAATAGATTTTGAGCTGAACTGTTATGTCAAATTGATTGTTAGATCGAATTTGACTGTCCTTGCTCTGATACCAATTGTTAGGATCTGAGTTTCTTTTTATTGTGTTTATTTGATGAAATTGAACAAATAGATGAACATAAAACATAGATTAAATGCAGCAGAAATGGAAACAAACTTTATAACACAATCGAAGAGAAATAGTTTTGATAAACACATGCTTTTCATTAGTCAAAAGATTACAATCCAAAGTTTACAATCAATCAACTAAATGCATGTTCACGTACTAAACTCCCCCTCAGAGTGATCTCACTGGTTGATCGTACAAGATGAATGAATTGGAGGAGAAAACTCTCTCAAATAGAACAGTACAAACTGTTCTATTTATAGTACAAATCAAACCACTGAGAATCAAAGCTGACATCACCATGAAAGCGACATCTAACTTCCTAACAAACTATAAACATTGTTCTATACATCCACTGATTATATAAACACTGATTACAATCAAACTACTGTTTCACTTTCCACTGATGTAGACTAAGCACTGATGTTGAGCATCAGTGCTTTCTTCAAAGGTTGATCAGTCCTTGAATGGGCAGTGCTTTAATCTTCAGCGGTGCTTGGAAGTCAGCAGTAGATAGAGCTACAGTTCTTTAAACTTCATCAGTGCTTGGCCTAACAGCGGTTGGGATGATCAGTGCTTGGAGTCTATCAGATGTTAGATAACCACTGTCAAGGGGAGAATCTTTGTGCAAACACTGCTTATGATGATCCACTGTTCTAAACCAGTTTTGGCTTTACATATCATCTGTTCCTTTGTAGGGTTCAATCCCAACAGGTCTCACGCTAGAAGCTACGATCCACCTAATCCCGCCTCAAGCTTATAGAACAAAAGGAACGATCACTGGAACAATTCCTAACCGTTTTATATAAAAAACAATAGAATTTAAAATCAAATTTTTTTCAGTTTTCATCATTTTTTTTCTTTCTTTTCATTTTTTTCTTCTTTTGAGCTTAGACGTTGCTTTTACCTCACCCAGAGGCAGTCCGACTGTAGAGTCACTATCCCCAACTTCGATTACATAGGCGTCGGTAATTTTTATTGCAATTTCGTTTTCACGCATCCTAGAGGAATTCAGGGTCGAAGTCACTATCCCCAACCAAGATTACACGGGCCTACGCTACTTTCATTCAGTATCTAGCTCATTTTTTCTATTTCTTTCCTTTTTTTTCATGATTAAAAATTCTAACGGGTTTGACTTATAATGGCATTCTTTATACTCTTATTGGCAGTTTCAATTTCCCATTTTTCCCAGATGAAAACCCACTAGTAGACCGACAATTAAGGTAATATTAAATCAAAGGGACCTAAAACCAAATCGGGCCTATTCACATATCCCAAACTAGACACAAGCTTGACTTATTTAATATCTTATTATCATTATTTGAACCCGAACAAAAATCCATCTTTTCTATCATTTTCTGTATTAATTTGCAAACTTCTTTATTCAAAAGACATTTTCTGTTATTTCATTTTTTTTTTGAATTTTTAAATTTTTTTTTTTTTTTTTTGTAGTTTTCATATTTATGACTCGATTACTAGTCCTAGAGGAGTACAAATCGGTTAATCGGTTATTAAAAAACCGGTTTAAAAAAAACCGGTTTTTTTATAACAGGTTCCGGTTACTAACCGGTTTTTGAGGTCCAAAACCATAACCGGTATAACCGGTTGGGACCTGTAACAACTGTGCTTGTAATCATTATGAACAGTTCAGTTATCAATAAAACAATGTTATTTGATCACAATGTTTGTTTTGTTATGTTTTACATTTTTCATGTTTTGACTTTTATGTAATTTCAAACTCTATATCACTTTCTGGAGAGTTATACGCAAACTGGTGCGTAAACATACTCAGTTTAATGCGACAAATACTCCGGAACATCAACATATACTTAACATACCTTAAATAACCTGTACATAACTTAGAAATAAGTTTTGAAGGCTTTGGTATGGCAAAAACAAGTTAATTCGCTTACAGGGACTAAACTTGACAAACTGCGAAAGTATGACGATTCGTACTGGAAGAGACATTCCGAAACATGACCATAAGTTAAACACACCTTAAATATCCTTTACATAGCTTAGAAATAGGCTTTGAGGGGTTCGGTGTGCTAAAATAAACTTTTGGGTCATTCAAGGACTAAAAGTGTCAAAAAGTCCACAAGTTTGCATTTTTGCGCATAACTTACGTTCTGAATACATCCGGACATCCAAAAATTTACGTAAGCACTAAAATATTATATTTTAGTGTTCGCCATAAGAAAAATCCATTCGTCGCGTCATCTGGATCGTTTTTCGCGCTTATGCGCATTCCGTCGTAATTAAGCGAACATCACGTTCGTACGGCGAAACGAACCAATGTCCGGCATATTTTTGAGCATGTTTCATGTCCACAATGTTTAGGCATCATTTTAGGGCCTTAAAGTTGGCTTTATGGGCCTTAGAAGTGCCGGAAATGGACTTAAACACGTGCAGGGACTGAAACTGTCATTTTTCAAACATGTTTGCTGATCAGAAGGGCCAGGCGGCCCGCATTGTGTTTGTCTGATCCTGAAGCGGGCCGCGTCCGCATATCAGACCAGATTCAATGTTGTTTTCAGCAAGTTGCAGCTGTTTAATCCTCCACCACACATTCCAAAATGCTTAGTCAGCTGATAAGGATCACTTTGAGCTACCATAAGGTCCCGACACTTGTACGGGTAGGATTAAGGCACGTTTTCCATGAAACGATCTTAACGGTGGACCGAATACTATAAATACCCCACCCCCCATGCTTCAAAATCACAAGAACTTTGATTTGAGAAACTCTAAGTTGAAACTATTGTTTCATACCTGAGATTTTTGAATCGAAGTTAGCATTCGGGGACCCTTCGTAAGTATTCTTTCGTTCTTTTCCTTATTTTATTGCTTTTCGAGTCAGAAAGTCAAACTTTGTTTGACTTTCAGCGTTGACCAGTAATGGTCAATGCGAAGTTCGTTTGAACTTCGCAACGTGAGTGTAATCACGTTGGTTATAGTCCCTTGGGACTATGCCTACTGATTACCACGTTGTCTAGGGTCGTAGGGTAAGCGATCTAATAAATCGCTTATACCTTCGAACCCGACCCAGTTTGGTCGATCATTAGGATCCGACCAAATACATTAGGTGACCATAGTGTAGGGAATAACCTTCCGAGGTTATACCTTATGGTCACATCGTTTGAGTAGTTGTATGATAGGTAGTTTATATGCCTTAGGTAAATTACCAGAATACCCTTTTCATGTATAATTGGTAATTAAGCATATGTAACCTAAACCTTTGTCACATAACTGATTATGTAACATGTTTAGGCATATAACACTTGTCATAGGGCTAGTTAGGCGGTCCGAACGCGTTTCACGCGAACGACGCGTTAAAGTAGCATAAGCTACCTAAACGAGTCGTAATGGGTCGTAAACACTTAGGTTAAGTTTCGTTTTAGTATGTAGGGTTTGTTAAACCATATTACACGAGTTTCCATACTCGTTTGGTTTACGAAACCTCATTCTATCCGATCTTCCGATTTAGGTCCGGTTTATTAACATAGTTACCTATATTAGGTGCCGTTTGATTCCGAGATCTATAGCATTGCTTGGTGGTTATCTTAGGACTACTGAACAATCTCAAGTGAGTACATAGACCCCTCTTTTACTGTTTTCCAAACTGTTTTGGGGTGGAACACATGTGCCTACTTGTTACTTTCATGCTTTCCTGTTTTCACATCATATACATGCTATGTTCGTTAGTACATTATAGTACATGATTTCATTACATCTTATGCTAGGTGTGCCCATTGTGTGCATTACTTAGTACATTGTTTTACATTACATTTCATGCTAGGTGTGCCCATTGTGTGCATTACTTAGTACATCGTTTTACATTACATTTCATGCTAGGTGTGCCCATTGTGTGCATTACGTAGTACATTGTTTTACATTTACATTTTATGCTATGTATGTCCATTGCGTGCATACTTAGTACATCGTTTTCATCACATGCTTACATTTTGTTATGACATTTGGTTTGTTTAACATGGAACAATACATTCATTAACATTGATCATGCCATTCGTTAGTAGGTAGTGGTACCATAGGAATTGACAACTCCCGTTCCGGACATCCTGGGTATGGGGATGAAAGGAATGACCGAATTCGATATACATAACTTAGATAAACCTTTAATTTGTTTAAGGGTTTATCGCCACAGTCTCAAGGCTTGGATGTATGCATTTTAACAATACCGCATAAATGTTCGTATCAGTATAGCATGCATTTGTTACACAAAACATAACTTTGATTTAAACTATGTTTTACTTCAATACCTTGTTTTTGTGCATTTCACATATGGTTTAGTTGATATATTTCACTACCATACATGACATTTTGGTTACACATTACATGATCTACATTGAACATAAACATTTTGACATTGATATACACATTTGGTGGTTTGCATTGGACATAGACATTTTGATATGGTTTACACAATAACACTTGACAATTGGTTTGTACATGAACAAGTTACATTGGTGGTTGTTTGGGTAAGTGATTTGAGTAACGAGGCGTGTGTAATATGATACAAACATGGTGGATACGCCGCTGGTACTTCCTATATATAAGTGTTTGTATAATATTACATAGTGTAACGTTATTTGAATCATTTCAGTTTGATACATATAACATTTTATACAAATAACATACTTTTCATAAGACATTGTTTTACAACCAACTTATCTTATACAAACTCATTTTACATGGTTATTCAGTTAACCTTACATTACTTATACATATCAACTGATCTTATCGTTTTTAAAAATGATTTACAAGACAAAGCAAATTACAAGGTTCATGACTAAACATTTTCTTAAACTTAAGTCATGAATCCTATTTTCACAAACCTATGTATCTCACAGGCATTTTTATGCTGACGTACCTATTTTCACATGTGTTTTCAGGAGCTTTTCCGTAGGATGTTGATCATGACACTAGGGCGGACCTGTGCCTTAGAGACTAAAAACGAAGATAGACTTGTTTAATTATGTTATAAACTCTTTTGTTTACTGTTCAAGACAATGTAACACCCTTGTTTAATAAATAAAATATAACTTTGTATGCCATGGTTATGAAACAATTAATTCTGTTACGACACGCCCCGATGTTTCCGCCGTGATTTGTTGTTTTACGCGGTCGGGGTGTGACAGAAGAGTTGGTATCAGAGCCAATGGTTATAGGGAATTAGGTTATTAGTAATGCTTTGACCTAGACTATAACTTTTCTAGGACCCTAACACAAGTTATCTTGTGTTTAGATCTTAAAACATGTACATCACCTATCCTTAGGTGATTATCAAAACAAGAACCAAAAATTTTCCGAAACGTTTTTTTTGAAAAACAATCTTCTGTTTTTGAATGATTTATTACAAGGTTTTGAACCCTCAATTGTAAGGTTTTGAACCCTCTGTTATATGGTTTTGAACTCTTTCAGCTTGGTTTTTGGCCTTGTGCCTTCAAATTTTCAAAATCCCGTCAAACGTTTTGGGTTTTAAATAATGTGAACACGTGCAAACTGGAAGGGTGAATGCCTGTATTCTGGGTTTTCTGTCTAGGCAAGCACTTCGTATATATCTCATCAGACGCGAGACCAGTTGTGCTTACCTGGGAATTCTTGGGATGAGTGTTCACTTATAGGCGAGCATGTCTTCATTATACATTATTTTTTACCCATTTACTTTGATTAGTCACTGTGTGTCGTTTGTTTGCTTGGTAATGCGAACGAATGACCACCATCTTTGCTTTTGTTAATTTTGTTTCATCTCATTCTCTTCATCCAATCATCTCACTCGTTTCCTTTCATGTTTTTCTCTTTTAGAATGCCTCCTCGACGCGAGAACCAAATAGCAACTGCCGAGTTGGCAGAAATCATTGCGCAGCAGATGGCTGCTCAATTTCCAAATCTCTTTGCTCAATGGAACCAGGCCAACAACAACAACAATGTTCCATGCAAATACAAGGATTTTAACCAGGCTAAACCACTCAAGTTTAGTGGTTCTGAAGGAGCAACTGGGCTTCTTCAGTGGTTCGAAAGCATTGAGAATACTTTTCGCCACGTGCAGTGCCCGGATAATCGCAAGGTCGAGTTCTCCTCGAGCGTGTTTCAGAAGAGGGCTCTTACATGGTGGAATGGGGTAATGAGAGACCGAGGTGCGGAAGTTGCTCTCGCACAGACATGGGCTGAACTTAGAGCCCTTATGATGACCGGTTCGGTTAATAACCGGTTATAAAAAAACCGGTTAAAAAAAAACCAGTTTCGGTTTTTTTTCCGGTTTCGGTTCTAAAACCAGTTTTTTTGTACACCTCTAATTACTACTACTATTTGCATGTATCCCATCCCCACACTTAAAGATTGCATTGTCCCTAATGCAAGAACGGAAATATGACTTAGACTAACTACCTAAAAATAAAAACTAAAACGAAATAAATAAATAGAATACAAGTGAAACGACTTAGCTGAATATGTGAGACTGTCAAAGTGCCAGTCGTTTCCACATAAGCCCTCCAATTCGAACGCGCTCAGCAAACAGTTCCTACACTTGGACACGCGAATGAAAGCGACAACTAACATCAACCTATCAAACAGCATCAACAAACACTACCAAAGATCATAATATATATCATCATAAGTATCAGTTCCAAACACAAACCAAACCCACCATCCCAACCAACCTGTTCAATGTATTCAAAGTATAAGTACAAGCCAAAATATGAGGATCAAAAACAGCATAAAAAAATAAAAACAAAAGATATCAAACCAGCTCCTGCTGCGTCCTCATCATCCCCACACTAATCATCACCATGCTCACTTGCACTCTCCTCACTACTACTTTCATGTCCACCTGCTCCAGAACCACCCTCTCCAAACACTTGAAACGGGGGAGTCGGATCAAACCTCTCTCCAGCACCAGCCGGGCCACCCTGCTCTCCCGGCTGAAAGAAATCCGGTATCCCTATGCTGAACCTGCTCATGATAAACCTGAGGGCCTCCTCCTGTCTCTCCTGCCCAGTGTGAATCATGTGCTCCAACATGTCGAATCTATGCTCCACATAGCCAGATAACGACTGTAAAGTAAGCTGCTCAGGTGGCGGCTGCCTACGCGGATACTGCGGCACCGGCCTCTCGTGTCGCTGCGGTGGACGCTGGCGGTGAGTAGGATCGATCTGCATCATAACATCCTCAGCTGGATGTCCCTCTGGTGGCTGTACCTGCGGGCCCTGCCTAATCGACTCCCAACCGTAAGGCTCAGTATAAGAAACAATGCCTGTCTGCTGCAACTCCTTCAAACCAAACATCACCGTCTTCAGCCCTTCATGTAGAAATATGGGTATATACATGTCAAACACCCCTAAATTTAGTGCAAGATGAGTGATAAATGGACCCATATCCAATGCAGCTTGGTGACCTCCTCTACTCCCCCTACTGAACGAATCAGCTAACACTGTTGCTAAATTCATCTCTCTCATTTCCACCCGACACATCAGAATAAATGGCTCAATCTAGTTTGCTTTGTTCTCGCCCGATTTCCGCCCCACCAACGTAGTCGACAATTTTTTCAGAACATACCGATATATAGGATTACGAACCGAAGTAATCAGGTTCGTCACTGCAAACGGGTGGTCGGAAATCGTCCTCCAAAAACGACGTAGCTCTGCCGCTCCAACACTGTGCTCTCTATCAGTAGTGTATGCTCCTCTCAAACTAGTAACAAACCCAGGCTGCTTAACCACTTCCTCCGTATAGAAACCCGAAACAATCGCAAACCTTGCCATGTTCATCTCAATCACTTGCCTCCCCAGACTGAACGACACCGCTTTATCATTATCAAATCTCCCCTCTTTATGTTTCCACGTACTGTGGAACTCCAACACTAACTCCTCATACTGATCCAAACCACAATCCATCATCAATCTCAATTTCGGACCCAAGAGGTCCAACACCTCATGTCTAGAGCCTATGTCATCTAACCATCCCCAATCAATGCCCCTATGCTGAAACAGTTCTATATCCTTCAACTTATCATATTTCTTCCATTCATTTGTATCTAGCTCAAACTGTAGTATCGGATGGTCGACTCTCTTAACTTTGCACATAGGAATCCTTTCAGTAGAAGTTCTATAAATGATTTTCTCAACCTCGGATCCTTAGCACCTATTTGTAAAATTGGAGTATCCTGCGATATCTGTGATACCCCAGGAAAATCAGGAAAACAACGCAACTTAACTAGCTTCCTCAGTAACCACGCGCTAAATTTCGGGACGAAATTCTCTTAACAGGGGGAGAATGTGACAACCCTCAATTTACATGTATTCCGTACAATTTATTTAATAATAATTTAAGTGCTTGGTGACTGTGTTGAAATATTTAACTGCTCTCTGATTACTGAACTATACTTACATGAGCATGTTAACATGCTGATAGTATACAGAAAAGTCACTAAATGGTCCGGTATATTTTCCTATGTGTTAGGAATTTATTTCGTTACAAAAATATATAAATAAGACACTTTACGGTACAATTAAACACTTTAACGAAACAGTATCCGACCGAACAACCGGACATTACCCGGGACACCAAATATTTGTCAAACATGTTATTTTATTATTCATGGCTTGTCATGGTCCCCGTGCACCTAACACCCACTAAATACCTAGTAACTAACTCTAATAAACGTACACTTGGTTCCTAGCTAATAAATAACCATCTAGTTATAACTTTGCAAACAAGACCCCCCCCCCCCTATGTATAAAATCGGTCAAGGGACCCACCAAATATCACCCCCATACTCTTGTAGATCATATCTTGGATTTCATTTAATTCTTGCTTGTAATCTTGGACATGATATATGGAAGTAATCTTAGAAGGACATGGCACTAGATATTCATCATTCCACAATATTCACTCTCTCTCTCCTCACCACTCTCTCTCTCATTCGGCTGCCCCAAACCAAGAACACCATCACCACCTTAAACATCATCATCTTCTTCATTACATAGTCCATTCAAGCTTAGTATTCATCCATGGAAGGTGCATCTTGAAGAACCATCATAAGAGCATTGTTCTAGTCCTTCTCACCATCATTTTCTCTTCATTTTCACACAAGATTCTTCCCTAGCTAGAGGCTAGTAGTAAGTTCCTTGCATTTGATCTCATCTTGTTCGAAATTTATGGCATATAGCATGGTGTATTGTTGTTTAAATTACTAGATTACAAGAACACTAGAAAAATGTGTAACATGAGTTATGAACATAAAAGCTACATAAAAGTTTACTTGTGGCTGAATTATGAAGCGGAATCTTGTTGGTTTGAGGGTTGGTTAAATCATACTTGATGTTTGATGGTTGGTTTCTTGTTAAATCCATTGTTCGGACACTCGTTGATGCGATTTAGTAATGTTTAAACTTAAAAATAACATGCTGAGTTACTTTTCCAGCCGCCTTCAACAGGTTGTAAACGGACTTTAAAAACTCAAAAAACGGAATTTCAAAAGCCTAAATCGTGTCATTTCGAAAAACGAAGAAAATGGCGCTGGAATCGTATTTTTTTGAAGTCGTTTACTATTTTAAAAGTCTGTTTTCGTAACAGCAGCTAAGGCTGATTTTTACTGCAGTAAAATGGGCTGTACGTTTTCGGTCGTAATTTGAAACCTGAATTGAACCAGCCCCTAAAATTCATACCATAGATAGTCACTGATGTATTTGTGACCCTCGAACTGGAATTTTGTCAAACGGACTTCCGAGGAATCTTAGACGAATTATTCCGTAAACTGTGATCAGAATATGACAAATCTGATCACAGTTCGGTAGACGATTTTCTATAAAATATTGGTAATGAACCGGATCCCGATATTTTTACACAATAAAATATGGAACGTTTAAGACATCCTGTAAAAATTTGGGAATTTTTGGAATAAGTTAACTATTTTATTTAAATATCCGAAAACAGCCGGTTTTGAATATTAATGCTGAATTGACATAAGTTGTGACTTGCGTGTTTAAATGTCGAGTATGCTATCGGTGAATGATCTAACATGTTATATGTGTTACGTGCAATATCGTATGTTTGTTTATGAGTGGGAAATGGATGGGAGGTTTATATGGGCATAAATCGTTAAAGTGTGTACCTGTTATGTGGACGAAGTAATGTGCAAATAAACCATACGTAGGATACGTGTTATGCATGAGAAACTGATTGTTATCCGTACCTTATTAGGACGTGATTGACCGACCTTGACTGTTACCTATATTTGAGAACCTAACCGAGCAAACCGAGGTGAGTTCACACCCTTTCTAAGGCATGGGATTCCCAGGGGTTGGGAATGGGATTGAATAACTACTTGTACTATCATTACTATTAAACTACTTTTTACTGTCCTCGGACTGAAGGGCACGTACGTAAAACCTACGTACACTCATACTTACTACTGTCCTCGGATTGAAGGGCACGTACGTAAAACCTACGTACACGATCATAAGACCATCAACTCTATCACTTTAAGTCCCTCATTTATCGACTTAATCGCCGAGGCCTATGGCGAGCGGGTCATTAGTTAATAGCGCTATTAGGTTTAACAAACCTCACACCGTGCCAGTCGGACGGGCGTGTACTAATGGACTATGGGCAAAGGGTCAATGCTGATAGACATTGACTTAGGGCACCTCTTATATTTTCGTAGCAGTCGATACGCGTGGTCTAGTAACATATGGGAAACCCCCACTAATCTTCGCAAACATGTCAGAAAGACCGCGATGCAAACTTATACGATACATGGTTTTCAAAACGAACAGATGATTTACGAAACGAATGCTATAACTAAACAACCAACTGTGAATTCACTCAACTTTGTTGTTGACTCGTTGTTACATGCCTTACAGGTCGCTAAACATTTGGAGCTTGCACGAGGAAGGAGTCGTTGTGGTGTGCGGGCGATTATGTCCCGTGTTTAATGTTTAAAACATTATGAACTTATTAAACCTATGTGTTGGACTTTAAACTTATGAACTGCGAACTTATGTTTTGAACTTTACGTTTATGCTTCCGCTGTCTAAATTAAAAACTTGGTTAACTAGCTTTTGGTCACCAATCGTATTTTGGTTATTTACTTAAGTACGTTGTTCAGTATGATTGGTGGCTCGATCCTGGTCATGTCACGCCTCCAAGCGGTGGAACTCCGCATGGTGGATTTTGGGGGTGTGACAATATCTGATCCGGACCCCTCTTCCGGGCCCTACCACCACCTCCTCTACTGCTACTCGCAGCTGCCATGTCTGCAAAACAAGTATTTAACAAGACAAAACTGGCTGATGATCAGTAATCACAAACTATTTTTGGTATTTTTAATTTTTTAAATTTTTATGAATTTTTGAAATTAAAAATTTTTTTTTTGGATTTTTATAAATTTTTTTCTAAAAATTAGAATAGCCGTATAGCATTTCATTTGCGGCTTAATTCTGAAAATAAAGTTGAATTAAAAACAAACGGGTTACCTTTTACAATTGCTAAGTAATAATTAAACTCGCCCAAATGGAGATTGAGTACGGGCGAGCCTAATTAACTTGTACGTGCAAGTAAACCCAAGACCGACAAAACTAGACTCGAAGTAGACTAAAACGACTAAATGACTCTAACTTGGACTCAATGTACACTACCACCCCCTCTCGGCACCTTAATTGTCCTCAATCAAACTCTAGTGCCTAACAAACGACATTGATGTCCAACCTTGCGTAAACTCAGCCGTGGATTAGGTTAGAAACAAAATTTTTAGCGTTTGAAAAAGTCCGCCTAGTTAAAGGAGGGTTTTCTTTACAAAAAATTCGTTTCAAATGCACAAGGTTCGAACTTTAGGAGCCAATGCCCCATACCAATCACATTCATCAAAGTCAATTAAATAATACCAAACCGACACCACCCACACCCAAAAACGACATTAATTCAGCCCCTAACATAACTCAAAATCCGAACTCGCCATACGATAAACACAATGTGAGGTTAACAAGTTCTAAATCAAGTCCCAAACCAAACCGCCCGCACCCATATTTTGGACTAAAAACAGCCTACAATTGATCTTGAAAGGCAAGGACTAAACTTTATTTTGCAAGTAGTGACATATCATTCAAATTATCAAACCACTCGTAGACTATCAATGACACGAACCAACCGGACTCGAAACGCTACTAACTTGACTGACACTACAAACAGTGTCACTAAACTGACTCACAACTGACTTGACTCAATAGAGACTCAAAGTGACTCGACCTAACCAAAACAAGAGACCACAAGACTTAAACAAAGTGGACTGTAAAAAATACAAAACAACACATGTTAGAGTATAAGCAAAAATTCAAACCTGATTCGCCGATTTCGCTAGAAAAAGTAAGGAGTTTCGTGAAAAGTGAGTCCCGAATTGGAGCAAATCAGCGGGTTAAAGGGAATTCTTGTTGGTGGGTTTTGTTAAGGTTTGAAATCTGGTCACAATGGTGTTTAAATGGCGGGATATGGTGGCTAGATGGCTGAGATATGGTGGTGGAAGGTGTATTCGGCGGTGGCGTATGGATGTTAGGGTTTAGAAGTGTTTTGGGGAAGAAGACTGGTGAAAAAAGGTTTTTAATCGATCAGTTACACGGTCGCGGCACGCGACGATGGGATAGGGCAGTTGTGGCGTAACACCACAGGTGGGTTCAAAGGTGAGGGTTCATGTTGGGGGTTCGTGTGACGCGAAGGATAAGGGTTTTTATGGTCGCGAGCCGCGACAGTAGGGGTCAGGATGGGCTTTTAGGACCGGGGGGTCGCGTAATGCGACAAAATAGTCTTTTTGTGGTGGCACAGCGCGATGGGCCACTTTTCACAGTAAGTTGCGTGAAATTTCAAGTTTAATGCCTTAGAAAATTTTTCTAACTTTTAACCAACCTTCCAAAAACCATCCCAAATTTTTCTAAGTGTTGGGACTTACCTGGAATGCCATTTTCTTCGCAAATTCAGCTCTTCGATGAACGTGATTCCTGTAAAATACTCAAACACACAAAACAAAGACACGGCACACTACGAAAAATTATGAAAAATTAACGAAAATACAAACAGTACATACTTTACAAACGAAGCTTTTCTTAACTCACTGTTCGGTGAAGGTGGGTGGGTCCTCTAGCGGAATTTATTCCCCCTCGGTGGTATCAATGGGACCTCCCAAGTAGTGTTTCAATCGATGACCATTTACATTCCACGCACCTTTATCAACTTCGTCATACAACTCGACGGTACCGTATGGAAACACCTCCTTTATCACATACGGTCTGGTCCATCTCGATTTCAACTTTCCGGCTATCAATTTCAATCTCGAGTTAAATAAAAGCACTTTATCACCTACCTTAAACTCCTTCAACCGTCGCAACCTCCTATCATGCAACACCTTAGTCTTTTCCTTGATACTCCAAGATCGTTCATAGTCGGCATCTCTTAGGGCCTCTAATTCATGGATTTGAAAGAATCTCCTCCTTGCGGCTTCGGTAAGGTCGAGGTTAACGGTTTTCAAAGCCTATAGTGCTCGGTGTTCTAATTCCACCAGAAGATGGCATGCTTTTCCATACACAATCATGAAGGGCGTGGTTCCTAACGGTGTTTTGTAAGCGGTGCGGAAAGCCCATAATGCATCGTCTAGCTTTTCTGACCAATCCTTCCTACTTTTTCCTACCGTTTTCTCTAAAATTCTCTTCACCCCTCGGTTTGCATTCTCTACTTGGCCACTAGTTTGCGGGTGGTATGAGGTAGAAAGACGGTGAGTGACCCCGTAGCGTGCTAATGCCTTTTCCATGACGGAATTACAAAAATGCGTACCACGGTCATTTATAATGGCTTTAGGAACTCCGAAGCGTGTGAATAGCTTCTTTAGAAACCTCACCACCACTCGGGCATCATTAGTAGGCAAAGCTTGAGCTTCCACCCACTTTGAGACATAGTCAATGGCCACGAGGATGTACCTATTCCCACTCGATGAGGGGAAAGGTCCCATGAAATCAATACCCCAAACGTCATAGACTTCAAGAACTTGAATGGGATTTTGGGGCATTTCATCCTTGGATGAGATGTTGCCGATACGTTGGCAACGATTACATGTCCTAACAAACTCTATGGCATCTCGAACTACCGTTGGCCAATAGAAGCCACTATCAAAAACCTTTTGTGCGGTGACATTCAGCCCATGATGGCCTCCCGTCAAACCCTCATGCACATGTTTAAGGATATCCATCCCATCCTCTTTTGAAACACACCTCCTAAGAACTTGATCACCACCTATCCTAAAAAGATACGGGTCATCCCAAATGTATTTCCTAGCATCCCTAAGAAACTTTTTCTTTTGTTGGTAGGACATACCCTTCACAATGTCACCGTTTGCTAAGTAGTTTGCCAAATCCGAAAACCATGGCAACCCCTCTACCTCGGCTCTAACAAAATCTATGGTTTCATGAGGAAAAGTGTCTCCTATAGAATCCTCACGAACCTCCTCTCTCTTAGGATCCTCTAAGCGTGACAAATGGTCGGCGTCTACGTTCTCCGCTCCCTTTTTATCCCTAATTTCGATGTCGAACTCGGAGAGCAAAAGAATCCATCTAATGAGGCATGGTTTGGCGTCTTTCTTTTGGAAAAGAAAGCGCAACGCGGTGTGGTCGGTGAAAACAGTGGTTTTGGAAAGCACAAGATATGAGTGAAACTTATCAAACGCGAATACTACGGCTAAGAGCTCTTTTTCCGTGGTGGTATAGTTCTCTTGAGCATCATTTAAAGCTTTGCTCGCGTAGTAGATTGGATAGAAATGTTTCTCGATTCTTTGACCCAATACCGCACCTACGACATAATCACTTGCATCGCACATGAGCTCGAAAGGCAAGCTCCAATTGGGCGAAACAAGGATAGGGGCACTAATGAGTTTCTCCTTCAAAAAGTCAAAGGCTTTAATGCACTCTTCGTCAAAGACGAAAGGTACATCCTTCTCTAGAAGTCGGGTCATGGGGTGCGTAATCTTAGAAAAATCCTTAATGAAATGCCTATAAAAGCCCACATGCCCTAGAAAGCTACGAACGGACTTGAGACTAGTGGGTGGAGGCAATCTACTTATGGTATCTATCTTGGCCTTATCCACCTCTATTCCCTCTCTAGACACTTTGTGACCTAAGACTATCCCCTCCGTCACCATAAAGTGACATTTCTCCCAATTAAGCATAAGGTGTGTCTCTATACATCTCTTAAGCATCCTGTCAAGATTAAGAAGACACTGATCGAAAGTGGTACCATAAACCGAGAAGTCATCCATGAAGACCTCCATAGAATTCTCAAGCATGTCTTGGAATATAGCAACCATGCATCTTTGGAATGTAGCTGGAGCGTTGCATAACCCTAAAGGCATGCGGCGATACGCATAAGTGCCGTAAGGGCATGTGAATGTCGTTTTATCTTGATCCTCCGGTGCGATTAGGATCTGAAAAAAACCCAAAAATCCATCGAGAAAACAGTAGAACTGTTGACCCACTAAACGCTCCAACATTTGGTCAATGAATGGCAAGGGGAAATGGTCTTTCCGGGTGGCGTCATTCAACTTACGGTTGTCGATGCACACACGCCGACCGGTAACGGTACGAGAAGGGATTAATTCGTTCTTTTCATTTATGATCACCGTCATCCCGCCTTTCTTTGGGACAACGGTACGAGAAGGGATTAATTCGTTCTTTTCATTTATGATCACCGTCATCCCGCCTTTCTTTGGGACAACTTGGGTCGGACTAACCCATGGTGAATCGGAAATAGGGTATATCACCCTGGCATCTAACAACTTAAGCACTTCCTTCTTAACAACCTCTTGCATGTTCGGATTTAGGCGCCGTTGAGGTTGCACCACTGGCTTATAATCATCTTCCATGAGTATCCGATGGGTACAATAGGCGGGGCTTATGCCCTTGATATCCGAAAGTCGCCATGCGATGGCATCCCTATTCTCTCTCAACACTCCTAACAACCTACCCTTTCCCCCTCCTCTAACTTACATGAAATAATGACGGGAAAATCGGAACCCTCACCAAGGAAAGCATACTCTAAATGGGATGGGAGAGCCTTAAGCTCTAATGGGGCGGATTTCTCAACGGGTGTACTCTCAATCCCACTCTTCACTTCACTCAACTCTAACACTTCGGGGAAGCAATCGGTCTCATCCCCTTCCTCACTCTCACTCACAATTTCCTCTACTTTCTCAACTACCTCCTCTACCTTACCCTCTACTAGATCGACTCCACTAATATAGTCAAAGAAATGGTCGACACATGATAGAAAAGACTCTATGAAATAGACCGAATGACAAGGACTACTAAGATCGTCGAAACCGCTAGGATGTTCCATAGAACGTGCTATCTCAAAAGTGACTCTCTCCTCACCGAATTGGAGTGTAATCTTACCGTCGAAGACATCAATGATAGCCTTGGCGGTACACAAGAATGGGCGTCCTATAGGAACTTTCTCATCAGCTTCCATATCAAGAACGACAAAGTCTATGGGAAAGACGAATTTGTCCACTTTAACTAGAAGGTTTTCGATTATGCCACGTGGATACTTCACTGATCTATCGGCTAAGGACAAGGACATGCGTGTAGGGGATAACTCTCCTAGACCTAACCTCTTGTACATGGAATATGGCATGAGGTTTATAGTTGCTCCTAAATCGGCTAAGGCCCTACACTCGGTATCACTCCCAAACAAGCATGGAATGGTGAAAAGGCCCGGATGCGTCAATTTTTCCGGGACCTTGTTCAAGACTACGGCGGAACACCCTCCACTAAGGGAAATGTTAGAGACCTCTCTTAACCTATCCTTACGTTTTAGAAGGTCCTTTAAGAATTTTGCGTATTTAGGCATAGATTGAAGAGCTTCCATGAACGGAAGGTTGATCCTAAGTTGCTTAAAGATCTCTAAGAACTTCCCATACTCTTTAGAGTAAGTTTGGTTTCTAAGACGAGACGGGTATGGAGCACGGGAAAGGTCAACAGTGGGTGATGGAATGATTTGTGTGGGTCATTTTTCTACACTATTCTTGCCTTGAGGCCCCCCGGTGTGTGCGGTACTTGTTGGGATTAACCTAGGTTGCACTTTACTGGGAGCCTCCATCTCAATCTCTTCATCTACGGGCTCCTCATCCTCTACCTCTATACTCTCAGGTCTCACTACCTCTCTTAAGGTCCTACCACTACGGGTCAAAATTGCCTTCAAAGTGCCAGACGGGTTGGGTTTTATGTTTCTCGAGAATTGACCGGGAGGTCGTTCTTGCAATTGGCGTGCAATATCCCCGACTTGTCTTTGAAGTTCTAAGAAATTAAAGTGGTTATTCTTGAGGAATGTGGCATGTTCTTCTAAGGTACGTTGGGTGGCCTGGTCCTTAACCACCAGCTGGGTGAGAAGGTCCTCTATCCTAGATAAACTACTATTTGACCCCTCATTCCTAGGGTGACCCTCTTGGTTTGACCCCTCACTTCTAAACTGCCCCCAGAACCTGAACTAGCAAACTGACCTGATTGACCCGAACCCCACTAGAATAGAAACCCTGCCCCCTACTTTGATATTGGCCTGATGGGAACCCAGGGGGATTACCGGAAGAGCGGTAATTCTTAGCACTCCAGTTAGAGTTACTATTATTAAACGGATTACTTGGACCCTATTTTAACCTGCGATGTACTCTACCTGTTCTAGGGTAAGTTTTGGACAGTCTACGGTGTCATGACCACCCCTACAAACTTTGCACCTATCGACCTTTTTCTTAATTTCTAACAACTCTTTGGTGATATAATCAAGTTGAGATGCTACCTTTGAATCCGAGACAACTTGGTTTACTCCTCGGGAGGATGAGGAAGTAGTAACAGGAATGGAATTCCTGCTGGTAGCACTATGATCAATATCAGCATGAGCAAAGCTCTCAAAGAGATCATTGCAGTCAGCCACATATTTCTTTCCCATAAGATGGCCTCCTGAGAATGTGTCGAATCGGGCCTTACACGCAGGGGTGAGACCATTGTAAAATTTTTCTACTAAAGCCCAATCAAAAAGCCCATGTTGGGAACAACGTGAGAGTAAAGTTTGAAACCTCTCCCAAGCTAAGTGATAAGGTTCGTCAGGCTCCATTCGGAATGAATGGATCTAATCTCGAAGGCGAGATGCCTTAGTAGGTGGAAAATACTTAGCAAGGAAGGCATCCCTAAGTCTAGCCCAAGTAGTAAAGGTACTTGCCGGCTGCGAATAAAGCCACGTGGCTGCGCGACCAGCAAGCGAAAATGGGAAGACTTGGAGATAGCGGGCATCAAGATTAACACCTTCGATACCGAAGGTGTTGCAAAGACGGGTGAGACGATTGATATGGGCGGGCGCATCCTCATCATCACGACCGTGAAACTGACAAGAGTTATTAATGGCGGTCATGATGTATGAGGGAATTTGCCAGGACTTGTCATTTGTGATTTTGGGGATGGTAATGGGTGAGTTTGCGGTAAAACCCGCGGTGGAACGTTGGTGGACAGTTTGGTTTTTGGCCATTTGGAAAACTTGTGGTGGACTAGGTGTACGGGAACGGGACGGTGGTGGGTGTTGTGGGGTGATGACTTCGGGGTGAAGTCAAAAGCTGGTGGTTTAGATTGGGATGTAGAGTCAGAAGGCGTTGAAGATGAAGTTGAGGATTTTCTAACCTGTGAACTAGATGTCGAGAAGGAAGACTTGTCGATCGGCGGCTTCACTGGTCCCTGAGAACGCGTGTGGGGCATTAACTACAAAACCGAGACAAACAAGTAAGACGACTCCAACAAAAGACTCTAAAAATAAAAAGACACTAAAATTACTTGGACTCATACGACTCAAAAACACACAAAAAGCACGTATAGATGTCAGATGAAATCCAAATAAAGTAATTAACGCAATTGCCAAGAGTCCCCAGCAACGACGCCAAAAACTTGATGTGCTACAAGTAGTTCAATAAAAATCAATTAAAATAAACCTAAAATTAGACTCAAGTAATAATCTAGACTCTCTAAACTTAACTAAACTACTCACTGGCAAGTGAATCGATCGACTCTAGTAAAGAAAAGTAAGTCCGGATGCCAAACCCACAAAGACTCTAATTATATACATTAAAGACCTTATTTAGACTGATACTGACACGACTTAACTATTTTTGTGTTTTGAGGGGGGGGGGGTTACTAAAATCCTAGAATTGAAAGTAAAATAAAGCTAGACTACGACACGCAAAAGAACTAAGGTTTGATTCAATAGAGATTAACTAAACCCTAAGAAATCTCTACTAAGACCTCCCGACCCTTCTTAGGAAGAAACCTGTGAAACTCTACAAGGCTGTTATGAACACCGGTTGTTAGACTTCCTCTCAGTCCTCTAATGTCTCTAAAAGTGCCCTAATATGAAAATCTACCTCTTAGCGCGAAAGTCTAAGGCAACTCTAGATTCTAACTTGGTTTAACAGACACAGGTGTGATTAGGGAACTAAGACCGACTTCTCTCAAAACCTATCTTAGCTATATATCATACCGAGACCTACTAACAAACTCGAGCCTCTCAGCGACAAGTTAAGCAGAATACCTAGTTCTAATTGTATTTTAGTTACTGTTTCTAAGGCTATCGGCTGATTTACCCAAAGATTACCTGAACCCGCAAAGACACGAACAATCAACACAAATTCATTATGTGAAAGACATCCACCAAAATTTATGTGAAACAACAAATAATCAACAATCAAATCTAAATACTCATACGCACCAAATTAGAGGTTCTAAAGTTCTTTACTTTCAAAGATCAATCCATACACATCAATAGAAACCGTTAAAAATCCAAACTTCATTAAACTTTCATCTAACCTAGGTAGTAACAAAGGTTCTAGCCAGAAAACATAGTATTCAAAATCAAAACACGAGTTTCAAAACAAGAATACATAATCAAAGTATTGAAAACAAGAAAATAATGAAAACCCAGAGATAAAACCCAAATGATCTTCTTTCCTATGCTCCAAGCTTCAACCGAGTGATTCTTGTACGCCAAAACGCTCCGAATATCTCGATATATGCTCTTGAAATCGCCTTCAGGTTCTTAGATTTGTAACTTAGGATTTTTGAATGATTAATAATGATTTTATAGTAAACCCTGGTCTCGAAACAAGTGATTGCCGTCAACATGGCCCGTCGCGTGGCGCGACGAGTATGGGGCCTTAACGTCGCGCAACGCGACAATGTATATAGCCAAAATATTATTATTATAATGGTGGCGGGGCGCGACGGTGAAAAGGGGTCCTTGTGGCGCGACGCGAGGGCCCGTATTTCACAGAAAGACTAGTTTATTATCAGCTTCAGCATCCTAAATCTTCAAAAATTATTCTAACTTCTTTTAAACTCGTTTCCCAGCCTTTAACACTTCATTTTTCGACGTTTTTAACACCAATGACCTGGAAACACAAGATTCGATCAAAGTAACGAAATTCTAAATAAAATCTAAACTGATGAATACGAAAAATGTACAAACTCTACACGATAAATGGATGTATTTTGCAATACATTAAGCTTCATCTAATATTTTACAAATTTGGCAGATCTCATCTATGCATGAGTTTGATGTTACATAATGTGTCCCTAAGACCCTCTTAGTAATATCATAAAATGGTTGCAGAAAATGGCACAAATCTCTAACACTTTGCCAATCTTCAGGTTTAAGTTCCTTATGACCCGCTTTTTCAAGTTCGGTGTGATACCTGTGTCACTTCAACCATCATACAAATACCAAACCAATGAAATATTGTTTTTCATACTTGGTATTTGTATAAATTTGTGTATCGTTTACACATATCAATTCTTGTTCGATTTCGAGCCTTAAATCGCTTTCTGGAAGGTTATACGCGATCTAATGCGTAAATATAACCAGTTTAATGCAACAAATACTACGGGATAGTGAAATAGGCTTAACATACCTTAAATAACCTTCACATAACTTAGAAATAAGTTTTGGATGGTTTGGTGTGTTGAAAACAAGTCTATTCGATCGCAGGGACTATTTGTGTCAAACTATGAAACTATACCAAATTGTATGGTGTCGAACAGTCCGGAACTTGATCATAATCTAAACATACCATAAATAACCTAAAAATAGCTTAGAAATAAGCTTTGATAGGTTCGGTGTGCGAAAATATGCTTATTTGATCTTACAGGGACTAAAAGTGTCAAAAACGACGTAAGTTTGCATTTTCACGCATATCTTACGTTCTGACCACATCTGGACATCCAAAATTTTTGTACACACTAAAATATTATTATTTTAGTGATCGGTATGCAAAAATTCCATTCGTTTCGCAATTTGGATCGTTTTCGCGTCCGTTACGATTTCCGTCGTAATTAGCCGAACAACGCAACCGTACAGCCAAACAAACCAACATCCGTCATATTTTTGAGCATATTTTAAGTTCCCTATACTTTAACTTCATTTTAGAGCTTTGAAATGGGGTTAACGGGGCTTAAACATGTCAAAAATGCATCAAAAATCAAGTTTCTCAAGTGCAGGGACTAAATTGTCAATTTTTGAAAGTTGCTGGTCTGCAAGTAGCTTACGGACCGTATTGCCCATATCCTTATGGTCCGTAAGGCATTCCCAGCGACCAAAAATCATATTTTGCAATCTGTTTGATACTTTAGGGGCTGTTCTTGCAAGTTCTTGGTGTGGCAGCCAAGTTAACACCTCTCCAAGCAAATTAGCTGGCCTCTAACACTTGTATGGCTAGGATTTCTTGCTTCTTGGCCACACAAACACATGTCTTGATCTTGTTGATCACCAACAAGTATAAATAGCATGGCCAAACTTCCATTTCATTTGCTCATTTCCTTCTTTTCTCCTCTCTAATCTGGATTGGGAGCTCTCTCATCTGATTGGAAGCTTATTCTTTGTAGAAAAGATAGCAAGGACCTTCAGTGAGCATTCATTCATTCTTTTATTGCTTACTAGTTTAAAAAGTCAAACAATGTTTGACTTTCAGTTTGACCAGTCAATGGTCAACGCAAAGTTCGGTTTTGCAACGTGATTGTAATCACGATGGTTATAATCCTTAGTGGTTATGCCTACTGATTACCACGTTAACTAGGTGTAGTGACGAGTCAAAGTTTCGGTCAAAATGCGTTTTAGCATGCATTTTGCAACTGAACTACTTGTAGGTATCAAAACACTTTGTTTTGATAGCAAATCAGTTTTCTAAGTAGGTTAAACATGTTTTGACATGTTTAACTCGTCACTACTAGTTAGTGCTTGTTTAGGGTCGTAAGTTAAGCGGTCTAGACAACCGCTTAGACTTACGAACCCGACCCGTTTGGTCGATCATTAGGATCCAACCAAGCTTGCTTAGTGATCATAGTTGCATAGGGAATAACTCCTGAGGTTATACCTTATGATCACATAGGATTGGTTAACTATTCGTTAATTGGTTTACATGCCCATAGGAAATGACCAAAATGCCCTTTTATAGCATAAATCCGTAATGTGCATATGTGAACATATTTTTGACATCTAATCTGAATTAGTAACATGTTAGGGTATAATTGGGCATGTAAGACTTGGCATAGCTCATAGATAACCATCCGAACATAGTTTTACGCTAACGACGCACTATAGTAGCTTATACTACCATAATGGGTCAAAACGGGTCAAAAGCACTTAGGTAGACTTTCAAATCAGAATGTTAGCTCTATTAAATCATACCATATGAGTTCAATTACTCATTTGATTTATAGAACATCATTCTATCCTATCTCCCGGTTTAGGAGCCGTTTAATAACATAGTTACCTATATTAGGTGCCGTTTGATTCCGTACTCCCTCTAGCTTTTCTTGGTTGTTGTTCAAGACTTCTAAGCACCCTCAAGTGAGTACATAGTCCCCTCTTTTACTGTTTTCAATGATTTGGGGTAAAGCATGTGTACCTATTTGTTATGTTCACGATTTCAAAGTATAATTGATTATACATATCAGTATCTATCTTTTGACAAACCAAATGGTTATTTAAGATCTAAACACTGATTTTTCAAAGATTATAAAATTAATTGTTGGATAGTACATATTTTGTTCACCAGACCGATTGGTAGTATGATATAGCGCTATAGGATTTGACACCCCATTCCTGTTGTCATGGAATGTCTGAAACCAATTTGTTTCTCCATCCAAATAGGGATTGCCTTTGTGGTATCCCTATAGTCTCAAAGGTGTATTTTGATGCACTAGGTCTGATTGAATTCTTAAATCACATTTTTATTGTATATTTTATTATACTCCCAAAAGTATAGTTTGATATACTCTCATGTGTGATATTGTACAAAACAACATATATTTTGATTAACTATCAAAACATATTTTTAATATGTTATTTATTCAACCAAAACATAGTTAAATATGTTATACATAAATCCAAAGTATACTTTTGATATACTATCAAAAACGACTATTTTGACAACTAAAGTATATTTAATATACTATATGTTTAACGATGTTGGAACCGAAATATATTTTGATATATTACCTAATTGACTTTCTTAAAACCAAAGTATATTTTTATATATACTACAAACATTTTATTCAAAACATTATTTTATAAACTCATTTTACTTGATTATTTATTATGCATCATTCTTTTATATCATCAAATTTCTCATAAGTTTTCACATGATTTTATAAAGAAAACATTTTTAGGTTCATGACTACTTTTTGTTAAAAACATTCTTTTAAACTTATAAGTCATGAATCATGCATAAACAAAACCTATGTATCTCACAGGCATTTTTATGCTGACGTACCTATTTTTACACATGTTTCAGGTTCTGCTATGTGATGATTGTTGACGCATGCTATACATAGGATGTACTCGTGCCTTAGCGACTTTAAAACTTGAAAGATAAAAATTGTATTTATTTGATTTGTTGGAAACAAAGAGTTCAATGATTCAATAAAACGAAATTATTTAATCCATGGTTGTGAAACAATGATTATGTTACAACACTCCCCGACGTTTCCGCCATGTTTTGTTGTTTTACGTGGTCGGGGTGTGACATTCGGTTCTAAAAACAGACTCTTCAATATCATATCTTTCAAATGTTTTCTCATAAGATTATGCAACCTCCAACATAAGGTACGTGGAGTTCCATCTAGTTGGTACGTCTAAAAGTAGGCGCTTCTTTGTGTTGGCATTAACAAGTGTAGCAAAATTGTCGAATTTCTCAATCCTTGAAGGTGATTTCCTGATCCACCAAACCGCCCATCTAATTTTATCAACTGCCTTATCAAATTTTTTAACTCCATCCTGGACCACTAGATTTATAATATGTGCAACGCACCTAATGTGTGTCCATTTAGCATTTAGAAGACACTTGCTTGAATTTTGGAAAACCCTTTTTATAAAGTCTATTGCAACATCATTAGCACTAGCATTGTCGACTGAAATTGTTAAAATGTTTTCAATTTCCCATTCTTGTAAACATTTTTCAATTGTTTTCCCAATGTCTACCCCACGGTGATTCTCTTGGAGATAAAAAGATAAGACTTTGTTCCTTAACTTCCACTCGTTATCTATGAAATGGGCGGTGAGACACAAGTAACTAGATTGTTGATTAGACGTCCATGTGTACGTTGTCAAACAAATCCTACCGACATTATTTTTTATAAAACCACGGACTTTTGTTTTTTGTTCAAGAAACATATTGTATACGTCTCTTGTAATGGTGGATCTAGATGGAACTTTAAATAATGGTTGACTTAGGCTCGTGAAATACCTAAAACCCTTCCTTTCCACAAAACTAAAAGGCAATTCCTCAACTATCATCATATAGGCTAGACCATTCCTAACGGTTTTTTGATCAAATTTCCAAGCAGTCATTTTATTGTCAGCCCCAAACGCAATTTGTGTTTGACCACTACTAATTTTTGCTAAGCATGCGGCACATTTTTTTAAATGTGTGCTAAGATTCGACGTACCTTGAGTTTTTTTATGCATATACTTGTACGTGTTATTACAATGGATACATCTTGCTCTTTCAACACCGTTTTGATCTTTGTACTTTTGAAAATCATTTCACACTGGGGATCTTTGTTTGTAGATTTTAGGTTTCTTTGTAACTGGTTTGGTTGTTGGTGGAAGTTGGTCATCATTGCAATCAAGGTCAACCCCATGTCCTTCAGTCGAATCGTATCCTAACATCTGTAAATAAAAAGTATAATCATTCAAATATAACCATTATAAATTAAATATGTTAAGATTTAATGAATTTAACATAAGCTTATGTTATATGTGAGTGTTCTTATAATTTTTTTTAGAAAAATCCATGTTTACCTGATGAAAAATGTTTCGTATTTTTATTTTTTTCTACTATAATGTTCCATGATACAATTTCGAATATAGTAACAAACTCTACATAACTATATACAATTGGATAATCTAAAATATAAAAAAAATGATCCATATTGATGTAATACAATAATACATCAAAGCCAAGCAATTAAAACTGAACAAAATAAAAGTTCTCGAAATAATTACTCTAAAAATAATTTTTAGCTAGTAGGCTAGATGTGGCTATGACTAAGCACCATAAACAATAATAAAATACTACAAAATAATATACTAGATTTCAAAAAGACTTTCTAGTTCCTACAAAGCTCAGAGGTAAAAAGACTTTCTAGTTCATATGCGACAATATCGTCAGAAAACCTCCAGAGAAGGTAATAATCATCACCCTTCTCTCGTTTTTAATATTCTACAGTAATCAAATTATATGAATGTAAAACAAGTTCTGAATTACTGAACCTTAGCAAAGGTGGATATATTGGAACTTGGAAGCTTGAAACTTGGATAAAAGGGTGGAACTCGTGGGAAGAAAAGTAAGTATGATTCGTAAGCTGCTGGATGTATATATGATGAAAATCGTTTGCCGATGGAGATGTATTGTAAGTAACAGATAACTCTTAATAGGTAAGTGAACCATCCCTTATGAAATTTCAGGATTTCTGCTGAAACTACATCGGGTTTTTTGGGTTGACCCGTAACCAGTAAATCTAATCCGAAAACCAAACCGAGAAAAGGTTAACGGGTTCGGGTGTTGCGGTAGATCAAGTTCGGGTTAAATGGGTCTAGTTGTTTATCGGGTCGGGGTCTATTCGGGTCAATTACGGTGTTCGGGTACGGGTTATTTTGAACGGCCCTACCTGGATCCTTGCACTTTGGAAGTAGTTTCTTTTGTAGTAGTGTTGAAATATTTTAACGTACCTTTATCATTTCATTACCTTAATGCTTCTTCTTTGATGTACAAAGTTCTTTGAGGAAATTCGCATACCGTGGGACTTGTTTTATAATGTCAATGAGTGGAATATTTACCTCTGTGACAACTAGGCCGAAACCGGTAATTTCCGTACTATTTTAACAATTATTTATTTCCTGCAATTCTGTGCTTAAACGTCAACATTATATACTTGCATGTTACACATTTGAAATCATGCATGTTACATACTTCATTTATCGCATTATGTAATACTTTAAGCGTTGCGTCGAAACGATTAGTAAACTCACCGGTTAGACAAGCTATGTCAGCACATCTTCAGTACTCATCTAAACGATAGATTTAGGACTTATATGTAAGCACTAAAATATGTCTGAGACGCACTTTAAACACAAAACTCTACACATTTCAGCAAAATTTAGCATTTAAACACTAGAATAACATGCAGAAATAATGATTTAACATCCAGAATAACTTGTAAAGTGTCGGGAATGAAAACACATCACAAAAGGTACTTCATACCTTGTAAATTTCATAACTTAGCACTTTAATGAACCGACAACCGAACGATTAACTGGACACTACCCAAAACACCAAAAATAAACTAGAAACATTGTTTTAGTGTTTTAAAGCTAGTTGTGATCAAATAACACATTAAAAACCATAAAAACACTTGAACACACTTAACTTCACTTTAAACCTTCTAGTTTACCTCCTTAACCCCTCATCTTCCAAAATTAACACTTTACCCCCGCCCCCTTCAAGTGTGGCCGACCCCATGTGGCCCCACCCCTCCCCCGTGTTGACCAATACTCTTGTTAGTCAAAGATGCCAAGATATAATGACCTATGGTTAATGATATGTTGGAGGTTATAAGAAAGGAACCAAAGGATGAAGAACATTATCATTTCATCAACATTTCAAAACTCATCTCTTCCTCCTCCCTCCCTTGTGCTCTCGGCCACACCCACATCCCATAACACTCCCATTTTTCCTTTATAATCAAGACAATCCATGGATGCTCAAAGGTGCTAGAAGGAGTTCAAGGAAGGTTTCAAGCAATAGAAGTGAAAGGACCTTTCTAGGGAGCTTTTAACCACCTTATTTGCATCATCTTCTTCTTCATCTCGTTCTTGCCACTTCCCTAGCCACAAGAGCTAGTGGTCAAACTCATTTTTACTTCATGTTAATAGTATGTACAAGTTACACCATCTAAAAAACTTTAAAAGATGAAGACATGAAGATCTAACATAATCTAAGGAAAAACAAGTGATTCTAGTGTTGTTTGATGTATGTTATGAAGTTGTTGTTGTTGATCTTGTATTTTTTGTTAGATCCATCATGTGTAAGCTTGTCAGAAGCTTAGATCTAACAAGTTTAAGCATGGATCTTGAAAGATCCATGAAGGAACTTGATGATGAACTTGAAGATCTTCAAAGTAAGCTTGAAAATGGTTTTAAAATAGGTTTTGTATGATCTTGAAACCACTAAACATGTGGATGATTTATTTTGTGAAATAAGTTTCATCAAAGTTTACATAAAAGCCTTGATTTAAGTATATCTATGTATTTAGTGCATGGATCTAAAAGACTACATATTTTTAAGAATATTCAAGTTCATCACATGAATAAACATGATGATTTTAGTGATTATTACTTGCTAAATTTGTTGAATCTTGGTGATATAAAGAAAATAAACACATGTTCTAAAAACATGGGAAACCTCCATTTTCAGGGGAAACTATGTATAAAATTTTGACACTTAGAAAAATATAAATTTGGTGAAAGTTTTCTACAAAAACTGTTCAAAAATAATTAAAAAAAGGTTTTCCCTAATTTTTATACCAAATACAAGTTAAGAAAATAAAGTTTTCCTTAAGAATAAAAACAAGTATAAGTATGTATATTTTTAGGAAAAATATATATATTTAGTGGTCACAAAAATTATCTGCTATGTGTATATTATGTGTAACATATATATTAGTGTATGTTTAGGAACTTGAAAATACACTAAATACTACAAAGGAATATAAACACCAAAATACACATAAACATACACAAGGAAATATTTATAATATATATGCAAAAAATAACCCATGAAATGGGTATATGGACAAATACAAAAAAAATATATATTTATATAAATTTATTCCTTACAAGTTCATAGACTTGGACAACATTTGGACAATATTGGATATATATATATATATATAGGGTAAGGCTCATGAGAGAACCACCCTTATTGCGAGAACCGCGAGAACCAATGTGAACACAACCTAAAATAGCTAAAAAAACCTAACCCCCCCTCCCAAGCTAAATGCTAAAAACTAAAACCTCCAAAAACCTAACCCCCCCCCCCCCCAAAAAAAAAAAAAACCTAAACCCCCCCCCCCCAAGCTAAAATGCTAAAAACTAAACCCTCAAAAAACCTAAAAAAATCTAAAAAAATAAAAAAAATCTAAATTTTTTTTTTAAAATTTTTTATGTTAAAATCGCTACTTTTAGTAGCCAAAATTTTTTTTTAGCTTCGAAAAGTAGCGATTTTTTTATAATTTTTTTTTTGTATTTTTAGGCATTTTTGGTTGTGTTCACATTGGTTCTCGCGGTTCTCGTAATAAGAGGTGGTTCCTAACGGATCTTTGTCCTATATATATATATATATATATATATATATATATGGACAAATATATATAATTAGTACAATTAAATAGAAATTATACAAAATCGGACAAGTGACAAGAGTAAATATATATATATATATATATATTTAACAAGTATGACAAAATATATATATTACAAACAAACCTTAAAAATATATTATTTTTAAGAAATATAATTTCGTAAAGTATTACAAATCAAAGGAATTGATTTTTGGCAATTAATGTAAAATACACAAGTAATTACACCTAAATACAAGTATACTTTCCTGGGTATACTTAAACTAAAATAATATTGGAATATTATTTAACAAATTACTTATATCTATTTTGGAAAATAATATAAGTATCATATATTGGACAAGTTAAAAATATATATTATTTTTAACAGATATCGTTTTCCAATACCACATATACAAATATATACTTTTTGGAATAAAAATATATATAACCATAAGTGAAAAATACAATTTAGATTTAACAGTAATGCGACGAACGGGCAAGACCCGGCCATCATGGGCATGACCCACACACATGACGAACATATACGATTAAAACAAAATAAATACATAACTCAAGATGGTAACTTGTACTTAGTGAGTTACAAGTTTAGTTGATTAACATACGTAGGACATTTATAGGTTACGTCGCATACAAAGCAGACACCTGTGGAGTTTAGACGCTGAAGACGCAAAACAGTGAGTTCATGTCCCCACTTTTAAACATTTTCTTGTTTTCAAAACTTTGGGGAAAATACATGTACTATGGTATGTTAAAACAAAACTAAGGAATGATACATAGATCATGTCACGAATAGGGTGAAACTTAAGCACCATTAATCACGTATACATTTAGACCAGGGAGCGAATGGTTAGATCTAATGGGTTTCAGGCAGCCTCACTCTTGGCCCCTACATTTGCTAAAGAGTGTTTTTGGGTCTCAGTCGAGGAACGACGAAAAAAGCCTAGGGTTGGATGCTTCCTATGTTGTCACACATGTTAATGCCCTCGCGAAACATTAGCGATCTCAAATTCCTTACGCTTACATTTACAGAGTACATTTTACAAATACGTTTTACAATTACATACCATACTTTATATAAATTACAACTCATACATTTTATACAAACTGCATGAATTCACACCAACTTTTGTTGACAAATTTTTAAACTTACATGTATTTTAGGAAATTTGTGGATGCTCGCGGCCTCTTTTGTTCAAGAAGTTAGTTCATGTCAAGATGTTATGTGTCTACGCTCCATTACCACCTTTTGATGGATTTATTTGCTATATCCCGCCTCCTTACGGAGATATAGGAAACAAAACCTAAATCTTTAATTTGAAATGATGTTGTTGTCACACCCCGAAATTATCAGAGCTGGCGTGACTGGACTGGTATCTTCATTGCACAGCGGAAGCAATTAAGCTAAGTCTTCTAGAAATGAACGCCCCTAAGTACTCGTATCTCCAATGGTTCTCCTATTCCAACCGTTCCATTGTTTGAAAAGTAACCTGAGAAAGAAACATGTGAAAAAGTCAACATAAAGTTGAGCGAGTCCATAGTTTGTTTGTAAAAGATTTGAAATAAATCTTTTGAGTTGTGAAAGATTTGAAATAAATCTTTGGAATAACCGGTTTTTGAAATAGTATTGAGAAAACGAATTTAAAAATCATTTTCTTGCCAAGTTATATGGAAACGTTGTGTTTGTAACACAGTATGTTCATAAAAACCATGTATTGGTAAAGTCTTGTATTTGTAATGTTCGTATAACCGTCAATGCCCACCCTGACTTTGACTCCATACCCGCATAATCCTATGCTTTGAATTTTGTATAAAACATGGTATTTAATTTGTATGAACAAGTAGTTTTGTAAGTATATATGTCCCTGGTATGTAGCAATAAGGAAAAAAAAAGAGATCACTAATGGTTTGCAAAGCCAATGGTATGTGTGAAGTGCAAGTAGGAAGACTCAAACCTAGCAGATTTATGCGTCGGGCACAAAGTCACCCCGAGGTCCGTTCTGCTGGGCCTGGGGCTGGGCTCGCTACACCCAGATAGATCTACCGCTACTGTCCCTCGGTCCTACAATGAGGATTAATGGCCTCAAGTTGCGCCTACCCACTCACATGATCTAAGTAGTAAACCCTCCTTAAGCTAACCATACCATGTATAAAAATGTCTGTAAGTGTCTGTAATCATTGTACATGTATTTTACCCCAGTCTCTAAGACTGATCCTCCCTCAGTCTCTAAGACTGATCCTTCCTCAATATTATCACCAGATGATCCCATCCCTAGTCATGAAAATCATTCACCTTTCGATAATACGCATTTGTTTTGTAAAAACCGGTATGTTTAGTATAAACCTTTCGTAAATCATTTGAGTTTCTCAAAATCCATTCGTAATATGATTTAGGAATGCGAGTTTTGCGTTCGTTTAAAAGTTTTGTATATTCTTGCAAAACGTGCTTTGTCTAAAAGTATGGAGTCTTTGTTTATCGAGAACTTTGTATGTTTCTGAAAAACGTGCATGTCTTTCCACCCCGAAAACATTCATAAAAATGTAAAACTGTAAAAAAGTGGGGTTATGAACTCACCTGAATAGTCTTGTGCAAAGCGAGCTAATTACGACTTCGTGATGTCGTTTCCAAGATGAGACTCGCTAGCGTGCATTCTACAATATTCCTAACACGGAATATCTAATAAGTTTCTAAATATACGCAGTAACTAAATTACGTGTCGTCGAGCTCTACCGAATCGTTAACCGAACGATTCAACGGTAAGTTAATAACTTAATAGTAACGATTAAGTTATACTTGTCAGGTCTCGCTTATTGTCAGTAAAACTAATATGTCTTGGGAAGACTTATTCCTCGAGAGATTTAAAAATAAATAAATATTTATATAAAAATATATCGTTATCATCGCGTTAGACGTCTCGAGTAGTCGTACGTGTATAAAAAGAATATTTGTACGAAAATATCATGTATCAAACTCGTATGCGATATTATATGATTTATCGTGTGCCGTTTTAGGCGTATAAAATAAATATGAAAAGTTATATTAATTTTATAAAAGAATCATCGAGTTATTTGAAGTCTGTAATAAATAGATAAACGATATCTATTTTATAAAAGGATTCGTGATGTACGAACTTTAAAATAAATATATAAACCATATATATTTCTATAAAACGAATCCGTGTCGTTTAATACTTCAAATAAATATATAAACTATATTTATTTTAGTAACACAATCGTCGTGTCGTTGATATTTGAAATAGTGTATAACTATATTTATGTTTATAAAAGAATCGTCGTTTAAAACAATATAAGTAATTGTATTGATCTTTATAAAAGATTTGTAGGATTTTCAAGTTTTAAAATAAATATAATAACTATATTTATTTGCTTTAAAATAATTTTCCGAATAGTCGTTTCCGTAAGTTGTAAAGTGTCATCGACAGAAACTATATGTTTGTATTTGTTTCTCTAAGAAGAATTACTTGAATCTGATAGTCCGTTTTATAATAAAACGCGTTGGATTTTCTCGAAAAACGGGCAGAGTTTCCTCTGTTTTTGGACGCCCCCGACAACAAAAGTTATCGTTATTTTTCAAAATTCATCAACATTCAATAATAATCACTTTAAGTAAACGAAATACTAGATAACTCCAAGTAAATAGTAACTAAAAATTCGTTAATTTGTTCGGTTTGAGCTCGTATTTCACGTAAACCATTAAAAATAACAAAATAATCGTGCCGAAAAATCTTTACCAATCCTTGCGTCGAGCCGTTAACTGAGTTGACCGAGTTGAACTGAGTTGACTCGGTTTGACCGAGTCAACCCGAACCACGAACCGAATCGGCTGACCCGAACTGAACTGTCGACTGAGTTGACTCGGTTTGACCGAGTCAACCCGAATTATGAACCGCGAACCTGACCGAACCGGACCCGTTTGTTGACTTGCCTCACGAAACCCGAACCGAAACCTGTTAAACCAAACCCGAGATTAACACCCGAGTCATCTTGTTGACTGAACCATGACCCGAACTGATGTGTATCATCTCTTTTATCAATCTCAGCCATCAAAAATCATCTTCAACACAGCAACAATCAACATTATCGGTCATCAAAATCAGTCACCACTGTAATCAGCAAAAGAAAAGAATCGGTTGGAGAGAGAGTCTTACCACTGAAACCCGTGAGGCCCGTCGGATAAACGGCACATGTACCGCCGGATAAAAGTATCGACCACCGGTCCGAGTAAAGGACCACCGGTCCGAGATGGGGATCACCGGTCACCACCACCACCGCGGGTTCTCTCTCTCTCTTCTCGATCTCCATTTCTCAGTCTCTCTCTCTTCCGCCGCCGTACGCCACCACGCGCCACTGTTCCTCTCTCTCTCCTCTCGTCGCCGCCCTCCTCCTCTTTCTGTCCCGACGCCGCACCACCACCGGAAGTGGTGGTGGTCCGTTCCATTCTCCGAAGCAGGGGGGTTGGTATGTGAGTAGATTTGTGTTTTGGAAGATGAACTTCCTTGGTGTTGCAGGTAGGTATCGAGAGGGAGAGGAGGCAAGGAAAAAGAGTGTGGTGTGTGTGTTGTAGGAATTGAAGGGAAGGAGACAACTATATGTCTGTGTTTATTCCCTGTGTATAACTGAGAGAGAGAGGAAGACCTTTATGTCTGTGTATTTGTTGAGAGTTTAGAGAGAAGAGAGGTGTTATATAGAGGATTGTTTAAGATCTTGCACAAAATATTTTGTATAGATTTGTTTAGATTTTTGGTAAGATTTTATAAGATCTAAAGAGATCTTGGTAAGATTCACAAGAAAGTCTTGTAGTATATTATATGCAGGTTTAGGCTTGTGGGTTTTGGGATTGGGCCCAGGGCTCACAAGCCCATCTCGTGTGAAAGTGGCCCGTAAATCCTACTAGACCCGTTGTCAAAACCCGAACTCTGTTTATCATCAAAAGATAAAATTTTCGTATTAAAATACATAAAATACGGTCGGTAGTCGTTGTTTGCACGCCCGTTCGTCGATGACGGTAATAATCGCGAAAAATTATATCGTTGTCGTCTTTAATCCGTTTTTCGATCTGGTTTCGACTGTTGTTACTAAAATTCTATTACGGAGCTAAATATATCGTAAAAGGTAAGTTTTGTAGGTGACAGGCGTCTCTGTCGCTTCCGTTTTGTTGCCGATTTGTTTCCTACCATCGCGTTTTAAGTTCACGTTTGCATTTGTGTCGCACGGAAGCCCAATATGTCACACCCCGACCACGTAGAACATACAAAACGTGGCGGAAATGTCGGGGAGTGTTGTAACAGAATTAATTGTTTCAAATCCATGGCAATTGAAGTTTCGTTTTATTAATTAAAAGTGTTACAATGTCTTAACAAACAAGGAAATACAACATAGTTAACTAGTCTTGCATCTTTTATTGTCACTAAAGCCCAAGTCTGCCTATGTGTATCTTGATCATCTTATGCAACAGCTCCTGAAAAACACATGTGAAAATAGGTACGTCAGCATAAAAATGCCTGTGAGATACATAGGTTTTGTGAAAATAGGTTTCATGACTTATGTTTGAGAAAATGTTTAGTCATGAACCTTGTAATTTGCTTTGTCTTTGTAAATCATTTGAAAAACAATAAGTTCCGATGATATGTATAAATAAGAAAATAATGCATGGTTAAATGAGTAACCATGTAAAAATGAGTTTGTATAAGTTAAGTTGTTTGTAAAACAATGTATTGTGAAAAGTATGTTATTTGTATAAAATGTTATATGTATCAAGCTGAAATGATTCAAATAACGCTACAATATGTAATAACATACAAACACTTATATATAGGAAGTACCAGCGGCGTATCCACCATGCTTGTATCATATTACACACGCATCGTTACTTAATCACTTACTCAAACCAAACCAACAATGTAAAATGTTCATGTCTAATGTAAATCATGTAATATATAACCAATGTCAAAAGTGTTTATGTGTCAAATGTAAACCATGTAATATGTAACCAAAATGATATGTATGGCTAGTGAAAATGTATCAACTAAACCATATGCACAAGAACATAGTATTGAAGTAAAACTTGGTTTAAATCAAAGCTATGTTTTGTGTAAATGCATGATCAATGTAAATCATGTAATATGTAATCAAAATAATCTGTATGGCTAGTGAAATGTATCAACTAAACCATATGCACAAGAACATAGTATTGAAGTAAAACTTGGTTTAAATCAAAGCTATGTTTTGTGTAAATGCATGATCAATGTAAATCATGTAATATGTAATCAAAATAATCTGTATGGCTAGTGAAATGTATCAACTAAACCATATGCACAAGAACATAGTATTGAAGTAAAACTTGGTTTAAATCAAAGCTATGTTTTGTGGAAATGCATGATCAATGTAAATCATGTTAAAATGTTATGTATTGTGGATATGCATGCTATACTGAATATGAACATTTATGCGGTATCGTTATAATGCATACATCCAAGCCTTGAGACTGTGGCGATAAACCCTTAAACGACTTAAAGGATTATCTGTGCTTCCTGTATATCGAATTCGGTCATTCCTTTCATCCCCTTTCCCTGGGAGGTCCGGAACGGGAGTTGTCAATTCCTATGGTACCACTACCTACTAACGAACGGCGTAGCTAATGTTAATGAATGTATTGTTCCATTGTAAACAACCCAAATGTCATAACAAAATGTAAGCATGTGATGAAAACGATGTACTAAGTATGCACACAATGGACACACATAGCATAAAATGTAAATGTAAAACAGTGAAATCATGTACTATAAATGTACTAATAAACATAGCAAGTATACGATGTGAAAACATGGAAAGCATGAAAGTAACAAGTAGGCACATGTGTTCCACCCCAAAACAGTTTGGAAAACAGTAAAAGAGGGGTCTATGTACTCACTTGAGATTGCTCAGTAGTCCTTGAGTAACAACCAAACAATGCTAGAGATCGCGGAATCAAACGGCACCTAATATAGGTAACTAAGTTAATAAACCGGACCTATATCGGAAGATTGGGTAGCATGAGGGTTCGTAAACCAAACGAGTGTAGAGACTCGTGTCATTTGGTTTAACAAAGCCTACATACTAATTGAAACCTAACATAATTGTATACGACCCGTTTAGGAAGCTTATGCTACTTTAACGCGTCGTGCGCGTGAAACGCGTTCGGACCGCCTAACTAGTCCTATGACAAGTGTTATATGCCTAAACATGTTATTTAATCAGTTATGTGACAAAAGATTAGGTTACATATGCTTAATTACCAATTATACATGAAAAGGGTATTCTGGTAATTTACCTAAGGCATATAAACTACCTATCATACAACTACTCAAACTATGTGACCATAGGGTATAACCTCGGAAGGTTATTCCCTACCTACTATGGTCCCCTAATGTGTTTGGTCGGATCCTAATGATCGACCAAATGGGTCGGGTTCGAGGTATAAGCGATTTATCAGATCGCTTACCCTACGACCCTAGACAACGTGGTAATCAGTAGGCATAGTCCCAAGGGACTATAACCATCGTGATTACAATCACGTTGCGAAGTTCAAACGAACTTCGCATTGACCATTACTGGTCAACGCTGAAAGTCAAACAAAGTTTGACTTTCGGACTCGAAAAACAATAAAATAAGGAAAAGAACGAAAGAATACTTACGAAGGGTCCCCGAATGCTAATTTCGATCCGAGAATCTCAGGTATGAAACAATGGTTTCAACTTAGAGTTTCTAAGATCAAAATTCTAGTGATTATGAAGCATGGGGGGTGGGGTATTTATAGTAAAAGGTCCACCGTTAAGATCGTTTCATGGAAAACGTGCCATGATCTTGTCCGTACATTTGTCGTAAAGTTGTGGTGGCTAAATATCATCCTTATCATCTGACTAAGCATATGAGAATGTGTGGTGGTGGATCAACCAGCTGCAACTTGCTGAAAACAACATTGAATCTGGTCTGATATGCGGACGCGGCCCGCTTCAGGATCAGACAAACACAATGCGGGCCGCCTGGCCCTTCTGATCAGCAAACATGTTTGAAAAATGACAGTTTCAGTCCCTGCACGTGTTTAAGGCCATTTCCGACACTTCTAAGGCCCGTAAAGCCAACTTTAAGGCCCTAAAATGTTGCCTAAACATTGTGTACATGAAACATGCTCAAAAATATGCCGGGTGTTGGTTCGTTTGGTCGTACGAACGCGATGTTCGCTTAATTACGACGGAATGCGCATAAGCGCGAAAAACGATCCAAATGACGCAACGAATGGATTTTTGGCAATCCAAACACTAAAGAATAATATAGTCATGCTTACATAAATTTTTGGATGTCCGGATGTATTCAGAACGTAAGTTATGCACGAAAGTGCAAACTTGTGCACTTTTTGCCACTTTTAGTCCCTGAATGACCCAAAAGTTTATTTTAGCACACCGAACCCCTCAAAGCCTATTTCTAAGCTATATAAAGGATATTTAAGGTGTGTTTAACTTATGGTCATGTTCCGGAATGTTTGTTACAGTTCAAATTGACATACTTTCGCAGTTTGTCATATTTAGTCCCTGTAAGCGAATTAACTCGATTTTGCCATACCAAAGCCTTCAAAACTTATTTCTAAGTTATGTACAGGTTATTTAAGGTATGTTAAGCCTATTTAACTATTCCGGAGTGTTCGTTGCGTTAAACTGGTTATATTCACGCATCAGAGCGTGTATAACCTTCCAGAAAGTGATTTAGAGCTTGAAATAGAACAAGAGTTGATATGTGCAAATGATACACATATTTTTAACAAGTCCCAAGTATGAAATACAATATTTCATTGGTTTGGTATTTGTTTGATGGCCATGGAGGCACAGGTGTTACAGTCTCCCCTACTTTAGGAAATTTCGTCCCGAAATTTATTTAGAGGCAACTTGTAAGAGTTTAAAACATGAAATTGAAAAGATCGGACAACATTGGTTAGGGTTCTGAACTTCTAGTAACTTTAATAACATCATGTTTGCAATGTAAGAGGGACACTTATATACAAGTATATGAAGCGTCATTGGTGCGTCCACCGTACCTCCATTACATCGTTCTCATTTTGTTATTGTTGTCGCTATCGGTTCTTACACATAATAAATCTTACTGGGTTTCTGTGCACTAAATTTCATAATTATGTACGCATCCATAATTAGACAATTCCTTGCATAGTTCACTCAGTCTATTTTATAATGTGTAGGGGAAAACCAAATGAACAATCCTGTGATGAGTGTGACTAGACCGCCATAGAGTCCTTTTAATTAAATCAATAAATGATCTAAATAGACTATCAAGGAGTCTGTTCAGCTACATCACTAGATGTCGTTCTTTAACCAAATTGTGAAACAATCTTTTTGACTAGACCACTAAAGGGTCTCTTATGAATCATGGAGTGGTACTATATAATCCAAGGGTCTTAACTATTACATAGAAGCCCATTAAGGATTTAAGGTAGTACCTTTTGACTATCCTGCTACGAATTCCTCATATGAAGATATGAAAGATTCTGTGAGGATTTGGATAACGAATATCCAGAGTATACAAAAACACAAAAATGCATAAAAGAAAACATAAGATGAATAAACACATAGTCACATAACCACAAAATTGTTTAATTAGAAGTTTGTTCTACTAACAGAGTACATGTATTTAAAGCACAATAGGAATCCATCTCGTGGATTTCATTTGTTACTTCAAACATTATCAAGAATCTAACTATAAAGATAGAAAGATTCAAAAAGAAAATTTGATTTCGATTATAAGGAACCGAAATGTTCGAATTTAGGTACATAAGGAAATCCAGTTAAGGATTCTGATTTGAATGATGATCATCCACAAGGGTCTAAATATGAAGATAAAAAGATCCCATATGGATTTTAGAAGTTGAAGATGTTTTGAAACCTTGCACTGGACGTGCTTATGTCAAAACATGAAGTTGAAATGCTTTACGAAGTTGAGATGCCAGATATGCCAAGGCGACATATGAAGCGAAATTTGAAAGTTAAGTCAATGTACGAGGAAAATATTTTTGAAAACTGTGCATGGGGTTCTTTTAAGAAAAATGTGTTTAATGTTTTTGAAACCTTATATATAATACTTTTGAAATCATAAAGTAGGTGTATTAGATAGATATATTTACAAAAAAAATGTTTTAAAATCATGCGAGATGAATTTTGAAAATATGTATAAGGTTTTTGAAAGACATGAATGATGCTTTTTGAAATCATGCACTTGATAAGAAAATGTATTGTGTTAATATTGTCTTCAGACTATATGAAATATTTTGAAATTAGGAAGGTTGGTTTTGATAACATGGCCAATGTTTTTGAAATAACATAGACAATGCATCTAGAAAAATTGTTTTCAAACTATATAAAATGTTTTGAGATCATGAAGATTGTTTTGAAATACTTGTACTGTGTATGTTGAAAAATCAAAACGTAATGGGTATGAGATTTGAAAATACCCTTAGTTATCTAACCAAGGATTTAAAGGTAAAGATGTGCTGAAGCACGATTACTCATAATTTCACTTTATTTTCTGTACTTTGTTTCTTAGAATGAAACGAGTACTTAAAATTTTCGAGGGACTCATGAGCGATCATTTGAAAGAGAGAATCACAAGAGTAGTTCGTAAGGAACATAGTTCCTTAATGCAGGTATTATAGGGAAATTCCATACATACATGTAACTATACTTGTATATCAGAATTGCGAACAACTTTTATTTATGAACAAGACATATTGTTTCACATTACTAGAAAACGAAAGAAACAAAAGCATAAGACAGCAACATCTTCTACTCAGCCAACTGCTCATCCGTGGGTCAAATTTGCATTAGCAAGCTTTGGGCAATCCCTTAGGAAATGGCCCATCTCGCCACAGTTATAGCAAAGCCCTCGTGAGAAACGAGCTTGAGCAGGAGTGTCGCCAGCTTGATTTGGTACAGCTGCAGTTGGGCAAACCCTTGCTGTATGACCTATAAGTCCACAAATCTGACATTTGCGGCACTTCACACTAGGGTGATGATGAAGGTTACATTGGTTGCACAAGGGTGCAGTTCCATTGTATGGCTTCCTAGCAGGGGGTTGAGCTGGTTGGTTGGGGAAGGCTTGACCATTGTGAGCGACCACGGCGAAGTTCTGAGAAGCCTTTCACTTCTTTGAATTCTTAGGGGATCGTTCATCCATGGTCTTTGATTCCTCGATTGGTTTCTTGGCATGTGGTGCTGTCACCTGACTAGGTCCTGCCTATCTTGGTGACTCTTGAGTGGCTTCATCCTGGAGACGATACATGGCAGTAGCTAATTCAACAGTCTTCAGGACTACTTCGCCTATTCGCTGAGCGAATTTGGCAGTCTGCTTGGATATCTGGGCGTCATCATGATGAAGAGACATTCTAGAAGAAAGTGAAAGACATAGGAAGAAACGAGTGAAAGGTTTATTGGATAATCAATACAGAATGGTAACGAATGAAAATTGTGATCATTTGTTTGTTACCTAAGGCAAACAAATGAGATGATGACAAATCAAAGTAAATGGGTCAAAAATAATGTATCGCGAAGACATGCTCGCCTATAAGTGAACACTCATTCCAAGAATTCCCAGGTAAGCACAACTGGTCTCGCGTCTGATGAGATGTATACGAAGTGCTTGCCTAGACAGAAAACCCAGAATACAGGCATTCACCCTTCCAGTTTGCACGTGTCCACATTATTTAAAACCCAAAACCTTGACGAGATTTTGAAAACTCAAAGGGGTTCAAAACCATATAATAGAGAGTTCAAAACCTTACAATAGAGGGTTCAAAACCTAGTAATCAATCATCCTAGAACAGATGATTAGTTTTCAAAGCGGTTTTGAAATTTAAGTTCTTGTTGCGGTTGTCGCCTAAGGATAGGCGACAGTATTGTTTTATGACTAAACGCAAGTAAACTCGCGTTAGGGTCCTAAGAAGGTTATAGACTAGGTCAAAGCATTACTAATAACCTAATTCCCTATAACCATTAGCTCTGATACCATCTTTTCTGTCACACCCCGACCACGTAGAACATACAAAACGTGGCGGAAATGTCGGGGAGTGTTGTAACAGAATTAATTGTTTCAAATCCATGGCAATTGAAGTTTCGTTTTATTAATTAAAAGTGTTACAATGTCTTAACAAACAAGGAAATACAACATAGTTAACTAGTCTTGCATCTTTTATTGTCACTAAAGCCCAAGTCTGCCTATGTGTATCTTGATCATCTTATGCAACAGCTCCTGAAAAACACATGTGAAAATAGGTACGTCAGCATAAAAATGCCTGTGAGATACATAGGTTTTGTGAAAATAGGTTTCATGACTTATGTTTGAGAAAATGTTTAGTCATGAACCTTGTAATTTGCTTTGTCTTTGTAAATCATTTGAAAAACAATAAGTTCCGATGATATGTATAAATAAGAAAATAATGCATGGTTAAATGAGTAACCATGTAAAAATGAGTTTGTATAAGTTAAGTTGTTTGTAAAACAATGTATTGTGAAAAGTATGTTATTTGTATAAAATGTTATATGTATCAAGCTGAAATGATTCAAATAACGCTACAATATGTAATAACATACAAACACTTATATATAGGAAGTACCAGCGGCGTATCCACCATGCTTGTATCATATTACACACGCATCGTTACTTAATCACTTACTCAAACCAAACCAACAATGTAAAATGTTCATGTCTAATGTAAATCATGTAATATATAACCAATGTCAAAAGTGTTTATGTGTCAAATGTAAACCATGTAATATGTAACCAAAATGATATGTATGGCTAGTGAAAATGTATCAACTAAACCATATGCACAAGAACATAGTATTGAAGTAAAACTTGGTTTAAATCAAAGCTATGTTTTGTGTAAATGCATGATCAATGTAAATCATGTAATATGTAATCAAAATAATCTGTATGGCTAGTGAAATGTATCAACTAAACCATATGCACAAGAACATAGTATTGAAGTAAAACTTGGTTTAAATCAAAGCTATGTTTTGTGTAAATGCATGATCAATGTAAATCATGTAATATGTAATCAAAATAATCTGTATGGCTAGTGAAATGTATCAACTAAACCATATGCACAAGAACATAGTATTGAAGTAAAACTTGGTTTAAATCAAAGCTATGTTTTGTGGAAATGCATGATCAATGTAAATCATGTTAAAATGTTATGTATTGTGGATATGCATGCTATACTGAATATGAACATTTATGCGGTATCGTTATAATGCATACATCCAAGCCTTGAGACTGTGGCGATAAACCCTTAAACGACTTAAAGGATTATCTGTGCTTCCTGTATATCGAATTCGGTCATTCCTTTCATCCCCTTTCCCTGGGAGGTCCGGAACGGGAGTTGTCAATTCCTATGGTACCACTACCTACTAACGAACGGCGTAGCTAATGTTAATGAATGTATTGTTCCATTGTAAACAACCCAAATGTCATAACAAAATGTAAGCATGTGATGAAAACGATGTACTAAGTATGCACACAATGGACACACATAGCATAAAATGTAAATGTAAAACAGTGAAATCATGTACTATAAATGTACTAATAAACATAGCAAGTATACGATGTGAAAACATGGAAAGCATGAAAGTAACAAGTAGGCACATGTGTTCCACCCCAAAACAGTTTGGAAAACAGTAAAAGAGGGGTCTATGTACTCACTTGAGATTGCTCAGTAGTCCTTGAGTAACAACCAAACAATGCTAGAGATCGCGGAATCAAACGGCACCTAATATAGGTAACTAAGTTAATAAACCGGACCTATATCGGAAGATTGGGTAGCATGAGGGTTCGTAAACCAAACGAGTGTAGAGACTCGTGTCATTTGGTTTAACAAAGCCTACATACTAATTGAAACCTAACATAATTGTATACGACCCATTACGACCCGTTTAGGAAGCTTATGCTACTTTAACGCGTCGTGCGCGTGAAACGCGTTCGGACCGCCTAACTAGTCCTATGACAAGTGTTATATGCCTAAACATGTTATTTAATCAGTTATGTGACAAAAGATTAGGTTACATATGCTTAATTACCAATTATACATGAAAAGGGTATTCTGGTAATTTACCTAAGGCATATAAACTACCTATCATACAACTACTCAAACGATGTGACCATAGGGTATAACCTCGGAAGGTTATTCCCTACCTACTATGGTCCCCTAATGTGTTTGGTCGGATCCTAATGATCGACCAAATGGGTCGGGTTCGAGGTATAAGCGATTTATCAGATCGCTTACCCTACGACCCTAGACAACGTGGTAATCAGTAGGCATAGTCCCAAGGGACTATAACCATCGTGATTACAATCACGTTGCGAAGTTCAAACGAACTTCGCATTGACCATTACTGGTCAACGCTGAAAGTCAAACAAAGTTTGACTTTCGGACTCGAAAAACAATAAAATAAGGAAAAGAACGAAAGAATACTTACGAAGGGTCCCCGAATGCTAATTTCGATCCGAGAATCTCAGGTATGAAACAATGGTTTCAACTTAGAGTTTCTAAGATCAAAATTCTAGTGATTATGAAGCATGGGGGGTGGGGTATTTATAGTAAAAGGTCCACCGTTAAGATCGTTTCATGGAAAACGTGCCATGATCTTGTCCGTACATTTGTCGTAAAGTTGTGGTGGCTAAATATCATCCTTATCATCTGACTAAGCATATGAGAATGTGTGGTGGTGGATCAACCAGCTGCAACTTGCTGAAAACAACATTGAATCTGGTCTGATATGCGGACGCGGCCCGCTTCAGGATCAGACAAACACAATGCGGGACGCCTGGCCCTTCTGATCAGCAAACATGTTTGAAAAATGACAGTTTCAGTCCCTGCACGTGTTTAAGGCCATTTCCGACACTTCTAAGGCCCGTAAAGCCAACTTTAAGGCCCTAAAATGTTGCCTAAACATTGTGTACATGAAACATGCTCAAAAATATGCCGGGTGTTGGTTCGTTTGGTCGTACGAACGCGATGTTCGCTTAATTACGACGGAATGCGCATAAGCGCGAAAAACGATCCAAATGACGCAACGAATGGATTTTTGGCAATCCAAACACTAAAGAATAATATAGTCATGCTTACATAAATTTTTGGATGTCCGGATGTATTCAGAACGTAAGTTATGCACGAAAGTGCAAACTTGTGCACTTTTTGCCACTTTTAGTCCCTGAATGACCCAAAAGTTTATTTTAGCACACCGAACCCCTCAAAGCCTATTTCTAAGCTATATAAAGGATATTTAAGGTGTGTTTAACTTATGGTCATGTTCCGGAATGTTTGTTACAGTTCAAATTGACATACTTTCGCAGTTTGTCATATTTAGTCCCTGTAAGCGAATTAACTCGATTTTGCCATACCAAAGCCTTCAAAACTTATTTCTAAGTTATGTACAGGTTATTTAAGGTATGTTAAGCCTATTTAACTATTCCGGAGTGTTCGTTGCGTTAAACTGGTTATATTCACGCATCAGAGCGTGTATAACCTTCCAGAAAGTGATTTAGAGCTTGAAATAGAACAAGAGTTGATATGTGCAAATGATACACATATTTTTAACAAGTCCCAAGTATGAAATACAATATTTCATTGGTTTGGTATTTGTTTGATGGCCATGGAGGCACAGGTGTTACACAATAAATTCTCAAAATAAATTTTGTAAGCGTAAAATATTCGTGGAAAGTCCGTATTTATCGACGTTGTCCGTATTTTGTACGGCATCAGTTCGTTGTCGCTAGATATTCAGTAGATTTTCCGTAAATCACCATACGCGCACTGTATAGTCGAATAAACGTTCCTAGGCATTCCCAAGGCCTAATTAAGTTAATTTGTGATGTGAACACTATTTATTATCGTGTTAATCACTTATAAATCACGTAATTAAGTGTCGTAAATCACCGGTTGTCACAGTTGTAAACTTTTTAACAAAAGAATTATCTTTTGTTGATATGTAAACTCTAAACTTAACTTTTATTTGGATGTTGAAAACATTGAATGACAAATTTGGAGTTTGTTTTATATCATGTAGCATGTTTACTTATCGTATGCAATGAGAATCAATCACGATCAAACCTCGCGCTTCCGCCTGTGAAAGGGGTGTGACAGATTGGTATTAGAGCTTCGATCGTAGTGAACCAGGATTCTTTCTCGAGTCTAGTCTACAATCCTTAGGATCCTCTCATAAAATAATTTTTACAAAAACAAGAAATTTCCATTGCATGAAACATTCCGCGAAGTCTACTACATAAACTCATTTTTCAAAAACAAGGCGAGGACGATTACGTGACATTAGACCACACAAGGGTAGACGTAGGAACTTAAGTTAGTCCGCACAGCACAAATAGGATAACATAAAATCAATATACACACTACTTGCATCATTGTGTGTAATTATATATTGTAACACCTCGTAAAATCATACCAAATAAAATAAAGACACATGTCATGTAAGGCAAACGTGTTATAAACCCGGATCAAGTCAAAAGATTAATGGTAAGATTTAAAAGTGTCGACATGTTAATTAATACCTCTGAGCGACCTAATTATGAATCCCAAGACCCTAATCTGTTTTGTAAACATTTGATATGTTCAAATCCGGTCATTTCTGATAATAATAAATCCAAATTGCAAATGATGGGATTCTAGGTGCATTTATGACAAGATTCATTTTAAAAGCCTTCTTAGATATGTCCAAGAAACCTCATGTGCATGGCAACACATGCAAGGACATGCAAAGCCTGCCTATATGGTCCCCTACTGCAAAGAAGACATGAGATTCAGAGATAGAAAGATTACATGGTCAAAAACTTGAAAGTTTTCAAGTTTTTGTCTTCTGATGAAAACTTACGGACCGCAAAGGTGAGCCCTTACGGTCCGTAAGGTGGCGGAACTGGGCGTTGATTTTCTAAAAAGCGGATACGGACCGCAAAGACTAGGACTTACGGTCCGCAAGGCTGGTAACTGGGCATCTCAGATCAAAGGCGGTTACGGACCGCAGAGATAAGGGTTTACGGTCTGTGAGTGGTGATTACGGACCACAAGGGGTTATGCTTACGGTCCGTAAGACCGTCGCTGGCAGCAGAAAATGGATAGTTGCCTGTTCAGCCTGTTGCACCGCCTTAGGAGAGTGGTTTTCGAATTCAGGGGCTTTGCAACTGGTTTTTGGCATTATAGGGACACCTGGGAACATCATACTACATGTGTAGACTTGCTTGGCATTATCTTGACCAATTTAGCTCACTATATAAGAAGTTGCATTGTTGCAACATTGGAGCACCTCATTTGGAAACTTTCAAGCTGATCTATGGAGCTTCTCTGGCTTTCAACAAGTTTCCTAAAGATCCATAATCATACTTAGGACCTTTGTAAGTGTCCTTAACTTCCTAGTTTCAGTTTTTATTAGTTTAATGACCATAAGTCAAACTTATCGTAATTAAAGTTTGACTTCGTGATTAATCACTAATGGTCCAGTCATTAGTTAAATTAAGAGTAGTTATAAGTAGGTAATTATGTGGGCAATAAACCTCTAAGAGTGCACCTACTGATTACCATCTTAGCTTGGTCAAATGTCGGGTCAAAGTTAACCTTAAAAAAGTCAACAGAAAGCTTATTTTCAAATAAACGCATAATTAACAATGTAGAACCCATGCAACCTGTTTTATCACTAATATAACTTGGTAATTAATGTAAGAACATGTCTAAGCATGTTCAACCCGACAATTTCCTGTTTAGGCTCGGTTTGGAGCGGAAAGTCGCATAATTTGACTTTTGCTTTGACTTTCAGTTCTGACCCAATGTAGCTTGTTTTAGAATTGCCTTAGAGCTTTATTTGGACCAGGTTTCATGTTAGTATAACCCTCTGTGATTATACAACTTGGTTCATTAGTTATCGGATTCATATGCTTGTTTCCGTTAAATGCTTAAATGTTGACTATTATGCCCATATGACCTTAAAACGTGATTTTTACAAATGTAAAAGAATAGAAACTTTAGTTACTAATTTATAAACTTGTCCCTAAAATTTGACATCAGTTTGAGGTCTAGATTAGGAGTTATGCTCATTAGCGTAAATGAAAAGCTTTTATAAATTAATCGGCGTAATTAGCGTACAACATGTCTAAACCCAAATTTTTATACCAAACTTTTTAACCACTGATGTAATATAATATTTTAGGATTTTTGAAGATTTTTATTTATTTTTAGGCTGAGCATAACATAGAGATTTAAGCTTAATTCGGTAATTACCGGTTATGCCCTTTTGGCCTATAAAATGAGTTTTACAAATTATTTTGACACCAAACCTTTTTCTACTGATCCAATATGATAAATAAAATATTTTGAGCCTTCTGGAATAATAAAAATATCAGCTTTCTTTTAAAAACCCAGAAATAGCTCAAAATCGCCTTTTTAAGCGTTTTTAACGCATAGTATGTATTAAAACTATTTTAAACATATAAGGTTTGATGCCTACGGATATTTTCAGTAAATCTTATATTTTAACAGTAAGCAAAAGTTTTTAAACTCAGGTTTCCAGTTTTGACCTTTTAGGCTTAAGTGAAATTACCAAAATGCCCCTAAGGTGCATAGTTTGGTTATAAATGATAAATTTCACATATGTGTAATACCCTACTGTTATAACTTATAAAAATAAATGTTTTTACTGATTATATCAGACTTGTAACTCAGAGTTATATTTAAACTGTTTTATAACCTTTAAAATGACCAAAATACCCCTGCGGGGCGTAAGTTGGGTTTAAATCCATTTTGGGCATAATAGAAGATATTTTACTGATGTCACAACATATTTAAGGCATATTAACTTAGGAAACCTGTATATGACTCATATGGTTACCCGTTATGAATCTTGCGCGTTCGGTTCGGTTTATGTTACTAGTTTGCATAAATTGACCGAAACGGGTCAAACCTTATCATTTTTGTCTCAAAATCCAGAATGTGTTTAGTTTACCCATGTTATACAAGTCTTCAAACTTGTCGGGTCTAAATCACATTCTTATACGGGCTTGGGGTACGGTATATAAAATACCGCTTGGTCGGGCATTGAATTTTTAATTGTATGAAGGTTAAATTATTGAAATGTCCCGTTTAAATTGTTTTGTTTGCTTAAAGCCTTTGGGGGGTTAATGACCATGTCCCAGATATCATTGGCATCATTTTAAGAAATGGCCACGACCTAAGCATGGGGTGTAGGCGTACACCCGACGGTGCATATATAAATAATAAGGTATAACCGCCGGTTACGGGAATAACCCGTCGCGGGACTATATCATGTGGTGTGTCTATTAATCTTTAACCCGGCGTCAATCCGGGCTACTGAACGTATAACGAACATGTAATTCTTTTACAAGTTTATATATAAATAATTATCCCAAGTTATAAAATGTTTTGTGCCTTGTGCATTTAAATCAATTTTCTAAACCTTTTCAAAATGAGTTTGTTAATTGTATTTATCAGTGTAAACTGACGTATTTTCCCAAAAAGGTTAAGTGCAGGTACTACTCGAAATAGGCTGGCCTCTCCTTAGCATCAATAAGAGTCTCACAAGCTTGGATGCATTTTAAGTCTGATGAACTATGTTTCCTTTTTATTTGATTCGCCTGTGGATCTGTTTCAACTATTTTGTGATACTTAATATTACAATTTATTCGGTTGAAATAAATCTATCTTTTGCTTCCGCTGTGCATATTAAAATTGTGTTGTTTGACTATGATGATATCAACTACGTCACGATACTCCCCACCGGGCCCACCGGTAATACGTGGAAATATCGGGGTGTGACAGGTTGGTATCAGAGCCAACATTGAGTGAATTAAAACTAGCCTTTTGGTGTTTAATCTCAATGACACAGTTTGCACATTCCTCGATTCTCGAGTCTAGACAAAGAACTTAGGATTAATCCAAATTTGTTTTATTTCTAACTTTGTCTTTTATATTTTCTTGTTGTATCCTTTGTTTGTTTTGACAGGTTGAACAAGATGCCACCAAGAGTAAGAGGGAGAGGAAGAGGCAAGGGGCCACTCGTCGCCCCGAATGATCATGAGGCCGGGGCTTCGCACCGGCGAACACCGTCAGATTCCCTTAGTCGGAGTCCTTAAGATAACTGGAGGACCTATATTGAACCAGCAAGGCGCTCAGTTTCGTTGAGCTCCTCCCCTTCATTTCAAAACTCCTTTGGGCCTCATTCTGAAAATGAGCCCCATAATTCCCACCAATCTTACATCCCCCTCCAGGGCCACAACTCACCTTTTGATGACCCAACGCCCTTTTTCCAGAGCCGGTTCAACCCGCCAAACTACCTTGGAGAACCAGTGGGTTTTAACCCACTAGGACCCGAAGACCATTTCTCGAGCGACCATGCAATGGACATGGACGAGGACACCGATCCCGCAGAGCCACCGTCCGGAACCCCTAACCACCCCATCGAAATTTTGGATGGGTCACCTTTCGTGGGATCACCTTATAATGGTCCTGACAGCTATGAGGAAAGGTTCCGACAGATCGACTGGGTGTTTACTCCTAGTTACCACAACTCACCTCAGCAGCAGCAGCAGGATTCCTCCGAGGATTCTTGTTTTGTCGCGGTCACTCCGCCACCACCACCAGTTCAGCAACAGCCTCCGGAGCCACCGAGGCGAAGAAGATCAGACGCACGGATGTCCGTGCGAGGAGGAGTGCGAATCAGCACCCCTCAACCTTCAAGTGGCAGCCGCTACTCGCCACTACATAAAGAACCGCATATGTGTGGACCTTCAAACCCCGTCTCGGAAGTAAACTCTGCGCCTGTTGCGCCACCACCGTTGGGTTTTGGCGACCCGATTCCTACATACACCGGTGCAGCGGCGCCTAATCCCTTTGAGCAGCCGGTCCACACCCACTACAACTACGCTGAAGTTGACCCCTACCTGGTAGCTGCGAACTACAATGCTCTCCATCCGGAAGGACCCTATGGAGGTCCCTGGATGACGGGATACCCAACTTATGGGTATCACCAACCGCCAGCTCCTCAACCTCTGCTTTATCATCAACCACCGCAGCAGCCAGTGATGTCGCCACCGCAACATCAAGAAATTCTCCAAAGGATTAATGAAGTGCGGCAGGAAGTGCGGGAAGACCGTAGGCAAAACCGTGGAATGTTCAAGAGTCTGGCAAACTTAATTAAGGGAAAAAGCAAAAAGGATCATTAAATCCTTTATCTGTTTGTCTGTTTTTAGTGTTGTATTCAGCCCCTGCGTGGGCATATCTTTCAGTATGCCGCCCCTGCGTGGGCATGTTTTCTCTGTTTAACCCCTGCGTGGGTATGTTAGGTTGTTTCGCCCCTGCGTGGGCATGTTATTTCAGTAAAAGTCCCGTTTAGGGCAAATCTGTATTGGTTAATTTTAGTAGTGGAATGGTTTAATTTAAATTTTCATTTTGTTAAATATATGCATAAATATAATATGTGAAATAAATGAAGATATAACATTCCTCTTATGAGACCTACCATTATAATAAAATAAATCTAAAAAGGGACAAAACCTAGCCATGTGTCATTATAAGACAGGGTCAAGATGGTAATTCCTCAAATTAGAGTCAGATCCTTATTAACACCTCAATTTAGGATTGTCCTGCGTTAAATATTAAAAAGAATCTTAAAGGTAAAACCTAGTCTATACGTCATTGCAGACATGACCAAGATGGTAAAACCTATTCAAAAGGTTCGAATCCTTGTTAACATCTGAAAACATGTTAACACTCTTGACAAAATGTGATTCGATAAAATCGCATAAGTCATCCTTATATTGGATTCCCCCAGATACTTTTAATTAATTAAAACATCCATTAGGGATAACGCCTACGGGCTATATTCATTGTCATGTAAGACAAAAGACAGTTGTGGTCTTCGACTCCCTGTTAAGAAGAGGTAATAAATTATAATTAAAACCTCAATACCATGACCCTATAAGATCATGATTAAAGATTTAAAACTGTCCATAGGACTAGGCCTTTTTGCCATTGATATATTTTAATTATACCTAGGGTTTTATAATGAAAAATCCTGAATATATATATATGCTTAGCAAATTAATCGAAATGGTTTCTTAAATACCATGATTAATAAATCATCTAGAATGATAAAACTGTTATAGACCTCTGAATGAATTAAAATCATTATTTTATGTAGCAAACAAGCTACATGGCAGGGTCAGACGAAGCCAACATTCACCCAGAGAAAATCATAACACCTCCAGGGTCACGTAGCAGGAGTAGAATTACAAGCGTTAATTGATAATGCTGTTACGCGAGCTTTGGACAGACATTTCAATGAATCCAGTGGTACCCATGTAAGGACCCAGTCTGTGCCACACTCTAAACCACCCTCTAGAACTCATACCGCTCATAAAAGTGATTCTCATCACTAAAAAAATTAGAGGAGTGTTCCATCTAAGAGAGTTGTGTTAAATCAAGAACCACGTGCTAAAGGTTGCACCTATAAATACTTTGTCTCCTGCAAACCCATGGATTCACTGGGGAGAAAGAAGCAGTTGATTGCATGTCATGGTTAGACGAGATGGACACTGTGGTGGATATCAGTGGTTGCGCTGATAAGGACGTGGTAAAGTTTGTATCTCAGTCGTTCAAAGGCGAGGCACTAGCGTGGTGGAGGTCTTTGATTCAAGCCACTGGGAAGATCCCATTGTACAATCTATCTTGGAATCAGTTTGTTACTCTCATTAAGGAAAACTACTGCCCTCAGCATGAGGTTGAAAAGATTAAAGCTGATTTCTTGTCGTTGGTTATGAAAAACCTGGATTGTCAAGCCTACCTTACAAGTTTCAATACTATGTCAAGATTGGTTCCGTATCTGGTGACTCCGGAACCCAAAAGGATAGCTCGTTTCATTGGGGGTTTGGCCCCAGAAATTAAGGCCAGTGTGAAGGCCTCCCGACCAGCTACTTTTCGGTCTGCAGCTGATATATCATTGTCTCTCACTCTGGACGCGGTCAGGCAGAGATCGCTGAGAAACACTGATGCTGAGAAGAGAAAGCGTGAGGATGATAACTCACGGCGGTCAGACAAGAAGCATAAGAGAAACAATGACCACAAGAAGAGTTTTGGAACTAAAAAGGATGGTCATCAGTCGGGCGATAAACCCAAGTGTAAAATCTGTAAGAAGCACCATTTCGGGAAATGCAGATACGATTTGAAATCCCAATCACAGCCAAGGCCTTGTGGGATTTGTAAATGTTCTGAGCACAAGACATTAGACTGTAAGAAAATCAAGGATGCGACGTGCTATAGCTGCAATGAAAAAGGGCATATCAAATCCAACTGCCCAAAGTTTGCAAAGAAGGCTGAAGATGGGAAAAAGACCAATGTTAGGGTCTTCCAGATGAATGCACAGGAGGTGATCCAGAATGATAATGTCATAACAGGTACCTTCCTTATTAATGATGTTTATGCAAGGGTGTTATTTGATTCTGGAGCAGATAAGTCATTTGTTGATGATAAGTTTTGTAAGTTGTTAAACCTTCCTGTTAGAACCCTAAGCATAAGATATGAGGTGGAATTAGCCGATGGCACCATAGAAACCGCATCAACCTTGTTAGACGGATGTTCCATATCCATTAGGAACCACTCTTTTCCATTGTCCTTACTTCCTTTGAAGTTAGCCGGTTTCGACATAGTAATAGGCATGGATTGGTTATCTCATAACCAAGCACAGATTGTTTGTAACAAGAAGCAAGTGGTGATCAAGACTCCGTCTGGTGAGTCACTTACCATACAAAGAGATACTCAGTATGGATTGCCTAAGCAAGTGACTATGCTTAAAGCATCAAGGTGTATGAAGAAGGGTTGTGTCATCTACATGGCATAAGTGGCTATTGATGAGCCGAAGCCTAAGATTGAAGATATCCCCGTCATTTCTGAATATCCCGAAGTATTCCCTGAAGAATTACCTGGATTGCCACCAGATAGGCAAGTAGAATTCAGAATTGACATTATTCCAGGAGCAGAACCTATTGCAAGGGCACCTTACAGGTTGGCACCAAGAGCGATGAAAGAGTTGAAGACTCAGCTAGACGATTTATTAGGAAAAGGGTTCATTCGTCCTAGTTCATCTCCTTGGGGAGCACCAATCCTATTTGTGAAGAAGAAGGATGGGTCGATGCGTCTATGCATCGATTATCGCGAGCTTAACAAGGTCACTATCAAGAATAGATATCAATTGCCCAGGATCGACGATCTGTTCGATCAACTGCAAGGAGCAAGTTATTTCTCCAAGATCGATTTGAGGTCGGGCTACCATCAGTTGAAGGTTAGAGATGAAGATGTGCACAAAACTGCATTTAGGACTCGTTATGGTCATTATGAGTTCTTAGTGATGCCTTTTGGGCTCACTAATGCACCAGCAGCGTTCATGGATCTCATGAACCGTGTCTGCAAGCCATACTTGGACAAATTTGTTATCGTCTTCATTGACGACATTCTGATTTATTCAAAGAAATAGGCCGACCACGAGAAGCATCTTCGTTGTATTCTTAAGCTACTTCAACAGGAAGAGCTCTATGCCAAATTTTCAAAATGTGAATTCTGGCTTCGTGAAGTCCAATTTCTTGGACATGTTGTTAGTGAGCGTGGTATCCAAGTAGATCCCGCTAAAGTTGAAGTTGTCATGAATTGGCAAGAGCCAAAGATGCCTACTGAGATTCGTAGCTTTCTAGGACTGGCATGATAGTACAGGAGATTTATTGAAAACATCTCAAGGATTGCAGCACCCCTAACTTCATTAACCCGCAAAAATATCAAGTTTGATTGGGGTCCTAAGCAACAAGAATCTTTCGATATTTTGAAGCAGAAGTTGAGCAACGCTCCAGTACTGACGTTGCCAGATGGAATTGATGAATTTGTAGTTTATTGTGATGCATCGCACACAGGTATGGGATGTGTGCTTATGTAGAAAGGCAAAGTTATTGCCTATGCTTCTCGACAATTGAAAGTGCATGAGAAGAATTACACCACCCATGACTTGGAGTTGGGTGCCGTTGTATTTGCACTAAAACCATGGAGACATTACTTGTATGGAACTAAGTGCGTGATCTATTCAGATCACAAGAGCCTTCAACATCTGTTCAATCAGAAGGATTTGAACATGAGGCAGCGACGTTGGATGGAAACCTTGAATGATTATGATTGTGAGATAAGATACCATCCAGGCAAGGCAAATGTGGTTGCCGATGCCTTAAGTAGAAAGGAAAGGGTGAAGCCCATAAGAATCAATGCCAAGAGCATTGAATTAAAGAATAGTTTGAACGAAAGAGTGTTAGCTGCACAGAGAGAAGCTGTACTAGAAGCTAACTATTCTAATGAGAAGCTAGGAGTAACTGCTGAATAATTAGCCTATGGCAAGGACGGAATCCTGAGATTAAATGGACGAATATGGGTTCCAATTTATGGAGGACTTAGGGATGTGATCCTCCAGGAAGCCCACAGTTCTAAGTACTACGTTCATCCTGGAGCTGATAAGATGTACCAGGATCTGAAGGCAAATTTCTGGTGGATAGGCTTGAAGAAGTCCATAGCCACCTATGTAGCCAAATGTTTGACGTGCGCACAAGTTAAAGCTGAACATCAAAAGCCGCCAGGTTTGCTACAACAGCCTGAACTTCCCACCTGGAAGTGGGAGATGGTGACAATGGATTTTATCACCAAGATGCCAAAGACAAAGAAAGGAAACGATACTATTTGGGTGATAGTAGATAGACTGACTAAGTCAGCTCACTTCCTACCTATTAAGGAAACACATAGCTCAGATAAGTTAGCTCAACTGTACGGTGGATGAGATTGTAAATCTCCACGGAGTGCCAGTGTCTATAATATCTGATAGGGATACAAGGTATACCTCGCATTTCTGGAAAAGTTTCCAGCAATCCCTAGGCACTCGATTGAACTTTAGCACAGCATATCATCCTCAAACGGATGGTTAAAGTGAGTGAACAATTCAGACGCTAGAAGATATGTTAAGGGCTTGTGTTATTGACCTAGGTGGAAGTTGGGATGGACATCTTCCACTAATTGAATTTTCGTACAATAATAACTATCACTCAAGTATCCAAGCTGCACCATTTGAAGCTTTATATGGAAGAAAGTGCAGAATGCCCGTTTGCTGGGCAGAAGTTGGAGATGTCCAACTAACAGGGCCTGATATAGTCCTGGAGATGACAGACAAGATTGTGCAGATAAGAGATCGTCTCAAAGCTGCCAGGGATAGGCAGAAAAGCTACGCAGATTTAAGGCGTAAACCTCTAAAGTTCGAGGTTGGTGACAAAGTGTTGCTTAAAGTATCACCCTAGAAGGGAGTGATGCGTTTTGGTAAGAAAGGCAAATTGAGCCCAAGGTACATAGGACCATTCGAGATCATCGAATGTGTCGGCACAGTGGCTTATAAATTAGACTTGCCTGAAGAGCTCAGTGGTATTCATAATGTATTCCACATCTGCAATCTGAAGAAATGTCTAGCTGATGAATCGCTAGTCATGTCACATAAAGATGTGCATATTGATGAGAGCTTGAAATTTGTTGAAAAACCTTTGTCGATCGAGGATCGACAGATTAAGAAGCTTCGAAGGAAGCATGTACCAATTGTAAAGATTAAATGGGATGCCGTAGAGGTCCCGAGTATACTTGGGAGGTAGAGTCCACAATGAAAGAGAAGTACCCTCAATTATTTCAATAAATCTCGGGGTCGAGATTTCTTTTAAGGGGGTGAGGATGTAACACCTCGTAAAACAAACCCAATAAAATAAAGACACGTGTCATGTAAGGCAAACGTGTTATAAACCCGGATCAAGTCAAAAGATTAATGGTAAGATTTAAAAGTGTCGACATGTTAAATAATACCTCTGAGCGACATACTTATGAATCCCAAGACCCTAATCTGTTTTGTAATCATTTTGATATGTTCAAATTCGGTCATTTCTGATAATAATAAATCCAAATTGCAAAATATGGGATTCTAGGTGCATTTACGACACTATTCATTTTAAAAGCCTTCTTAGATATGTCTAAGAAACCTCATGTGCATGGCAACACATGCAAGGACATGTAAAGCCTGCCTATATGGTCCCCTACTGCAAAGAAGACATGAGATTCAGAGATAGAAAGATTGCATGGTCAAAAACTTGAAAGTTTTCAAGTTTTTGTCTTCTGATGAAAACTTACGGACCGCAAAGGTGAGCCCTTACGGTTCGTAAGGTGGCGGAACTGGGCGTTGATTTTCTAAAAAGCGGATACGGACCGCAAAGACTAGGACTTACGGTCTGCAAGGCTGGTAACTGGGCATCTCAGATCAAAGGCGGTTACAGACCGCAGAGATAAGGGTTTACGGTCCGTAAGTGGTGATTACGGACCGCAAGGGGTTATGCTTACGGTCCGTAAGACCGTCGCTGGCAGCAGAAAATGGACAGTTGCCTGTTCAGCCTGTTGCACCGCCTTAGGAGAGTGGTTTTCGAATTCAGGGGATTTGCAACTAGTTTTTGGCATTATAGGGACACCTGGGAACATCATACTACATGTGTAGACTTGCTTGGCATTATCTTGACCAATTTAGCTCACTATATAAGAAGTTGCATTGTTGCAACATTGGAGCACCTCATTTGGAAACTTTCAAGCTGATCTCTGGAGCTTCTCTGGCTTTCAACAAGTTTCCTAAAGATCCATAACCATACTTAGGACCTTTGTAAGTGTCCTTAACTTCCTAGTTTCAGTTTTTATTAGTTTAATGACCATAAGTCAAACTTATCGTAATTAAAGTTTGACTTCGTGATTAATCACTAATGGTCCACTCATTAGTTAAATTAAGAGTAGTTATAAGTTGGTAATTATGTGGGCAATAAACCTCTAAGAGTGCACCTACTGATTACCAACTTAGCTTGGTCAAATGTCGGGTCAAAGTTAATCTTAAAAAAGTCAACAGAAAGCTTATTTTCAAATAAACGCATAATTAACAATGTAGAACCCATGCAACCTGTTTTATCACTAATATAACTTGGTAATTAATGTAAGAACATGTCTAAGCATGTTCAACCCGACAATTTCCTGTTTAGGCTCGGTTTGGAACCGAAAGTCGCATAATTTGACTTTTGCTTTGACTTTCTGTTCTGACCCAATGTAGCATGTTTTAGAATTGCCTTAGAGCTTTATTTGGACCAGGTTTCATGTTAGTATAACCCTCTGTGATTATAGAACTTGGTTCATTAGTTATCCGATTCATATGCTTGTTTCCGTTAAATGCTTAAATGTTGACTATTATGCCCATATGACCTTAAAACGTGATTTTTACAAATGTAAAAGAATAGAAACTTTAGTTACTGATTTATAAACTTGTCCATAAAATTTGACATCAATTTGAGGTCTAGATTAGGAGTTAATGTCATTAGCGTAAATGAAAAGCTTTTATGAATTAATCGGCATAATTAGCGTATAACCTGTCTAAACCCAAATTTTTATACCAAACTTTTTACCCACTGATGTAATATAATATTTTGGGATTTTTGAAGATTTTTATTTATTTTTAGGCTGAGCATAACATAGAGATCTAAGCTTAATTCGGTAATTGCCGGTTATGCCCTTTTGGCCTATAAAATGAGTTTTACAAATTATTTTGACACCAAACCTTTTTCTACTGATCCAATATAATAAATAAAATATGTTGAGCCTTCTGGAATAATAAAAATATCAGCTTTCTTTTAAAAACCCGGAAATAGCTCAAAATCGCTTTTTTAAGCGTTTTTAACGCATAGTATGTATTAAAACTATTTTAAACATATAAGGTTTGATGCCTACTGATATTTTCAGTAAATTTTATATTTTAACAGTAAGCAAAAGTTTTTAAACTCAGGTTTCCAGTTTTGACCTTTTAGGCTTAAGTGAAATTACCAAAATGCCCCTAAGGTGCATAGTTTGGTTATAAATGATAAATTTCACATATATGTAATACCCTACTGTTATAACTTATAAAAATAAGTATTTTTACTGATTATATCAGACTTGTAACTCAAAGTAATATTTAAACTCTTTTATAACCTTTAAAATGACCAAAATACCCCTACGGGGAGTAAGTTGGGTTTAAATCCATTTTGGGCATAATAGAAGATATTTTACGGATGTCACAACATATTTAAGGCATATTAACTTAGGAAACCTATATATGACTCATATGGTTACCCGTTGCGCATCTTGCGCGTTCGGTTTGGTTTATGTAACTAGTTTGCATAAATTGACCGAAACGGGTCAAACCTTATCGTTTTTGTCTCAAAATCCAGAATGTGTTTAGTTTACCCATATTATACAAGTCTTCAAACTTGTCGGGTCTAAATCACATTCTATTCCGGTCTTCGCTTAATTGTGATTTTGAACCGTATCTTCCTTTAAAACTAACTGGTCTAAGTTTTGGCTTAATTAAAGACCCGTTAGGAATCTAATAGGTTATTATAAACCTTTGTTCCAGACTAGGAGACCCGGTAAAAGCTACGTGCATTTTCTGTTTGTGATTATTACTTGCAAAGGTAAATACTTTCAACTTATTTTCCCTTAAACGGGCTTGGGGTACGGTATATAAAATACCGCTTGGTCGGGCATTGAATTTTTAATTATATGAAGGTTAAATTATTGAAATGTCCCGTTTAAATTGTTTTGTTTTCTTAAAGCCTTTGGGGGGTTAATGACCATGTCCCGGATATCCTTGGCATCATTTTAAGAAATGGCCACGACCTAAGCATGGGGTGTAGGCGTACACCTGACGGTGCATATATAAATAATAAGGTATAACCGCCGGTTACGGGAATAACCCGCCGCGGGACTATATCATGTGGTGTGTCTATTAATCTTTAACCCGGCGTCAATCCGGGCTACTGAACGTATAACGAACATGTAATTCTTTTACAAGTTTATATATAAATAACTAGGTTATCACCCGGGTAGAAACCCGGGTTGGAAAATTTAAATTACATTAATTATAAGTGTATAATAATTTAACATAAATCCCTTTGATCTTAATTTACAAATTCATATATAACATATATACTAATAACACTAAAATATTCAAATAAACCGAATAAGAAAATCATGAAACTGAATATTATATAAGATAAAATGTACATATACTAAAGTTAACACATATACATGTACCTTTCGTTCACCAGTTAACTTTGAAATGAAAACACAACTTGTAGGGGTCACCAAATTTCTGATCGGAACTCTTGTCGCGTTTCATTTTGTTTTGAATTGATTTCAACACAACATCCCACTACCATCACTTGTACACCATAACCGACACCACCGGAGGAAGCTTCATCCTAACTTATCTATGGCTAGAGAGGCTGAACGCACCTGAGTAGAACGGCAGGAAGCCATGAGTGGCTGAATGCGAATTGGAGTACGAATCAGGAAGGTCGTGATCGTAACTTGAAAATCCACCAACAACGGTGAAAGTGTTATCGTAATCATAAGGAAAGTTTGAGAATAAATAAAAAATTTATTGGTTACATAATGGTTAAATACCGAAATTGTGGATCTTTTGATACATAATTTTGTTAGAATCTATGTACAACATAATTGTGGCAACGAAGCAAGACCCACCAGACGATATTGTCGATTGCTTGAAGCCGGTTGCTTGAATGGTTATTCATCTTGTCGTGTAACTGCAGCCCAAAACTGCAACAACATATAAGAAAAATAACTATCCAGTTGTATACTTATAAAATGATATATAAATAACAATCACCAAACCAAGAAAGAAGAAACATACATACATTGAATAGTTTGTTCCAAACCTTTGAGGACCAATGGATCCAACTACAGGTGGTGGCCGAATTGTATACGAACCACTTCTAGATAATCCCTAAGTCATGCTTATGTTCTTGATAAAGCATGATTTTCAATTTCACTAAAGGTGTGTCATCGACATACTCATACTCAACTGAATAGTTGAATTATATATGTCTTTATAACATTGAAGCTTCATTTGCGTGTGGTTACACCTCCAACAATTAAAAAACCATAATCCAAGCTAAATATAATGGAAAGATGAACATATAAAGGATGTGCTATATTTACAACTTTCTAGAGATTCGAAGTAAAGTTGGAAAAGCAAACTTGAAATTAAACATAAATTTAACAATTATATACAAAATTGAAAAAAACACTTGAAATCAAAAACATATTTAACCAAAATTTACAATTCAAGCTTAACTTATCAGATTATCAAAACTTGCAATAACCTGACTAAATTCGAGTGAAACCCTCGACAATATAACCTAATAAAAATACCAAGTGTGAACAGATTTATAAGAATCATACTTACTTGATGTATATTGATCTTCAATCCATCAAAACACATTATTAAAATACGATAAACCCACTTTGTTATTTCAAAAATCTTGCAAACGCCAGATGCAAACTCTTTCTTTGCTTTTCCTTAACACACAACATCTATATAAAAATAAAAAATATCGAGTATAAGTTTATTTAAAGAAAAAGAGGAACATCTATACCCAAGCATCTAAAATCAAGCAATTATTAGGTAGTATAGATAAATTTTCTAACCTGGTATTCATCAATATACACCCCTAGAAGAGTGAACATTGCCCTAGTCAAACAAATTTCTTGCATCTCGCATCTGTAAAAGGAACCAAAACTGTAAACTAAAGTCGCCACAATGACATGTTTATGCTTTAATTATGATTACATAAACAATATCATCATAACGATAATCTAAATCTATGAATAAAATAATTTAGGAGGTTGTACCCATTAAAGATAGAATTTTAGCGGTTTGACCCATTCCTTTTACCTGCTAAATTTGGTTTCTTTGGCGCTCTTCATATGATCTTCATACCAGGTATCGGGCTATTTGGAATTAAAAAATAGACTAAAACACATATGTTTTGGACAAAGATTTTTTAGCATGATTGCCAACGCTTAATATGAGGAGGTTTTGTAAGAGCAAAAAAAAAACAGGTGTTATATATTTTCCCATACATGATTGCCTTGAAAAAGCATAAACATGAATCCTTTATAATGTTTATATAGTTAAAAAAAATAGTCACATACCTGACTCCACCAAATTTGCCTGTGTAGCGCCACGAATCATCCTAGCCAATATTTATATGTTGCTTGTCTTTTACTCGATTAATCTCTAATCTGAAAAACAGAATCACGTAAGACGCAATATACTCCCACTCAATTAATCTGAAAAACAGAATCACGTAAGACGCAGCATTGACGATTTGTCTAGCTTCTTGTTCAGCAGCTAGCAATTGATGAATTCCACCTTGTCTTCTGTAATCTTCCATATCTGCTGCACACTGTAATTAATTCTGTAAATTGTTAAAAACAAACATCCATAGTTATATAATTATCGATTCAATCGATACCAAATCTGAATCTTACGATTTGAAAATCTGAGATGAGGTAAATATCTCTAAATTAAAATGAACATTTGTAGATGAAATCATAAAAGAAATAAAACGTTGATTTGAATAATGAAAAGTGTACCTGTAGCGATAGATGATGCGATCAATGGAATGAGAAGAGGGCTTGGTAATGGTATGGCCGTTAATATTGGGGTCAGGTTAACTCTTTCTCAGAGAAAGACGGTTTTTTATAGCTAAGTAAGTAAAGTCAGATATTTTAATCACCATAATGATTTATTTTTTTTATATAAATGCAGTTAAAAGATTCACACTTCAAACCATAGTTGTTAATAGCGATGATAGCGAGCGCTATATAATCATAAACATCAGAGTGACCAGAATACTGTAATCTAAAGGGTAAACAAAAGAATATATGATCTGATCATCTACATTAGCAGCACTACGCAACGAAAAAAACTTTCTCCATTTTAAGTTCTGGGCCAAAAGCATTAGGTTATCACTTATCACATGAAGCCACTTTAACTGTAAGAGGATATATGGAGAAAGTCCCATGAATGCAACTCTAAACAACATTACTTGAAACCAGGAACATTTTCATAATTGAACCAGTCATCGAATCGGCCACCTTACACATCCACTGGTCAAACCGGTTTCAAAAGCAGAGAATGTCATAAATAATTTAAAAGTTAAAAATATACATACATAACCAATTCAAGACAAGATATGGAACTAAATGTTTTGTTTTGTGTAGATTTGCTCTGTTGGAATAAATGAAACACGTAGACCGAACTCCAAAGTAGTAGTTGAATCCGTAAGATTTTGGAAAGAAAAAAGTTAAAAATTTTTAAATATAGTATCCCCACCCGGTCTTATACCGTTCAACCAGTCCGACCGATAACCGACCAGTTCAAATAGAGTCGGTTCAAATGGGCTCAATCGGACCGGTCCCAAAAAAGGTGTAAACCAATCATACCTTGACACATCTAAAAATTCCTTGACCACCATCGAAATTTACAGACTTCCTTCCAGCTTTGCTTTAAAATAATATGATATTAAAAGAATTAGATATATTAATCTCTATATTAACCCTAATAACATAAAATAGCACCAAATCACAACCAAAACTTGATAGATCTCTCTAAATGAAACCGCACAAACAGAGTTATTCATATATATATATATGAATAACTTAATCTCTACAGCAAATAATGTCCATTATACATAAAATAACACCTACAAATAAGGATTCTCAAACAAACTTTAAAAGAAATCAAGATTAACGATAGGAGATTGATACCTACAGTTTGTATGGAGTCGTTCAAGCAGCAGTGAGGATCCATTAGGGTTTTGGTAGATGACGGCAGAAAAATGGAGACACGAATGTGGGAATTTAGGTTATTAGAACATTTATATACTCGGGTCGAAAACCAAGTATGGGTACCGCGTCTCGCCCGTATACAAAGACCCATTATTTTCCCGCCCAAATAGTTGTGAGATTGCACCACAAGCTGACACGTGTCCCAAATTTTTTTCATTTATTATATATAATAGATTATCCCAAGTTATAAAATGTTTTGTGCCTTGTGCATTTAAATCAATTTTCTAAACCTTTTCAAAATGAGTCAGTTAATTGTATTTACCAAGGTAAACTGACGTATTTTCCCAAAAAGGTTAAGTGCAGGTACTACTCGAAATAGGCTGGCCTCTCCTTAGCATCAATAAGAGTCTCGCAAGGTTGGATGCATTTTAAGTCTGATGAACTATGTTTCCTTTTTATTTGATCCGCATGTGGATCTGTTTCAACTATTTTGTGATACTTAATATTACAATTTATTCGGTTGAAATAAATCTATCTTTTGCTTCCGCTGTGCATATTAAAATTGTGTTGTTTGACTATGATGATATCAACTACGTCACGATACTCCCCACCAGGCCCACCGGTAATACGTGGAAATATCGAGGTGTGACAGGTTGGTATCAGAGCCAACATTGAGTGAATTAAACACTAGCCTTTTGGTGTTTAATCTCAATGACACTGTTTGCACATTCCTCGATTCTCGAGTCTAGAAAAAGAACTTAGGATTAATCCAAATTTGTTTTAGAGTAAACTGCCATTTTGGTCCCTGTGGTTTAGGCACTTTTGCCATTTTAGTCCAAATCTCAAACTTTTTAAATCTGGGTCCCTGTGGTTTCACTTTTATTGCCATTTTAGTCCAAAATTAAGAGTAAACTGCCATTTTGGTCCTGTGGTTTCACTTTTATTGCTATTTTAGTCCAAATCTCAAACTTTTTTGAATAGTCAAAAAAAGGGGGATTTTGAATTTTGGACTAAAATGGCAATAAAGATGAAACCACAGGGACCCAGATTTAAAAAGTTTGAGATTTGGACTAAAATGGCAAAAATGCCCAAACCACAGGGACCAAAATGGCAGTTTACTCTTTGTTTTATTTCTAACTTTGTCTTTTATATTTTCTTGTTGTATCCTTTGTTTGTTTTGACAGGTTGAACAAGATGCCACCAAGAGTAAGAGGGGGAGGAAGAGGCAAGGGGCCACTCGTTGCCCCGAATGATCATGAGGTCGGGCCTTCGCACCGGTGAAAACCGTCAGATTCCCTTAGTCGGAGTCCTCAAGATAACTGAAGGACCTATATTGAACCAGCAAGGCGCTCAGTTTCGTTGAGCTCCTCCCCTTCGTTTCAAAACTCCTTTGGGCCTCATTCTGAAAATGATCCCCATAATTCCCACCAATCTTACATCCCTCTCCAGGGCCACAACTCACCTTTTGAGGACCCAACGCCCTTTTTCCAGAGCCGGTTCAACCCGCCAAACTACCTTGGAGAACCAGTGGGTTTTAACCCACTAGGACCCGAAGACCATTTATCGAGCGACCATGCAATGGACATGGACGAGGACACCGATCCCGCAGAGCCACCGTCCGGAACCCCTAACCACCCCATCAAAATTTTGGATGGGTCACCTTTCGTGGGATCACCTTATAATGGTCCCGACAGCTATGAGGAAAGGTTCCGACAGATCGACTGGGTGTTTACTCCTAGTTACCACAACTCACCTCAGCAGCAGCGGCAGCAGGATACCTCCGAGGATTCTCGTTTTGTCGCGGTCACTCCGCCACCACCACCAGTTCAGCAACAGCCTCCGGAGCCACCGAGGCGAAGAAGATCAGACGCACGGATGTCCGTGCGAGGAGGAGTGCGAATCAGCACCCCTCAACCTTCAAGTGGCAGCCGCTACTCGCCACTACATGAAGAATCGCAGATGGGTGGAACTTCAAACCCCGTCTCGGAAGTAAACTCTGCGCCTGTCGCGCCACCACCGTAGGGTTTTGGCGACCCGATTCCTACATACACCGGTGCAGTGGCGTATAATCCCTTTGAGCAGCCGGTCCACACCCACTACAACTACGCTGAAGTTGACCCCTACCTGATAGCTGCGAACTACAATGCTCTCCATCCGGAAGGACCCTATGGAGGTCCCTGGACGACGGGATACCCAACTTATGGGTATCACCAACCGCCACCTCCTCAACCTCCGCTTTATCAGCAACCACCGCAGCAGCCAGTGATGTCGCCACCGCAGTATCAAGAAATTCTTCAAATGATTAATGAAGTGCGGCAGGAAGTGCGGGAAGACCGTAGGCAAAACCGTGGAATGTTCAAGAGTCTGGAAAACTTAATTAAGGGAAAAAGCAAAAAGGATCATTAAATCCTTTATTTGTTTGTCTGTTTTTAGTGTTGTAATCATGTCCCTGCGTGGACATTTGTTTCTGTATTCAGCCCCTGTGTGGGCATGTCATTCAGTATGCCGCCCCTGCGTGGGCATGTTTTCTCTGTTTAACCCCTGCGTGGGTATGTTAGGTTGTTTAACCCCTGCGTGGGCATGTTATTTCAGTAAAAGTCCCGTTTAGGGCAAATCTGTATTGGTTAATTTTAGTAGTGGAATGGTTTAATTTAAATTTTCATTTTGTTAAATATATGCATAAATATAATATGTGAAATAAATGAAAATATAACATTACTCTTATGAGACCTACCATTATAATAAAATAAATCTAAAAAGGGACAAAACCTAGCCATGTGTCATTATAAGACAGGGCCAAGATGGTAATTCCTCAAATTAGATTCAGGTCCTTATTAACACCTCAATTTAGGATTGTTCTGCGTTAAATATTAAAAAGAATCTTAAAGGTAAAACCTAGTCTATACGTCGTTACAGACATGACCAAGATGGTAACCTATTCAAAAGGTTCCAATCCTTGTTAACATCTGAAAACATGTTAACACTCTTGACAAAATGCGATTCGATAAAATCGCATAAGTCATCCTTATATTGGATTCCCCCAGATACTTTTAATTAATTAAAACATCCATTAGGGATAACGCCTACGGGCTATATTCATTGTCATGTAAGACAAAAGACAGTTGTGGTCTTCGACCCCCTGTTAAGAAGAGGTAATAAATTATAATTAAAACCTCAATACCATGACCCTATAAGATCATGATTAAAGATTTAAAACTGTCCATAGGACTAGGCCTTTTTGCCATTGATATATTTTATTTATACCTAGGGTATTATAATGAAAAATCCTGAATATATATATATATATATATATATGCTTAGCAAATTAATCGAAATGGTTTCTTAAATACCATGATTAATAAATCATCTAGAATGATAAAACTGTTATAGACCTCTGAATGAATTAAAATCATTATTTTATGTAGCAAACAAGCTACATGGCCGGGTCAGACGAAGCCAACAATCACCCCAGAGAAAATCATAACACCTCCAGGGTCAACGTAGCAGGAGCATAATTACAAGCGTTAATAGATAATGCTGTTACGCGAGCTTTGGACAGATAGTTCAATGAATCCAGTGGTACCCATGTAAGGACCCAGTTTGTGCCACACTCTAAACCACCCTCTAGAACTCATACCGCTCATAAAAGTGATTCTCATCACTCAACAAATTAGAGGAGTGTTCCATCTAAGAGAGTTGTGTTAAATCAAGAACCACGTGCTAAAGGTTGCACCTATAAATACTTTGTCTCCTGCAAACCCAGGGATTTCACTGGGGAGAAAGGAGCAGTTGATTGCATATCATGGTTAGACGAGATGGACACTGTGGTGGATATCAGTGGTTGCGCTGATAAGGATGTGGTAAAGTTTGTATCTCAGTCGTTCAAAGGAGAGGCACTAGCATGGTGGAGGTCTTTGATTCAAGCCACTGGGAAGATCCCATTGTACAATCTATCTTGGAATCAGTTTGTTACTCTCATTAAGGAAAACTACTGCCCTCATCATGAGGTTGAAAAGATTGAAGCTGATTTCTTGTCTTTGGTTATGAAAAACCTGGATTGTCAAGCCTACCTTACAAGTTTCAATACTATGAAAAGAGTGTTTTTGGGTCTCAGTCGAGGAACGACGAAAAATGCCTAGGGTTGGATGCTTCCTATGTTGTTACACATGTTAATGCCCTCGCGAAACATTAGCGATCTCAAATTCCTTACGCTTACATTTACAGAGTACATTTTACATATACGTTTTACAATTACATACCATACTTTATATAAATTACAACTCATACATTTATACAAACTGCATGAATTCACACCAACTTTTGTTGACAAATTTTTAAACTTACATGTATTTCAGGAAATTTGTGGATGCTCGCGACCTCTTTTGTTCAAGAAGTTAGTTCATGTCAAGATGTTATGTCTCTACGCTCCATTACCACCTGATGTGTGTAAAATGCAACATATAAATTACATCAAATGAGGCATAAAACTAACCCTTTTTAAGTACTAATATTGGAAAAAGAGTGTTTTTGTCTTCCTTTTGTATTTTCAGGATTAAATGAGCTCAAAAACACAAAAGAAGCAAAAAGACAGCTAAATCCAACATAAATACAAGGAAATGAACATAAGTGGACTGCCCGACCCCTCAACGGCATCTTCCAACGCAAAATAGAGAGAGAAGGTAGAAGACTGAACACGCCCCGTGCTCAGCCAGCACGGGGCCGTGCCCAAGAAGCAGCAGAAAAGACAAACCTATAGAAGCTTCTATTGCCCACCACGGGGCCGTGCCCAGTGAACACGGGGGCGTGGCGAAAGTACAACAGGCGCATTAATTGTAATTGCGAATTACAATTAATGAGGAGAGAGAGTGTCAGACAGGCACGGGGCCGTGCCCAGCGGACACGGGGCCATGCCCAGCCCTCTGTTCAGCCTATAAATAGGAGTGCTTGGTTTCATTTCAACTCATCCCTTGGCACACCACCTCTCTCACACTTCATCCACCACCCACCACCATCACAACACCTTCATCCACCACCATCATCCATTGTCCATCGTAGAGTGTGTGAGTCGTCTCGGGATCCAAGATTGATCGTAAGAGTTCTTGACAATCAAGGCCATGTTTGCCTAAGTCTCTTACATCACTTGGTGAAGACAAAGTGTCTAGTATAATACTTTTTATTTCTAATCTTTTGCACTTTTTATTTGGTTTTGTATTAATGACTTTAATAACTAGTTACTTATGTTGAAGGTGATCTTTCCTTATCGTTTGTCCGTGGTGTCTTGGCATTATTTTACTGTCTATATAAAATAAAAGATTTTCACCATTCATATCTCCACGGTCTATATGGAGGTATGTTGGCTACCTGGTCGGGGGTTAAGGGAACGGTTTGGTAAAGGTCTTGCCATTGTTCAGCGTTTAGAGGTCCTGCAATGGACCTGGGTCAAATTTAGTAGGACCTCCTTCAATGCTTCACGGTATTGGATGGCGGGGGTCCAAACTCTTTGATCCCCTCATAAGTTAACTACTATTAATACTATAACCCGGCTATTTAGGACTGTATCCCTGCTGACTCAGACTACTTAGCCGAGGGTAACGTCACCGCCAAAAGCGGGGCCTACCATAATATTGCATTAATAACTTAATTCATTATCTTCCAATAATCCACCCTTTTAGGATTGTATCCTTGCTGACTCAAACTACTGGGGTGAGGGTAACGTCACCTTCAAAAGAGGGGCCTACTACAATAACTAAGATAATCTCTTAATTATGTGCAAAAGTGCGGAAATAATGAAAGGTTATACTAGATACGAGTCGGAACCAAGTGATTCATCTTGTCTATCTGTTTTTATTTTATTTTTATTTTCAGCATTTTAGTTAGTTTTTATTTTTCTTAGTTTAAAACCTTTTTCTAAACTTTTTATTTTGATTAGACGTTGAGGATAAACCGGTACTAAAAGCTCTTGTGTCCTTGGACGACCTCGGTATCTTACCAACGCTAAACTACGCTCACGATGGGTGCACTTGCCCATATGTGTGTTTAGTGTTAGTAAAATATCGTGTTTTATAATTTTAAAACTTGGCTAAAAATAAGTGTTAAAAAGGGCTTAAAATATACACCTAAAATATACGACACTTAAACGCGCATCACCACCTTTTGATGGATTTATTTGCTATATCCCGCCTCCTTACGGAGATATAGGAAACAAAACCTAAATCTTTAATTTGAAATGATGTTGTAAACTTTTTAACAAAAGAATTATCTTTTGTTGATATGTAAACTCTAAACTTAACTTTTATTTGGATGTTGAAAACATTGAATGACAAATTTGGAGTTTGTTTTATATCATGTAGCATGTTTACTTATCGTATGCAATGAGAATCAATCACGATCAAACCTCGCGCTTCCGCCCGTGAAAGGGGTGTGACAGATTGGTATTAGAGCTTCGATCGTAGTGAACCAGGATTCTTTCTCGAGTCTAGTCTACAATCCTTAGGATCCTCTCATAAAATAATTTTTACAAAAACAAGAAATTTTCATTGCATGAAACATTCCGCGAAGTCTACTACATAAACTCATTTTTCAAAAACAAGGCGAGGACGATTACGTGACACTATACCACACAAGGGTAGACGTAGGAACTTAAGTTAGTCCGCACAGCACAAATAGGATAACATAAAATCAATATGCGTACTACTTCCATCATTGTGTGTAATTATATATATTAAGTAATAATAATTAATACATGTACATATGTCATGACCTTTATGTTACAGGTACACATATCATCCTCCGAGAGCAGTGCTCTATCAGATGAGCATGATCACATGACGATCGTCTCCGGTGATAAGATTGCCCCAGTTGCAGAGATTTTCACGTCTGATTCTGATTCCGATCCTGATCTTGATCTCATGTCCGACGACGAGGATTTGGATGACTTTCAGCCATTTGCGTTACCCAAATTCGGTGATGACGACATTCCCCTAGAGGATGATGTTCTTAACTGTTAAAGTCCACCCGGACGGATGGAGTCCATCCAGACGGATGGACATAGGTTCATCCAGATAGGTTGTTGCCTATAAATAGGGAGTTGGGGTTCCCATTTGGACAAACTTTTGGATCCCAGAAGGGACATGTTGTCCAACTGTTTTCACGGTAATGTAACTTTCATATTTCAATAGAAACCAGATTATAAGTGACTGTTCGGTGTCGTTTCTATCTTCTACTCGTTTCTTATCACTGAACCGATCATCTCGGGACCAAAGCTCCGTCAAACTCGACGGATCCTGGAATCTCAGGGGTGCTCCTTGTTACCACTCTCCGGCGTGAGAATCGGTATTTGCTTGAGAGAAAATTGTGTGTGTTTGTAGTAGTGTGTGTGAGAGAGAGAGAGAGAGAGAGAGAGAGAGAACAGATAAGCGATACCTCAAACCTGGTCCGAGATGGGTATTTATAGCCAAAGAGTAAAGGAGGATAATTGAGTGGCTCGACTGACAACGCATAACCCTTTGCATGTGTGTCAGAAGCGTAGGCCACGGAAGTGTTGGACACTTCCTGGGGTGACGCCACGTCCTGCTGTGGCTGCCAGTCTCTTCTCCAGCGTTGCATACGTGTGGGCTGTACATGTGACTACTACCAGTGCCACTTGCTGCTTTGGACACTTAAGTCAAAGTGTCAGTGCCACTTGTGTCGTCAATAGGTTGCGGTGCTGAGCCGCATCACTACGTGCGGTAACCGCAGTTGTTACTGCATCCCGTTAATAAGGTGCGGTGCTGAGCCGCATCGCTATGTGCGGTAAGCGCATCCCTTGTCATGACGAAAACAACCGTTTTCATACAACAGGTAAGCCTTCTCATCACTAAACCGATTGGAACACTCAGCTGGGTTCGCGCTTGCCCGCACGAACGCAGATAAGTCCTTTTTGGTGGAGGTATTTGTCACACCCCGACCACGTAGAACATACAAAACGTGGCGGAAACGTCGGGGAGTGTTGTAACAGAATTAATTGTTTCAAATCCATGGCAATTAAAGTTTCGTTTTATTAACCAAACATGAAAGTTTACATTGTTTTAAACGAGAACCAAAGAGTACATAACATAAATTAACTAGTTCTTGTCTCGTTTTAAGTCGCTAAGGCACAGGTCCGCCTAAGTATGTCTTGATAAGTCCTATGCTTCATCTCCTGAAAACACATGTGAAAATAGGTACGTCAGCATAAAAATGCCTGTGAGATACATAGGTTTTGTGAAAACAGAATTCATGACTTATGTTTGAGAAAATGTTTAGTCATGAACCTTGTAATTTGCTTTGTCTTGTAAATCATTTGAAAAACGATAAGATCAGATGATATGTATAAATAAGAGAATAATGTATGGTTAAATGAATAACCATGTAAAATGAGTTTGTATAAGATAAGTTGTTTGTAAATCAATGTCTTGTGAAAAGTATGTTATTTGTATAAAATGTTATATGTCTCAAATTGAAATGATTCAAATAACGCTACAATATGTAATACCATACAAACACTTATATATAGGAAGTACCAGCGGCGTATCCACCATGCTTGTATCATATTACACACGCCTCGTTACTTAAATCACTTACTCCAACCAAACCACCAAGATGTAATGTTTAACGATTGTAGAAATGTTTATGTATAGTCAAATGTCTATTGTCAAATGTAAATCATGTCAACAGATACAAATGGTTCACACGGTTCAACAGTTACAAACGGTTCATATAATCAAAGATTTACGACGGTTCACATAGTCAAATAGTTACAACGGTTCAAAATGTAGTATAATGTGTTCATATGCTGGATGAGCATATGCAACAGAAATGCAATGTAAAACAATGTACTAAGTATGCACACAATGGACATACATAGCATGAAATGTAATGTAGAACGATGTACTAAGTACGCACACAATGGGCATACATAGCATGTAAAGTAAAACGATGTACTAAGTACGCACACAATGGGCATACATAGCATGAAATGCAATGAAATCATGTACTATAATGTACTAACGAACATAGCAGGTATATGATGTGAAAGCATGGAAAGCATGGAAGTAACAAGTAGGCACATGTGTTCCACCCCAAAATGTTTGGAAAACAGTAAAAGAGGGGTCTATGTACTCACTTGAGATTGCTCAGAAGTCCTAAGATAACCACCAAGCAATGCTAGAGATCACGGAATCAAACGGCACCTAATATAGGTAACTATGTTAATAAACCGGACCTAATATCGGAGGATCGGATAGAATGAGGGTTCGTAAACCAAACGAGTATGGAGACTCGTGTAATATGGTTTGACAAAGCCCACATACTAAAACGAAACTTAACCTAAGTGTTTGTGACCCATTACGACCCGTTTAGGTAGCTTATGCTACTTTAACGCGTCGTTCGCGTAAAACGCGTTCGGAACGCCTAACTAGTCCTATGACAAGTAAAATATGCCTTAACATGTCTAATATGGTTGCTAAATCAGTTTAGATGTCAAAAGTTATGTTACATATGTTTAAAACGAATTTTGGCATCAAAGGGGTATTTTGGTAATTTACCTAAGGCATATAAACTACCTATCATACAACTACTTAAACGAAGCGACCATAAGGTATAACCTCGGAGGGTTATTCCCTATATACTATGGTCACCTAATGTGTTTGGTCGGATCCTAATGATCGACCAAATGGGTCGGGTTCGAAGGTATAAGCGATTTATCAGATCGCTTACCCTTACGACCCTAGACAACGTGGTAATCAGTAGGCATAGTCACAAAGGACTATAACCATCGTGATTACAATCATGTTGCGAAGTTCAAATGAACTTCGCATTGACCATAAACTGGTCAATGCAGAAAGTCAAACAAAATTTCACTTTCGGACTCGAAAAGCAATAAAAGAACGAAGGAATACTTACGAAGGGTCCCCGAATGCTAATCTAGATCAAAATAGCTCAGGTATGAAACAAAGGTTTCAACTTAGAGCACATTAGATCAGATTCTAGTGGGTTTTGAAGTTAAGTGGGTTGGGTATTTATAGGATTTCCCGAACCGTTAGGATCGTTTCTTGTAAAACATGATCGAATCTCGTGCGTACACTTGTTGAAATGTTGTGGTGACTAAAAATGGCCCCTAATGAGCTGAAAGGGCAAGTGTGAGTGTGTGGTTGTGGGTTAAACAGCTGTAATCTGGTGACAAATCGATCTTATCTGATCTGGTACCCTGACGCGGGCCGGGTAAGGATGCACACAAACCTTACGCGGGCCGCATGGCCTTGTCTGATCAGAAATAAGTTTCAGAAATGACAGTTTTGGTCCCTGCACGTGTTAAAGGCCATTCCCGACACTTCTAAGGCCCGTAAAGCCAACTTTAAGGCCCTAAAATGATGCCTAATCATTGTGGACATGAAACATGCTCAAAAATATGTCGGGTGTTGGTTCGTTTGGTCGTACGATCGCGATGTTCGCTTAATTACGACGGAATGCGCACAAGCGCGAAAAACGATCCAAATGACGCGACGGATGGATTTTTCTCATGCCAAACACTAAAATAAAATATTTTAGTGCTTACATAAATTTTTGGATGTCCGGATGTATTCAGAACGTAAGTTATGCGTGAAAATGCAAACTTGTGCACTTTTTGACACTTTTAGTCCCTGAATGACCCAAAAGTTTATTTTAGCACACCGAACCCCTCAAAGCCTATTTCTAAGATATATAAAGGATATTTAAGGTGTGTTTAACTTATGGTCATGTTCCGGAATGTTCGTTATAGTTCAAATTGGCATACTTTCGCAGTTTTTCAAGTTTGGTCCCTGTAAGCGAATTAACTTGTTTTTGCCATACCAAAGCCTTCAAAACTTATTTCTAAGTTATGTAAAGGTTATTTAAGGTATGTTAAGCCTATGTCACTATTACGGAGTGTTTGTTTCATTAAACTGGTTATATTTACGCATTAGTGCGCGTATAACCTTCTAGAAAGCGATTTAGAGCTTGAAATCGAACAAGAGTTGATATGTGCAAAAGATACACATATTTATACAAGTCCAAAGTATGAAACACAATATTTCATTGATTTGGTATTTGTTTGCTGGTCGTAGTGACACAGGTGTCACAGTTTCCCCTACTTTAGGAAATTTCGTCCCGAAATTTATTCGTAGGAGTCTATTTGTGACTTTGTGTCAAAAACCACCAGAGATATGTAAGGCACAATCCTGTCATTTCCTTAACGGACATTCTTCAGAAACGAAAAATGTACTTACAAAGTAATTTTCAACGGGTGCTTCATCAGAAATGGAAATGAAAAGGAGAAACAAACGGATATTCATTTCCTCAACGGACAAATCTTCAGAAACGAAAATGAACAAACAGAGTCATTTTCAACGGGTGCTTCCTCAGAAACGGAAATGAAAAAGGATAGTCAAACGGGTATTCATTTCCTCAGCGGATAATCTTCAGAAACGAAAATGAACTAACGGAGTCATTTTCAACGGTTGCTTCCTCAGGTACGGAAATGAAGGATTTAACAACGGATATTCATTTCCTCAATGGATAATCTTCAGAAACGAAAATGAACTAACGGAGTCATTTTCAACGGTTGCTTCCTCAGGTACGGAAATGAAGGATTTAACAACGGATATTCATTTCCTCAACGGATAATCTTCAGAAACGAAAATGAACTAACGGAGTCATTTTCTGTGACAACCCTCACTAAACCAGGTATCCGTACGACTTAATTAATAATTAATTACTGCTTAATTACTGTGCTTGTTTGAAATTACTGATGAACTGCTACTTGATTTCTGATACATGTACTTACTTGCATCATACTTTACTTACCGTCACTACATTATTTACATGCTGAACCTTAGTGACAAACATGATGCACAAAAAGCACAGTAGAACTATAACGGATAACCTATAGAACATGCTGATATAGCCAGCATCAGGCAGACACTGCCTCTAAGGCCCGTAGGAGCCAGAAATATTTTACTACACTAGTGGTGAGTGTAGGGATACAAGGGTTGTAGAACTGCGTCTCTAGGAATAAGTTACAATGACTGGATGTGCCTAAAACGTGCTCTAAGCACAAAACTCAGCACTTTACATAATAATTCAGCATTTAGCTAACTAATAAAGTGCCAAAACATGAGAAAAATATTACTAGACACTTTCCAAAGTATCAGAAATGAGTTGTGTCACTAAAAAGGGTATTAACGACACTTTAAAGCTTTGTTAACGCTTTAACGAATTACTATCCAACCGAACAACCGGACTATACCCGGAACATGAAAATATTGTCATTTTCATTGTTTATCTTTTTTCTGAGCCAGTTAGGGTCCCTGAATACCCTAACACCCGTCATAACACACTACACACTAGTAACCGGGTTAATCCCTAAACTTAACTAGGTTAACCTAACTATATACTTAACCTCTAGTTGGAATCGGACCAAGACCCCCCCCCCCCTTTACAACCGTCCCCATGAAGGGGGACACCCCTTGTCCTTGCAAGATTATTATAATCTTGTGTGTTTAAAATCTAGTAGACATATGGACCTTTGGATAATTATCTTATAAATTGTCTATAAGTTCTAATCATAATCCTCCATAACCTTCACTACACAACTCACCAACACTCAAGCTCTCTCTCCCTCTCCTAAAGCTCTCGGCCGAACACACCCCACCCCCATCCATCACTTTCGATTTTTGATCTTGCCTTTCCAAGCTCATACAAGTGTTAAAGATCGCGTATAAGGAACCTTGGTGCAATCGGAAGGCGGAGGACCTCATTCTCTTGCTTTTATCCACCCTATTTGCGCTTAGATTCTTCCCTAGCCTCGAGCTAGTAGTAAGTTGCTTAAATCACCTTCTTGAACTATTTTAAAGTGGTTAATATGATTTGTAATGGTTAAAACTCGTAAACATACAAGATGACACACAAAAGTCTACTTAAAATGCTATAAATGTTGGTTAAAAGCTCATATGTTGTGTAAATCATGTAGTATTTGATTTGTGTGAGTATTTGGACCCGATCTATGTTGTGGTAGCTCGGATCATCATTTAACCCGGGTTGGTCATGATCATGGATCATGACATAAGGTTGTTTTGGAAGTAACAAGGGTTAAAGGATGAAACTCTACCACACATAAATCATGAACTTGTGTAAAAGCGATTTTGTTTGCAAAATAGAGTTTAAGACTAGTAGATCTACGTATCTACAAGCGGTATTTTCAAAGGACCACGTGTCAAGAGAAAACATACTTTTAAAGACGGATCTTACACTAACACGAATGGTTTTTAGAACACACAAGTGTGTAAACACTTGTGTAACACAAAGTTTCGACAAAATAACTATTTTTGGAAAAGATGACGAGAAGTTGTAAAGATGGAATTTCTTTAAAAACGAGGTTTTTACAAAATCGGATTGTTTTATACAAAGATCCACTAAAAGTAATGGGATTTACTTCATAGTTTGGATAAATCACAAGTTCATGAAATTTATGTGATTTATATACATATTTTGACTAGTTGTGGTTTGAACATTGTTTTGATTGAATGATAAAAATGGTTGATTTGATTTATAAAAGAAAATGATACGCTTGAAAGCGTGGCCACCTCCAGTTACAGAGGAAACTCTGGCGAAATTTTTCTAAAAAAAAACCTAACACTTAGAATTATTTTCACTAAAAGTGTTAGAAATACATTTTGACTTGTTTTCAAAGCATAGATTTCGCCACGACTTATTTACAAAATATCGGAGGTGGGATTTCACAAAATAAAACGTGATACATATATATTTAGTATATATTTTTCACAACATCACTTGTATAAGTGTTTATGATTATTTTGTGAACTACGTAAATATTATTTTTAGGGTAAAAATAATATTACTAAGTATTATTTTGGGAAAATCACATGTATTAAAATATAATATTTTTGGGAAGAATATTTATATTTTGGAGTTAGGAATAAAATATATTAAGTGAGACTTAATAGTGTAATCCGAATTATACGAACGCACATGTATTAAATCCCCCATCCTTGGGAAGGAAAATGACTACCAAGTATACAAAAATATAAACACGAAATAGTTGCCTAACTATTTCCCAAAAACTTAAACCATAAAGCTAAGGCACGGCCGCCCGTCTAACAGAGTTAGTACGTGTAGGTCGTCATACAGCTGATTGATTTGGAGGCATACTTGGTAGAGACGCACCACTGTGAGTTCATGTCCCCCTTTTCTCTTAACTGTTTTCAGTTTTCTAAACTGCGGGGGTGAAATACATGTTACTTTGATTACAAGTACTTTATACATGGTATGGTTAGCGTAAGGAGGTTTACTACTTAGATCATGTGAGTGGGTAGGCAGAAACTGGAGGCCATTAATCCTCATTGTAGGACCGAGGGACGTAAGCGGTAGATCTATCTGGGTGTAGCGAGCCCAACCCCAGGCCCAACCTGAACGGACCTCGGGGTGACTTTGTGCCCAAACGCTAAATCTGCTAGGTTTGAGTCTTCCTACTTGCACTTCACACATATCAATGGCCTTGCAAACCATTGGTGATCTCTTTTTCCTTATTTGCTACATACCAGGGTTTTTATACATACAAGGTTTATTTACTCACTTACACATGAACTCGCTCAACATTATTGTTGATTTTTCAACTTACATGTATTTCAGGAAATTAAAGATCTGGCGCGGTATGTTATGTTTTCTCACTGCATATGGGTTCCGAGGTCATCCGGGTTTAGGAAATGTGACTTTTTCCTGGACGAGTCACAAATCTTAAACTGCGTTTATTTCATGTTGATGTTTATGTTTTTCAAGACAATGTTTTATGTTATGAGGTTGTAAGTCCCTAAGACAATGTTATGTTACTTCAGTTTTTAAAACTTAAATCTATGGATGATCTTGCATGGTTTTATTTCATATAGCTTTGTTATGGTTAAGCTATGGTATTAAGAAGTCACACCAAAATAACCACGCTTCCGCAAAGCCAGGGTGTGACAGCTTGGTATCAGAGCTTTGATCATAACGAACTAGGATTCCTTCTCGAGTCTAGACTATGATCACTAGGGCTCTCACGAAAACATTTTTACTGCATACCACTTAAGTCCAGATCCAAAACTTTTTACAAACAAATGTTGAGCACATTTTATTTATTATTTATAGGCTCAGTCTAGAAAGGCTGAGGCTCGGTCTGGGAGGCCGAGGCTCGGTCTGGGAGATCGAGGTAGTTGGCTAGTGGGACTAGGAGAATTGGCTAGTGGGACTAGGAAGAGCAGTCTGAGAGGCTGGGAGAATTGGCTAGTGGGACTAGGAAGAGCAGTCTGAGAGGCTGGGAGAATTGGCTAGTGGGACTAGGAAAAGCAGTCTGAGAGGCTGGGAGGCTAGTGGGACTAGGAGAATTATTTGAATGCTTACCTGGTGACTTATGTGATTGTATGATTGACTGTTTGTGCATGTTTGTATTTATGTTACAGACACTATGGACACCTCTGGCACAGGTGACTCAGACACCACAGGACCTAGACCTATAGTCTCAGATGACCTAGAGCCTTCAGAGCACGAGGTCCACACATCCGACGTTACTAGCACAGACGAGGATGATTTTCAGCCCTTTGCTTTACCTGATGGTGCTGTTGAGCTCGCTGATGGCCCTTTGGCCGGGGACCTACCGTTAGTGGAGATCCCTGCTCCCATACCGCTTGCTTCATATCCTGCTTACGATTTGCTTCTCGACGCCGATGATGATGGCGACGTCGATCTGTTTGATGACGAGCCCTTAGAGGACGAGGTTCAGGGCGAGGCCCTTCTTGCTGCTGGAGATCTTTTGATGATCGCAGATGCTCCCGCCGAGGAGTCACCTGCTCACTCTCCGGTCCCAGACTCTTTCGAGTCTGTGGCCTCCGCACCTTCACACACTCAGAGTGCGCAGCACTTTTCTCACGGATCAGATCCCGACCAGGCATCCTCTGTTGCCCCTATTCCTAGCTTTGCTTTCGACCACGATGATGTGGAGGATTCCGATCCAGTCTTTCCCCCAGGATTCGACCCAGATGAGGATATAGAGTTTATACCCATGGATCAGCCTATGGAGGATCCAGTCGACCCAGTTGACCCAGTTGATCCCATCGACCCTGAGTTTGATTTTGAGATGGCCTTTGATGAGCCCGAGCAGCCACTAGACCCTGCTCCTGACCCAGTGCTTGAGCATGACCCTGCTCATGCTGGCATGATTATTGAGCCTGTCATTGCTGACCCACCTATTGATGATCACCCAGTAGATGCTCTGTTATTGGAGGGCGATCATGTCATTGCTGCTGATCATGTTGATCCCCCACTTATTGTTGATGCACCAGTTGACCCTCTTGTTGCACCTCACCATGATCCTATACCAGTTCAGTTTGATCGTACACTTTTTGAGGCACAGGTGGACCCACGAGATGAGCACGCCCAGTGTGGGTGGATTCCTGCTGATGACGAGGTCCCACCTTTTCCCCCTCAGATCACTGATACCCGTCACATTGATACCTCCTTTTCATTTCCTCGGTTTACACCTCCAGCACGAGCTGGAGAGGGTTCTTCGGCTCACCCTTTTGGACATATACCGGTATCTATCCCTGCTATACCACCGTCTGCTACTTTTCCCCCTGTTTCTCCATTTCATGTGGCACCTTTTGATCCCACCAGTGAGCCGTTCCTTTGGACATCACCTTCTGATATGCCACCGACTGACCCCTACCATTCTTTCCACATGGGGTATACTATTGAGGACGTTTTGATGTCTTTTGTCGCCCAGCACGAGGCACACACGCAGCGCATTCAGGAGCTCGAGAGAGCCCAGCCGCCGCCGTGTCAGTGCCAGGGTCAGACCCACTCTCCTTTGCAGCCCTCTCGACCTGTACCACCAGACTATGCTGCACGCCTTTTTGCCCTGGAGCAGCAGGTTGCTTCATTCTTGCGTACCCAGAGAGCCATGGAGGAGGACTGGCTCCATTTGCGCTGTTTGTTTTACACTCACTTTCCCCCTCCTCCACCGCCATCCGTGTAGAGCTCTTCAGTACCGTATAGGTAGACGTTGGTGAGAAGACGGCGAATGCTTTTGACTGCACAACATTTTTGGAGACTACATTTTGATTCTGACTTTTGTTGACATGTATTTGATGTATTGACACTGATTTGATATAGTTTTTGGACTAGGGTGATGTAGCCCTTAGTCGACTGATGTTGTATGACACTATGATGTACTTGTACGCTTACTATGTGGTCTCAATATATGGCAATCGCAGTATTCTCATCATACTTGATGCTTGATTTGATTATTTGTATTCTAGGACATGGGATGTTGTGTGATTGATGTTTGTGACATGGGATGTTGTGTGATTAATATGATTATAACATGAGATGTTACGTACTATTACTATCATTATATACATACGCTATATTATGACTTGACGTATGTATTATAACATGGGATCTTTACTATGGCCTGACCGACGTAAACACATCTTTTAGAAGATGCCGCCGAGACGTGAGACACGCATGCCTACCAATGAGGCAGAACTCCAGCAAATTATCGCTGCTGCCATCGCACAATACGCCGCCTCTCAAGGAGGGACTAGTGGAAGCAACTCTGGCAACACTGGCAACAACAACAACCCGCCTCATGGTAATACTAAGTCATTTAGACATACCATGACCTAATTGGATATCTTTAGCAATGATGCTAATGCCGATCGTCTGTTATAACGTATGTGCAGGGTGCACCTACAAGCAGTTTCTAGACTACAAACCGGTCAACTTTGATGGCACAGGAGGTGCTGTCGCCTTTGTTCGTTGGACCGAGAAAACCGAATCTGTTCTTCGCATGAGCAAATGCGCACCAGACCAGCAAGTCACTTATATCTCAGGGCTATTCTTGGATGGAGCCCTCTCTTGGTGGAATCTGCAAGTACAGACACTTGGTGAAGCTGCTGCCTACGCGCTAACCTGGACCGAGCTGAAGGAACTTATGCGCAGGAAATACTGCTCTCGCGCGGAAATCCAAAGATTGGAAACCGAGTTCTGGCATTTGAAAATGGACGGTCCAAAGATCGCAGAATACGTTCAAAGGTTCCATGACTTATCGCATGTGGTACCCTACATGGTCACCCCGGAGTTCAAGCGGATTGAACGTTTCATTTGGGGATTAGCTCCTCAAATCATAAGCATGGTGACCTCATCCAAGCCTGCGACAATTACTGAGGCAATCGATTTGAGCGCGGCTCTCACTGAGGAGGCTATTCACCTGAACAAGTTTGATGAGATCAAGACGAAGAAGGCAGAGACTCACGTCGAGTCATCAGGAGGTAACAAACGGAAGTTCTCGAACTTCAAGCAGGGCGCCAGTGTGGTTGTTAAGAAAGGAGAGCCAAGCACGCCAGCTCAGGTTATAGCTGGTAGTGGAAAGAAAGGGAAGGGATATATGGGCACCCAGCCCAAGTGCAACACCTGCCAGCGTCACCATTCTGGCCGATGCGGGCCAAAAGTATGTGAAGCTTGTGGAAAGACTGGTCACTTGAAGGATTCTTGTTGGGCTAGTGCTGGCCGGGGAGGCCAGGGAGGATTTGGGAATAGAAATAATAATCGTGGTGGTAATGGAAATCGCCCACAAGGAAACAATGGAGGTAACGGGAATCGAGGCAACAATGCGAATCTAGCTGGTAATGCGAACCAAAACAACAACCAAACTGGAAATGGAGGTGGAAACGGGCAAAGACTTGGATGCTTTAGCTGCGGTGATATTGGGCATTTTAAGCGGAACCGCCCAGAGTTAAACCAAGCCCGTGGAAGAGTGTTCCAAATCGAAGCGAGGGAAGCGCGCCAGGACCCCAATGTCGTTACTGGTACGTTCCCTGTAAACCAACGCTATGCATCCGTTTTATTTGATACTGGTGCCGATTATAGCTTCATATCGTTAGAGTTTAAGAATATGCTTGGTTTAGCCGCTAGTAAGTTAGATATTCCCTACTCAATCGAATTGGCCAATGGGAAGTTAGTAGAAGCCAATGAAGTTATCAGAGGCTGTGTGATCGAATTGGGAGAGCGTGAGTTTGCTTTGGATCTACTACCAGTCCAGCTGGGGAGCTTTGACGTAGTAGTAGGAATGGATTGGTTATCAGGCAACAAGGCTGAGATAGTTTGTCATGAAAAGGTCGTTCGTATCCCCACCGAAGATGGCGAAACAATTGTGGTTCACGGGGAGAAGCGTGATACGCCGTTAAGAATTATCAGCTGCCTGAAAGCGCGAAACTGTTTGCAGAAGGGATGTGTTGCCTTCCTGGCACACATTGTGGATAAGAAGGCTGCTGAGCTGAGAATCGAAGACATCCCTGTCGTGAGGGAATATCCAGAAGTCTTCCCAGAGGACTTACCTGGACTGCCACCTCAGAGACAACTAGAGTTCCGCATTGACTTAGTTCCAGGCGCCGCGCCTGTGGCTAAGGCACCTTATAGACTTGCTCCGTCTGAGATGCAGGAACTGTCGACACAATTTCAAGAGTTGTTAGACAAGGGATTTATCCGACCAAGCTTCTCGCCTTGGGGAGCTTCGGTCCTGTTTGTCAAGAAAAAGGACGGTAGTTTTCGTATGTGCATTGACTACCAGGAGTTGAACAAGCTGACGATCAAGAATAGATATCCTCTGCTAAGGATTGATGATCTATTCGATCAACTACAAGGTTCAAGCTTTTATTCAAAGATCGATCTTCGATCTGGATACCATCAGTTAAGGATACAAGAAGAGAGTATCCCAAAGACAGCCTTCAGAACTCGTTATGGACACTACGAGTTCCTTGTTATGCCGTTTGGTTTGACAAACGCACCTGCAGTCTTTATGGATTTGATGAATAGAGTTTGCAAGCCGTACTTGGACAAGTTCGTGATTGTGTTTATCGACGACATCTTGATTTATTCAAGAACAAAGGCTGAGCACGAGCAGCATCTAAGAGCTATTTTGGAGCTGCTGAAGAAAGAACAGTTGTACGCCAAATTCTCTAAGTGCGAGTTTTGGCTACGTGAAGTCCAATTTCTTGGACATGTGGTGAATGGAGATGGAATCCATGTGGATCCAACCAAGATCGAAGCGATCAAGAATTGGGAAACGCCAAAGACGCCAACCGAGATTCGACAATTCTTGGGTTTGGCTGGCTACTATCGAAGGTTCATTGAGGATTTTTCAAAAATCGCTCAACCATTGACGCTCCTCACGCAGAAAGATAAGAAGTTTGATTGGGGAATCAAACAGGAAGAAGCGTTCCAGATATTGAAGGATAAGCTCTGCAATGCGCCAATCTTAGCACTACCGGAAGGTACAGATGATTTTGTGGTATACTGTGACGCCTCACGTCAAGGATTGGGTTGTGTGTTGATGCAACGCCAAAAGGTTATTGCTTACGCATCACGTCAGTTGAAGGTACATGAGAAGAACTATACCACACATGATTTGGAACTTGGCGCAGTAGTATTTGCATTAAAGATCTGGAGACACTACCTTTATGGTACAAAGTGTACAGTCTTTACAGATCACAAGAGCCTACAACACATATTCAACCAGAAGGAGCTGAATATGAGGCAAAGACGATGGGTTGAGTTGTTGAATGATTACGATTGCGAGATAAAGTATCATCCAGGGAAGGCTAATGTGGTTGCCGACGCCCTAAGTCGAAAAGAGAGGATCAAGCCCATAAGGGTTAGGGCTTTAGAAATGATTATCCAAACCGATCTTTCCTTGCGCATTCGTGCCGCGCAGAAAGAAGCTCTCAAGGAAGGAAACCTTGAAGAATAATATCTCCGTGGGATGGAGAAGCTACTGGTACCAAACGAGGAAGGAACGTTATGTTTTGAGAAAAGGATTTGAGTTCCTTTGTTTGGAGGTTTAAGGAAAGTTATTTTTGATGAAGCTCACAAATCATGGTACTCTATCCATCCAGGAGCGGATAAGATGTACCAGGATCTCAAAGATTATTATTGGTGGCCTAGGATGAAAGGCGATGTTGTTTATGTGAGCAAATGTCTAACGTGCGCTAAGGTGAAAGCGGAATACCAGAAGCCTTCAGGACTTCTGCAACAACCTGAGATTCCCAAGTGGAAATGGGAACAAATCTCAATGGATTTCATTACAAAGTTACCAAGAACGCCGAGAGGCCATGACACTATTTGGGTGATAGTGGATCGATTAACAAAGTCAGCACACTTCTTACCTATCAGAGAGAAGGATAATACGAGCAAGTTGGCCGAAATTTACATGAGAGAGATCGTTACGCGCCATGGAGTACCTCTCTCAATCGTCTCTGATAGAGACGGAAGATTTGTGTCAAGGATATGGCAATCCTTCCAAGAAGCTTTTGGCTCACAATTGAATCTGAGCACTGCGTTTCATCCGCAAACTGACGGTCAAAGCGAGCGAACGATACAGACTTTGGAAGACATGCTGAGAGCGTGTGTTATGGATTTGGGCGGTAGCTGGGACAAGCATTTGCCTTTGGTCGAATTTTCATACAACAACAGCTACCACACCAGTATTGGTGTCGCGCCATTTGAAGCCCTTTACGGACGCAAGTGTCGATCACCCCTATGCTGGGCTGACGCAGGTGATAGGCAGCTTGCTGGTCCCGAAATCGTCCAAGAGACGACAGACAAGATTGCGCAGATTCTAAAACGCATCGAAGCAGCTCGCCACAGACAGAAAGCCTATGCGGATCCAAACCGGAAACACTTGGAATTTCAAGTTGGAGAAATGGTTTTATTGAAAGTTTCACCCTGGAAGGGTGTGGCACGCTTCGGAAAGCGTGGGAAGTTAAATCCGCGCTACATTAGTCCTTTCAGAATTCTGGAAAGAATAGGACTAGTAGCATACAAGTTGGATTTACCTGCTGAACTGAATGGTGTTCACGATACATTTCATGTATCCAACCTGAAGAAAAGTCCAACTCAAGATAACATTGCCATTCCCATCGACGAGATTAATGTTGATGACACGCTCCATTTCGTTGAAGAACCGGTTGAGGTTACGGATTGGAAAGTAAACAAGACCCGCCGGAGCAGTGTCAAGCTCGTCAAAGTTCGTTGGAATGCCAGACATGGTCCTGAATACACCTGGGAGCGTGAGGACCGGATGAAAGAGAAATACCCCCACCTATTTCCTAAGAACCCTGCATCTACAAGCAGAACTTAAAATTTCGGGACGAAATTTTTCTAACGGGGGGAGAATGTGACAACCCTCACTAAACCAGGTATCCGTACGACTTAATTAATAATTAATTACTGCTTAATTACTGTGCTTGTTTGAAATTACTGATGAACTGCTACTTGATTTCTGATACATGTACTTACTTGCATCATACTTTACTTACCGTCACTACATTATTTACATGCTGAACCTTAGTGACAAACATGATGCACAAAAAGCACAGTAGCACTATAACGGATAACCTATAGAACATGCTGATATAGCCAACATCAGGCAGACACTGCCTCTAAGGCCCGTAGGAGCCAGAAATATTTTACTACACTAGTGGTGAGTGTAGGGATACAAGGGTTGTAGAACTGCGTCTCTAGGAATAAGTTACAATGACTGGATGTGCCTAAAACGTGCTCTAAGCACAAAACTCAGCACTTTACATAATAATTCAGCATTTAGCTAACTAATAAAGTGCCAAAACATGAGAAAAATATTACTAGACACTTTCCAAAGTATCAGAAATGAGTTGTGTCACTAAAAAGGGTATTAACGACACTTTAAAGCTTTGTTAACGCTTTAACGGATTACTATCCAACCGAACAACCGGACTATACCCGGAACATGAAAATATTGTCATTTTCATTGTTTATCTTTTTTCTGAGCCAGTTAGGGTCCCTGAATACCCTAACACCCGTCATAACACACTACACACTAGTAACCGGGTTAATCCCTAAACTTAACTAGGTTAACCTAACTATATACTTAACCTCTAGTTGGAATCGGACCAAGACCCCCCCCCCCCTTACAACCGTCCCCATGAAGGGGGATACCCCTTGTCCTTGCAAGATTATTATAATCTTGTGTGTTTAAAATCTAGTAGACATATGGACCTTTGGATAATTATCTTATAAATTGTCTATAAGTTCTAATCATAATCCTCCATAACCTTCACTACACAACTCACCAACACTCAAGCTCTCTCTCCCTCTCCTAAAGCTCTCGGCCGAACACACCCCACCCCCATCCATCACTTTCGATTTTTGATCTTGCCTTTCCAAGCTCATACAAGTGTTAAAGATCGCGTATAAGGAACCTTGGTGCAATCGGAAGGCGAAGGACCTCATTCTCTTGCTTTTATCCACCCTATTTGCGCTTAGATTCTTCCCTAGCCTCGAGCTAGTAGTAAGTTGCTTAAATCACCTTCTTGAACTATTTTAAAGTGGTTAATATGATTTGTAACGGTTAAAACTCGTAAACATACAAGATGACACACAAAAGTCTACTTAAAATGCTATAAATGTTGGTTAAAAGCTCATATGTTGTGTAAATCATGTAGTATTTGATTTGTGTGAGTATTTGGACCCGATCTATGTTGTGGTAGCTCGGATCATCATTTAACCCGGGTTGGTCATGATCATGGATCATGACATAAGGTTGTTTTGGAAGTAACAAGGGTTAAAGGATGAAACTCTACCACACATAAATCATGAACTTGTGTAAAAGCGATTTTGTTTGCAAAATAGAGTTTAAGACTAGTAGATCTACGTATCTACAAGCGGTATTTTCAAAGGACCATGTGTCAAGAGAAAACATACTTTTAAAGACGGATCTTACACTAACACGAATGGTTTTTAGAACACACAAGTGTGTAAACACTTGTGTAACACAAAGTTTCGACAAAATAACTATTTTTGGAAAAGATGACGAGAAGTTGTAAAGATGGAATTTCTTTAAAAACGAGGTTTTTACAAAATCGGATTGTTTTATACAAAGATCCACTAAAAGTAATGGGATTTACTTCATAGTTTGGATAAATCACAAGTTCATGAAATTTATGTGATTTATATACATATTTTGACTAGTTGTGGTTTGAACATTGTTTTGATTGAATGATAAAAATGGTTGATTTGATTTATAAAAGAAAATGATACGCTTGAAAGCGTGGCCACCTCCAGTTACAGAGGAAACTCTGGCGAAATTTTTCTAAAAAAAAACCTAACACTTAGAATTATTTTCACTAAAAGTGTTAGAAATACATTTTGACTTGTTTTCAAAGCATAGATTTCGCCACGACTTATTTACAAAATATCGGAGGTGGGATTTCACAAAATAAAACGTGATACATATATATTTAGTATATATTTTTCACAACATCACTTGTATAAGTGTTTATGATTATTTTGTGAACTACGTAAATATTATTTTTAGGGTAAAAATAATATTACTAAGTATTATTTTGGGAAAATCACATGTATTAAAATATAATATTTTTGGGAAGAATATTTATATTTTGGAGTTAGGAATAAAATATATTAAGTGAGACTTAATAGTGTAATCCGAATTATACGAACGCACATGTATTAAATCCCGCATCCTTGGGAAGGAAAATGACTACCAAGTATACAAAAATATAAACACGAAATAGTTGCCTAACTATTTCCCAAAAACTTAAACCATAAAGCTAAGGCACGGCCGTCCGTCTAATAGAGTTAGTACGTGTAGGTCGTCATACAGCTGATTGATTTGGAGGCATACTTGGTAGAGACGCACCACTGTGAGTTCATGTCCCCCTTTTCTCTTAACTGTTTTCAGTTTTCTAAACTGCGGGGGTGAAATACATGTTACTTTGATTACAAGTACTTTATACATGGTATGGTTAGCGTAAGGAGGTTTACTACTTAGATCATGTGAGTGGGTAGGCAGAAACTGGAGGCCATTAATCCTCATTGTAGGACCGAGGGACGTAAGCGGTAGATCTATCTGGGTGTAGCGAGCCCAACCCCAGGCCCAACCAGAACGGACCTCGGGGTGACTTTGTGCCCAAACGCTAAATCTGCTAGGTTTGAGTCTTCCTACTTGCACTTCACACATATCAATGGCCTTGCAAACCATTGGTGATCTCTTTTTCCTTATTTGCTACATACCAGGGTTTTTATACATACAAGGTTTATTTACTCACTTACATATGAACTCGCTCAACATTATTGTTGATTTTTCAACTTACATGTATTTCAGGAAATTAAAGATCTGGCGCGGTATGTTATGTTTTCCCGCTGCATATGGGTTCCGAGGTCATCCGGGTTTAGGAAATGTGACTTTTTCCTGGACGAGTCACAAATCTTAAACTGCGTTTATTTCATGTTGATGTTTATGTTTTTCAAGACAATGTTTTATGTTATGAGGTTGTAAGTCCCTAAGACAATGTTATGTTACTTCAGTTTTTAAAACTTAAATCTATGGATGATCTTGCATGGTTTTATTTCATATAGCTTTGTTATGGTTAAGCTATGGTATTAAGAAGTCACACCAAAATAACCACGCTTCCACAAAGCCAGGGTGTGACATTTTCAACGGTTGCTTCCTCAGGTACGGAAATGAAGGATTTAACAACGGATATTTATTTCCTCAACGGATAATCTTCAGAAACAAAAATGAACTAACGGAGTCATTTTCAACGGTTGTTTCCTTAGAAATGGAAATGTAGGATTAAACAATCGGATATTCATTTCCCTCGACGGATACTCTTCAGAACGAAAATGAACAAACGGAGGCATTTTCCTCAACGGGTATTCTTCAGAATTGGAAATGAAGGATAAACGGATATTCATTTCCTCAACGGACATTCTTCAGAAGTGAAAAATGAATAGCTAGTTCATTTTTCCTCAACAGATGCTTCATCAGAATTGGAAATGAATTGGGTTAACTTAGATACATGATAGAACTTGCTGTGATTTCTGTGCACTAAATTCCATAATTATGTATGCATCCATAATTACGTAATTCCTTGCACAGTCCGCACAGTTCGTTTTGGTAATGTTGTGAGGAAGGATATCAAACTTGTGATGACGGTGACTAGACTACCATAGGGTCCTTTTAATTAGATCAACATAGGATCTTCTTAATTAGGCCACCAAGGAGTCCTTTCAATCTATATCATCACATAATATTCCTAACCAGATTTTTGGATCGATCAGTTTAACTAGACCACTAAAGGGGTCTAATTATGAAGTAGTACTTTATAATCCAAGGGACTTAACTACAGCGTAGAAGTCCATTAAGGATTTTTGGTAGTACCTTTGGGTATCCTACTATGAATCTCTTGTACAAGGATATGTAAGATTCTACGAGGATTTGGATAACATAATTTGGATCACCTGACACATAAAAGGGAACACATAAGCACATAATCACATAATTGTTTAATGGTTATTATCTTGTTATTGATTGCTATTAACTTGGCACCTCGTACTTCGTTTCTCTTGGAAGAAACGGGTACTTAGGATTTTCGTGGAAAACGCAAGAGATCATACAATGTAAGAAATTTGGGGGTAGTCTGTTCTTCAAGGAATATGGTTCCTTGATTGTTTGTATTGTAGAGGATATGTTTATACATGCAACCACATAAACATATTAAAATGTGAATGAAAGATTTATTCATAACAACAATAACAACAACTGTTTCATAGATCGTGATAACAAAAGAAAATAATGCACAAGGCTCGATTATTTTCTAAACAGCGTTATCTTCTGTCGGTCAGATACTCATCCCTGCGCTGGATTTGCATTAGCAAGCTTTGGGCAATTTCTTCGGAAATGACCCATCTCGCCACAGTTGTAGCAAGACCCCGGTGGGAAGCGAGCTTGAGCAGGATTGTTGCCAGCTTGATTTGGTGCAGCTGCGGTTGGGCAAACCCTCGCTGTATGACCTATAAGTCCGCAAACTTGGCATGTGCGGCACTTCACACCAGCATGATGATGTAGGCCACATTGGTTGCACAAGGGTGCAATTCCATTGTATGGCTTCCTAGCAGGGGGTTGAGCTGGTTGGTTGGGGACGGCTTGATCATTGTGAGTAACCATGGCGAAGTTCTGAGAAGCCTTTCGCTTCTTTGACTTCTTAGGGGATCCAGTCTGTTCATCCATGGTCTTTGATTCCTCGATTGGGTTCGATTCCTCGACCGGTTTCTTGTCACCTTTTCGGAAAAGTTTACCTTTCCTGATCTTTGATTCAGTCAAGGTTGCAGATAGCTCAATGGCCTGTCTAACTGTAGTAGGGTTGCTACCAGTCACAATGTCTTGTATTGAGTCGGGGAGGCCATCAATGTACTTTTCGATTGCCTTATCCAAAGGTGTGACCATGTTTGGGCATAACAGACTTAACTCCTCATAACGATCCGTATAGGCTCGATGCTCACCGCTGTCTTGCTCAAGATTGTCGAATTCCCTTTCCAAGGCCCTGATCTCGTGACGAGGACAGAATTCCTTCATCATAAGGGCCCTAAGTTCAGCCCATGTATGTGCTAGAGCAACTTCTGCACCTCGATCTCTCATAACCCCGTTCCACCACGTAAGGGCCCTCTTCTGGAACACACTCGAAGAAAACTCGACGTTGCGATTGTCAGGACACTGCACGTGGCGGAAATTATTCTCAATGCTCTCGAACCATTGAAGAAGCCCAGTCGCTCCCTCAGAACCACTAAACTTGAGTGGTTTAGCCGAGTTAAAACTCTTGAAATTGCATGGACCATTGTTGTTGTTGTTGGCTTGGTTCCATTGAGCAAAGAGGTTTGGGAATTGAGCAGCCATTTGCTGCGCAATGATTTCTGCCAGTTCGGCAGTCACTATCTGGTTTTCGCGTCGAGGAGGCATTCTAAAAGAGGAAACATGAAATGAAACGAGTGAGAGAATTAGACGAAAAGAATGAGATGAACAAATCTGATGAAAGCAAGGATAGTGGTCATTTGTTTGTTACTACAAATCAACAAACGACCCCGGTGATTAATCAAAGTAAATAGGTCAAAAATAATGTATCGCGAAGACATGCTCGCCTATAAGTGAACACTCATCCCAAGAATTCCCAGGTAAGCACAACTGGTCTCGCGTCTGATTAGATATATACGAAGTGCTTGCCTAGACAGAAAACCCAGAATACAGGCATTCACCCTTCCAGTTTACACGTGTTCACATTATTTAAAACCCAAAACCTTGACGAGATTTTTGAAAATTCAAAGGGGTTCAAAACCATATAACAGAGGGTTCAAAACCTTACAGTAGAGGTTTCAAAACCTTACAGTAGAGGGTTCAAAACCTTGTAATAAATCATTCAAAAACAGAAGATTAGTTTTCAAAGAGGTTTTGAAATTTATGTTCTTGTTGTGGTCGTCACCTAAGGATAGGTGACAGTATTGTTTTATGACTAAACGCAAGTAAACTCGCGTTAGGGTCCTAAGAAGGTTATAGACTAGGTCAAAGCATTACTAATAACCTAATTCCCTATAACCACTGGCTCTGATACCATCTTTTCTGTCACACCCCGACCACGTAGAACATACAAAACGTGGCGGAAACGTCGGGGAGTGTTGTAACAGAATTAATTGTTTCAAATCCATGGCAATTAAAGTTTCGTTTTATTAACCAAACATGAAAGTTTACATTGTTTTAAACGAGAACCAAAGAGTACATAACATAAATTAACTAGTTCTTGTCTCGTTTTAAGTCGCTAAGGCACAGGTCCGCCTAAGTATGTCTTGATAAGTCCTATGCTTCATCTCCTGAAAACACATGTGAAAATAGGTACGTCAGCATAATAATGCCTGTGAGATACATAGGTTTTGTGAAAACAGAATTCATGACTTATGTTTGAGAAAATGTTTAGTCATGAACCTTGTAATTTGCTTTGTCTTGTAAATCATTTGAAAAATGATAAGATCAGATGATATGTATAAATAAGAGAATAATGTATGGTTAAATGAATAACCACGTAAAATGAGTTTGTATAAGATAAGTTGTTTGTAAATCAATGTCTTGTGAAAAGTATGTTATTTGTATAAAATGTTATATGTCTCAAATTGAAATGATTCAAATAACGCTACAATATGTAATACCATACAAACACTTATATATAGGAAGTACCAGCGGCGTATCCACCATGCTTGTATCATATTACACATGCCTCGTTACTTAAATCACTTACTCCAACCAAACCACCAAGATGTAATGTTTAACGATTGTAGAAATGTTTATGTATAGTCAAATGTCTATTGTCAAATGTAAATCATGTCAACAGATACAAATGGTTCACACGGTTCAACAGTTACAAACGGTTCATATAATCAAAGAGTTACGACGGTTCACATAGTCAAATAGTTACAACGATTCAAAATGTAGTATAATGTGTTCATATGCTGGATGAGCATATGCAACAGAAATGCAATGTAAAACAATGTACTAAGTATGCACACAATGGACATACATAGCATGAAATGTAATGTAGAACGATGTACTAAGTACGCACACAATGGGCATACATAGCATGTAAAGTAAAACGATGTACTAAGTACGCACACAATGGGCATACATAGCATGAAATGCAATGAAATCATGTACTATAATGTACTAACGAACATAGCAGGTATATGATGTGAAAGCATGGAAAGCATGGAAGTAACAAGTAGGCACATGTGTTCCACCCCAAAATGTTTGGAAAACAGTAAAAGAGGGGTCTATGTACTCACTTGAGATTGCTCAGAAGTCCTAAGATAACCACCAACGAATGCTAGAGATCACGGAATCAAACGACACCTAATATAGGTAACTATGTTAATAAACCGGACCTAATATCGGAGGATCGGATAGAATGAGGGTTCGTAAACCAAACGAGTATGGAGACTCGTGTAATATGGTTTGACAAAGCCCACATACTAAAACGAAACTTAACCTAAGTGTTTGTGACCCATTACGACCCGTTTAGGTAGCTTATGCTACTTTAACGCGTCGTTCGCGTAAAACGCGTTCGGAACGCCTAACTAGTCCTATGACAAGTAAAATATGCCTTAACATGTCTAATATGGTTGCTAAATCAGTTTAGATGTCAAAAGTTATGTTACATATGTTTAAAACGAATTTTGGCATCAAAGGGGTATTTTGGTAATTTACCTAAGGCATATAAACTACCTATCATACAACTACTTAAACGAAGCGACCATAAGGTATAACCTCGGAGGGTTATTCCCTATATACTATGGTCACCTAATGTGTTTGGTCGGATCCTAATGATCGACCAAATGGGTCGGGTTCGAAGGTATAAGCGATTTATCAAACCGCTTACCCTTACGACCCTAGACAACGTGGTAATCAGTAGGCATAGTCACAAAGGACTATAACGATCGTGATTACAATCACGTTGCGAAGTTCAAACGAACTTCGCATTGACCATAAACTGGTCAACGCAGAAAGTCAAACAAAGTTTGACTTTCGGACTCGAAAAGCAATAAAAGAACGAAGGAATACTTACGAAGGGTCCCCGAATGCTAATCTAGATCAAAATAGCTCAGGTATGAAACAAAGGTTTCAACTTAGAGCACATTAGATCAGATTCTAGTGGGTTTTGAAGTTAAGTGGGTTGGGTATTTATAGGATTTCCCGAACCGTTAGGATCGTTTCTTGTAAAACGTGATCGAATCTCGTGCGTACACTTGTTGAAATGTTGTGGTGACTAAAAATGGCCCCTAATGAGCTGAAAGGGCAAGTGTGAGTGTGTGGTTGTGGGTTAAACAGCTGTAATCTGCTGACAAATCGATCTTATCTGATCTGGTACCCTGACGCGGGCCGCGTAAGGATGCACACAAACCTTACGCGGGCCGCATGGCCTTGTCTGATCAGAAATAAGTTTCAGAAATGACAGTTTTGGTCCCTGCACGTGTTAAAGGCCATTCCCGACACTTCTAAGGCCCGTAAAGCCAACTTTAAGGCCCTAAAATGATGCCTAATCATTGTGGACATGAAACATGCTCAAAAATATGTCGGGTGTTGGTTCGTTTGGTCGTACGATCGCGATGTTCGCTTAATTACGACGGAATGCGCACAAGCGCGAAAAACGATCCAAATGACGCGACGAATGGATTTTTCTCATGCCAAACACTAAAATAAAATATTTTAGTGCTTACATAAATTTTTGGATGTCCGGATGTATTCAGAACGTAAGTTATGCGCGAAAATGCAAACTTGTGCACTTTTTGACACTTTTAGTCCCTGAATGACCCAAAAGTTTATTTTAGCACACCGAACCCTTCAAAGCCTATTTCTAAGCTATATAAAGGATATTTAAGGTGTGTTTAACTTATGGTCATGTTCCGGAATGTTCGTTATAGTTCAAATTGGCATACTTTCGCAGTTTGTCAAGTTTAGTCCCTGTAAGCGAATTAACTTGTTTTTGCCATACCAAAGCCTTCAAAACTTATTTCTAAGTTATGTAAAAGTTATTTAAGGTATGTTAAGCCTATGTCACTATTCCGGAGTGTTTGTTGCATTAAACTGGTTATATTTACGCATTAGTGCGCATATAACATTCTAGAAAGCGATTTAGAGCTTGAAATCGAACAAGAGTTGATATGTGCAAAAGATACACATATTTATACAAGTCCAAAGTATGAAACACAATATTTCATTGATTTGGTATTTGTTTGCTGGTCGTAGTGACACAGGTGTCACAGTATTTGATATGGGTGATGGTCACTCGCGTCCGTCCTGGTGCGAGATTTGGGACCATACCCCTTCAGGGAAATATGCAATTGTCCATATATTCAAAATAAAGTGTTTTTCTGTATAATAAGCTGTACCAAGTGCCGGTACTATGATCAACCGAACAAATACCTACATCGGTAGCGTAATCAATATTATCAGAATCATTACCGATATTTAGTTTATGGTTTTCAATCGATATAAAAAATGTGCCGATTTCTTTTTTCAGCATACCACAACTTTCTTTTTTTGGTTGCTATACTGAGTGTCAATAACGTCAAAATACTATAACAAACTAAAACGCTACCGACTCAATTCACGTCACAAACTTGCACGGTATGTTTTTTCAAATGACCCATAACCGAAACGACGTCGTACAGTACAATACCAGTTCTCACTCACATATGTTGCCCTGAAGTGGCTACTGGCTATAGAGCAATACGTCAAACGGAACAAATGCCGTCCGCGAAACCCTTCTCGGCCGCCGCAGGCATGCTCCGATCACGCCTGACCTCCACCCTCCGCCACCGCGGCGGCGACGGCCCCAGCCGCTGGAGCACCCCGGGCCACCAGGTCCGCCCCAACGGATACTTCCTGAACCGCACACCTCCTCCACCAGGCCAGTCTCGCAAGTGGGAAGACTGGGAGCTTCCCTGTTACGTCACCAGCTTCTTAACCATCGTCATCCTCGGTGTCGGCCTCAACGCCAAGCCTGATCTAACCCTGGAGACCTGGGCCCACCAGAAAGCCCTAGAACGGATCGAGGCCAACAAACAGATCGTTGCTGCCAGTGATTCCGAATGATTCTGTGGTAATTCCGCCTTATGAATTTTGTTTATCGTAATAATGTTTGATGATTCGGCTGTCAATTGTCGACTTACTTTCAAGTTTTTGAAAATTAGGGCTTCATTTGGACCACTTTTGATATCATGTTATTTGTTTAAGTGCAAGTTATGTAATGAATGGTGATTATGATGATGAATATATTTTCGATTAACTGAATCTTCACGAACCGAAACTGATTGTTTATAGAAATCTCATATCCGAAAATTTTTGGTTTCGGTTAGGTTGAGGCTTCTGTATGATCATTCAAATTGGTTGAAAATATATGATACAGGTCACAACATGTTTTTCAGCAATCATGTAGCTTAAATTGTTTGCTAGAATGTGAAGCTATGTACATGCTTTTTTCTGAATTGAGGTAGGATCTCTTTGATCTATAACTTGATTGTTTCGAGTTGATTTCAAAACACTTATCCATAGAAATTGTATCAAAGGGTAGTTCAGTCTCAAAGTTTTATATTGACTTTGTTTACATGAGATTAGTAGTATAGAATAATTGGACAACTTTTGATTGCATTATGATAAAAATTATTGTTCAATTTCTGCAACAGAATACATGCGTGAAAATAACGTTAAAAGAGGGGGATGGTCATATAATGTATATATGCGTGGGTGCTCGGGGGCAAAAGTGAAAGTGCACTAATTTTAACGTTTTTTTACTAATTTCGTGAAAATAACGTTAAAAGAGGGGGGTGGTTAATCATGCATCATGTGCCGGCGTTGATAGTTGAAAGACAAGGGGGGTACATGCACTAATCGGCGTTTGTCTCAATTGCTGAGTGTTATGTGCCTTATGTCCAAGGCTTGATACAAGACTACTATCGAGCCGGGGGTCTCATTGGAAGCAGCCTCTCTATTCCTACGGGGTAGAGGTAAGGCTGTCTACATCTCACCCTCCTCAGACCCTGCCTTAGCTTTGCTATTGGTGGGATATACTGAGTATGATGATGATTCTGCAACAGAATACACTATTTCGTCATACGAATTGATTTATTGATTCGATTTGATGCCCTTCTATCATGTGTTTGCATTTTTTTTAAACGGCGAACTCATACTCCTAAGTCTAGACCATTTGCCCACAATGGGACTTAAACCTTCACCACTTGGGATGGGCACCATTTCAACACCTTGGTACCGTTGGGCTACATTGAAGTACTTCGAAACCCAGGGTTTGATTTTGGTCACTTTGATATGATATTATTTCTCTGAATCTGCTGCAAGTTTTGTAATTCTCCATTATGATGATGATGAATATATTTTCTTATTTAACTTCCATAATATACTGTTTATTGATAATGTCACCTCTTGACCTACACATAGAACTCTATATGATCATTCAAATAGCTTTAAAATCTATGACATGTTTGTCTGCAATCATGTAGCTTAATTTGTTTACTAGAAGTTTAGAACTGAAAATTATGAACACATTCCTTCCTGAAAATTAAATAGGACTTTTATCTGTTACTTGATGGCTTCAAGTCGATTTGAAAACAATCATCCCTAAAAATTTTATCAAAAGATAGTTCAGTCTAAAAGTTTTATATTGAACGTTTTTACATGAGATTGGTATTATAGAGTAATTGAACAACCCTGGACTGCTTTGTTCAGTTTTTGAAACAACAACAACAACAACAACCATACCCAGTAAATCCCACAAATAGCAAAGCTACTTATAGGGTCTGGGGAGGGTGGGATGTAGGCAGACCTTGCCTCTATCCATAGTTTTTGAAACACAAGACATTATTTTATTGTACGAATTGATCTATGGATTCAATTCGATGTTCTTCTATCATGCTTCTGCATAATCATCAATCTGTCTTCTAAATGTCACCTCTATAGTCAAATGCCCACAACGTGCACAACTAGGACTGCACTACAGGTAGCTGTAACACAATGACCTTCTCTTAGACGCAAAAGAGGTGCTGTGCCACACACTGTTTTCTCAAAAAAGATTCTAGAAAAATATAAAGTTTTTTTTAGCTTTTTATGCTTATTGTATATTTTCTGTTGACATATCTTTATTTGAAGATCATTAAAATCTCATGAACTAGGTTTGTATCGCATTCATAGTTGTGGTGTTACTGCACATCCATTGAATTATGCTGCTTCCTGTGACAAAGCCATTGCATTTGTTCTTCAAATGAAACTGCTCTAAAGAGTGGAATTTGACTTCGACCCATAGGGGTGTTTGACGTATCAGAAAACACATACGACCGGGCCCACTTTCACCACAGGACAAGCCTTTCCGGTATAGGTCCCGCCACATTCTCTCCGACATTGCTCCTTGAACCACCATTGACATGTTTCTAAAGGTGAAAGGTGAAGCATATTTGCTTCACTATCATATCCTTGTGTCATCTGGAACACATGATTATTGTAGCCGCATTCTTATAGTTGGTGATGCAACTTATAGATGCAAATCAAACAAAAGTCAGTTAAACCTAAGTTAAGACCCCAGTCTTGATAGATGCCTACACAGATGCTATCCTGAATGGATCCTAATCGCCTTGACCAAGATCATGATAAATATTGGTATCAAGATTGTGACAAATCCTTTACCATGAAAACTAGTTACCAGGTTTTTTTTTTTTTTTTTTTTTTTTTTTTTTTGCCATTCAAAAAAAACCTGGTAACTAGTTTTCATGGTAAAGGATTTGTCACAATCTTGATACCAATATTTATCATGATCTTGGTCAAGGCGATTAGGATCCATTCAGGATAGCATCTGTGTAGGCATAAGTTCGAGATAGGATCTGTGTAGGCATAAGATCGTGATCAACTGATAGACCCTATGATTGTATGATTGCAAGCCGGACATTGGTGAATTTGAAAACTACAAACGTGTGAAAGTTGTTAAAAATGATTTTTATATGTTTAACCGACTATAACTGATTCATAAGAATGTTTTGTTATGAAATCTTCCACTTCAAACTTTTAACACCTTATAATACATCCTTAATAACCTCGTTTAGTCCATAAATGTTATTTCACAATTGGTATCATCATGTTTCAACTTTTTACGTTTTTTTATTAGTTTGTTATACGATTAATCTTGGATATTAGTTACAACAATGAAACAAACTTAGAAATTTTATTAGGAATTTTTTTATCTTGGTCCAATCAATACCACATCTAACAAGTAAACTATCCAGTTGATATCTGTGGAATATTGGTTATCGGCCTGGAATATCGGTTCCTATCTTATCGGCGAATGATATTGACCAATATTTGACCATTATTTTGGATGTCTTGGCTTACAATTAGATCATGTTTGATTTTGGACCCTTTTGGATGTCTTGGCTTACAATTAGATCATGTTTGATTTTGGACCGCTATAAATGTATAGCAAGTAAAAATATGTTAATTGGAGACCTCCTATAATTGTCAGAAAGGTTAAAAGGCTAATAAAAAGCTAGCATGCTCTAATATCCAATTTATTTGAACCAGATGTTGGTAATATCTTTAGGCAACATCATATGCCTCATGTCACACCCATTATCTCCTAACATAACTATAGACAAGATTTTTTGTTTTAAAACCTTGCCCCGTTGCCAATGGCGATTGCGCTACATGGTCCCTCATCAATTACCTGGATTGTGCTACATGGTTAGGCTGATGGTCCCTCGTCGGCTAATTAGATATGGCCAGCATGGTCACCACTAAAATACTATGTTATTAACTAAACAACTTTTCCAAGCCACAAAATGTTTGCGAAGCTGGTAACTTTGATTTGAAATTTTCACAAACCAAGCTTGCCAATGTTCTCGATCTAACTAAACCTATTCAACACCTTGGTACCATTGGACTACATTGAATTACCTCGGTCATTTTATATGTAATTCTTTTAGCTAGAAGGGTAATTCGACCATCAATTCGACCATATAAATATGGTCGAATTACCCTTCTAGCTAACAGAAAAAATGGACGGAGTTAACCTAGTGGACTAAAATGGCAACGGTTGAAACTATTTGGACTAAAATGACAACGTTTCAAACCTTTGGACTAAACTGACAAAATGGTCCAAACCACAGGGACTAAAATGGCATTTAACTCTTAACTTTTCTTGTATCTATTCACGCCATGCACAAAGATTTATAAAAATATAATGGTTTTTAACTTTTCTTGTATTGTATTCATAGTTCATGGCATGTCTTTCCGGCATAGGTCATGACATTCTTTCCGGCGTTGCTCCTTAAACCATCATTGACATGTTTTTTAAAAGAGGAAGCTAAAGGTTTAGCATGTTTGCTTCACTATCATCTCCTAGTGGCATTTGGAACACATGTTCATTGTAGCTCTATTCTTATAGACCCTAGTTGGTGATGCAACTTGTAGATGTGAATCAAACAAAAGTAAATTAAACCTAAGTTGTTCAGACTCCAATCTTGATAGCAAGATTTGAAGGGCGCCTGATCACCACAAGCTGCGGTTTGTCTGATTTTGTCGATTGGCACTTAATAAGGTATTGGTAGGGTCCTTTTAAGTATTTTGGTATATGGTTTTTCATGGTCAAAGTCTAACCACAATCTTGATCAAGGTAATAGGATCTATTTGAGATAGGATCTCTCTAGGCATAAGATCGTGATCAACGGATAGACCATATGGATGTAAGGTCGCAAGTCGAAAGTTGGTGAGTTAAAAAATGACCAATGTGTTAATGTTGTTAAAAATGTTCTTAAATGCTTAAAATCCGTATAAATGTGTTATTGCACAATTATTAGTATGATCATGCTTGAACTTTTTATTCATTTTTTAATCTGTTACATTTGTGAAATGTTTGTAGGACTATTTTTTATCTCGATCCGATCCATGAATAAAAATAAGTAATTTGGAGACATTTTATTGTGTCAGAAAGTTAAAAAAAAGCTTAATAAAAATATAGCTTGTTCTAGTATCCCATTAATTTGAACTAAATTTTGGTAATAACTTTAGACAACATCATACACCTCATGTCACACCCATTGTCTCCTAACAAAACTATAGACAGGATTTTTATGGTTTAAAACCTTGTCCCGTTGCAAGTGGCGATTGCGCTACATGGTCCCTCATCGATTACTTAGATTGCGCTACATGGTTAGGTAATAGGTTGATGGTCCCTCGTAGGCTAACTAGATATTGCCGGCATGGTCACCACTAAAATACTATGTTATTAACAAAACAACTTCTCCAAGCCACAAAATGTTTGCTAAACTGGTAACTTTGATTTGACGTTTTCGCAAACCAAGTTTGCCAATGTTCTCGACCTAATTAAACAATATTGTTTTGGTTTGATGGGTTTACTAGTTTAGGTTATTAAGAAAGATAAAATAACGAAATAATAACAAATATTCTAATATTGTTCTACTTCACTCATATATATATATATATATATATATAGAGAAAGTATAATGTACAAAACGGCTTAATGTACATAACGTACGCGACGAAATTACGCTAGTTCATTTGGAAATCACGCAAGTTATAAAGTTAAAACCCTAATCACGCTTTGTACATAATCACGCATAAGTGTGCATAATCACGCATGGCAAAATTGTTCAAAATATAATCACGCACGTTGTAAACTTAATCACGCATGTTGTAATTTCGTCGCGTACGTAATGTACGGTAAGCAGTTTTGTACGTTAACCTTTCTCTCTCTCTCTCTATATATATATATATATTTGTAACTGTAAAACTAGTTAGGGGCTGTTTGGTAGCATCTGAATGGTCATTAAGAGGCTACCTCTTAATGGAACTATTAAGAATTTTACCAATAAGAAGGTAGAAGAATGTGACATGTGATAATTTACCATTCAGAGGTTACTAACCATTCAGACTTGAGGTTACCTCTTATTCATTCAGAGGTTTTAAACCATTAAGATGTAGCATCTGAATGGTCATTAAGAGGCTACCAAACAGCCCCTTAGAGTTTTATTACTATGGCTGCAAACAAACACGAACAAGCAGGGCTGGCTCTTGGGCCGGCCAACCCATGCCTTTGCTCGTGACCCAAATTTTCAAAGGGCCCGAAAGATTTCTATAAGCTTTTAAATATATACTATATTATATATTTAATATATGCATCCACTTATTATACAAAAGAGTGTTGGTGGTGGGGTGGAAAAACCATCTTAAGATAATGTAAAGGTCTTAAGTTCAAGTATTGGCCCACCAAGATCTTTTTTTTAATTCATTTCCCCTTTTGGGCCAATTTTTTTTGTCGCCCGGGGCCTAATTTTTTTTGAGAGTTCTCGGAGACGGCTCTGCGAACAAGTCCTTGTTCGTGTTCGTTCATTAAGAAAATGAATGTGTTCGTTCGTTAAAGGCAACAAACACAAACGTACACAAACTAACACTCATGAACACAAACATGCGTTCAGGAACAGAAATTCACACAAACGAACATATATAGAATTTTGAATTATCTGAATCAAATATAAAAATAAAAACCCCGATGAACTATCGTATACAAACGAACAAGTTACCAAACTTTCGCGAACATAAACGAATGAACACAAATGAACTTCCCGCCAAATGGTTCATTGACTGTTCGCTGAAAATTCGTATGCAATCCTATTTGTTATTGTTCTGTAGTTGTCCAAATTTTTTATATATAATTTTACTTTTGGATCACTTCACTTCATGAAATGTACATGAATTTACTTGATTTTTAGTAACTTTTTCCAAGGTGACTTAGATAAAACAATTATAAATGTTGGTAGTTATGCAGTGAATATTTATCCCTTACTCCGAGTTACATAGGAAAAAAAACAATTATATATAGAGTCTGGATTTAGAGAAAACGGTGAAAAGTGTGAGAACGGAGAGAACGGTTATGTATCGTCAGATGAAAACAATCTATGGACTAGATGACGCGGTGACGTTTTCGTAAATAACATCACTTTTATTACTGTGGCGCGCTTCATTAAGGGTAAAAAAGTCTTTTGACTTCTCTACACAAAACGCCATCTAATGAAATAAAACGCCATTAAAATTACTGCCTTAACAGACAATAGCATACACCATCCTAATCTAAAAACGCCATTAGATATAAAACGCCAAACTTAATTATAATAAAATCTCACATAAAAAAGCCCCCAAAAAGCATCCTATATATACAACATCTCAAAGCTTCCATTAAAACACACAAAAACCCAAACGCCATATTTAATATATAACATTCGTCTTAGAAACGACAAAAAACCCAAACATCAAATATTCTTTAAACCAAAATGTTTATTTGAAATTCAGTTTGGTTGTCGGTACGGTTTCGCTCAATGTAATGGACAAAATCCTTAAGTGAGGATATTGTCAATTTCATTGAGTAAAATCTTATCCTCAACTTTCATCCAATTTATAACGCCAAAACATACAAAAACATTTTTAGGCTTATTGTCAATAAAGTTTAGCTGTATGGCGTGGACAACATTGTCAGACATCTTTCTTAACTGAGGATTAACAATGTTGTCCACCATCATACATCAAAACATTATTGATTTTAGCATGATCAAATTTAGAGGTTTAAGGTACTTTTATTTAGTTGCGTTCTTTTTCTCGGTAAAACGCCAAAAAGTTAAAAAATAAACATCGTTCATTTGAAATTCAAGATTGTTGGCTGAAGGGTGTAAACTCAATAACATTTTGCTGCATAAGATGGACAAATCTTCAAGAAAAAGAGGCTGATTTCAGACTTTGTGCTTCCAAACGGCGACAAAAAAACTACTTCAAAAACAAAAAATCAAAATAAATCATACGAAAGTCGAAACAGCCAGTGAAGATGCTTCAATAGAAGAAAGAGACCGGTGACAATGAAGATTTGGAAGATCAATTGTTTATATATATATATATATATATATTTAATTTTCTTTTTCAGTTGATTGTTATATAATAACAACGCCATATATAATAAAAACGCCAGACAGCCAAATGCTTGTTAAAACGCCATCATGCCATAAAATGCCCCAAAACTCTCAAACTATACTAAAATTACTTTGGACAAGTATTATAAAAAAACCCAAAATAAAAAAATAAAAAAATAAAAACCAAACTTGAAAAGGTAACTAGAAACAGTAACTACAAAACAGTAAAACTAAAGAGACGGAAAATTTAGTATATTAGAATCTAAAACGCCAAACTTGAAAGATGGGACGCGTTACAGACTTCAGATATAAAGCTTATCAAAAACAATAATTACAAACAGTAACTGAAACGACGAATACTTTATTATAATAATGCACCGCCTAACCTACGCGCCAAAAGACATCCTATAAAATGATACCTCTCAGCAACTTCCATTTCATCAAACCAAAAAAACAAACACCAATACTACTAAATAACACTCATTGTAAAAACGACAAAAAATTAAAAAAAATCAAAGATAGCTAATATGCTTTCTTGGATATTCAGTATTGTTTTTCGTGAAGTTTCACTGAATGGATTGTTAGGTGAGGGGGGTAACTCACTAAGATTTTGCTGCATGAGATGGAAAAATCTTCAAGAAAAAGATACTGATGACAGTCATATGTCATTTTGTGTTCTTTGTTCTTGAAGAAGGCTTGGATGAGGAGAAGAGATCAATGACACTGAAGAGTGGGATGATTATAAAGATGAAGATCAAGTTGAAGAACAAAGCGAAAAACCCACTCACACGTCATAGATCTATGTCCCCAAACATCCACAAAAAAGCCACTTCAATAGACGAGCAGGCAAAATAATCAAACCGATGTGTTTGTTAAGTTTTACATAAAACGCCATATATTTGGTGACAGTTCTTGTAGTATTAAAGAAGAGAGAGACTGATGACAGTGAAGATTGTGACGAGAGATCCGATTAGGATTTTTAATTTATTTTTTCGCTTCTATTTTTTTCCTGTGGTTGTAATATAATTTTCCAATTGTAAAACGGCAAGATACCACAAACGCCAAAATGTATATAAAAAATATAGAAGAATGGGCCATCTTGTCTAAAACGCCTTGAAAAACGCCATTCAGAGAGATATTCTGACCCCTTGGGCTCCCAATGGCATACGATTTGAAAAACGCCATAAACGCCAAAATGTTAATACAATGAAACCATTAAAACGCCATATAATTATTGAATTTGGTTAACACCAAAAAATCTTAAACCCAAAAAATAAATCAATATTGTGAAAAGCGGAATTGGAAAAGCGGAAGATAAAATGTCAAAAAAACCCATACGCCTTAATTATATCGCGCGCCACGTGTTGGGCCAGGATGCGTTCTCACCGTTCTCACACTTTTGGACATTTTCTCTTGATCCCGTTTCTCTCTCTCTCTCTCTCTCTATATATATATAGGGCGGGAGTTGGCTACAAAGTCTATTTTTACTACAAAGTGTAAAAAGTCATAAAACATTATAATCTCAACCATACAACACACTCAAAACCCACAAATACCAAAGTGAAGATTACTAAAACGCCATATTTGTGGGTTTTGTGTTGTGTTTTGGATTATAAGGCTTTGATTATCGAATGACTAACATTAGTGTGTTTTATATTGATTATCATGTTGTGTTTTATATTCATACTTCAACAATAGTGTGTTTGAAGTTTTTATGGACTGTCAAGGTTTGAATATTGTGTTTTAGTGATCTTCACTCTGTTATTTGTGGGTTTTGAGTGTGTGTTATGGCTAAAATTGTGGTGTTTTATGACTTTGTAGCCAAACCACCTTTATTGCGAGAACCGCAAGAACCAATGTGAACACAACCTAAAATAGCTAAAAAAACCTAACCCCCACCCCCCGCCCCAAAAACCTAAACCCCCACCCCCACCCAAAAAACCTACCCCCCCCCAAAAAAAAAAACCCTAACCCCCCCCCCCCAAGCTAAATTCTAAAATCTAAAACCCCCCAAAAACCTAACCCCCCACCCCAAAAACCTAAACCCCCCACCCCCATTAAACAATGGCAACCATGAGCCTCATTTCCTACTCAATTCAGAGCAGGAATCCGCAAGAAAACAATCTGAATCTATTCCCACTCAAACGACAGAGGGTAAAGAAAAAACAAGTCCGTTCACTCCTGTTGCTTTGGAAAAAAGCAAAAATAGAGTAAATGAAGAACTAAAATCTTCATCTAGCCCAGAAGCAAACGACTCTGGTAAAGGCACATCAAATCCGTTGATGGCTGACAGTTTGCCAAAAACTGAAAAGGTCTCTCTCAGACCAAGTTACTCCCAAGTCACTAAAATACCAGAAAATCCTAAAAATACCAGGTTTTGTGTTATCTTTGATGGTGACCGCTTTCCATATGCTAGTATTTGCCGATAACAAAATTGCCTTAGAACAAGACAAGGATGACATATGAATTTAATCATTCCTTCGAATATAGAATTCATGATTTTGAATTTATGAAATTCATTTGTAGGTAGTTACTACCAATATTTTTGATTGAGTAAATCATTTAATTTCGATAATAGAATTATCAATAGGCAAGATATATATGTATATACATAGGGTAAGGTTCATGCGAGAACCACCTTTATTGCGAGAACCGCAAGAACTAATGTGAACACAATCTAAAATAGCTAAAAAAACCTAAAAAAACTTAAAAAAACCTAACCCCCACCCCCCCGCCCCAAAAACCTAAACCCCCCACCCCCAACCAAAAAACCTAATCCCCCCCTCCAAAAAAAACCTAACCCCTCCAAGCTAAATGCTAAAAACTAAAACCCCCAAAAAACCTAACCCCCCACCCCAAAAACCTAAACCCCCCTCCCTCACCCCCCAAAAACCTACCCCCCAGCTAAAATGCTAAAAACTAAACCCTTAAAAAACTCTAAAAAAATCTAATTTTTTAAATATTTTTAAGTTAAAATCGCTACTTTTAGTAGCAAAAACATTTTTTTTTGCTACTAAAAGTAGCGATTTTTTATAAAAAATATTAAAAAAAAAATAAAATTTTGTATGTTTTTTTTTGCTATTTTTAGGTATTTTTGGTTGTGTTCACATTGTTTCTCGCGGTTCTCGCAATAAGGGGTGGTTCCTAACGGATCTCTGTCCTATATATATATATATGAGAAGGTTCATTTGAGAAGAAATTTAATATGAGAAGAAAAAGAAGAAATGACATATTAGTAAAATACTATTTCATTTATAACTCATATCATTAATTTTTCTCTCTTTAATTAATTAGTCAACTAATCATTAATTATTCTACATATATAATCTACAAAACCTACACATATCAAAATTTTTCCTACATATACCCTAACATTATAAAATTTTATCCTACACAGTCGAAATTTATCCTACACACATCGAAATATATCCTACACAACTCATAATTTATCATACACAACTAGTAATTTATTCTACACTTTAAATTAAGTTGTTTTTTATTTATTTGGAAAAAGTATATATTTTGAAAAAGAGTTACAAATTTAATTTTGTTAGTTATTAAAGGGGAAGAATACCAATTAATGATTTATGTAAGTTTACCAATATACCTTTATATTAAAAATAAATGCAATTACTAAATGAAGTAAAATGAAACATTCTTATTGGTTGAAACTTCTTCTTTTTTCTTCTTACAATTTTTTTTTTCTTATTTGAACCCTTCGCTATATATATATTGTTAATGAATAACGATAAACAGTCACTTTATTTTTATAATAATATATAGTTTTTTATTATTATTTTATTTAATATATTATAATAGTTTGTTATTATATTTACTTTTAATAACATATTTTTATTTTTTTTCCTTTTTTAAAACTATATATTTCCTTTACATTTTTTAATAATTCTTTTTTTTCTTTTTTCAGAACATATATTAATTTATCGATTAATTTGATACTTCTTTAATAATTTACGATTATAACTTTTTTCTAACTTAAGTACGTAATTATGCTTGATTTTTCCCCTGACATTCCGTTATAAGTTTTGTTAAAAACGATGTTGTACTCAAAATAAAGTATTTATTTGTTATCATAAAACAGTACGATAATTAACTAAACCGTTCTAATATTTTTATTTTGTTTATTTAGTTCTATCAAAAAATAATATGTTAAAAGAAATTTCACAATTGTGGAGCAATAGTGACATGTTGATTGATTTTTATAGTTAGGTCATAGGGTGTGGAGGAGACTCATCGTTTGAGTATGGCTATTCATGTAAGTTGGCACGTCATCATGGGGTCTAGGGTGTGGGGAATGAACCTTCCTTTTTTAATTTTTTTTTGTTTTTCAAAATTACATAACTTTATAATTAAAACAATAAATAACTTAAAAAAACATTAGATAACTTAAAAAAAAACATTACATTACTTGATAATTAAAAACATAAGTTATTTAAAAAAACCAACTTAAAAAAATACTAGATTGCTTAAATTTAAAAAATCACCAAAGTCGATAAGACAGCCTCTAAACATATCCTCAAGTGTTTGGATTGTCCTTTCGGTTTGTTCATCCGTTTGAGGACGATAAGCAGTGCTCAGATTTAATTTGGTTCCTATGACAGATTGCATGGTTTTCCAAAAATGAGATGAGAATCGAGCATCACAATCTGATATGTTGTTCAAAGGAACACCATGACGATATACAACCACATGAACATAGATCTTAGCAAGTTTGTCAGCAGAAACACCCTCACAAATCGGTAAAAAATGTGCTGACTTGGTTAGACGATCAATGACTACCCAAATGGCATCATGACCTCTATAAATGCGTGGTAATTTAGTGATGAGATCCATAGCAATGTTCTCCCACTTCTATGCCGGAATTTCTGGTTGTTCAAGCAATCCAGAAGGACGTTGATGTTCTATCTTTACCTTTAGACAAGTAAGGCATTTAGATACGTAGAAGGCTATGTCCTTTTACATATCGGGCCACCAATACTGGGTACGAAGATTCATGTATATTTTATCTGCACCAGGATGGATAGAGTAACGAGTTTTATGGACTTCGTTCATCAACAAGGTGCGAAGATTGTCTTGATTTAGAACCCACAGTCGATTCAAGAAATAGAATAACCTATTATCTTTAGTTTTAAGCTGAAGCTCAAGATGATTGTCACACCCTAACCGATGGCGAAAATATCGGAGTGAGACGAACAACATTGCTCGAAACTTCATAACACTATTTGCGACAATAATTATAACAAAACTGATTTCATTTCATTTCAAATAACATAGTCAAGTACAATATATGAAATCAAGGACAACATTGTTTCGAAATACACAACAAGACAATAATCAAAATACAACATTGTTTCAAAATGATACAACAAATAGAACATCCTAATCTAGTATAACAAGGCATGTATCTAAAGTATCCCTACTAAGTTTCATCATCTCAACATCGTCAACCTACAACATGTTTAAAAATACATAATTCAACATAAAAATGTTGGCGAGTATACCAGTTTGGTACATATCATAAGTATAAAAGATTTAAACGAATCCACATGGCAAACTAAGTTAACATGATTAACGTAAAACTGGCATGCAAATATTCAAGTCAATCCTCTGATTACCGCAAGTATTAAATTTAACATGACCACAAGACTACGGGTGATGCGTTACTCCTATAGCGCTATACATGTTAAATGGAGACTCGTACGAAGTTAATGACAAGTTTATCACACAAAAGAATCATCTAGATAGTCGAATCAGCTATAACGTATTAACATGCATGTATTGGATTGTTCGTGCATTTGTATAAAAGTCTAAGTGTAACTGTGTAGGTTAATAGGTAAACATATTGCACCCAAAGTGTAAATAGAAAAAAAAGTGTTCGAGTATACTTACGGTTTTGCTAAGTCTTCGTTAGTTAATTCCACGAGCGAAGTGTTGATGAAGAGCACAGGAACGCCAAGGTTACCCTACAGGGGGTAAACGAAGGCGTGAGTTGTTGGAGATTGAACGGAGGATTTCGATTCGGAATTAAAGTACATAAGTATGAAAGTATAGTTAAACATAAAGTATATTCTGTCTAGGCACTTGTCACGATACTGAGTTTCTGTGATTTTAAGGGTCCTGATTTGCCCGTCAGAATCAGTAACAAGGAACGCGAAAACAGAATAAACGGAAACTGAAACGACACAAACTGTTTGGGCGAAAGGATAGTTCGCATGACAAGAAGCCTTTCGCTCGAAAGGGATCACCCTTTCGTGTGACAGGGGCCTGTTTGAACCGAACTTCATTTTTTGAACGTTTTAACTATTAATCAGTTATGTTTGTGAGTCCAGTTGTATTATAGATATATTATAATAATAGTCTACATCTTACCCTCCACAGACCCTATCTTAGCTTTGCTATTAGTGGGATTTACTGAGTATGATGATGATGGAGTATCATAGAAGTCATGCATGGAGGTAATAACCTCGTTATAGTTCACCAAAGCACAAATTAGTTAACAAAATTAACTAACCACTTGGTCATGAATAACAGAAATGGAATTAATAGAATTTAAATAACCGAACAAGAACAACCGGCGTGTGCCAACTCAACATGGAAAGAATTAACTGAGTATTAGAGGCTAGACAGGGTTACTTATTCTAAGTCTAGGAGATTGTTTGGGTGTTCGTTTTACACGTTCAAGCGAGGTGGTGGAACTAGATGGGAAGCCAAGCCATCCATTGTTCAGACACTATTTTATCAGAATCGTTCATATCGAATAATGAGGATCTGACTAATATTCAACACTTAGAAATCCTCGGATTGGGATGAACCAGAACCTTTCGTGCAAGAAGAGGCTCTTGTAGCACGGAAGGGTTAACCTTTCATGCGAGAGGGGTGCCTTTCGTGCGATAGGTGCTGTTTCGAGATGAAATCAGTTCGGTTTTGGTTGAACTGTTCATCTTCTCGGCTGGAATCGACTCTAACACTAACCCACAGCTATGAACTTAGCTTGTGAGCTCAGAGAGTCTCTGATTCGGCCAAGTTTAGTAACATAAAGTTTGCTTAGTAAAACGTTAGAAGGAACATCTCCAATCCTTAGTTTGGTCCTCAACAAGTTGAGAGTTAGTATCAGATTGTCAATGCGAATATGAGAAACCAAGTTCAAGTGATTGAAGAATGTATAAAAGTTTCGAAAAGTAGAAGAAATGAGAGTGTTAGTGAGTTGCAACTGAAATGCTCGATTTCAGGTTTCTAGAGAGAATTTAAGAGTTGTGGAAGTTGGAAAATAAAGAAGTGAGTTGGTATTTATAGGCTGGAACTGAGTTTGGGACGACAAGTGATTTAAGGCGATAGGGACCTGTCATGCGAAAGGGCCTTTCGCACGAGAGGGTCCATTCCCTTTTGCAGGAATTCCAAGCTTATCGATTTCGCGTATTTTGACGGTTTTAAGCATTTTAAACGTGTAAGTGCAATGAATAAGTGTGATGTATAAAGTAATGAATGTATAAATGAATTTTGCATGAATAAACAAGTATGGATTTGTGTATAAATTGTATCAAGTATGCACGTATAATGAATGTATAACAAGTATTTATAAATAATGAATAACAGAAGTGTATAAAAGATCGAGTTTTCATTACGATTCAGGTCTCAGATTACAATAATTTAAAATGAAAGGCGAATACAAAGAGAATACAAGTTTCAATAAATAGAAAATATAATCAAACTTGCTAAATAAGGAAAGTTACAAAAAGCGAGGCGTTACAATGATGTGGTAATTCATTTTTCAACAAGCCTTGGGTTATGCAAGTACGCTGTGCTTGGAAAATATGTGTTTGGATATCTGATCGAACTCAGACACATTGGAGTTTGACACATTCTTTACAACTAAGTGCATCAACTACGATATTCGTCTTACCGGGATGGTAGCGAATCTCGCAGTCATTGTCATTCAGAAGTTTGACCCAACGTCGTTGCCTCATGTTTAATTCCTTCTGATTGAATATGTGCTGGAGACTTTTGTGGTCAGTGAAAACCACACATTTTGTACCATAAAGGTAGTGTATCCAAATTTTGAGAGCGAAAACAACAGCACCCAACTCAAGATCATGAGTTATGTAGTTCTTTTCGTGGATTTTTAATTATCTTGATGCGTAGGTTATGAATTTGTCTCTTTGCATGAGAACACATCCAAGGCCTAGATTCAAAGCATCACAATATACAACGAAGTCTTTGTTGCCATTGGGTAAGGATAAAATAGGAGCACCATAAAGCTTTTGTTTCAAAGTTTGGAAAGCCACTTCTTATTTGGGTCCCCACTCAAAAGGTTTATTCTTTTAAGTTAATAAAGTTAGGGGTACCATGATCTTTGAGAAGTTCGCGATGAAACGATGGTAATAACCGGTGAGACCCAGAAAAGAACAAATTTCGGTAGGAGTAGTGGGTGTGCTCCAATCCTTAATCGCACTAATTTTAGAAGGATCCAAATGTATACCTTGTTCGTTGACAATGTGACCCAAGAATTGACCTTATTTAAACCAAAATTCACACTTGGAGAATTTGGCATAAAGTTGTTATTTCCTTAGAAGTTCCATCGTTAGACGGAGATGATGTTCGTGGTCACCTCTAGATTTTGAATAAATCAAAATGTCATCGATGAAAACAATGATGAACTTGTCTAAATAAGGTTTACAAACCCTATTCATTAAGTCCATGAGGAGGGCAGGAGCATTAGTCAAACCAAAAGGCATGACAGTGAACTCGTAGTGGCCGTATCGGGTGCGAAAAGCAGTTTTGGGAATATCTTCTTCGAGTACACGAAGTTGATGATACCCAAAACGGAGATCAATCTTTGAAAAACAGGTAGCACCTTTTAGTTGATCAAAAAGATCATCAATATGAGGTAGGGGAGATCGATTTTTAATCATGAGTTTGTTAAGCTCACGATAATCAATGCACATGCGAAAGGATCCATCCTTCTTTTTCACAAACAACATCGGAGCACCCCAGGGTGAGAAACTTGGACGGATAAATCCTTTGTCCGATAGGTCCTGGAGTTGTTTCGATAATTCTTGCATCTCAGACGGAGCAAGCGGTAAGGGGATTTGGCTATTGGTTTGGCACCAGGTACAAGGTCTATGCGAAACTCGACTTGGCGTACAGGGGATAAGCCAGGTAGTTCTTCTGGGAACACTTCAGGATAATCTCGAACAGTGGGGATGTCTTGAATACTTTTACTCTTGCCTTTCTCTTCTACGATATGGGCCAAAAAGGCTACATAATTCTTTCGTAGGTATTTTTGGGCTTGAGTACAAGTCATGAGTTTTAGGTTACTAGAGGGTTTCTCTCCACGAACTTCCAAGATTTCACCAGATGAAAGAGGCACACGAACGATCTTATCAAAACATATCACTTCATCATGGTGTTTGGTTAACCAGTCCATTCCTACAATGACGTCAAAACTCCCAAGTTGCATAGGCGTGAGGTTAATGGGAAAAAAGATGGCTATTGAGGTTTAATTGGCAACTACTAATGACATAATCGAGTACAAGAGGTTCGCCACTAGCTATCTCTACTGTTAAGGTTTTTCCTAGTTTAGTTCGAGGCATAGATAGAGAAAGTTGGCTATTGAGGTTTAATTGGCAACTACTAGTAGTTAAGATGCCAGCATAATTATAATTATGCTGGCAAGTCAGGATCTATATAAACCATTGTATTGTTGCCCTAGCCAAGCTTTTGGCCACACTTGGTGAATATTAGTGTTGTTTACATTTCAATCTCTACTCATTGTGCTTAATTTGATTTCCAAGGTGCTTTATTGTTTATCTTATTGTTTGGATTCAATACAACACTTGTTGTATTCATCAAACCACTAGCTTCATCTTCATTCTTGATTCTTCTTAACTTTTTTCATAGTACAAACACCTAATCAATAGGTGTTTTGGACTAAAACAATTAACCAATGTGATCCGGAATGATATTGGGATCTACAAATTGGTATCAGAGCCTTAGTGCTCTTGGTTGTTGTGTTTTTGTTAAGATTTTTCAAAGTTTTGAAGGATTTTCAAAAGTTTCAAGTTTTTCAAAATTTTGGACTTAAAATGGATTGATTTGGTGTGTTTAATCGATAGGTTGTTGTTAATCAGTGATTAGGGAGTTATTTTGGACATTTTGATACAAAGAAACATGGTTTTTGAGTCGTTTTTGGGTGATTAGAGGGTTTTAGCTCGTGTTAAACCCTCTGTTTGGCGAAGATATCTTTGAAGACAGCGAAATTATTTTGAATACAGCGAACCCATTTTTGAATACAGTGAACTTGTGTTTGAATACAGCGAAATAATTTTGAAAATTGCATAATAATCTATTTCGCCGACTAAAACTCAAGCGAACTCGATAATTTCCGGCGAAATAGTGCAGTGTCCCTGTAGCGAATTTATCGAAGGTGATGTGTTCAAAATGTAACATATAAATTTCATCAATCAGGCATAAAACTAACCCTTTTTTAGTACTAATGTTGGAAAAAGTGTGCTTTTGTCTTCCTTTTGTATTTTCAGGATTAAATGAGCTCAAATTAACAAAAGAAGCAAAAAGACATCAAAATCTAACATAAATACAAGAAAAGGAACAAGACGTGACATGCCCGACCCCACAACAACATCTTCCCAAGCAAAACAAGAGATCAGAGGCCTGAACACGCCCCGTGCCCAGCCAGCACGGGGGCGTGCCCAAGTGTCAGCAGAAAAGACAAAGTGGTAGAAGCTTCTATTGCCCACCACGGGGCCGTGCTCAGCGGACACGGGGCCGTGGTCAACTATAAGATTCGCACAATCCAGCAAATCTGCATAGTACAAAGATTCTTCTGCACCACGGGGTCGTGCTCAGCGGACACGGGGGCGTGGTCAACTAAAAAGACAAAACAACATTAAATGAAGAAAGAGAAGGATGTGGACACGGGGCCGTGCCCACTGGACACGGGGCCGTGCCCGAGCTTCTGTTCAGCCTATAAATAGAAGTGCTTGGCTCAAGCTCAAACCATCCCTTGGCACACCACCTCTCTCACACTTCACCCACCACCCACCACCACCATAACACCATCATCCACCACCATCATCCATTGTCCATCGTAGAGTGTGTGAGTCGTCTCGGGATCCAAGATTGATCGTAAGAGTTCTTGACAATCAAGGCCATGTTTGGCTAAGTCTCTTACATCACTTGGTGAAGACAAAGTGTCTAGTGTAATACTTTTTATTTCTAATCTTTTGCACTTTTTATTTGGTTTTGTATTAATGACTTTAATAACTAGTTGCTTATGTTGAAGGTGATCTTTCCTTATCGTTTGTCCGTGGTGTCTTGAAATTATTTTACTGTCTATATAAAATAAAAGATTTTCACCATTCATATCTCGACGGTCTATATGGAGGTATGTTGGCTACCTGGTCGGGGGTTAAGGGAACGGTTTGGTAAAGGTCTTGCCATTGTTCAGCGTTTAGAGGTCCTGCAATGGACCTGGGTCAAATTTAGTAGGACCTCCTTCAATACTTAACGGTATTGGATGGCGGGGGTCCAAACTCTTTGATCCCCTCATAAGTTAACTACTATTAATACTATAACCCGGCTATTTAGGACTGTATCCCTGCTGACTCAGACTACTTAGTCGAGGGTAACGTCACCTCCAAAAGAGGGGCCTACCATAATATTGCATTAATAACTTAATTAATTATCTTCCAATAATCCACCCTTTTAGGATTGTATCCTTGCTGACTCAAACTGCTGGGGTGAGGGTAACGTCACCTTCAAAAGAGGGGCCTACTACAATAACTAAGATAATCTCTTAATTATGTGCAAAAGTGCGGAAATAATCAAAGGTTACACTAGATACGAGTCGGAACCAAGTGATTCATCTTGTCTATCTGTTTTTCTTTTATTTTTATTTTCAGCATTTTAGTTAGTTTTTATTTTTCTTAGTTTAAAACATTTTTCTAAACTTTTTATTTTGATTAGACGTTGAGGATAAACCGGTACTAAAAGCTCTTGTGTCCTTGGACGACCTCGGTATCTTACCAACACTATACTACGCTCACGATGGGTGCACTTGCCCATATGTGTGTTTAGTGTTAGTACAATATCGTGTTTTATAAATATAAAACTTGGCTAAAAATAAGTGTTAAAGGGGCTTAAAATATACACCTAATATATATAACACTTCACACGCATCAAGTTTTTGGCGCCGTTGCCGGGGACACAAGGATTTTAAGAAAGTTAGGAATCAACGGCCTAATCGTTTTTCTTATTTTTCATTTTTTTTAGGATTTTTTTTTTAGTTTTTCAGCTTCTGCAGAGCTCAGCACGGGCCGTGCCTGGTCGGACACGGGCCGTGCCCAGCGTCATCACTGGCAGTTTTTATTTTCTGAGTTACAGAGAGCTGAACACGGGGCCGTGTCGGTGCAACACGGGGCCGTGTCCAACTCCCAGTAACAGGGATCCAGGAAACAATTACTGTATCTCTGACCACGGGCCGTGTTCACTGAGCACGGGGCCGTGGTGAACCTTCTGACCAACGTTCTTTTGTGTTTTTATTGCAGGACTTGGAACCCAGGTGCCACATTTGAACCTCCTACGTAGTACATGAGCTCCAGTTCTAGTAGAGACATAAAAGAACCTCTAGAAGAACCCGAACGCTTTCTTAGAAAAAGACTTAAAGCTAAAAATCAAGAGAAAGTTTTGGGGGACCCACTTCCAATGGCGGACCAACGTACCCTCATGGATTACCTACGGCCCACCGTAGGCAATCTCGGCGCCGCTATCAATGCACCGAATGTCGAAGCCAACAACTTCGAACTTCGGCCGCATTTGATACAAATGCTCCAAAACTCCGCAACCTTCCATGGGCTTGCGGACGAGGATCCCCATCTACATATTACTAATTTCTTGGAAATATGTGATACTTTTCGGATCAATGGAGCATTAAACGACGCCATTCGCCTTAGGATGTTTCCATTTTCACTAAAAGACCGAGCTAAGGCTTGGCTTAACACCCTCCCAGTTGGCTCGGTAAACACCTGGGATGAACTTGCCCAAAAGTTTCTATATAAGTATTTCCCTCCTGCTAAAACGGCTAAATTAATGACTGAAATTAATACATACTCACAAGAGGATGGGGAATCCTTATATGAAACTTGGGAAAGGTTCAAGGAGCTTCTAAGAAAGTGTCCTCATCACGGTCTAGCGGTGTGGCAACAAGTATCCACTTTCTACAATGGGTTGTTGCCACACACAAGACAAACACTTGATTCAAGCTCCGGGGGACTTTTAGGTAATCGTCGCCCAAATGAAATATATAATCAAATTGAGGAAATTGCTCAAACCAATTTTCAATGGCACACTCCCCGAGGTAATAAATCTATTGCCCCGGGCGCCCATAAGGTTGATGAAAGCACCTCTTTACAAGCCCAAATCGAGGCCCTCTCTTCGAAAATCAAAAAGCTAGAAATGACAAAAACGGCCTCGGTTATGGCTTGTGAAGGGTGTGGTGGGTCACATGAAAATTGGAGTTGTATGAAAGAATTAGATGAACAAATAGAAACGGTAAACTACATTGATAATAGACCTAGGCCGTCGGGTCCTCCAACGGGTACCTACAACCAAGGATGGCGTAACCACCCAAATCTTAGTTGGAGAGATCCCAGCAATAGTAGTAACCAACAAAACCAACGAACTAATTTTCAACAACCACAAAATTTCTCTCAACAACAAGGTGGAAGAGAAAGGCTTAAAGATACCATATCTCGCCTCATCTCCGACACCGAAAAGAAAAACTCGGATCGATTTCAACAATTGGAATCGAATTTTAGAAATCAACAAGCTAGCATTCAAAACATTGAAAAACAATTAAATCAACTAGCTCAAAATATCTCCGAGAGACCACAAGGCGCGTTACCAAGTAATACCGAAACCAACCCAAAGGCACAAGTACACCTCATCACATTGAGAAACCGAACCGTGGGTCCCGAGGATGCCCCATTACCGTCAGTTGAAGGAGGTCAACGCCAAAGCACGACTTCGCCTACACCTCAACTAGAAAAGGATTCTTCACCAAATCAAGAGCCCACCAAGACTCCTCCAATTCCGTACCCCGGTAGGTTAACTCGTCAAAAGACCGATGAGCAATTCGCAAAGTTCGAAAGTTTACTAAAACAATTGCATGTCAATATTCCTTTTATTGAGGTCCTAACCCAAATGCCTAAATATGCAAAATTCATGAGGGATTTCCTCACTCACAAAAGGAAAATTGAATCATTGCAATTAGTTAACTTAGGCGAAGAATGCTCCGCTTTAGTACTCAACAAACTTCCACAAAAGAAAATCGATCCCGGGAGCTTCACAATTCCTTGCTCGATTGGGAAGTCCCCCGTTCGTAACGCATTAGCCGATCTTGGGGCTAGCATTAACCTCATGCCCACGTCAATGTTCAAACGACTCGGCCTAGGAGCAACTAGCCCTACAAAGATGAGCATACAACTCGCCGACAGGTCCGTCAAATTTCCACAAGGTGTCGTTGAAAATCTACTGGTCAAGGTTGACAACTTCGTTTTTCCAACTGACTTTGTCATCCTAGACATGGAAGAAGACACCGATGTCCCTCTCATCCTCGGGAGGCCATTTCTAGCCACCGCCCAAGCAGTGGTGGATATGAATGACGGAACGTTAACATTGAAGTTTGGGGACGAGGAAGTGAAGTTTGAATGTGGAAAGAAGATAGAGGAAGAAGACCCGGTCAACTACATGAAGGTCATAGACTCAAGCTTGGATGACGCTCTCCGACGGTGTAACATGGGATGCAATACATCCCACTTGGGTAACATGTGACCAGACTTTGGGTCTAGCCAAGGACCCTTATAAACGTGGCGCACCACGGAGGCATTCTGTGGAACTATCCTTAGTTTAGATTAATTTTCTTGTTTTCTAGTTAGTTTTAATTTTCAGGAATAAAACACACTTGAGATGACAAAGGATGCAAGGGAAACTTGAACCAGCACTCCATACAGGAAAACAGAACCGTCCGACAAATTTCTTCATTTACAGTAAGCTCGGCACGGGCCGTGTCCACCCAACACGGCCCCGTGCTGCACTGTCTGCAGAAAAAGACCCAGTTCAGGTAACTGGACACGGGCCGTGTTCACCCAACACGCCCCCGTGTCCAGACTTTTGTTTCTCTTGTTTTAAATTTGTTACTGGCACTTGAACACGGGGCCGTGTTCAGCGCCCAGTAACACAAAGTTTTTGCTTTTTCACACCTTTTACACATTCAATCAACCGAAAAACTTATTTTTGGGACACATTGAGGACAATGTGTAATTTAAGTGTGTGTGTGTGTGGGGGGGGGGGGATGCTAAAACCTTGAATCTTGCAAGCCCTAAATACAAGCCTTACACAAAACTCTATTGGAACCGCTAATCACCCCAAATTTTTTCAAAAATTTTCATTTTTTTTACTTGTCTAGGTTTAACTCGGGAAATTCAAGTTCTTAAAAAGGTTATATTTTTACGAATTTACAACCGATAGCGTCGTGATAAAAAGAACCAACATAAGAAAATTATGAAAAGGCATGACAAGCTTAGTTAAAATTTGATTATATATACTTGATCACATAAAAACCCATTCCCACAAAAGTGAGTTTTGAGCCTTTATTGAGCATACAATTACATATCATTAGAACTAATTGCTTATTTTTCGTTTCTTGTGTGAATAGCCGCTTGGTTCTTACGACTCTAGAACTTGCCATGACGATACAGTCCCGGTCCTTACCAACTTAAACCCGAGTAAGTAAATGATGGAGGCATTAGGACTAACCCTTTTTATTTCTACACCATTATTTTTCTTTTTTTTTACCACCTACCGAAAATCCCCCTAGTTAGCCCCTTTGAGCCTAAACCTTTTCATTTCATAACCCAAACCAAACACCATTTTTACCCACCAAAACCTTTTTCATTTTTACCCCTTTGTTTTAGTAACAAGTTCGATTTTTCGTATGATTTAAAAAAAAAAAATTGTTGATGATGAAGCAAAAGAAAATAAACAAACAAGTTCATCAAAAATAACTTTGTTTGAATAAATAGCTTCATCAAGAATAAAAGTTACAAAAATAGAAAGTCATACGAAAACCGACACTTGTTACGCTTTTCGCCCTTTTACTAACCACTAACCACCAACCCAACTACCTACCTTTAACCCAAGCCTAACCCTTTACCCACAAAGTCCTCTTGATATTTACAAAGGTATATAAGTTAAAAAGGAGGAGGATTGATTGCTTGGCAAGCCTATGGTAGGAGTAAGTTCCATGCCGCTCTCGAGTGATCCACAAAAATTCATTTTCGGCCGAGTGTTGAGTGATCCCCGTGAGGTATGTGAACTTGTGTATAAATAGAATTTTAAAGAGGCATGTTATGCCCTAATAAGTAATTTATCTTATGAAAAGTTTTAAATAAATCATGACGAATAGGATTGTAAATAAATAAAAATAAAACTAAATAAAGAATCTTGGAAATCCCGACACTCTATGACAAGCCCAAAACCTTCTTTTCTACCCATTCCATTTGGGAGTGTAAATAGCCACATATTAAAGAGTTTTGCTTGAGGACAAGCAAAGATTCAAGTGTGAGGGTATTTGATGTGTTCAAAATGTAACATATAAATTTCATCAATTGAGGCTTAAAACTAACCCTTTTTTAGTACTAATGTTGGAAAAAGTGTGCTTTTGTCTTCCTTTTGTATTTTCAGGATTAAATGAGCTCAAATTAACAAAAGAAGCAAAAAGACATCAAAATCTAACATAAATACAAGAAAAGGAACAAGACGTGACATGCCCGACCCCACAACAACATCTTCCCAAGCAAAACAAGAGATCAGAGGCCTGAACACGCCCCGGGCCCAGCCAGCACGGGGGCGTGCCCAAGTGTCAGCAGAAAAGACAAAGTGGTAGAAGCTTCTATTGCCCACCACGGGGCCGTGCTCAGCGGACACGGGACCGTGGTCAACTATAAGATTCGCACAATCCAGCAAATCTGCATAGTACAAAGATTCTTCTGCACCACGGGGTCGTGCTCAGCGGACACGGGGGCGTGGTCAACTAAAAAGACAAAACAACATTAAATGAAGAAAGAGAAGGATGTGGACACAGGGCCGTGCCCGAGCTTCTGTTCAGCCTATAAATAGAAGTGCTTGGCTCAAGCTCAAACCATCCCTTGGCACACCATCTCTCTCACACTTCACCCACCACCCACCACCACCATAACACCATCATCCATTGTCCATCGTAGAGTGTGTGAGTCGTCTCGGGATCCAAGATTGATCGTAAGAGTTCTTGACAATCAAGGCCATGTTTGCCTAAGTCTCTTACATCACTTGGTGAAGACAAAGTGTCTAGTGTAATACTTTTTATTTCTAATCTTTTGCACTTTTTATTTGGTTTTGTATTAATGACTTTAGTAACTAGTTGCTTATGTTGAAGGTGATCTTTCCTTATCGTTTGTCCGTGGTGTCTTGAAATTATTTTACTGTCTATATAAAATAAAAGATTTTCACCATTCATATCTCCACGGTCTATATGGAGGTATGTTGGCTACCTGGTCGGGGGTTAAGGGAACGGTTTGGTAAAGGTCTTGCCATTGTTCAGCGTTTAGAGGTCCTGCAATGGACCTGGGGGGTCCAAACTCTTTGATCCCCTCATAAGTTAACTACTATTAATACTATAACCCGGCTATTTAGGACTGTATCCCTGCTGACTCAGACTACTTAGTCGAGGGTAACGTCACCTCCAAAAGAGGGGCCTACCATAATATTGCATTAATAACTTAATTAATTATCTTCCAATAATCCACCATTTTAGGATTGTATCCTTGCTGACTCAAACTGCTGGGGTGAGGGTAACGTCACCTTCAAAAGAGGGGCCTACTACAATAACTAAGATAATCACTTAATTATGTGCAAAAGTGCGGAAATAATCAAAGGTTACACTAGATACGAGTCGGAACCAAGTGATTCATCTTGTCTATCTGTTTTTCTTTTATTTTTATTTTCAGCATTTTAGTTAGTTTTTATTTTTCTTAGTTTAAAACATTTTTCTAAACTTTTTATTTTGATTAGACGTTGAGGATAAACCGGTACTAAAAGCTCTTGTGTCCTTGGACGGCCTCGGTATCTTACCAACACTATACTACGCTCACGATGGGTGCACTTGCCCATATGTGTGTTTAGTGTTAGTACAATATCGTGTTTTATAAATTTAAAACTTGGCTAAAAATAAGTGTTAAAGGGGCTTAAAATATACACCTAATATATATAACACTTCACACGCATCAGAAGGCGACCTCGAGAACTGTGATAAAGAACCACATCGTTTTTATCACGGTATACGGCGAAATAAGCCAAACTAACGTGTGTGTTTATTGTATCAGCGGAATTAGCTTTCTTCGCTCGTGCAGGACTTCTCCGCGTACCGATGAAGACACTTGATCTGCGAAGATAATCGGCGAATTTGTCCTGTTCCACAAAATTTCAGTCTACTGTCCGGCGAAGTTAACATCATTACCGACGAAGTTGTTCTTTCATCAGTCTGTCAGCGAATTTAAACTCTGATCAGCTTTCTTAAGTCAAAAACAAGTCAAGATGTCGGTGAATCAACTAAGTCCAATCGCTTAAACTGAACTTGAGACCGGAACCAATACAAGACCACCAAAGTTGAAAGGAGCAGAAGATTTCGGTACTTGGAAGAATCAAATCAAGTCATTCTTTGAATTCACTGACTACAATCTTTGGCTTTCTGTCATTGCTGGACCCCATTTTCCAATGGTGGTTCAAGGAGATGTAATAATCAATAACAACGACCCCACAACCTTCACTGATGAAGACAAAGCCCTAATCCAACGTGACCGTCGTGCACATGCTGCCTTAACCATGGCTTTATCAACTGATGACTGTAACATGTTTGAAGAATACAGAACTGCTAATGAACTCTGGCACGCTTTGATCGAACACTACGAGGGAAATGAAGAGCTAATTGAGAGCAAAAGAGACATGGTGCAGAAGCAATACGACATGTTTTGTGGAATTCGTGGAGAAATCCTTTCCGATCATGTCAGTCGCTTTCTGAATATGATGACCAAGATGAAGAAGGCAGGAAATCCTGTCACTAATCGTGCTGCCATAAAGAAGCTTCTGGATTCGCTTCCAAAGGAATGGAGTCTTCAGTGCATGATGATAAAAAGGGATTTCCTCAACAACCCAAATCCTGTCACTTTGTCCGATTTAATCAACACTCTGAAGGCTTTTGAAATGGATGTCAACAAACGCGAAATGAATACAGCTGGTTACTCCACAAAGGCAGCTCAGACTTCTACTGGACTAAAGAATGTGGCATTTCTAGCTTCAGGAGGCACCAGTAAACAAGCCTCCGAGATGTCCTACTTTAACGTTTCCGCAAGCGCGTCAAAGGCTCCACAATCTAGTGATAAGGCTGCTGTGGTTGGTGATACTCAAGCGTTGAAAGTGTCAACTGAACATGTGGCACTTTTTAACATGTTTCTAAGTAGCTATGAAGCTTTAATGTCGGGAGAACTCAAGAAGGAGATGCTCACTGCTGAAGACATGTATCAGGTTGATCCAGATGACATGGAGGAGATGGATTTGAAGTGGCAGATGGCTATGATCACTTTAAAGTTGAAGAAGTTTCAGGATAAGACTGGGAAGCGTCTAGGTATTGGGAAAACTGGTTTTGACAAATCCAAGCTGAGATGTCACAACTGCAAGAGTTTGGGTCACTTCAAGCGAGAGTGTCCTTTGTTGAAGGAGGGAAACACTGAAGCTGCTCCAGCTATAAAACAAATTGCTATTGAAGAAAACAAGAACAATGCTACTCCCAACACACCAAAAGCTATGGTTGTTGAAGATTATGATTGGGGTGAAGAAATTGCTGAAGCCAAGGAACAAGTCAACAAAGCTCTCATGGCAAAGATCTCAAGCGGGTCATCATCAAAACAGTTTGAGAAACAGGCTGCTGGAATCCCAAAGGGGGACAACATTGTTGACAAAGGTCTGAAAAGCATTCTCACCTCCCTAGAGCCTGAGAAAGAAAAGAATTATGAGAAGCTGAAAAACCCAAGGAGCATGTTCCTAAGGAGTCATCTGATGAGAATAAAGAAAAGGGAAAAGTCTCAGCAGCAGCAATGAAAACTGAATCCTCAAAGGAAAAAGCTGACAAAGACTTGGTAAATAGCATTCCACATAACTTTAAAGTATAGTTATGCACACCAGCATGCGTTGATGTCGTGGCACACTACAAATCTCTTAATCTAGAATTTGAGAGGCAAAAAGACAAAGCTTTAAAATTTAATAAAGAAGTTAAACAGAACGAGGCCGCATATCAGAGAAAGTTGAATTCAACTTTAGCTAAAAAGCAAACTCTAAAAGAATTTGTTTTTAGAAAAGATTTTATCATCAACGATATCACAGATAGACTAGAAAAAGCTTTGAACAAAAATAATAAATTACAAATTATCATAGACAAATGGAATGTCAGTCAAAAGGCCTTTACTAACAACCAAAACTGCCAACGACCGACGTATATGAAAGATGGGATCGGGTATAAGGATAGGCAAGGAAATGAAAGAAAACTTTTCTTTCCACCACATAGCAAAAACTATGTGCCTATGCCAACTCCTCATCCCGACAATGATTTCATTGATGAAAAGGCCTCTGTAGAACAAAACGATTCTTTCAAAAATGAAACAACCGCTAACATTCCTAAAAGTAATGCAGATCCAATTGTGTGTAAAGAAGATGTGTGCGATGAGGATGGAGACTGCGGCGGTTCAAAAATAGGAATAGGTTATTCAGGCGACAGTTATTCCACCGTTAACTGGTTCGCCTGGAACTGTTCTAAGAAAAACAACATTCAGGATGGATGTAATAATTTAATTAGGACGGATGACTGTAATGGCCGTGTGCCTAAATTTAACTCTTTGGATGACTGTAAGGGCCATGTGCCTACATTTGAGACCCGCGATCGTGAACATGCTATGTTTGAATGTCATGATTTAAATTCTGCATTTTGTGATGATAAAAATGTGTGTGAATCTCCTGTATTTGTGCCAGAATTGAAAAAGAATGGCTTTGGAAAATTCCTCACCGAGGAAATTCCAGAATTTATTCCATCTCGAACAGGTATGACAGATTCAGAGAAGAAAGCCGCTAAAGATAGTAGCAAAGAAGATTCAAGCTTTTCTGCCTCAGAAAAGGAAGAAGAGACTTCAAGTTCTGATGAAGAACAAGAATCAGAAAGTTCAAGTGAAGATCAAACAACAGAAGGTCAAAGCTCCGAAGATTCAAGCGACGAAGTAAGTGAAGATCAACATTCAGAAAATTCAAGTGAATATCAAGAGAATGAAGAAAGTTCATCAGAAAGTTCAAGTGAACATCAAACATCAGAAAGTTCATCAGATTCTGACAATGATAAAGACTGTTTAGAAGATGAAAGCCGAGTTGACAAGAAAATGAAGAAAGCCGAAAGCTCAAGATACACCGCATCAAAAGATTCTTCAAAAAGCTCAAGACACTCATCACATACATCATCTTCTAACACCAAAAAGCCCAGACGTAAACGATGTTTTCGTTGTGGTCATTTAGGACACACAACGAAACATTGTAAAAACAAGAATTTTTCTAAACCAGAATATGATTTTGTTAAAAATTTCACAGATCAGCATGATTACCTTAAGAAATCTATTAAAAATCTGGTTAATTCAACAACTTATTTTTGGAAGCAAAAAGAGGACATCGTGGGTCAAAACCACGATAGATCCAAAATGAAGCAAATCTGGGTTCCCAAATCAAACTAACTTGTGTATATACTTGTATTTCAGAATAAACTCCAGAAATGGCTTCGAATGCTCATGGAATATATCTGGCATGTCGACAGCGGATGTTCAAGACACATGACAGGCTTAAAGGAACTTCTGAAAAATTTTCGCTTTATTGATGGTGATTTCGTGTCATTCGCTGGAGACGAGAAGGGAGGGAAGATCGTTGGAATAGGAGATGTTGTGTCTGAAGCACTTACTTTGGAAAATGTCAACTATGTTCCAGAACTGTGCTACAATCTTATGAGCGTATCACAAGTCTATGATAAAGGAATATCGGTGCTTTTCAACGACATGGAATGTTTGTTTCTCAATCCTGAATATGTTGTTCCTGCAGAGATGATCATGCTCACTGCTCCAAGACAAAACAACACATACGTGCTCAACATGAAAAACGCCAAGACAAATGATAACTTGACTTATTTAATCTCAAAGGCTTCAGAATCGGAGTCACTGCTTTGGCACAGGCGATTGGGGCATGTAAATTTCAAAAATATGAACAAACTCTCTAAGTTAAACTTAGTAAGAGGTCTTCCGATAAATGAATTTCCTTTTTCTGAAAAATGTATCGCATGCGCCCAAGGAAAGCAACACAAGAAATCACACAAGTCCAAAGCAGTGAACACAATTACTGTGCCTCTTCAGTTGATGCATATGGATCTTTTTGGTCCAATAAGTGTTAAGAGTCTTGCTAAAAGTTCTTACTGTTTGGTGATTACAGATGATTTCTCTCGTTTTTCATGGGTTTAGTTTCTTGAAGCCAAGAGTGAGACAGCTGATATCCTTAAGTCATTCATTCCCTTGATTGAAAATGTGACCAGATTGAAAGTGAAGTCGATCAGAAGCGATAATGGTTCCGAATTCAAGAATCAAACCTTCACATCCTTCTGTGCAGAAAAGGGAATTCATCTTCAATACAGTGCGGCTAGAACTCCTCAACAAAATGGAGTCGCTGAACGAAAGAACAGAACTATGATTGAAGCCGCGAGAACCATGCTGGTGGATTCAAAGCTTCCAATCATCTTTTGGGCAGAAACGGTAAATACAACATGCTATGTTCTTAACAGAGTTCTCATTGTAAAGCCTCACGGCAAAACTGCATATGAACTTCTCTTCAAAAGGAAGCCGCTTATTGATTTCTTCAGACCGTTTGGATGTTCTTGCACTCTTCTAAACACTCAAGAGAATCTCATCAAGTTCGAAGCAGTAGGTGATATCTGCTACTTCATGGGATATTCATCCACTCAGAAAGCCTACAGAGTCTACAATAAAAGAACAAAGATGGTGATTGAATCTTATTACGTTGACTTCCAAGAAGGAAACTACACTAACACTGGAAGTACTCCCGATTGGTTTTATGATGTGGGTGTGATTTTCAACACCTTCGAAATTCCAGAAGATGTTCCAGAAGCAGGACCTGTAGAAGCTGCTCAAGTTGAACCTCTGTTTGATTCTTCAGATATTGGTTTAACTCCTTTCACTACCCGTTTCTCTTCATTCTCTGCTGATCCACTTCTCTCTGTGGATGAAGTAAATGGTGACACTTCGCCTGAGAACACCCCTGAAAACGATGCTTCTTCTTCACAGGCGAATGTGGATGAACCAACTCAGGAGGATGATCCTCCAGTAATCTACATTGACGAACACTTCACCAACCTTCTGCATCAAATTGAGACTTACACAAATGCGGATACAAGACAAATCACAATCATCCTCTTGAGAATGTCATAGGTGCCGTAGAAGAAGGAGTACGTACACGTGGACAGTCATCAAGCATCAACAAAGGGCTCTATGCAGCTTTTCTCTCGTAGTCCATGCCTCTTGACATTGAAGAAGCCATTCAAGACTCCAGTTGGGTTCAGGCCGTGCAGGAAGAACTATCTAAATTTTGCAAACTCAAAGTTTGGGAGTTAGTAGATTTACCTGAGGGAAAGTTTCCGATTGGTACAAAATGGGTCTTTCGCAACAAGATGGATGATCGTGGAGTAGTGATCAAGAACAAGGCTAGATTGGTGGTGCAAGGTTTTCGTCAGGAGGAAGGAATTGATTACGAAGAAGTTTTTGCTCCAGTTGCAAGATTGGAGGCAATCAGAATATTCCTAGCATACGGATCATACAGGAATTTCAAAGTTTTCCAGATGGACGTAAAGAGTGCTTTTCTGTATGGCAAGGTAAAGGAAGAAGTCTACGTGTGTCAGCCTCCGGGATTCGAAGATCCTCATTTTCCAGGTCGCTACTACAAATTGGACAAAGCCCTCTATGGTCTTCACCAAGCTCCACGTGCTTGGTACGAGACTTTGTCAACTTATCTTTTGAATTGTGGGTACACCAGAGGAACGATCGACATGACTCTCTTCACCAAACGAATCGGAGAAGACGTAATGCTGGTTCAGATTTATGCGGACGATATCATCTTCGGGTCAACAAATGAGGAGTTATGTAATGAATTCGAGACCGTGATGAAGGCAAAGTTCGAAATGAGCATGATGGGGGAACTCACATTCTTCTTAGGGTTAGAAGTGAAGAAAAAGGGGGATGACATTCTTATTCATCAGGCTAAGTACATTCGGGATATTCTCGCAAAGTACAACATGAACGACTGCAAAGTTGCAAGCACCCCGTTCGCCTCACAGACGGAGCTTACTCTAGATCCTCAAGGAAAACCAGTGAATAAGTCCTTTTATCGTTCCATGATAGGCTCTCTAATGTACTTAACTACAAGCAGACCTGGCATTATGTGGGCAGTCTGCCTCTCTGCTCGTTTTCAGACAAATCCCAAAGAATCACATGAAACCGCCGTGAAGCGCATCTTCCGCTATCTTAAAGGAACTCCGAAACAAGGTCTTTGGTATCCTAAAGATAGTAATTTTGATCTTATTGCCTATTCTGACAGTGATCATGCAGGTTGTAAAGTGGATCGCAGGTCTATATCAGGAGGATGTCAATTCTTGGGAAATCGTCTGATCTCTTGGCAAAGCAAGAAACAGATAACTGTGTCCACCTCCACTGCTCAAGCTGAGTACACTGCGGCCTACAGTTGCTATTCACAAGTTCTCTGGATACAAAATCAGTTGTTGGATTATGGAATCAACATCATGAAGACTCCTATATTCATCGACAATGAAACATGTCTGGGAATTGTGAATAATCTCATCCACCACTCCAGAACAAAACATATCGAAATTCGCATTCACACAATTCGAGATACCTACGAGAAAGGATACATTCAAGTGGTGCCAGTGGATACAACACAGCAACATGCCGACATTTTCATGAAAGCCTTTGATAAAACCCGATTCAACCAGCTGGTAACCTGGTTGGAAATGGTTAATTTCCTTGAGTGGAAATGAATCTGGTTTTCCAAAATTGTTTGTAAGTACTCTATCCTTTATCTATATTAAAAAAACGTTTGTTAAAAGTAAAACAAGTATCGTAAAACATTGCCCACCAAAAATATTTTCTGAACTTTAAAATTTCATTTTCGGGCAATGAGCTTTCGAAAATAAAGATTTTAGGGGGGATATTCCAAAAAATCAAAATTAGATGCTTGTGTCATACTCTTGTTAGAGGAAATGATAGAAAATTGCTAACACTTTGTCATTTCTTGAAAAACAGAAAACAAAAGAAATCGGGGTACCAAGCAACGACGTGTCGGTAGATTCAGCAACACCAACGAGTAAACTGCTGTTAGGGAGCAAAACATAACATCTACACAAGGATTCTGGCTTTTCTCAGGCATTACGCAACATTGTGGGTAACACGTTGCGGCATATGGCTTAATGGTCTTAAATCTTGAGTTGATAGATTGCCAAAGTCTGAGATTTCGGGTCTTTATATTGGTATTTCATTCGGGGATATCATAGTTGTTCTTCTGCTGCATCCAGATACATGCTGACCTAGACGCTATGATATCTTTTCAAGAAAAGAGCCAAAAATGGCCAAAACCTTAAAAACAAATTAGTTTGGTCTCTCTGCTGTACGAAAGTACTGACCTGTTCACCAAACTATCTATCATCAAATCGTACCAAATCTGGTATCTATCT